>JAJJWW010014844.1:0-1200000 GCA_023531295.1 Papaver armeniacum | reverse complement strand
GATGATGACGATGATCCCTTTTGCCACTGCCCTTTCAAACAATTCGATGGGTGTTTAGATGGTGTAGGAGGCCAAGGGTACGCCAAAACTTCGATCCTCAAGCATATACAGGACAGACACTTACCGACTAAAGCATCCATTGATGTTTGTCGAGATAGATTCTGCAATGAGGTAAGTGTGTATACAGCCTGGGAAAAACTATTACATCAATTACGTATGTGGCTTTGTTTCCCTTGCTTTCTGTGGTTTTCTTGGAAGCGACCCTGTCGAGGCCATGCTGGTGGTATCCTTAAAGGACCTTTCAATGGCAGAGGAGCAGATTTCCTGATATTTGGTCTTGACAACCCTACTTCACCCACCCCTGTCGTTACTGACCAATGTGCAGAGTTTGTTGTTGATGATGAACTTTCAGGGTTGTCTATAGAGACGCTCAACTTACTATTTCGGAAGCAAATTACAACAACTTCCAATATCCCTTCACAGTGTAGACTAAATTTTTCTAGAACCTTAAAATCTGCACTCGACAAGGTTATAGCACGTCCATCTGAGTTAAGCCTCTGGCTTCAGTTGCTGCTTCTTCCCATCTGTACGCTCAGTCTCTATATCCCTAAAAACGCAATGGAAGAGCGGTCTGGTGCCAGGAAGAAAATTCAGACACACACCATCAACCTTGCCCTGGACAAATGGAAGGAACCTCAGGGTTGTGCTGCTTTACTTCACCAGATCCTAGAATCTAACAAGGAACTTCAAAAGAGTAGGAAAAACGCTAAGAAGCCTAGGAAAACTAATGCTCAGGCCTGCAAGAAGAAGCTTAGTCAAGGTCACTACACAGCTGCCATTCTCATCCTCTCTTCCAATGGTGTTGCGCCTGACTCTGCAGGCACCCTTGCTGAGCTACAGCAGAAACACCCTTACGCTTCTCCTCCTGTCATTCCTTCATCTATCGTTGACGCTGCACCAATTTCAGTCGACAGCCAAGCGCTACTGCGTGCCATTCAGAGCTTTCCGAAGGGAACATCGTGCGGAAGAGACGGACTCCGAGCACAACACCTCTTGGATGCATTAAGTGGCGCAGCTGCTGCGGTCTCGGATGAACTTCTCTCTTCCATGGAAGGTGTGGTTAACCTGTGGCTGTCAGGTCAATGTCCTCCCTCCCTCGGAGAATACATCGCCAGCACCCCATTAACGCCACTCCTAAAGCCTGATGGAGGCTTACGACCAATTGCTATCGGTACCATTTGGCGGCGGTTGTGCTCAAAGCTGGCGGCTTCCACTGTTTGCAAGGATATGGCCAGCTATCTAGGTGACCATCAATTTGGTGTCGGCATCCCCTGTGGAGGCGAAAGCATCTTACACTCATGAACAAAGCCGCTTGAACTTAAGGGTACACACATAACCTCACTATGTTGCTCATCAACTTCACAAATGCGTTTAACTTGGTAGACAGATCGACGCTCATCCAAGAGGTTCGTGACAGATGCCCCAGTATATCGCGTTGGGTTGAATTTTTCTATGCACAGCCAGCCCGGTTGTACTACAATGATGCAATATTAGCCTCAACTCAGGGTGTGCAACAAGGGGATCCGTTAGGCCCTTTGCTCTTCGCCTTGGTATTACACCCTCTCGTTCGTATGATTGCTTTTGCACAATGTTCTCACGGACTTCCATGCGTGGTACCTAGGCAACGGAACCATCATTGGAGACATAATGGAGGTGTCCAAAGCCCTCTCGATTACACAACGAGAAGGTCTTTGCGAAAGGGCTGCATTTAAACATAAGGAAGATCAAATCTTCTCGCCAACTACGAGATCCCGGGTCTCTTGCTAAGGATGTTTTTCCAACCAATATTGGTCGTCCCACGGGTGGAGTGAAGATGCAGGGGGACCGTAAGCCAAGATATGCAATCTGCGGTCATATGGTTCAACAAAGGGCGGAAAAAACGGTAAAACTCATGGATGTGTGAAATCCTTGAAGGATCCTCAATGTGAGCTTTTGTTGTTGCGTAATTGCGCTGGAGTGTCGAAACTCTACTTCACCCTCCGCACAACTGACCCTCATGTTCTGCATCCTGCCATAACATACTTTGATAAACACTTGGTTCAATTCTTACAACACCTAGTCACTGGCGACGGCGCAGGTTTCGGTCCTCTTCAACAAAGGTTAACAACCCTGCCTATTAAATACGGAGGTCTCGAAGTATATACGATGCATGACACCAGCCACTACTGCTTCCTAGCCTCCCAGATTCAGACGCAGCAACTTCAACGTACCATCCTGCACTCCACCGATATTTCTGCCCCAAGCTCTAGCTATCAACATGCTCTCACCAAGTTCTTGCAGGCCTGCAGCCTTTCTCCCTCGTCATTTGATGTTACTTCCACTTGCCCACATCCTATGAAACAATTGCGCTTCAAGATTTCGATGCCGTAAAGAAAGAGGTTGCTTCCAAGTTCACCTTATCTACAAGAGACGCAATTTTGTGGCAGATTAATAAGGCAGACCATGCTATGGACTACCCGAAGGCTATCCCCATCCTGAGGCTAAACCAATCCATCGGTTCCGGGCAGTTTAGGGCCATTACCCGATCACTGCTTTGGTATACCTATCTTCCCGAGGATAGCATATGCCCCGCTCTGCGACCGGACCATGGACATTTATGGAGATCACGCCCTCCATTGTGCGAGTGAAGTAGGCCTAAAATTCCGTCACGACTTGGTCCGAGATGTCATCCTTGATATTTGTTTTAGAGCTGGTGTCACTGCCAGGAAAGAGGCCTCCTTGGGCTTTTTGACAGACAATGCGTCCGGTCGCAAGCCTGCGGATATTCTGGTGTATAATTGGGAGAATGGCTTGAGCACTTGCTTCGACGTCACCGGTGTATCTCCATTTTCTGGTGGAGGAGGTCGCAGCTTCACTCCCGGACATGCTATCACTTCTGCAGTCAGCCGCAAACGGAACAAATATCTAGACTTATGCACATCTCATGGCTACGGCTTTAGTGTCTTGGCCTTCACTACTCTCGGCGAATTAGGTGAAGACATGGTTGTTTTTCTGCGAGAATATTGAAGAACTTATTGTCTAACTATGATGTTAACAGCAAAGTCGGAGGATCCTCTTTCACAGGGTAGGCTTAGCAATCCAGAAAGGGGTTGGGGCACAAATCGTCGCCCGACTCCCACCCATTGATGTACCTAATGATGTGATGTAAACTCGTTTTGTCTTCTAATAAAATTCCCTTCGTGGCTCCTTTCAATAATAATAATAATAATAATAATAAACCCTCTTGCCATTCAAAGTGCTGCCTCTTTCTATGATCAACATCTTATGCAGTATCTTCATAATATTATCGTGGGTGATGGTGCTGGTTTTGGCCCACTACAACAACGTCTGGCTACACTCCCTATTAAAGATAGCGGCCTCGGAGTATACACTATGACAGATACTGGCCGGTATTGCTTTCTTGCGTCTTACGCGCAGACTTAAAGCCTCCAAAACTCGATCCTTAGGCAGTCTTCCGTCCTGGATTCCAGCCATAGCTACCAGCACGCATTGCAAAAGTTCATGCAATCTTGTGGGCTACCTAACACTTTCGACATCAATGATGCTGCCCCCCAGTTTATGAAGAAATTGGCAGTCATCTACTTTGGTGTTGTGAAGGAAAAATATTCCCACTAGCTTCTCGCTAACACAGCGTGACTCTACTCTCTGGCATAGCAACGACTACCGCATGCGATGGACTTTCTTAAGGCTATCCCTATCCATGGTCTCAACCAATCTATTGGCCCCAGACATTTCCGATCAGTGCTCATGTATCGCCTCGGCATACCTATTTTCAACGAAGGTGGAACATGCCCATGCTGCAACATAAATATAGATATTTTTGGAGACCATGCAATTCACTGTGCCGGAGAAGTTGGGCAAAAATTTAGAAACGACATGGTGAAAGATGTCCTTGCATATATATGCTACAAAGGCGGTGTAGTTGCACGAAAAGAAGTCCCTCTAGGCTTTTCGTCATCCACAGCAGCTGCCCTCCGACCCGCAGATATCCTTGTACTCAATTGGGAGAACGGGATGGACGTATGCATGGACGTTACAGGTGTTTCACCCTTCACTACTTCCAGCACTCACGTGTTCACACCAGGCCGAATTATTTCTATGGCAGTCACTCGGAAACGTAACAAATATATGGAGACTTGTTCGAAATGCATGGATATGGGTTCCAAGTGCTAGCTTTTTCTACATTGGGTGAATTGGGCGATGAAATGATTGCATTCTTGAAGAGGTTACGAAACTGTCTCCTTAGTCGGGATGCTAATTATAAGTGCTGTAACTCACTCTTTCATAGACTTGGTATCGTTATTCAAAAAGGTGTAGGTGCCCAGCTTGTTGCTAGGCTACCTGCTACCGACATGTAATAGACCTATTTTGTTTTTGGTATAATAAAAATAATAATAATAATAATAATAATAATAAGTATCTGGATAATTTTGTTTTTGCTAGGCTACTGGATACGCTATCTCTCCTCTTGTCACTCGCAAGAACAATAAGTATCTGGATAAGTGTACTTCACAAGGCTATGGTTTTGGGGTACTAGCATTTTCTACCTTTGGTGAGCTCGATCTTTGATATCATAACTTTCCTTAAGAGAATGAGAAATTGTATGGCTAGACATGATGCTAATTTTAAGATTGGCAATTCTCTTTTTCATAGGTTAGGGATTGTTATTCAAAAGGGTATTGGTGCCCAGCTGGTCGCTAGGTTACCAACCAAAAGCTTTGTATAATTTTATAATAATAATAATAATAATAATAATATATGGTACCTAAGTTAAGTAATTATATGATACCCGCATGAATTGGGTCTCTTCGATTTCACTAGTATCATAATTCCCGAATGTATACACGACGCAAGATCGAGGAAAGGAAGTCTTCGAATCACCGACTCAAACCTATTGTCGAATCCTACTCAGCGGAATATGGAGGTACTTATGGCGAAAGGGCCGATCTGGTCTTTCACAATAAAGCGATTGATGGAACTGCCATAAAACGACTTATTAGCAGATTAATAGATCACTTTGGAATGGCATATACATCGCACATCCTGGATCAAGTAAAGACTCTTGGTTTCCATCAAGCCACTGCTACATCCATTTCATTAGGAATTGATGATCTTTTAACAATACCCTCTAAGGGATGGCTAGTTCAAGATGTGGAACAACAAAGTTTGATTTTGGAAAAACACCACCATTATGGAAATGTACACGCGGTAGAAAAATTACGTCAATCCATTGAGATATGGTATGCTACAAGTGAATATTTGCGACAAGAAATGAATCCTAATTTCAGGATGACTGACCCTTTAAATCCAGTCCATATAATGTCTTTTTCGGGAGCTAGGGGAATGCATCTCAAGTACACCAATTAGTAGGTATGAGAGGATTAATGTCGGATCCCCAAGGACAAATGATTGATTTACCCATTCAAAGCAATTTACGCGAAGGGCTCTCTTTAACGGAATATATAATTTCCTGTTACGGAGCCCGCAAGGGCATTGTGGATACTTGTTGTGTACGAACTTCAGATGCTGGATACCTCACGCGCAAACTTGTTGAAGTAGTTCAACACATTGTTGTACGGAGAACAGTTGTGGCACCATCCGCGAATTTCTGTGAGCCCTCGAAATGGGATGATGACAGAACGTATTTTTATCCAAACATTAATTGGTCGTGTATTAGCAGACGATATATATATGGGTTCGCGTTGCATTGCCATTCGAAATCAAGATATAGGTATTGGACTTGTCAACCGATTCATAACTTTTCGAGCACAACCAATATATATTCGAACCCCCTTTACTTGCAGGAGTACATCTTGGATCTGCCGATTATGTTATGGTCGGAGTTCCAATCATGGTGATCTGGTCGAATTGGGGGAAGCAGTAGGTATTATTGCGGGTAAATCTATTGGGGAACCGGGGACCCAGCTAACATTAAGAACTTTTCATACCGGTGGAGTCTTCACAAAGCGGTACTGCAGAACATGTACGAGCTCCTTCTAACGGAAAAATAAAATTCAATGAAGATTTGGTGCATCCCACACGTACACGTCATGGACATCCTGCTTTTCTATGTTATATAGACCTGTTTGTAACTATTGAGAGTCAGGATATTATACATAATGTGAATATTCCACCAAAAGTTTTCTTTTAGTTCAAAACGATCAATATGTAGAATCAGAACAAGTAATTGCCGAGATTCGCGCGGGAACATCCACCTTTAATTTTAAAGAGAGGGTTCGAAAACATATTTATTCTGACTTAGAGGGGGAAATGCATTGGAGTACCGATGTCTATCATGCACCCGAATATACATATGGTAACGTTCATCTTTTACCAAAAACAAGTCATTTATGGATATTGTCGGGGGGGGTTGTGCAGATCCAAAGATAGTTCCTTTTTCACTCGGCAAGGATCAAGATCAAACGAATGTTCATTCTCTGTTTGCTAAACAAAGATATACGCCTAGCCTCTCGGTGACTAATGATCAAGTGAAACAGAAATTTTGTAGTTCGGAGTCTTCCGTGCAAGGTGGGCGGGGGGTTCTTGATTATTCAGGGCCTGATCGAATCATATGCAACGGTCATTGTAATTTCATATATCCTCCCATTCTCCACGAGAATTCTGATTTATTGGCAAAGAGGCGAAGAAATAGATTAATCATTCCATTTCAATCTAATCAAGAACGAGATAAAGAACGAATACCCCGTTCGGGTATCTCAATTGAAATACCCATAAATGGTATTTTCCGTAGAAAGAGTATTCTTGCTTATTTCGATGATCCCCGATACAGAAGAAACAGTTCGGGAATTACTAAATATGAGACTCTAGAGATGCATTCTATTGTAAAGAAAGAGGATTTTATTGAGTATCGAAGAGCAAAAGAATTTAGGCAAAAATACCAAAAGAAAGTAGATCGCTTTTTTTTCATTCCTGAGGAAGTGCATATCTTATCCGGATCTTCTTCCATAATGGTACGGAATAATAGTATTATTGGAATCGATACACGAATCACCTTAAATATAAGAAGCCGCGTAGGGGGATTAGTCCGAGTGGAGAGAAAAAAAAAAAGGATTGAACTGAAAATCTTTTCTGGAGATATCCATTTTCCTGGAGAGACAGATAAGATATCCTGGCATAGCGGCATCTTAATACCACCGGGAACAGGAAAAAAATGCCGGGGATTCAAAAAAATTGAAAAATTGGATCTATGTCCAACGGATCACACCTATAAAGAAAAAGTTTTTTGTTTTGGTTCGACCCGTAGTCACATATGAAATAGCGGACGTGATAAATTTAGCAACGCTTTTCCCCCACGACCTGTTGCAGGAAAGGGATAATGTGCAACTTCGAGTTGTCAATTATATCCTTTATGGAAATGGAAAACCAATTCGAGGGATTTATCACACAAGTATTCAATTAGTTCGAACTTGTTTAGTATTGAATTGTAACCAAGAGAAAAAAGGTTCGTCTATAGAGGAGGTTCAGGCTTCTTTTGTTGAAGTAAGGGTAAACAATCTGATTCGATATTTCATAAGAATGGACTTAGTGAAGTCCCCTATTTTGTATACCAGAAAAAGAAATGATCGGGGGATTAATATGGATCCTGGATAATGGATCGATCGCACTAACCTCAATCCGTTTCGTTTTATTCCAAGGCAAGGACTCAACAAACATTTACCCAAAGATCAAGGAACTATTCGTGCGTTGGTAAATCGAAATAAGGAATCCCAACCTTTGCTCATTTTGTCATCATCTAATTGTTCTCAAATGAGTCCATTCAACAGTGTTAAATATAATGACGGTGTGACAAAAGAATCAACGAAAAGGGATCTCCTAATTTCCATTCTAAATTCATTGGGCCCTTTAGGGATTGTGCCTAAATTTGTGAATTTTTCTTCTTATCATTTAATAACTCATAATCAGATCTTGGTAAAAAAATATTTGCTACTTGACAATTTAAAACAGACTTTCACTTTCCAAGGACTTAAATATTATTTAATGGACGAAACTGGGAGAATTTATAATCCCAATGGGAGATGATGGAAGCAGGAGTTCATTTTGGTCATGGTACTAGGAAATGGAATCCTAGAATGGCACCTTACATCTCTACAAAGCGTAAAGGTATTCATATTACAAATCTTACTAGAACTGCTCGCTTTTTATCAGAAGCTTGTGATTTAGTTTTTGATGCAGCAAGTAAGGGAAAGCAATTCTTAATAGTTGGTACCAAAAATAAAGCAGTTGATTCAGTAGCATCGGCTGCAATAAGGGCTCGGTGTCATTATGTTAATAAAAAATGGCTCGGTGGCATGTCAACGAATTGGTCCACTACAGAAACGAGACTTCATAAGTTCGGGGATTTGAGAGCGGAACAAAAGAAGGGAAGACTCAACCGCCTTCCGAAACGAGATGCAACAATGTTGAAGAGACAATTATATCACTTGCAAACATATCTGGGTGGGATCAAATATATGACGGGGTTACCCGATATTGTAATCATCGTTGATCAGCAAGAAGAATATACGGCTCTTCGAGAATGTGTAACTTTGGGAATTCCAAAGATTTGTTTAATCGATACAAATTGTGACCCGGATCTCGCAGATATTTCGATTCCAGACAATGATGACGCTATAGCTTCAATCCGATTAATCCTTAACAAATTAGTATTCGCCATTTGTGAGGGCCGTTCTAGCTATATCCCAAATCGTTGATTAATAATAAGATAAGTCAATTACTTCGAGAACTCCATATATTTTTTGAATCGGTTACTATATTCTGAATACCAAAAAAGAGATAAAAAGCTAGGGATATTATGTGATTACTTGATATCCGAAAAATATGATTCAAGTAGACGAGTTGAGAAAGAGAGAGTGGAATCAAAATAATTCCTTTTTAAGTTCTATTTCTGCAAGAGGACAATATGAATGTGCTACCATGTTCCGTCAACACATTAAAAGGGCTACGATCTATCCTATCAGGTGTGGAAGTAGGCCAACATTTCTATTGGCAAATAGGTGGTTTCCAAGTCCATGCCCAAGTCATTATTACGTCATGGGTCGTAATTGCTATCTTATTAGGTTCAATTGCTATAGCTGTTCGGAACCCACAAACTATTCCGACCAATGGTCGAATTTCTTCGAATATGTCATTGAATTCATTCGAGACTTGAGCAAAACTCAGATGGAGAAGAGTATGGTCCTTGGGTTCCCTTTATTGGAACTATGTTCCTATTTATTTTTGTTTCTAACTGGTCAGGGGCTCTTTTACCTCGGAAAATAATACATTTACCTCATGGGGAGTTAGCCGCACCTACGAATGATATAAATACTACCGTTGCTTTAGCTTTACTCACGTCCGTGGCATATTTCTATGCGGGTCTTACCAAAAAGGATTGGTTTATTTTCGGTAAATACATTCAACCAACTCCAATCCTTTTTACCAATTAACATCCTAGAAGATTTCACAAAACCCTTATCACTAAGTTTTCGGCTTTTCGGGAATATATTGGCTGATGAATTAGTAGTTGTTGTTCTTGTTTCTTTAGTACCTTCAGTGGTTCCTATACCTGTCATGTTCCTTGGATTATTTACAAGCGGGATTCAAGCTCTTATTTTTGCAACTTTAGCCGCGGCGTATATAGGCGAATCCATGGAGGGTCATCATTAACTAGCTTTTCTGATTGATATTCGGGAATTCAAAATTAAAAATAAAGGAAAGAGATCTAAAAGATCTCTTTCCTAAGATTCTTGGCGCATTGATGTCATACCCCCACTTCTATTTGTTCATTCAATTACAATATTCTAATTATATTAGGGTTCATAATTTGAATCCAAATTGTTATGCTATCTAGTTTTTATGTGTGATTAAACAAAAAACGATGTTCTATAGAACGATGGATTGCCATTTAATTTGATTTAATTCAAGGATTGTCCAAATTTAGAATTAATTCCATGCAATTCCATCAACCAAATCCTGATATTGTATTGATATGTAATGATAATGATTTGGGTTAATGATAATGAACCAACCAACCCGCCTATTTGGATTCATACGGGATAATGATAACTAAAGGGCAAAGAGGAAGTGACAAATGGGCTTCATCAAAAATAGGTTGGGGGGTCGACTTAGGTGTATGTTTTTCTAGAATCCGAATGCATATAAGATGAGAATGAAATAGTTGGTTTACACTATGGAAGAAACATATGTATATGTGATATTAGATATTGACTAGTTATATATGAACTATCCATAGATCTTATTTCCTTTACGATCCCACTATGAATTTAGATGAGGATTCCAATAGAAGTCCTTCCATTTCGTCTGTGACGAATGAATAAACACATGAAACCAAGAGCATATAGAAGAGAAAAATAACGAAGAATTGAAAGAATGCTTTGGAACTAAAAAATGGAAGAACTTGGGCATAATTGATAAAGACTCGATGGATGGGAACGAAAAACGAGAAATCGAAGTAGTTCTGACGATTCAATAATATAATTACTTCAATTGGATATATCTTAGTAATGGAATCATAAGGCATTATTTATTGGTTTTGATTGTATCATTAACCATTTATTTATTTTGGTGCGAGGAGCTTACCATGAATCCACTGATTTCTGCCGCTTCCGTTATTGCCTCTGGTTTGGCCGTAGGGCTTGCTTCTATAGGACCCGGAGTTGATCAAGGTACTGCTGCCATGCCAAGCCGTAAAAGGTATTGTGAGACAACCAGAGGCGAGAGGGTAAAATACGAGGTACTTTATTGCTGAGTCTGGCTTTTATGGAAGCTTTAACAATTTATGGGTTGGTTGTGGCATTAGCACTTTTATTTGCGAATCCTTTTGTTTAATCCTAAGAATAGAAAGTTTTTTTCTAAATTTTATTGCCCTGGATTTCCCACCGTTTTTTTGAATTCTATCAAGATTTGACTCCTACAATCACTTTTTGATTGAGACAATATCCGTGGGAAGGACTGATTTGAGGATGAGGAATTAGAAGACCTACTCGCTTTCTTCCTTCCCGTTCTTAGTCCAACGAAACCCTTTTTTTTAGAAAGCGTTGCAAAAGATGAGGTATTTCACACCGACATGAGATCTGGACCTAATTCTAATAAGTGTGTTTACGAAAGTGGGAACCTCAATTGAAATATAAAAAAATTCAAAATGGAATAATAAAACCTATGTAAAAAAAAGGAAAAAAAAGAATAAATCAAACAATAAAAAAGGGACGAATTGATACAAACTCTGTTTGATTTTGTTAGTCCTATCTATAAGAGGAGATCATATGAAAAATGTAACCGATTCTTTCGTTTCTTTGGGTCACCGCCATCCGCCGGGAGTTTCGGGTTTAATACCGATATTTTAGCAACAAATCCAATAAATCTAAGTGTAGTACTTGGTGTATTGATCTTTTTTTGGAAAGGGAGTGTGTGCGGGTTGTTTATTTCAAGAATAGGCTGGATCTAACCAGCTGCACTTTCTTTTTTCTTTAGAACTAAACTAGGGAAATGAAGAACTAACCGATTCTTTAGTGTTGCACCCGCTTGTCGAGAAGATTGCTGCCGATTGCATTCTAGATTTCCATGCTTGGTACCTAGACGATGGCACAATCCCAGGTGATACTATGGAAGTGTCAAAAGCTTTGAAAATTCTTCAGGAGGATGGACCAGGCTACGGGTTGCATCTGAATATTTCAAGACAGAATTATTTTGGCCTTCTTATGACTTGAGGAGAGATACCGATGATGCCTTTCCGGTGAATATAGGTAAGCCAAAGGATGGTGTTAAACTGCTTGGGGGACCGGTCAGCTTAGATGCAAAATTCTGCAGTAAAGTGGTGATGAATAGGGTTGATAAAACCATTCAGCTCATGGAAAAAATACAGGTGCTGCATGATACTCAAAGTGAACTTCTGCTTTTACGCGAGTTGCTCATGAATATCTTATGCAGTATCTTCGTCGTCTCGTAGTCGGAGATGGAGCGGGTTTTGGCTTAGTTCAGCAACGACTAGCCACTCTTCCCATCAGAGACAGGGGTTTGGGTATTCTTACTATGTCTGATACTATGCAATATTGTTACCTTGCTTCCCAGGCTCAGACTCAACACTTGCAGAAAACTATTTTGGGATTGCCGGTATTAGCTGACTTGGGTTTTCACAGTGCGATCCGCAATTTCACGCAAACTTGTGGGATTCCCTTCCCGATTTCAACATTAATGATGTCAGCCCCCAATACATGAAGTCTTTGGCGCTATCTATTTTTGTGCTATTCGGGAGAAGGTAACCTCTAGTTTCTCTTTATCCGCACGTGAGACTGCTTGTTTGGCAATGCAATAGATCTCGAACATGCGTTGGATTTCCTTAAGGCGATACCTATACCTCGGTCTTGATCGAAGCGGTTGGCTCTAGGCGGTTTAGCTCCGTCTTACAAGTGCCGTTTGGCTATACCTGTTTATGGAGGATAGTAAATGTTCTTGTTGTGGCAAGCTTATGGATATCTTTGGTGACCACGCTATCCACTGTGCTAGTGAGGTTGGGCTTAAGTTTAGACATGATTTAGTAAAAGATATTTTGGCAGACATGTGCTATAGAGTTGGCGTCGTAGCTAGGAAAGAGGTTTCTTTGGGTGTCATCAACAATAAGGAATTTAGGCCAGCAGATATCATGGTTTATAATTGGGACAATGGTAGAGATGTCTGTCTTGATGTCACAGGGGTCTCTCCTTTCACTAGTGCTAAAACTCGAAGCCTCATATCAGGTCATGCCATCTCTGCTGCAACCGCTCGAAAGAACAAAAAATACTTGGACGTCTGTACTTCACTCGGATATGGGTTTGGTGTGTTGGTCTTCTCACTTTTGGTGAACTTGGCACGGATTTTCTAATTTTTCTCGAAGAGATTAAGAAATTGCATGGCAAGGCACAATGCTAATTTTAAGATCGGCAATTCTCTTTTTTCATAGGCTAGGGATCGTTATTCAGAAAGGTGTTGGTGCCCAGCTTGTTGCTAGGTTATCCACCATCTCTTGTAATATTGATTTTGATTCTCAATAATAATAATAATAATAATAATAATATATTTTAATAATAAACATATTATTTTATTTTTAAACTTGAGAAAAATTAATTTTAATATAATATTAAAATTACATAAAAACTATTTACTAAAAAACTTTATACACATATATAAATATAATACTATAAATTAACAAATATAATATTAATAATTAATATTTTTATCTAAGTATAATTTATTTTGATATTTTGAATTAAAACATAATTAAATATGCATATATATATATATATGCATATTTTAAAAATAGATATATAATACAGTATGAAAAATTACTACAAAAAACATTTAAATAATATTATACACATATGAAAATATATAAATATATTATATATTATACATTTAATTTTAAAACATTTATACACATATATAAATATAATACTAAAAACTAATAAATATAATATTAATAATTAATATTTTTATCTAAGTATAATTTATTTTGATGTGTTTTGAATTAAAAAATAATTAAAAATATATATATATATATATATATATATATGTATGTATATTTTTAAAGTAGACAGTATGATAAATTTCTACTAAAAATATATAAAATAATATTATTATATTAATTTTAAAAAAATAATTAAAAAATCAATATAAAATTATATATTAATTATAATTATAAAAACTCAGATATTGTTTAAATAAGAAAATAAAGAAAATAAATTTAAAATGTCAACATGGTCAACCAGTGGAGTTGAAAGGATGGAGTTTCAAATTCCATAGGGGAGGTGTTATTTGATTTTCCACTGGAGGATGGAGTTTCAACTCCCTGGAGTTCCAATTCCACCTATGCCAAACACCCTTGGAATTCAACTCCACCCTTAACTCCTCCTGTTGACTGAACTCCACCCTCAACTACATCCGTGCCAAACGCACCCTTAGTTCTCTTAGGATGAGGTGCGGTCACCTTTACCAAACTCATTAATGACTCAAAATAAAATACTCCGTCCCCAATATATAGGCGGAGAAGGTGAAATCTCTTCAATTAAGAAATTGTTTGGGTTTCATAAATTTTTATGTTTTTTCCTATTTTTACCCTTTGTCTTATTCTCACTACATTCCCATACAACATAAATATGAGTATATATGTCAAAAATCTTCTTGGAATTGGAATTCCGCCTATACAGTGGGACTAGAAAAATCTCATATTCCGCCTATATAATAGGGACGGAGGGAGTAAGATTTGATTTACAAGGGTTGAACTGGAAATAACCTTTTCTAGAAAATCTAATTTCCAAAATTTTAAGTTATCCAAGAAAAATTACAATCTCCAATACAAAATAATATTAATTTAACATACCTTAACATATGCCCTGGTATACAAGTTAACACTTCCCTAAGTACAAATATACCTTAACATATGCCCCGGTATACAAGTTAACACTTCCCTAAGTACAAACAGGAATTGTCAGATTAGGTATATACTATATTCCAATTTACTGATTGGAACTGGCAGATTAGGTAAAAACATGAACATTTTTACTGATTACGGTTAAATTCATGCATTTGGAATTAACCGCGCGATGTCACATCACATTGCATTGGGAGAACAAATATTAAATTATGACTGAGAAAATCAAAATTAATAAAAAGTTTCAAACCCCTACCTTACCTGCTATGTCGTCTTTCTTCGATGATGATAGCCGCAAGGCATGAAAAACTACTCCAAACGAAGCACATTCTTTGTCATTTATGTAGGAAATGTAATCGACTATGGCCACTTTTGAAATTCCTTACTTGATGTGGACAAGCAACATATCATATGTAGGACTGAACATGGTTTCGGTTTTCCACCAGAACCGAACCGAACCAGACCGGTAAGGAAGAAACCGAACCAAACCATTTACTAATGGATTGGTTATGGTAAAAAATTTGAAAACCGACATTATTGGTTCGGTTTTGGTTTGACCTGAAAACCGAACAAAAAACTAATGGAAAACCAATAAGTGTGGGTTGTTGATTAAAATCAGATAGATTTAATCTACCTTGTCCATCTCACACTTTGAATATGGAATTTGGAGCATGAAGAACTTAGAGTCTATGTATTTTGAATCTGTAATGTTTATGTTTTGAACTATGCTTATAAACTTGAGTTATGAACTACGTGTGTGTGTTAATTACATTTTGCAGGTAGGTTAAAAAAATTCAACTGTGTTATTTTTTTTTTTAAAGATTTGAACTGTCAATTTCAGAAAACTGACATACAGTCGGTTTTCCGTTAACCCAATGGAACAAACCGAAACCGGCTAAAACCATTAAGAAACTGAACCAATGGTTAATGGATTGGTTTGGTTTAGATTTTTAGAAACCGATAGTATTGGTTTCGGTTTTGGTTTGGCTAGAAACCGAACCAAAACTGACCATGAACATCCCTAATCATATGATTGCATATAGAGGTGTAAATTGGGCTGTGCCAGCTCGAGCACAGCCCATCCCAGCATGTGGCTTAGTATTACAGGTCATGCAAGTGACGCATAATGATTGCGCGTTACAGTATTGCAGGCCAAGTCAGTGTCCGACAATGATTGTGCGACACTGCGTAGACTGTCAAGTGCTAAGAATGGCATAACCCCGCAGGGCCAGTGAAGCGCAAAGGTAGCACTACACTGTTAAGACATTTGGCTAAGTAATGAAACTTATTGGCCGACACAATGAGGCTTCATTAAGGGATTGGCAAGACATGGCCAAAGTTGACAGATGCAACATGCGATGTTGGCATTAATGCATATCCGTGGAATTGAGTTGGCCCAAACTCAAGGATGATGCAAGAGTGAAGAATAGGCCAGGAGTCGATCTATGGCATTAGTTCAAGGCTAGCCAAATCTTGAACAATGCAAACAAGCTAGTAATGCAAGAGTCGCATTACTATTGTCAAGAAAATTGGCTAAGTGAAGCATATGATGCATAAGCAACCAGAATGAGCTTTAAGGAGCTGGCCTCAGTGACTGAAGCACAAGGATTGTCCGTGCATTTGCTTAGAGTGATAAGCATGCAGGGCTAAGATGGCTAAGCTTTGGAGAGAGGAAGAATTCAGTAAAGCACAAAAGTTGTGCAATACGGCTCAGATGGCGGTTATAAGTTGGTTATTGTCTTCACAAGCATGCCAAAGGTGCGAGACGAGTTGGAAGGGTTATGAAATTAGTTTATAACCTTAGTAGAGTGTCCCTAACCGTTCAAGACAAGTGTGGCTTCAATCTGCATGACAACACAAAAGGTGGCAGTTGAAAAGCAGATTAGCGGTTAGGAAAACTACATGTGGACATGTGGCTGTCTGTAGGATGTGCAAGCGGTTGCACACAGTTTTGGCATGATCTTTAACATGTATAAATATCTTAGAGATCAATTAGAATAGTGTTGTTTAATTGGAGAAGAACCACTGATTTTGTAGAGAGAGTTAGGCATTCACCAAGAGGGTGAATGTCCTATTTTGGTCCATGTGATGGACGAGTTTTGTAATCTTCCTTTAGTGCAATAAAATGGGTTTGTTGCAATATTCTTTGTGTTCATTGTGTTGCTGATTTGTATGAGAATTGATTAAGTACATGGCAGAACCTCTTGTTCTTATGGGGGCATGAAGAGTTAGAGAGAAAGAACAAAAGACTTTTGTTGTGTAAAGCCTTATGAGTGAAGGAAGATGCGTACTTTGATGCGAGTATACAAGGCTGAGTGATTTTGGGTAAAGTTGATTCATTAAACCACAATCATTTTCTTGTCATGTCCCATGAAAATTTTAGGCGATTAACTGGGCGTGTGACAGCAGGTATCAGAGCCGTGTTTGGGACACAGTTGCTGATTTTTCTCTCTTTTACTCAAGTTGGTGTCATTTGTTTGTCAAATTCAGTGGTGAATTGCTTGGGTTTCGCTAGTTTGGAGACTATAAGAAGTTGATCTTGTGTGGAAATATCAATTGGAATGAACTTTGAAGCTTGAGGTAGCAACATGGCATGAAAGTTTATGACAAAGGTGTCAAAATTCCTTCCCAAAGTGTTAGACGAACATGCGAGAATCATTGAAAGCCGGGTTTTCAAGTGATTACATGACAAAACTAAGGAGTATGTTGACTTCTATGGTGCAAGTCAGTCGTTGAAGTTCATGTTTCTCACAAGTATACGAAGATTAAGCATTTGGAATGCATAACTTCGAAGTGTTATCAGTAGCGAGTGCATTACGTGTTGTGATGAGAATATTGCGAAAGTTCCTGAACTCAAAGATGTGTTGGCCTTTGCAGTGGAAAAGTAGATGAGGACATGTCTATGCGATAGATTTGAAGATGTTATCATCGTAGCCAATTGATGGAAGATTAATGTTATCTCTCTCGAATACATGTACCTTGGTGGTAATGCAAAGTCTGGTTGCGAACCAACATGTTTGTGGCAATGTGATGCCATAAAAGAAGAATTGGATGGCGAATTCTTATCTAGCATGAATCTTATTGAAAGGCTGAAGAAATAAGCGCAAGTTAGGGAAAACTGATACACCACGGTCTTGTGTTTGATGCTAGATGTGCACAAGGAGTGTGCTTGCACCTAGTTTATGAGTGGGATCAATATGCTTGGACAAGGGTGTATAAAGATCTGCATTTGATCATAACCACAAGCGAATATTCTGGTCGACTGCAAATCAATAATTGCTGCTACTGAAGTTGATATTGGAGAAGGGGAAAGACAAGAGTTACCAGTTGTGCATGGACAGTAAAAATGAGTTCCAAGTTTGAAGAAGAATGTGGCATTCTTGCTTCATGGAATGTAGGCAGTGGCGCCTCATTTTCGAGGATTATGGCCTTGTTAAGATTGTCCAAGGGAATTTTCCCGCGAAAGTCATTCAGTGATATGACTTTGCTGAGCTCTATGGTGATGCTCAGAATCACCAAGTTAATTCTGTTCCAGTTGTGCAAAGGTGCACAAGTTTGCATTAAAATTCGGGTGTTGACTGGCATAGCAAATATGCAACAGTAGCATGCGCCAAAGATGATTTGGGCATGGCCAAGATGCATGATACGGTTGCAGATGCAAGTTAGGCGAATTGTAGATGCATGGAGAATGAAGGACAAAGTAGTGGTGATGCATAAAGGTGGCATGTGGCCATTATTGAAGAAATCTTCATGAAAGCTAAAGCAACATGATAGCATCAGTTTGAAGGAGTATTCAACTAATTGTCAATTATAATGTGCTTCGCTATGGGAGTTGCATAAGAACATTGATAGTTAGAAGAGTGCATGTGGTAAAGTGAATTGCTACATTGGGGAGTGTAGGTGGTGTCTCGCTTCCTTTGTTGCTTAGAAGCGAAGTTGAAGTCAGTATTGCAAGGATTGTTAGGTCATACAAGTTGCAATTAGTTGGCGTGAGTATTTGCTCAAGTTTGAGTATACTTTCAGTTTGGGTCGAGTGGACCTTGGTGTTAGAATGAAGTCTCTCTATGTAAGGTAGTAGTGAATGAGGGTATTTGAAGTGAAAGATCTTGCCTCTTTCGTTCAAAGTAACGCTATTTCGCGTGGAAGATGCTACATAGCATATTAAGCCAAAATATACAATAGAAGACGCTGAAAGTGGAAAGAAGCAAATAAAGGAGTTGGTGTCATATTCGAGTTTGTTGTTGAGAATTATGTGGAAGTGCGACGGCATATGACAACGAATGCATGGAGTAACGCAACAAGAATGAAGATGTAAGTCCATCAAGTATATGAGTTAAGAATAACTCATAGTTAGGAAGAACATGATGTTATTTTTCCACTACATTAAAGCGTAGCAGTTTGAAAAAGCAAGTGATGCTTAAATTGCTGGTTTCAAAGGCGCGTGAAGATGATACTTCTTTTTGAAAGTGACGGTGGAATGCCCCGAGTATCCTAAGTCATGACTATACCAATTAAGTCATGCATTTCAATCAAGGTGTTGCGACAATGCAAGCAAAGAACAGCGAGGTGCTGGTTCTTTGGCATACAAATGATGCAAGTTAAAGAAGGTGAAGTTTGCAATGTGATTTGGAGGCCAAATCTAGTGAAAGTGCTGATGTTTGCAAGGTGCAGCAAAGGCTATAGGTTTTGGCACATACCAAGAGTGGTATGGAATCATAGAGTGCATACCTCAAGGAATGGCATGATTTGGTGTAGGTGCATATGATTGAAGAATGAGGTCGAGTCTTGTATAAGTCCTGTTATGTTGCGAATTGCAACTAATGTCGGAAAATGAAGACAAAAGACTATGACAGTGATCATTGTGATCAGATTCAAGCCTAATTCAGGGAGTTGGCAAGAGGAATTTCCAAGTTGCATTTGAGTATTGATGCATGATTTGAGTAGACGTGTAAGCGTAATGCATGACACCGAGTAGTGGATCAAGTATATGAGATCAATAGCAAAGCTGTGAAGCTAAGTGGTGTTGATGCTAAGGTATGAAAAGTTGGCACAGTGCCAAAGCCAACAATGATTGCTGAATTTCGGAAAGGGTGTTCTGAAAGTGCATGCAGTAAAGATTGAGACCAGTGCAGACTTTATGCTTGGTTGCGTTCAACGAGGGCGTTGAACGGATTAGGTGGGGGAGGTCTATTACAGGTCATGAAAGTGACGCATAATGATTACGCGTTACAGTATTGCAGGCCAAGTCAATGTCCGACAATGATTGCGCGACACTGCGTAGACACTCAAGTGCTAAGAATGACATAACCCCGCATGGACAGTGAAGAGCAAAGGTAGCGCTACACTGTTAAGACATTTGTCTAACTAATGAAACTTATTGGCCGACACAATGAGGCTTCATTAAGGGATTGGCAAGACATGGCCAAAGTTGACATATGCAACATGCGATGTTGTCATCGATGTATATCGGTGGAATTGAGTTGGCCCAAACTCAAGGATCATGGAAGAGTGAAGAATAGGCCAGAAGTTGGTCTATGGCAAGAGTGGCATTACTATTGTCAAGCAAATTGGCTAAGTGAAGCATATGACGCATGAGCAACCAGAATGAGCTTAAGGAGCTGGCCTCAGTGATTGAAGCACAAGGATTTTCCGTGCATTAGCTTAGAGTGATAAGCATGCAGGGCCAAGATGGATGAGCTTTAGAGCGAAGCAGAATTCAGTAAAGCTCAATAGTTGTGCAATACGGCTCATGTGGCGGTTATAAGTTGTTTATTGGCTTCACAAGCATGCCAAAGGTGCGACACGAGTTGGAAGGGTTATGAAATGAGTTTATAACCTTAGTAGAGTGTCCCTAACCTTTCAAGACAAGTGTGGCTTCAATCTGCATGACAACGACCCTAACCAACCATTTCAAAGATACATGAGAGTCGTCATTCTCGACATCTATAAACACTTATGACTCGTGGGGTCGTCATTAGGATATTCATATACAATAACAACCATAATTAACCATTTCAAAGATACATGAGAGTCGTCATTCTCGACATCTATAAACACTTACGACTCGATGTAGTCAGACAACTAAGCCTGAGGCCAAAGAATAGATTATCTCCACGGCAAAAGAGAAGATGTGTGTGGTTGCTAAAAGAAAGCACGTCAATTTTAAAAGTTTGAGATGATGGCGAGAGAGGGGGAACAAGGAAGAAAGTCAAAAAGCTAAGAATTACAAGTATGAGAAGAAGAGGACGAGGATCCACAAAACCTCGTCGAAGAAGTGTCATTGCCTATTCAGGATTGTTTTCAAAAGGCATCATGAAACTGCTATATGGAGATTGGATAGTATTCTGGATGGTCGTCACAACCACCCTCCACCCCAAAGTCTTCTTGGACACTCAACATATGCCCAGCTGAAACCACATCAAATGGAAAAGGTCCGGCAGATGAATAAGGGATGTAAGACCCTTAAGATCCTAATGCAATAAGGGCAGAAGATAAAAATAACTTATCAACCATTTCCACAATCTAGGATGCCAAAGCAACGATCAAGAAAACCGAATGGGATGGCAGATTAATTATGCAACAATCAGAGTGGTTAGCAGAAAAACTTAACTACGCCATGCAAACAAGGGTGGGTCCGGGCGACAAAGTTATTCATATTTTTATTGCGCACCCAAGGATGGTAGATTTGGGTCAATATTCCGTACCTTCTCCTCCTCCTCCTCCTCCTTATCACCATTACCATCATTATCTTCATCCTCCTCCTACTCCTCATCACCACCACCACCACCATCACCATCACCTCGACCAGAACCACCACCACCATCATCATCATCGTATTCACCTACTAAAGGAATTTCTTCTTGTTTCGTACCTTCTTGTTCATAGCTTCCGGAGGCAGACACAACATGAGAAGATGAGTCTGACGAATCCGACGACTCATTACCTTGCTTTCTGGGTTCGCGATATTCACCGTCTTCCAAGTATTTTCCGTACCGGGGAAGTTTGGAAGGAGGAGTGGGCATGTGTTTCTAGCCTTGCTTGATCGCTTTTAATTTACTACAATATATAGTGTATACACAAAAAAGAACAAATAAGTCATGGGTTTCAACCTATCAGAAAAAGAGTTGTCACCTACATATTTTAAAGACAAACGACTCTCAAGGATAGAAATGACGACTCGGTGAAAACAGGCGACGACCCTAACCTTCCAAATGATGACTTTATGGGACTAAAGTTGACGACACTTTAAATATTTTGGGAAGAGAGCCTGTTTTTTTTTTTCACCTAGAATCGTTAATGAATAAAAAAGGATCTTTCAAAGAGGATCGTGATATGTTATTAGAAGGTTGTAACGACTCTAATCTAGGGCGAAATAGCTAAATGATGACTCTATGAGATCTAAGATAACAACACTTCATATTTTTTTGGGACAGGAGGCTGTTCGTATTTCATCTAGAGTCGTTACTGAATAAAAATGTGTCGTTTCACAGAGGATCGTTATTTATTTCTATTCTAGGGTAACGACTCTAATTTAGGTTAGATAAATTGAAATAGCAGAAGAAGAATCGTTATCTTCTATATTATATACCCTAACGATTTTTTTCAAAATTTCTACATGCTGATGAAAATTCGTTAGGGTTTATGAGTTTCATGATAACGACCCATTTGCTTTTTCAGCTACGAAACTCAATTTCACGATCAAAACACAAGAAAAAAATCAAAATGGAAGTGGGTTTTAGTTCACTTACTTTATAATCGACACCATTTTTTCTTCTAATATTTCCCGTCTTGATTTTTACTTGCTCTTTGGATTGACATTATATTTGAGTTTCTGTACTATTTCAGGTTTATGAACCTTTCGTTAGTACTAGTTCGTTCGAGACATTTTTCTAGAAGAAGTTAACCGTCGATTAAAGTTTTCGAATCGACGATTACGACGATGAATCGATGAAGATTTTTTTTCTTCTTTGGAGTCGTTAATAGAGATGGAGACTTGAGAGAGGGGAGATGAGAACAATGAGAGAATTACTCATTTTTAAGTTTTGCGATGGATATAAATTGGGGGCCTTAGGATTAATGGTGACTAGGATTTTAGGATTTATTAATAGTGAATGGAAAAATAGTATTTTCACTATAATATGGAATCCCCTATGATATTTGGGGTGGGTATAAATTCGTTGAGGCCCCTAATTAGTTTTTGGGCCCCAATTAAACGAGTTTGTTTTAGTTGAACTGTTTAAAAGATGTAGAAATTAACATTTAATCCCAAATTAGTTGGGTTTTAGACACTCTAGTCCAGGCCCCTCAAGCCCAGTACTAGGAAGTCCAAATTCACGAAATCCTGAACGAGTTACTCCTTTTGTGAACGATTTAGCCCAAAACGCTTCTTTTGTATGACAAATATACCCATTCATTGTTCGTAGTTCAGTCTTCATTTCAGGGAGAGAAGAGAAAATCGAGAAATCTAATCTCGTTGTGTCAATGGAAGTTCAATCTCCAAACCTAAACTCAATTCAACTTGAAAAATCTAAATCATCATCATCAATTCATCTTATTGAAGATTAACTCAAAATTGAGAGGATAAGTCGATGAGATTTAGTTTCTGCAGATTTCATCATTGAAGGCGATTTTGAAAGTAAGTTGAATCTGTTCTTATTGTTTGATATGATCGCCACTGTTGGATTTAATGATTTTGAGATCGATCTCAATTTTTTTGGACTAAAGTGTTTCCCCTTAATTTATAGGGTTCTACCGTATTTGTCTCTCTAAAGTCTAACCTTCAAAATCATTTTAGTTATCTCTCCGCGGAGAAAAATCAGCTATGAAAAATCACTGTAAGTTCCTCTTCTTTGCCCAAATTTCAGTCTTTTCTTTTCGCGATTCCCATAATTATAACATCACCGAGAAGAAGCCCTAGGTTTACAATTAAGAATCATCGATTTTCTTGTGTTTAATTAGATAGATTTCTTACTCCGTGCTTTGATTATCCAATTAACAAAACCAGTATCAAATATTTTAGTGTAATTGTGGTCCAATTGATGAATTATGGTATTTAAGAAGAAACAAATCAATGCCAATTTCTGGTTGTAAGGTTGAATTTTGGTATTTAAGAAGAAACAAATCAATGCCAATTTTGGTAATTGTGGTCCAATTGATGAGTTGTTGTTTGTTACTATAGACGAAGAAATTGTAGTCATACTGTTGTTTTGTTTGGATTTGTTTTACTTTTGATTCAGTAATCTTCATCCAAACATTCGATTTTTGTTGTTGAAATGGAGTAGGCGACAAGTTTGAAATTTGTTCCAGTTGATGCAGATGGTGAGGACTATTTCATGTTACCGTACTGACTAAAGCCAGTAGAAGTAGCAACTCGTAATGGTAATCGTCAAGGTGTTAAGATTCTTTTTCCCGTGACATCTCCTATTCCATGATATATGGACTGGAGTGTTGATGGAGCATGTAAATTTTGAAAAGTTCAAAAAGGTGAGGTTTATATAGTGACGCAAAATTCTGAACCAAAATGTAAATTAACTATTAATAGCTCCTTATACATTTGGTTTTTGTTGGCATTCTGCAGTTTCTCACTTTCATGCAATAGAGCTCATGAATTTAAATATAATATCAAGGTAGACATATTGTAATAAATCTTCATTATTGACAGATGTTTCGTGAAGACAATGAGATTTTTTTTCTCGACTCAAAATCAAGGGGCACAATTGTATCTCGGAGGAAGGAGTACTCGCTGGCTGCACGTTGGTACACCAAGGTACCTTTTCTTTAGCTGAGTGTGTAAATGAGTTTTGATTTAGTTGATAGCTAGCTAATGAAGGTTGAAACCCGAAAGCATACGCTGTTCCCACGCATTGATTCATAATATAACCAATTTGATTTTTCCGCAGTTGGAGGGAATATCAATTTATGCTAGTAACGTATGTATCTGTCAAATCGCGATCCGGGAATGAAATAGGGTGCCAGCCTTCATTGTTCTTTTCCTTCATTGTTCTTCATCACAATAGATATTTGCAGTTCCATCATGTGTTTTTCATTTCAAAATCCATGGTCAATTTTTAAACAGCGGCTTCTCCATTCCCTTCATATCATGGCCACTTACTCTCACATGAAACTTAACTGTACGTCAAAGGATTTTGTCATTCGTTGAATTTGTGTCTTTGAATTGTTCTTGCAAATTTATTTATCTATGGTTTTGTATGATTTTTTCCCTTTTCTCTGTTTTTTCATTTTCTCAAATTATATAGCAGTTGAATTTTAACAATCATCTTTTGTTATCGAGTTGTTAAATGTGTACACAGTTGTACACCTGTTCATTCTTGATGTGTACATAATTGTACACCTATCATTAATGTGCACATAGTTTTACACTCGTTGATCGTCAGTGTGTACATAATTGTACACCTGTTGATTGTTAATACTTAATGAGTCTTGTGGGCATGTATGCTAGAATTTATTAGGTTTTTAGAGAGGTGTACATATTTGTACACTAGTATGTTTTGTAATTATTTGTTTTTATTTAATTTTTGATTTTAATTGTATATATGTTTTGGGTGTACATAGTTTTACACATGTTGGTTATTAATGTGTACATAGTTGTACGCATGTTGATTATTAATGGTACAGAAAATAATGTCTTTTGCATCTATTAGCCGTGGTTGGATGGTTGTGTAGAGGGATGTATGGGCAAAGAATATGACTTGACTTAGAATCCAACATGAAAAGAATACTTTGATATCAATTTGCCCAGTATTTGGAATCTAGTGACTATGAGTTGATGACCTTTCAAAGTGGGTGGACCAGAGCTGCCCATCCGCCCGCACTTGAGCAACAAGTCGTGAAATTGCATTGTATTATGATACTGTTAATGTATTACAGTTTTGGATATAGGGTGGTACCTAGATAGGTCTCCTTTATATGCTCTTTTTTATAGATGTGTTGGATTTTCTATAGATGTGTACAAAGTTGTACACTATTGTGTTATCTCAAGATTATGTGCATTTTTGTGGTATAAATGTTGGATTTTTATACCACAAAATATCAAAAGTTACTTGCATCTCTTTCTTATACCATCAAAAGTTGTCCTCTCATTAGAAATTTAGATCCTTGTAACATCTCTTAGGCAAAGATAATGTACATTCTAGGATATTTGTTGCAAACTTCAGTTCCATTTTCAACAGTTTTATTAAAATAATCTCTCATGACAGATGAATAGATTTAAGCTCGTACTTGTAAGTTAGTATAATCATTTTTTCCGAGTTGTATCTGTAAGAACTGGATGGTTTATCAATGTGTTACCCAAAGATTCATGCTATCGGTGATTACTCAATTATATAGGCCTAGGTGAAAAATAAGTTAGAAATTGGTGCTATAACGGTGTTTTAGCTTACGAGTCACCAATATCTAGCTCCCACTGTATAATTATTTTGTTGTCTTATTAGATTCCTTGTAGTTAAAAACTTTATGAAACAATAGTTTGATCTCTCGTCTCGACCACTTTTTCCTCTTCGTCATTGTATGTATATAAATAAACAGTACAAATACATCATTTCCATGTCTTGCGTATCAACAAGATGCTTTCATGTGCCGGAGTTGACAGGCTTCAAACTGGTATGAGAAGAGCGTTCGGTAAACCTTTGGGAATGGATCACCTAGCTAACTTGTTATCGTATGAGATTCAGCTGCAGTCTACATTTGCTATGTTGGTGTACAAACTGGTGCACCTTGTTTTGTCTTTTGATTTTTTGGATTTTTGTAGACATGTACATGCTTGTACGCCAATATAAACTAAGATTTTTTTAAAATGAAAATTATATAGGCATATGGGTAATCTTTTTGTAGCTCTTGGAAAGAGCTTTCCGAATATATAAAGTTTGTGAATTTTGGACAAACGGTTGGAAAGATAAATTGTTTTTAATTTTTTTTTTTAAATTATTTAAATTTGCTGACATCATTGTGAGTCACTTTGGACTAAATTGTAAATATTTGGACTAAATTGTAAATCAGGAAGGTTATTTGTGTACTTTTAATGAAAAAGGACTAATTTGTACCTAGTTGAATGGGTCAGGACTAACTAGTATATTTGGATGGGGTTTTGGATTGAACCGTATTTTTCACTTAAAAGATAGCATTTTAAGCGAAGCAAGAAGCTGAATAGGGCACCACTAGTTTATTCACTTTTACGAATATTTATTTACTATTTTTAAGGGAAGTGTTGTTTTTTCCTATTTTACCTTTTATATCTATTTTAGCTGTGTTCTTTGACTCTTATTATTAGGAGGGAAATAATGGATATGAGGAGGAAGTATTTTGGTCATATTCCAGTCAATGTGCGGTCAAAGTCAGATTATTTTCCGAATACCAACCCTGCCCTCAATAACCTTATCCGTTCTAAACCCTTGCTTTTTAAAATCCATCATATTCCTATTAGCTCTTCGTCTAAGAAGAAAACCCTAATCTTTTACGAAAACCGAATAAACACAAAATTTTGTTGGGTATTCTTTACTATAATTACCCATGTCTACGGACGCAGTTCCTGATCAGTAAGAATCTTCCTATTTCTTACTTTTTTTTATAGGAATTAATCTTCAATGCATCTTACGTAATGATGTTGAAGTTTTACTTTCTTCCTTTTCACTAGCATAACCTAATGTTATGTTTTTTTGTCTAATCTTCACACAATTAATTAAAAAGTAAAACAATTTCTCTTTTGTATCCCAGTGGTGTCATCTCTACCATGTATATGCAAAGTTCTCGTTCATTATAGTTGTGCGGTTTCGGTATCATAAGATTTGTCGTCGGGGAGAAGAAGAAGTATTTGTAAGATTTTTATTCAGTTGGGAGTTGTGTGGTTAGTAAACCTAACTATGATTAACATCAAGGATAGACATTTCATCCTTTTTTCAAAGAAGTCAATCCCTCATTATATTCATTTTTCCCCTCGTAATAATAGGAATTTGTTTTTTTACATTCCATAAGACTTCACGCATGAATGAAATCTTCCCTTCCAATAAAATACGAATTTTTCGATTCTTGCAGATATCCCATCGAAAGTGCTCCTTAGGAGAGACAAATTCCATACACTTACACAAAGTGAAAATATCTGAGGGACCAAAGTTTGATTCCTTGCTCTTCCAAATAAACTCATCATTAAGATGGTATATATTTTGTAGCCCAAAATATAATAGTAGTTTTAAATTTGATTTATTTGTACATTTTTGTTCATAATGTATTATTAACAAAACAAATTTAAATATGATTTCATTAATAATCGGTCATTAGTTATGGGTGTATTTTGTGGGCGTTATTAACATGGGAGAATAATTACATTATGGTAAGATTCAATATATGATTCGATTGTTCGGGATATTCATTGAATATTTATTCAATTTACATTTATTTTCGGTTCGGCATATTAGGGTTCTTACATAACCTTCTTAATTTGCAGCCATGGGTCCGGAAATTGAATTATAACAGAGCAACCAAAGATTCGTCGTCATGCCAAATAAAATTAGTGGAACTGGTGTCATGTGGCTACCTGTATATCAAAATGGGTGTTGTTAGTTAGTTATAGGGTGCCTTTATATTTTTCAAACGTTTTCTGAGTGGTGTATGCTCCTGACTGAACTTGTTCCCCTTTGTGTAAATAGGTAAGACCTGGTCTCATTAAGGAATGGAATAATGGGTAAGTAAATGGGAGGAGGTGGTAACCGTTAACGCATGGAATTGATGTTCCATCAAAGAAAAGCGTTTCACCATTACTTCCCTATTTACATAACCGCTTCATGATGTGATTTTAACTAGTTGTAGAAAAGTGGTAGTAAAGATTCGTTCAACTCAGACTTGTAAAGATTGATTTCAGACTTAATAATAAAAATATATACAAAAGATGTCACAATATCGAGAGATACTAGGACTTCGGATTCCACCTAACTTCACAATCAATTTGTTCTACAATGATTCATAACAATTTTAGCTCTTTTCTAGACTCAATTTCTTTGCAAAAAGTAGATTTTATAAAGAATTGGATGTAAATCATAAGCATAGCGCATCAAGAGTTCTTAGACTAAGCATACACTATCAGACAAAATCACAAATAATCAATGAAAATCATAAATCGATTAAAAATCAATGCAGAAAGTCATTAGGATCAATTATAATTACCAAACAATTGTGAACTTGGCTTCTTCCGTCGTCCCGGTATTGGGGTTTAGCTCCTCATGTTAATCACTTGCTCAAAATATCGGTTCATAGCTCAAAAGTTGATTAAAAGAGAGGAAAAGTACAAAGTAGCGGGTTTTGTAACAGATATAATTGTTACAACACCCACTGTTATAGAGAAACCGTAAGAGGACTGTTGCGAATTCGATTAATTGTTGGAAAAATTGGTACAGAAGATTTGAATTTGAAAGTAAAGACCACAGTATTAACGACTGTCCTCTGAATTTGCGACTGATCTCTGCAGTATTATGTTCATCAGCTCTTTCTTCTACACCAGCAGAACCCGATTTCCTGAAGCTCTGATTTCTTCTCCTCTCTGCCTCTGTTCGTCCCCCAAAAACTCGACAACCCCCTGTGAGACTCCCAGACCCTTATATATATAATTCAGGGTCCATATGACTCGATTAAATCCGAGTTTTTTTTATATTTTCCTTCTCGCAAAAGTCTCGGTATTTCCTTCATTTTTAACCCTTTACGCGTATTCTATTTGGTTGTAAACTCTTCCAAATATAAGATAAAGTCGAACAGTGAAGATATTCTTCTTCCAATCCACGTAACTTCCATAAATAACAGAGAACAATAACCCGACATTCTCCTCAGCTCTGTTTTGTCAAGAAACCATTATCCGGCCCAATTTTTGCAAATCTAACAGACATACAAGTCCTGTTTAATCCAAACAGGCCCATCCCAACCTGTTTCAGTGATTGAGTCTCTCTCAGACACACCAGACAAACCCGCGAACACCATCCTTCCCTGTTTCACGAATAGCAAACTATCCAGCCAAAGTCCTTCGCTTTCATCACCTACATCAACCCTGTTTACTTGAATCAAGTCCAGAATGCAAAAATTGGCGATTGAATCTCCTTAAAAGTTGCCCAGAAATCGAACCCTAATCTTCCTAAAACTCCTCTCATTTTCCCGCCAAAATTGAGTTTCAAATTGGAGAAGATGGATTCCCGCTATCCAGACTTGGGTGCCTATAGCCGTGGGGTGGAAACAATGGCTTTGGGGTGCAAATAACGGTGGATGCCCCTTATCAATAGGGTACCCCTTATCCAATGTGAAAGGTCCGAATAGCAAGTGTCCTCCGGAGGTCACTTTAGCAACTTTTCGAGCCGATTTCTCCAAAAACGTTTATTGCCCAAAAATACCTATAAACACATAAAACACCATTATAAGAACAAAAACGGGTACTAACAGTATATACAATTGAGAATAAAATAGACACATAAATGCGTCTATCACTTCATCCTTATTACAGTTTCTTATTACGGGCGTAGTTTACGCCGCACGCTGTAAATCGCCAAACCAAAACCCAAAGAAGGTCCCCCAGTTTGTACGGGCGTAGTGTAACATGGTTGCTACCTGGCAATTCGAGCTTGGGAGACTTGCTAGCTTGGTGACCTTCGACGGTCGAGATTTTGTATCTTAAGCGGAAAGGTAGCCGTTGATCGTTGCACGCTTCCGTTTTTGATAGCTGTGTAGGGAAGGCATGGCACGCCATTGGCATGGCATGCCTTGGTGTGGTTTGGCGTGGCCAAACTAGACTTTGGGTCAAAGGTTACCATGCATTTTCTGGTAACCTTGGACGGCTAGGATTTGCTCCTGAAATTGAAGGGAGACCGTTGATTGTCCCACGCCTTCGTTTTAGTAGCCGCATAGGGAAGGCTAGCATGGTGGCGCGACTAGGTTGGCATGCCATGTCTTGGTGCGGTTTGGCGTGGACAAACTTGGGTTTTGGGTCAAAGGTTACCATGCGTTGTCTGGTAACCTTGGACGGCTAGGATTTTCTCCTGAGATTGAAGGGCGACCGTTGATGGCCGCACGCCTTCGTTTTAGAAACCCTAATTAGCGCCCTTTACTAGAATCATTGTAGAATTCTCGTACGAAAGCAGATTTTGACAGTCCGCCCATCAAATCGATCGGAAAAGAATTTCCTATCTCCCTTCGTGGGGATATTTAGGTTTTGAACTCATTTGGGAGGTGAAAACAGCCCGACAGTAAAACTCAGGAAGAATTCAGGAGGGATGTTGCGGGCCCGAGGAGGCGTAGTTTAGGCGCGGCTAAAATTAGGGTTTTGGCATTGGGCCTAACGTTACCATGCGTTGGCTGGCGACCTTGGACGGCTAAGATTTGCATCTAAGGTGGAAGGGTGGCCGTTGATTGTTGCACGCCTTCGTTTTAGTGGCTGCATAGGGAAGGCCAGTGTAGTGGCGCGACAAGGTTGGCATGGCATGCCTTGGCGCGGTTTGGCGTGGTCAAACTAGGGTTTCGGCCCAAAGGTTACCATGCGTTGTTTGGTAACCTTGGATGGCTAGGATTTGATCCTAGGATTGAAGGGGGACCGTTGATTGTCGCACGCTTTCGTTTTAGTAGCCGCATAGGGAAGGTCAACATGGTAGCGCGGCTAGGTTGGCATGCTGTGGGCATGGCATGCCTTGGCGCGGTTTGGGCGTGGCCAAACTTAGGATTTCGGGCCAGATGTTACCATCCATTGTCTGGTAACCTTGGATGGCTAGGATTTGATCCTGGGATTGAAGGGGGACCGTTGATTGTCGCACGCCTTCATTTTAGTAGCCGTATAGGGAAGGCCACATGGTGGCGCGACTAGGTTGGCATGCCGTGGGCAAGGCAAGCCTTGGCGTGGTTTGGGCGTGGCCAAACTTAGGATTTAGAGCCAAAGGTTACCATGCGTTGTCTGGTAACCTTGGATGGCTAGGATTTGATCCTGCGATTGAAGGGGGACCGTTGATTGTCGCACGCCTTCGTTTTAGTAGTCGCATAGGGAAGGCCAGCACGGTGGCGCGGCTAGGTTGGCATGTCGTGGGCATGGCATGCCTTGGTGCGGTTTGGGCGTGGCCAAACTTAGGATTTCGGGCTAAAGGTTACCATACATTTTCTGATAACATTGGATGGCTAGGATTTAATCCTGGGATTGAAGGGGGACCGTTGATTGTCGCATGCCTTCGTTTTAGTAGCTGCATTTGGGCGTTGCCAAACTTAGGATTTTGGTCCAAAGGTTACCATCTGTTGTCTGGTAACCTTGGATGGCTAGGATTTGATCTGGGATTGAAGGGGGACCATTGATTGTCGCACGCCTTCGTTTTAGTAGCCGCGTAGGGAAGGCCTGTAAGGTGGCGCAGCTAGGTTGGCATGCCTTGGCGTGGTGGTGCTGCTGGGCACGGAGGTGCGACTGGCATGGCTGGCATGCCTTGGCACGGTGGTGCTGCTCGGCACGGAGGTGCGGCTGGCATGGCTTGCATGCCTTGGCACCTGGTGCTACTCCGAGGCACGGAGGGTCGGCATGCCTTGGCGCGGTGGTCTTTGTTGGGCACGGAGGTGCGGGCTGGCATGGTCGGCATACCTTGGCGCGGTAGCATGAGAATTTTAAGATTTTGTACAGGTGATGTCAATCAATGTTAGGGGTTCTGCCGTGGAACATGATAAATAGAAAGAAAAAGGTACCCTGGTAATTCTTACGTAAGCATGTCAAGGATTCGATAAATGTGTTAATGGTCAATAAATGTGCTAGAGGTCATGGTGACGTCATGCCAGGTGCATAGTTTTACGATTTTAACCCTAAGCTAAAAACCACCATCAACAGCTGTGAAGAAGATCGATCTGAGATTTGAAGAGCAAGACAATATAAATCAGAGTATGAAGAGGATATTGAACACTGGGTTAAACTTCTAATCTAGTGGTGAGTATGTGCTCGAATTGCAGAAATGGTGGTGGCTGGTTGAATTGATGTAGCAACTAAGAAGAATTGATGTTGGTTGAAGTTTTGTTGGTGTATGAATTGAAATGAACTAGATGAATGTTATAGGTGAAGACCAAAATAAAGGCCTGAATTTGGCCGAAATAGCACCAGAAAACATATAGAACTTTGTCAGATTTTCTTACCGGCGAGTTAAAAATTGGAGTTGATATTGATCTGGGTTTGTTATTGGTGACTGAGAGATAAAATGGAGAATTTGGTGTTCAAGGATGTATCTGTTGCAGTGAGTTGTTTGTGTGATTTCCGGTGATGGAAGTAAATAGGTGTGGCTGAATAATCTGTTATTATGCAGCTATGGAATTGGTTGCATAACCTGTTGTTTGTGGGTGAAAACTGTTTCTGCCCATTTTGGTAAATTTGGGTGTGTGTGGATGAGAAACGAATCTAAACCCTAAACAATGTACTGCACGTGAGTACTTTTGATTCGAGAGATCAATCTGTACAATCCTGGCCTAAACCAAGAAATGGTCGTTTTAGGCTTGTTTCGGTCACAAAGTGAAGGAGAAGGGTTGGTCTTAGGGAGGGAAGCGAAGAGAGTGTTCAGACTAGAATGGTTAATTATGAAGATATGGCTTGTTATATGACTTGTATCGGAAAGTGGAACTGGCTTGCAGAGTGAAAAGCTATCAGATCTTGGTGATTTCTAGATACTATGTTGTTGTCGACCAAAAACTTGTTTTTTGGTGGAAATAGGTGAAACCTATTTATACAAGTCATAATAAAACGTACCCTGGTCTCGTAGGAAGTGAAACGATTGAGTGATGGAAGAGCGGGTAACCGTCAGAAACCGTGCTTCCATGATGAAAGAATTGGATCCGTTTACACCCATTACTCCTTGCCAACATTAAACGTTCCACTTCATGACACTTTCTTGTAACGGGCGTATTGCATGCCGCACGTTGTAAACCGCCAGACCAATACCCTGATGAGTATCCCCCAGTTTGTGACATGATTGATGTCTCGAGTGTTTTCGTGGAAAACATGTAACACTTTGCTACGTGTGGCAAGCCAAAATCAAGAGTTTTGTCAGAAAATAGCATGTGATGCTATTAGGCTCGTCTTGGCTGGTCGCCTAAAACTTTCCACAAGTCTGTTAGTTCGGTGGAGAACTTAGATGGCTGAGATTGCATCTCACGAGGAAGGGTAGCCGTTGATTATGGCTACCTTCTGTTGGCGCTTGGTAATGGCACAATGGCGTTTTTAGTGTATGCCAGTGGCACTGCAGCATGACCGGCATAGCTCGTGCATGCCGGTGGCACGGTGGTGTAAGTGGCGCCGGCGTAGCCATGGCCACTAGATTTAAGCGGTGGTCGCCTAAAACTTGTCACATGTCCGTCGGCCTCGGTGGCGAACTTGGATGGCGGATTGCATCTCATGAGGAAGGGTAGCCGTTGATTATGGCTACCTTTTGTTGGCGCCTGATAATGGTACAATGACACCTTTAGTGCATGCCAGTGGTACTGCTGGTATGGCTGGCATAGTTCGTGCATGCCAGTGGCACGATGGAATGGCTGGCATAGTTTGTACATGACAGCGGCACGATGGTGCAAGTAGCGTCTGGCGTAGCCATGGCCACTAAATTTTGTCACATTGGTGTTAGACTCAAATGTGGTGTGGCAACATCATATTCAGTGGCCACATCAATCCTAATGCCCTATGGAACATTGTTTTGGCTCGAATGGCGTAGCAACTTTGCCTAAATTAAGGTTTGGCATGCCGAAACCCTAATTAGCGCATAAGGCATGCGACATGTGGCCGTGCATGGCCGAGATGATTGGCTCAAATTAAATATAAACCATTTAAGTTGGATAGCCAAGTTGGATGGCCGAGATGATTCACATAAATTTGTGTTAACTCATGAAATTTCGTAATCAGAAAATTCAGATGTGGGACCCTCACTAAAATCGTTGTAGATTTCTCGTACGAACTCAGATTTTGACGGTCCGCCCCTCCATTATGATCAGAAAAGAATTTCCTATCTCTTATCGCGCAAATATTTAAGTTTTGAGCTCGTTTAGGAGGTGAAAACAGCTCGACAATGAAACTCATGAAGAATTCAGGAGGAATTCTGTCAGTTTTCAGCCATGACCTAACTCGCCTTTTATGTTGTATCTTTTAGTTCGTTACTCCGATTGATTTTAATTTTTAGTATGTTATGCTAGACATCCATACGAAACTTTTGGCATGTAGATCATACTAAAATTGTTTACCAAACGTTCCTAGTTGTTTGTACAATCATTGGGAAGCCAATTTGGCATGATGACCACTTGACGCAATTCCACCTCTTTTAATATTGTGGAAGGTTTAGAGCAACCTGATTGGTCAATAAAAAGAGGGGGTCATCCAAGCACGAGTGTGGCTACACTTCTGGTGCGCGTGGTAGGTTTAATGCGACATGATTAGTCGATGGGGAATAGGGATGGCAAGTATGGTCCCAGCCACAACTCATGGGAGTGTGGTAGGTTTAAAGCGACCTGATTGGTCGACAAAGGAGTAAGGGACGATTGGGTAGCATGGGGAGTGGCCAAGTGGCGCCGGCTAGCCTATGGCATGGCCACGCTTCCTCTCATTGTTGCTCCTTCTCCGCGGCTCCTTTATTCTTTGCTTTCTGATTTTGGGTAGGACTTTGCACCTACAAATCCATGGCGGATTGTTGATTACATGCATCAGTCTGGATAAATTTCATGTGAACGTATTGGGTTGCTCAATAAATGCGCCAGTGGAGAGGTTGAACACTCATCACTTTACATGGCTTCGTTTCTTTGCAGAGTGACGACACATTAAATGTGAGGTTTTACAGTTTTACCCCTGAACTAAAAACCACCATCAACACCTGTTATGCATGTACAAAAATTGTTGCATAACTTGTTATGCAGTCCATAAAATGGTTGCATAACACGTTATACATCAACTTATTTGTTAGTATCGAAACCGACAATAAAAAAGACTGCTTAACTTATCATGCACCTACAATAATATCTGCATACCATGTTATGCAGTCGTGAAAATGGATGCATAACCTGTTATGCATCCGAAAATATGGCCGCATAATGCATTATGCATAAAATTTATCTGTACGCACTAAAATCAACAAAAACAATGGCTACATAACCCATTATAGATGCATAACTTGTTATGCAATCGAGAAAAAGATTGCATAATTCGTTATGCGTCTGTTTTTTCTGTTGGATTCAGGCACATACAGCGTTTTAGTGGCTGCATAACCAAAAAAATTGATGCATGAACAAAATATGGTTGCATAACATGTTATGAATCTTTTGTGGTGTATGCATATTGTGTTATGCATCTTTTTTGGAGTCTGCATAACAAATATGTAGTTAGTTTTCGAAATTTTTCCCTAAAATGATGATCACCTCCGATTTTTTCTTGAAAAACAAAAATTTGATATTGTTGTTTATACTCGTTGTGTAATTTTCTTTAAAAGATTTCCAACGATATAAAATTTGTAAATTCTAAGGCGCGGTTTTTTAGATATGTTATATCCAAGTTGCGTTACCAATTATACCCCTGAAAATTAGGATGCATAACCTGTTATGCTGTCATTGGTCAAAATGTCATATAAATATGGGTGTCCCATAAACTAAAAATAATCTTGAGCTCGATAACGAGAATATTTTTTTTTTTTTTGGGCTTGCGCCTTATTTCCCTATTCCGGTTCGAGTTTGTTTGAAAAATCATTGAAAACATGACTTTAAATGAGCAGTGGACTTTGAAAGGAGGCTTAGTAAATGGGCCCATTAGAAATGGGCTGTCTAAACCTGGCGTGCTTAAGTCGTCGTATTCTGGTTCGAGACGTCAAATTCACGGATAGGTTGGCTAATTCACAAAAATACACGAACTGGGGGCGTGGTTTCCGTTAGACGGCCGAATAATTAGCGCGAATCCCTAACTAGGGATCCACGAGTCATGTATAATTTTGACAATGACTCACTATCTCAAGGTGACCAAGTCAGGCGCTGATTTAAGATTTTTCTTAATTTTCGTAGTAGTAATTAAGATTCGTTCTCTCAGACTTGCGAAGATTAAATTTAAAGGTTTAACGAAAATAATAAACAAAAGCGAGAGTCACTGGGTCTAGGATTCCACCTCATTCATATTAATAGGTTAAATTATTATTCTTCAGCAATTATCGCTCAATAAACAAAACAACAAGGACTCTTATTTTTGCCAAGGTAGATTCTCCAAACATTAGTTATAAATCGTAAGCATGGGCCATAAAACATCTAAGCAAACATGACCCATCTAATAAAATGATAACTAATTTTTTCAAATCATAATTTTATTTTAATTAGTGCAAAAGTCAAAAAAAGAATTAATTAAAATTACCCACGTATGAAATTCGGCTTCCTCCGTCGACCCAATGTAGGGGTTTACCTACTCATATTGTAGACACTCTCAAAATATTTTTTATAGCTCAAATGGTGCTTACAATGAAGAAAAGAAGTGAAAATACAATAAACCGAATTTGCAACGGTTAATGCCCGCTACAAACTACCGTTACAGCTTAAGCTTCATTACATGAAAGAACTATATTTGGAAACTGTCGTAGACAAACGGTCGCTAAGATGTGAACATGCGACCGTTCATAAACGACAGTCCAGAAGTGCCGTCTGTGTTCTTCTTCTTCCTCTTCTCTGCAGCAGCAGAGAAGTTGCTTCTACCACCCTCTATTCTTCTCCCCAAACTCTCTATCTCCTCTTCTGTGATCCCCGCAGCATATAAATACCCATTTGAACTGAAAACTCTTAACTCCAAATAATCGCGTCAGTCAATAAAAATATTCCCATGCAAGATACGGGGATTTTCTTTCCTGATTTATATCTTCACGCGTTGTTGATCAACTTGACTTGCTCCAATATGTTTGAAACACGCCCAAAGTAGTTAAGTTTCGTGCAGTCTCATGAAATCTTCCCAAAAATATAATAAATCCCGAAATTATTTCTCTCCACAAAAATTCCTTCCCTGAAAAGATTTTTATATCCTTCTTCAAGTGTCTGTTGATGTCGACACACTCTCAACTTGCTGAGTAAACAATCAACACGAGTCCAACTCCGTCCAGCCACAGTTAGCACTCCAAAATAGAAATTCCGCGGATAACCATGTACGTGTGCAAATATTATGTTTTTCTTCCATTCGAATTGTAGCCAATTTTTATTGAAAAGAAGACCCATACCAGCTCTGTTAAGTCAATCCAAGTCCATTCCAGCCATATTCTCCTAAGTTGAATCCCCTAGAATAACTCCAAAACCCGAAACCTAATCTGTTCATTGCTGTTGCCGAAATTCCCGCCAATTTTGTTCTTGTTGTTTTCATCAATCTTTGATTATCCAACCAAATATAATCAAACAAAGCACATTACCATCCTCGCTAGGTCCTAGCAATAAACCCATTTGATTTCAGCCATTGAATCTCGTTAAAACACCTCCAAATCTTCAACCTTAATTCTGCAGCCATTTTCCCGCCAAAATTCAAAATTCAAATGAAGAAGATGACTGCCCACCTATCATGTTATGGTGTCTCTTTAGCAATTTGGGGTATAAATAGCAATTCCTGGGGTGCGAATAGTAATTATGGGGTACAAAGAGTAATTTTTGGGCTGTAAATAGTGAAAACTCCTAGGTGCCTTTATCAACTCCTCCGGGTGCCTTTATCACATTTCTGGGGTGCCCTTATCCAACATTGGGTGCCTTTAGTACTTTTCTAGGATCAAATACCACTTTTTTTGAGCAAACTTTCTCCATAAGAGCTTATATGACAAAAACACCTACAAACAAGTTTATTAGTGATAAAATGAGGCCCAACTAATGTATTTATGGGTGAAAATGCGTCGCACTTTCGTGCTCATCAAATTCCCCCACACTTACATTTTGCTAGTCCTCGAGCAAAATAGAAACTGACCCGCTACACAGCTGGTCATAAATAAGAGACTTAGACCCGCTACACAGCTGGTCATGACAAATGCCACATACACAAGACACACAATATTTTTTTTTTTTTTAGACGCGCTAAACTGCTGGTCATAACATGGAAGAAAAAAAAAAGAAAAGACCCGCTACACAGCTGGTCATAACCCTAACAATCATAATATATATTTTTTTTATATACCCGCTACACAGCTGATCATTTTTTTTATTTTTTATTTTTTGGACCCGCTACACAGATGGTCACAATATGCAAGAAAAATCCTGAAAATAAAAATAAAAATAAAAGTTAATAACCACTCCCCCACACTTAAATATTACATTGTTCTTAATGTAATTGAGTCATCCAATGTAAAAATTAAGATGGGAAATTCAAAAATAAAATAAACAAAAGTAAACAAACATAAATAAATAAATAATTATACCTACTGGAATGTACAAAAACGGATCCCCATACACTAATAACCTGAAAACTTGGGGATCGACCCAAAATACAATATTTACAAACGACAGCTTCACAATTATTTTATGAAAAAATGGGGACACTGAAACTGTCAGAAAACAAAATTTACCCCTAAACCAAGTTTTTACTGCACATGGAAGTGCGTAAAGAACAAAATATGGGGATTCTATTGAGACTGGGAAATTTTCAACAGGCTCATGCACGGTATTAGAAATAGGCAAGTCCTCTCCTGGGTACTTAGATGCAAAGTAATCCAACAATACTTTAGAAGCACACAATTCTAACCCTAAATTAGGAAACTTTTGGAAGTCCAAGGGTCTAGAAACAATCTCTAAGTCGGGTGAATGATCTTGTGAGGTAGATTCATCTATGGAACTAGGTGAATCATCCACACAATCATCCACAGGGTCATCTATATGTTCTATTTGGAACAGAGAGTCACTACAAGACTGATCATCATCATCATCATCATTAAATAATATTTGGCATTCTAGAATTCTCAATCTTTGTTCCAAACTAGGTGGTGTGTGTTTGTAATACTTCTCATATATAGTTTGATGTGATTCTTCACTTACCATTTGTGGAGCAAAAACTCCATACCGTTGCCTATGCATATATTCAGCAAGCGTCATCTCAGATGAGTTTTCCTGATAATTTGACTTTCTACGCATATATTCCTCCAAATCATCGTAGGTGACGTCTCCTCGAAGAAGTCATCATCCTCAAAAATTCTCTGAAAATAAATACAAAAAGAAACACATAAAAAGGAAAAAGAAAATATTGTACAAAATAAAAAAAAAATAAACCTAAAAATTAATCTAAAAACAAATCCGTGTCGGCGGCGCCAAAATGATTTAAGATTTTTCTTAGTTTTCGTAGTAGTAATTAAGATTCGTTCTCTCAGACTTGCGAAGATTAAATTTAAGGGTTTAACGAAAATAATAAACAAAAGCGAGAGTCACTGGGTCTAGGATTCCACCGTATTCATATTAATAGGTTAAATTATTATTCTTCAAGAATTATCGCTCAATAAACAAAACAACACGGACTCTTATTTTTACCAAGGTAGATTCTCCAAACATTAGTTATAAATCGTAAGCATGGGCCATCAAACATCTAAGCAAGCATGACCCATCTAATAAAATGATAACTAATTTTTTCAAATCATAATTCTATTTTAATTAGTGCAAAAGTCAAATAAAGAATTAATTAAAATTACCCACGTATGAAATTCGGCTTCTTCCGTCGACCCAATGTAGGGGTTTAGCTACTCATATTGTAGACCCTCTCAAAATATTTTTTTTATAGCTCAAATGGTGCTTACAATGAAGAAAAGAAGTGAAAATACAATAAACCGGGAATTTGCAACGGTTAATGGCCGCTACAAACTATCGTTACAGCTTAAGCTTCTGTTACAGAAGAACTATATTTGGAAACTGTCGTAGACAAACGGTCGCTAAGATGTGAACATGCGACTGTTCATAAACGACATACCCGTAAGTGCCGCCTCGTGTTCTTCTTCTTCCTCTTCTCTCGACACTGAGAAGTTGCTTCTACCACCCTCTATTCTTCTCCCTGTCTCCTCTTCCGTGATCCCAGCAGCATATAAATACCCATTTGGACTGAAAATAAATCCTCTTAACTCCAAATAATCGCGTCAGTCAATAAAAATATTCCCATGCAAGATACGGGAATTTTCTTTCCTGATTTATATCTTCACGCGTTGTTGATCAGCTTGACTAGCTCCAATATGTTTGAAACACGCCCAAAGTAGTTAAGTTTCGTGAAGTCTCATGAAATCTTCCCAAAAATATAATAAATCCGAAATTATTTCTCTGTCAAAAATTCCTTCCCTGAAAAGATTTTTATATCCTTCTTCAAGCGTCTGTTGATGTCGACACACACTCTCAACTTGCTGAGTAAACAATCAACACGAGTCCAACTCCGTCCAGCCACAGTTAGCACTCCAAAAATAGAAATTCCGCGGATAACCATGTACATGTGCAAATACTCTGTTTTTCTTCCATTCGAATTGTAGCCAATTTTTATTGAAAAGAAGACCCATACCAGCTCTGTTTAGTCAATCCAAGTCCATTCCAGCCATATTCTCCGGTTGAATCTCCCTAGAATAACTCCAAAACCCGAAACCTAATCTGGTTCGCTGCTGCCAGAAATTCCCGCCAATTTTGTTCTTGTTGTTTTCATCAATCTTTGAGTATCCAACCAAATATAAATGAAACAAAGCACATTACCATCCCTGTTTTGGTCCTAGCAACAAACCCATTTGATTTCAGCCATTGAATCTCGTTCAAACACCTCCAAATCTTCAACCCTAATTCTGCAGCCATTTTCCCGCCAAAATTCAAAATTCAAATGAAGAAGATGACTGCCCCCTATTATGTTATGGTGTCCCTTTAGCAATTTGGGGTATAAATAGCAATTCCTGGGGTGCGAATAGTAATTATGGTGTACAAAGAGTAATTTTTGGGCTGTAAATAGTGAAAACTCCTAGGTGCCTTTATCAACTCCTCCGGGTGCCTTTATCACATTTCTGGGGGTGCCCTTATCCAACATTGGGTGCCTTTAGTACTTTTCTAGGATCAAATACCACTTTTTTTGAGCAAACTTTCTCCATAAGAGCTTATATGACAAAAACACCTACAAACAAGTTTATTAGTGATAAAATGAGGCCCAGCTAATGTATTTATGGGTGAAAATGCGTCTCACTTTCGTGCTCATCAGGCGCTAAATCAAACATCAAACATCGAGTCAAATTTAGATCCCATCCAGATATGGGTTCTATAAATATCCCTCTTCTTTCTTGTTTAACCCTTTGCTTTTGATGAAAACTATGAATATTACATGTAATTTAGTGTAATATTCTTATCATAAATAGGGCATATTTGGAAAGAGTCGTCTAGGAAATACAACTATGCCTATATAGGTAAACAAGTAAAAAAACTGATTCTCCATCGATCTAAACGGAGGGAGTTATACTAAACGTGTCAGGTTCCAACTTATACCCAAACTAGGCCTTAACCCGTGTCGTAACGGCACGGACCTTGACGTTGGTTAATTTCTATCATCGTACCAATTCAATCATATTTTTGTTAAGCAATCGATTTGCAAGACCATATACTTGCCTTGCAAAGTCGCTCATACAATCACCGGTAACACATACCTATACCATATCATCCAACTTCATTGTGTCAGCGCAACTAAACTGCACCATTGCTAAAAACATGATGGCATATCTCAAGAAACAACAAGTATAACCATTGATCCCAAAAAATGAGAAATGAGGGCCTTTTTCACTTGCTTCTAATATTCTAGGAGCAATAATGTAAACAAAGAATATATATATACATTGTTTTAATCAGAACGTTCTGGTCTAATTTGGAGGGACCAAATGCAATTAATCGAACTTCATTATGGAAACACAGCTAAACCTTAGTCCTTCCTCCGCCACGTAGATTTGCTCGAATTTCATGTTCTCGGTAAACAACTAAGGTTTTTATTCTCTTCAACCAATTCCAAAAAATATATATTACATATATATATATATATATATATAATATATTTTTTTGCGAATATTATAAATACAGTTTGTTGTGTTTTCGAAATCATATTGTCGTTGCTATTCTATTCCCGATCTTCAATCCCCCAAGATATTTCCAACCCATACTTCTGTATATGAACCCTTACATTTATCATCGATAGTACCAAGTTAAAGCTGTTTGAAGAGACAATTTGGACTTGATCTTAATCAATGATAATCGAAGATATCATGGTGATGCACAACCACACCAAATTGGTTTGATGTTTGTCACAATGTATGCCATTATCCGCTAGTGAAATATGAACATCATCCGCTAGTGAAATATGAACCTATTAACCAAAAATAGAAAGGAAACAAAAAACCCTGCTTGTATCATAAAAAAATCCTAAGAATTATTTAAAGAAAGACCTTAGCGATATTTATTCAAAATTTATTTATTTCTCGTGTAAGTTGCCTGCAAGAAAAAATACATATAACACTTTTGCCTCCTATGTCTGTGTTCTGTATATAAACACTTACATTAACGTTATCATCGACGGTATCAAGTCCAAACCTGTTTGAAGAGAAGTTTGGACTTGATCCTAATTGACGATAATCGAAGATATCATAGTGATGCACAACCACACCAAATTGGTTTGATGTTTGTAACAACGTATTCCATCATTCGTCCGTGAAATATGAACCTAATAACTCAAAAAAGAAAGAAACAATAAATCCTGCTTGTATCATCATAATTTTCCCAAAAAAAGAAAAACATTAGCCACATTGATTCAATAATATTATTTTCGTTATAAGTTATTTAGATAATTCACAATACCTCATGCCTTGAGAACACTCTTTGTTATTCCCAGATTTGGTCCAAGAGATTTGATAGTCAATTCTGCTTAACATTCATCGTTTATATAGTTAGCAAATTGTAAAGCAGTTTTAATTGTCATTATGCTAGAATATCAGTTACACCTCCGTGATTATTGTCCCCATATCCGGTTTAATATACCTGCAACATATATATTTTTTTTATTATTAATACTGTAAATGTATTTATAGGTTTTATGAGTCTCCCAATATATTCCTGCCAAATGCAATAAATACCAACACAATCAAGGAATATGTATTTCCACGAAATTATGGGAAATATATTCTCGGTATTTTTCTACACATGAAACTATATTTTGTAAAAAATTTAGTATTGAAATATATTTTTAGTTATGGAAATATATTTCCCGATTCACAAAAATTAATAAGACCATTCTCCACCTTTCCAAGTCGCTCATACAATCTGTTCATCTTTGAAATATTGTGTCCTCAAAACTAATGGCCACACCTGACAATAAGTATCCTTGGTCAGTTCCATGATCGTTACCCTCTTTGGTAGTCGTTTGTCATAACCATTGCATGGCTTTTTATGGTCGAGCAGTATGGGGATCAGCTGCAGTATGTATTTTTTGAGAGAAAGAAATTGCAGACTCTTTGGATACCAATCCAGATGCAAGGCATTCGTCAGTTCTAAACGGGAAAAATGGTAAATGAAAGAGATATAATCTTAACTGTGTGACACTGTTTTATTTAGGCTCATTGGTTATAGTGAGCTAATGCTCTACATAAACATGGAAGTTTAAATATTTTTAGGAAATATTTTGTCGGAGCTCCCTTCTCATTGAAATCAACTAATCGATATCGTTTATAGAAGTCTCCCCATGCTCCACTTTCATAGCATTTCCCATTATATCTTTCAAACATTTCATTCCAGCCGACTCATCCGTTATTTTCATGTTGCCGATCCTCCAAATAGGTGGAGAATAGGATTTTTTGACATCCAAATAGTATTTTTCATCAAACGGATGATTCAAACTCTCCAACGTACCATGGTGTTCCTGCAATTTTTATAACACTCATTAGATGGAAATGTTTGAAAAGTGTTTAAAAATGTGTACCCATTATGTTTTAGAGGGTGTAGTATATATGAGAACCTATTCCATTAAATTCTCAACAATATATTGTGCCCATCACTTCCTTTTAACGAATGCTTTTGTAACTTTAAAATTTCTGGCACTCTTCTAGATGCACCTGGAATACAAACTGGCGATGCAGGACTCCGTAAATAACCATGAACACATGTTGAACTCCCTTCTCCTGTTTCACATTAATATGTTTTAAGTAGCACCCTTACCATTTAAACCAAAATTTGTCATTTTGTATGCTGAATATCTAAAATAATTTCAAAATAAATTATGCAAACACTGTATTTTGAATTTTGGTTTTCTAAGATAGTATTTTTCAAGATAGGCCTCTTCCAATCTCATGGTGTGCAAGTGATTTAGAAACAAAAATGTTTGAAACTTTTTCATGAAGCTTTATTTTAATGATCGAATTTATTTTGCCCTACCAACTTTACATCATTGTGTTACTGTAAGTTTATGTTGCCTCTTTACTTTCTCCATTTATCTACGCTAGTACGCTCGACAGTAAAGTTTATGTGATTTTACAATCGAATTACTTATACCTCTTTCACCCGCATCAAGTAATCCGCCTTATGTCCCAATAATTCATCTGTCGCATTTTCTTTCGCTTGGAATATCGCTGATTCCAACCCATCAGTAACCATCATTGTTAAACACAATATGTCCAAGTGTTGATTAGACTGTACAAAAGTAATGTTCCATTTTTATATTATGTAATGTTCCATTTTTTTTAATAAATAGACTGTACAAAAGTAAAAGAACATAAATATTACATTGGGATTAATCTAATGTATTTGAAGCACTCTGGACACTGCCTCCCGTTGCTAGTTTCCTCATATTCCTTGTTGCATTCAGGACAGTACATGCAACATCAATCATCTGCGAAGCGAGTTATTTGCGCCAGTATAGTCAATGTATCTCCTTCCTGTAATAATATCACGTCAATTTTTTGGAGTCGTCTAATAGATTAATAGATTAGTTCATACCTCAATCTCAGAATTCATTGTCATCTCACATAGCATAGCTATTGACATCTTGTGTTTTCGTTCAAATGTTGAAAGGATTGCCTGATCCCTTTGGATGGTAGTCACGTTGATGTTGTTGTTCGATTCATTTGAGCTTGTCCATGCAAATGAGACAGGAGGTTCCATATTGAGTGATTTTGTTTGGTTACACTTGGAAGATTAAGATTTAGTAAAAATATCCTCAAATGTAATTTTTTTGGATCAATCGTTATACCTAGTAGTTGTGCTCTTCCTTTCCACCCTTTTAAAAATACACCTTTTAACATTAATGTGGATAATGGAAAGTCACTCGGTAGCCATGATGTGTCTGCATGTTTTCGTTTCAAAATCCAAATGGTCATATAAATATCAATTATGATTATAAGGTGTGGAAGTTACATAAGCGTGGTGGAGTAGGTAAGGCACTCGGAATAGAAAACAGTACATTAAATTAGATAATTACCTTACATTTCAACCAATTTGAGGTATTTTTGTCAATGTAAGTGTGTTTCAATTTTCAATTAACATGATTAATATCCAATCAGTATGAGGATCATAATAAGTAAAAAAAAATTATGTCAATTTTAATCCTTGTCGTTTTTAGTAGATCCATTACTCAATCATCGTTGATTTTTTCTCGGGTTGTTTTTAAGGAAAATTATGGTCAACTTTGTACAATTTATTATTTACTTAATGAAAGTATTTATTAAGATAATCATAAAAAATTTATAAGGAATTATTAATAAAATATTTAATGATGAAAGTACATTTTATCAAGATTTTATATCGAAAGATTAATAAAATATTTAATGGAAGATAATTATAAGATATTTATGATGTAATAAGATATTTATAATCAAAGATTAATAAAATATTTAATGAAAGTTTATTTATGAAGATAGTATAAGATATTATCTGGATTATCTGGATTTTCTGTAAGTTTGTATTTTATTTTTATTTATGATATACTATATGAAAATATTACACAGAGCTTTTATTATGAGAAATTAATGATACAATAATGATGTAAACAACCATAGCCATAGATTTCGCTTTTCTAAAACTCAATCCTTACCGTCCTTTATTATGAGAAATTAATGATACAACCATAGCCATAGATTTCGCTTTTCTAAAACTCAATCCTTACCGTCCTTTACCTAAGCTAAGTTGTCCATGCTTTCTATGAGAAATTAATTATTCTCGTGCCATTATCGTATCATGTTTGATGATACAATAATGATGTAAACAACCAGCCACTACTTCTTCCACTACTAACCACTAATTTCTATTGATATAAAAACTACACATTTATTAGACTAATTAAGAGGACATTTAATAATGAAAATTTAATACTTAATTATGAGAGATTAATGAGACACTAATTAATAAAACACTCATAATAATTAATTTTAATTAGAGCAAACCACAATCATGGATTTAGCTTTCCCCAAAATGCATCCTGACCGCTCTTTATCTAGGCTAAGTTGTCCATGCTATGCTTTATAAGGGAAAAAATGAGTTACAAGTTTTTTTTTTTTCCTTTTGAAGGTAAATACCAAGTTAGATTTGAACTTATTGTACTTCTTATGGTAGCAACACTCTACTCTCGTCGATAACAGTGTAAGATAGTGATAAAGTTATTGATACTAGTAATTTGAGTTCAAAACTCGTCAACACTTATTGAATTTTTTTAAAAAAAGTACACTCTATTTCGGAATAAGTATGGCCCAGTTAAGCGGTGCTTCCTAGCTCTCCCCAAACAGCAAACTCAAAACGAGAAGAGAGAAGAGAGTCAAGGACTCGAGAGACAGAGGCGGAGTAAGATAAACATCCTGTTAGGACTCCAATACCTCCGACCTATCTACTCTTTCCTAAACTGCTAGCTTACCTTATTTAGTTTTGTTTTTCCTTTTCTTATGCGATTTCTCTTTATAGTTTCATTACCTATTTTACCAAACTCTAAGCTATTTAAAGCTTCTCTGTAGAAATCGGGTAATCAATCAATTTGAATACAATTTAACTGGTTTATCCCCATTCAAAGGATTGAAAGTTTTTCAAGTTATCTCTTTAGTTTTAGAACCCTAACACCTGGTATCAGAGCATTCGATCTGAGACCACTCTTCCTACCCAAATTTTTTTTTTTTTCTATTACACCTTCTACCAGTTCTCTATTTTCCATATTCAAAAAAAAAAAAAAAAAAAAAAAAAAAAAAAAAAAAGATGACAATCAAAGATTTAGAAGACCAGGTTGGTAAGCTTACAGAGAATTTAACTTCTGTTCTTTCTAAGATGACTGAAGATCGACAAAATTTAGAATCTCTGGTTAAGACGTTGATGGAAGATCGAAAAGAATCAACTCAGGCACTGAAATCTATTGCTTCTTTCTTTGACAAACAGGGTTCTGAGATTCCACAAGTAAATACACGTCAAACCCAACCCAATGGTTCCAATGGTGTTCGTGGAAGCCAGATTAACTTGAAATTTCCCATATTCGATGGTACCGTCCTAAGGTTGGATTTTCAAAGCTGAACAATATTTCTTATTGGTTGGTGTCCAAGAGGATCGGAAGGTACAAATTGTTGGTGTCCATCTTAATGGCGATTCGGTCTCCTGGTATCGTTGGCTTCGACAATCCTTGGGTGATATAACATGGACACAGTTTACTCGCTTATTTCTAGCTCGTTTCAGTCCCCGTAAACACATTGATCCATGTAGCAGCTTATCAAAGTTGGAACAAACAGGTACGGTTCGTGAATTTATTACCGAATTTGAGAAATTGCTTAATTTTGTTTCGTATGTCCGAATCGCATCAAATAAGCATCTTTATCTCTCGGCCTTCGAGCCGATATTCGTGCGAGAGTCCGTATGTTTAATCCCACAACTTTGTCGACACTTTTGATTATGCATTAAATCAAGAGGATGCTATATTAGTCAGCAACACCTATTTTCACAAAACCTTTTACTCGCAATCCCCAACCAAGGCAATACCCTACTATTACAAAGAAAGACCACCTCCAAAACCTGGTTTACCACCTGGTGTTAAAAGGTTGTCATGGGCGTAACAAAAGGAACGTCGTGACAAGAATTTATGCTTTAATCTACGATTAAGCTTACAAACCTGGGCATGTTTGTCTCAAGCCCGGATTAATGGTACTGGAAGGCGCTCCTGGTCTAACAATTACAGATTTTGATAGGGATTCCACCTGTGAAGATGAACTAAATGACTCAATTGTTGAGCAAGGAACTAATGAATCTGCAATTTCATTACATTCTCTTATGGGATCACCACAACCTACGACAATGCGCATTACTGGTTTTCTTAAAGGGCGTTCCATTACGTTCTTATCGATTAGGTTCTACTCATAATTTTCTCCATCCATCTCAGTAGCTAAGAGATGTGGTTACGCTATTCAATCGATGATGTTCCTCTGAAGGTTATGATTGGTAATGGAGGATTTTTACAAACACATGGCTCATGCTTGAGTGTTACTGTCAATTTACAAGGTTATGTCTTTTCCACTGATTTTTATCTTTTAGGAGTTAGTGGTTGTGATGCAGTCTTGGGCATACAATGGTTGCGGAATTTGGGCACAATTTCTTGGGATTTTTCTAAGTTACGTATGGACTTCAAGTCAGGCGAACAAGATGTGTCATTAATTGGGAATAATTCACCAACAGTAATGATGCTGGATAGTGCTCCTATGCAACGTTTGCTTTCTCATGAACATTACGGTATTCTTTTGCAAATGGTTTCAACTACTACTTCAGCACTTGCAGAGCCGTCAATACCTCCTGAAATTACAGATTTAATTTCGAGTTTCAAGGATGTCTTTGCAACTCCGACAACGTTACCTCCCAAACGTTCGCATGATCATCATATACCTTTAGCTCCGGGTTCTTCTCCAGTCAACGTACGACCTTACCGTTACCCACATTTCCAAAAGGATGAAATCGAGAAGATAGTATCTGAACTACAACAAGCCGGATTCATTCGACCAAGTTCTAGTCCATACTCCTCTCCCATTCTCATGGTTCGTAAAAAAGATGGGTCGTGGAGGATGTGTGTAGACTACCGTGCCCTTAATAAGCTGACCATAAAAGATCGTTTTCCCATTCCAATGGTAGACGAATTACTAGATGAATTACATGGTAAATTCATTTTTTCTAAGCTGGATTTGCGGTACGGTTTTAACCAGATCAGAATTCACGAGCAAGATATTCCAAAGACCGCATTTCGTACTCATGATGGTCATTACGAGTTTTTGGTAATGCCGTTTGGTCTTTCGAACGCTCCGGCAACTTTTCAAAGCTTGATGAATGACATATTTCGGCCTTACTTACGGCGGTTTGTACTTGTTTTTTTCGATGATATTTTGATCTATAGTAGTTGTATGGATGATCATATACAACACTTATCCCTGGTTTTTGACATTTTACGTGCTAATAATCTTTATGTGAAAGAATCCAAGTGCACTTTCGCTACGACGTCTGTCAACTATCTTGGGCATATCATTTCATCTCAAGGAGTTTCTGTTGAGAGTGATAAGATTAGCAGTATCGTACAATGGCCTATTCCTAGTTCGATTAAGAGTCTTCGAGGCTTTTTGGGTCTGGCTGGATATTATCGAAAATTTGTTAAAGATTTTGGGAAGATTAGTGCGCCTTTAACTCAACTATTGAAGAAGGATGCATTTATATGGACTGAGGACGCTACTACGGCATTCAAGAAACTACAACATGCTTTAACAACAACCCCGGTTCTGGTTCTTCCTGACTTCTCAAAGGAGTTTGTTTTGGAATGTGACGCTTCGGGAAATGGTTTGGGAGCTGTCTTGATGCAATCAGGTAAACCAATTGCCTATTTTAGCAAGCCTCTTAGTGGTAAAAATTTAAATTTATCAATATATGACAAGGAAATGCTTGCTATTGTATCCGCGGTTCACAAATGGAGACCTTATTTACTCGGTCGACATTTTAAAATCTATACGGATCATCGTAGTCTTAAGTATTTCTTGGATCAGAAGTTATCATCCATGGAACAACAAAAATGGTTGTTTAAATTATTAGGCTACGATTACGAGATTGTTTTTCGTCATGGCAAGGAAAATGTTGCTGCGGATGCCCTATCTCGTGTTTCTGATCCTAGTTTTTTCGCTATTACCGCTCCAATTTTTTCGGGTATTACTGAAATTGTTCAAGAGTGTCATCTTAATACTGAAATGAGCACCCTTATTGCTGCTCTTATTGATGATCCAAGCTACAAAAAAAATTACTCTTATACAGATGGTATACTTCGTTACAAAGGCCGTGTTGTTGTTGTTCCAACTTCTCCATGGATTGGTAAGCTTTTACATGAATTTCATAGCACTCCCAGCGCTGGTCACTCGGGTTTTCTTCGCACTTACAAACGTCTACAGCAAAATTTTTATTGGCAAGGAATGAAAACTTCAGTTAAAACCTTCATTGCTCATTGTGAAGTCTGTCAACGTAATAAATCTGAAGCGATCTCTCCTCCAGGATTTCTCCAACCTTTGCCTATTCCTGACGATGTTTGGCTTGATATTTCTATGGATTTTATAGATGGGTTGCCTTCTTCTCAACGTCGTACTTCCATATTAGTGGTTGTCGACCGTCTCTCCAAATATGCGCATTTTAGTGCATTGTCTCATCCATATAAGGCTTCGGTGGTTGCTGATGTATTTGTACGTGATATTGTTCGTCTACATGGAATGCCACGAACCATTGTAAGTGACCGTGATCCCATTTTTCTCAGTAATTTTTGGGAAGCCTTCTTTTCTTCCCAAGAAACCCAACTTTGTAGAAGCTCACCTATCATCCGCAATCCGATGGCCAAACTGAAGTTACAAATAGAACACTCGAATGTTATCTTCGTTGTTTCGCTGGTGCGAAACCTCATGAATGGGCACGTTGGTTACCATGGGCTGAATGGTGGTATAATACGACTTACCATTCTCGCCATTAAGATGACTCCGTTTGAAGCATTATACAGCAGGCCACCTCCAACTATCTCCGCATATTTTCCCCGATTCTACCGTTGTCTTTGTTGACTTAGCTTTACGAGCAAGAGATCGTACTTTGCGCCTTCTCAAAACCCATCTACAAGATGCTCAAGATCGCATGAAATCTTATGCTAATTCCCATCGCACGGAAAGAAGTTTTGCAGTTGGTGATTGGGTTTTCTTCGACTACAACCTTATCGCCAGTCTACAGCTGCTACCACTTCCTATTCAAAGTTATCTCCACGATTTTATGGTCCATTCCGTGTTTTAGAGAGGATCGGTGATGTTGCTTATAAATTGGCATTGCCCTCACATTGCCGAATTCATCCAGTTTTCCATGTTTCACTTTTGAAGCTTAAACTTGGAGCAAATGTTGTTGTTACAGATAATTTGCCTGTAACTATTGATCATTTTGAATGGCAGCCAGAGTCTATTCTAGAAAGGGGAATGTTCAAGCGCAACAATCAGGCTATCACACGCTGGCTTATCAAATGGAAGGACCATTCAATTGATGAAGCTACCTGGGAGGATGCAGATGATATCATTCTCCGTTTTCCTGAATTTTCAGCTTGAGGACAAGCAGTGTCTGCAGGGGGGTGGGATGTTAGGACTCCAATACCTCCGACCTATCTACTCTTTCCTAAACTGCTAGCTTACCTTATTTAGTTTTGTTTTTCCTTTTCTTATGCGATTTCTCTTTATAGTTTCTGTTACCTATTTTACTGAAACTCTAAGCTATTTAAAGCTTCTCTGTAGAACTGGGTAATCAATCAATTTGAATACAATTTAACTGGTTTATCCCCATTCAAAGGATTGAAAGTTTTTCAAGTTATCTCTTTAGTTTTAGAACCCTAACACATCCAGAGTGAAGTCTCTTTCAAGAACAAAAACTCACAATGAAAACCCTAACTTCATTCAACTCACAAATTAAAACCCTAGCTTGAATCAACATAACCAGATTATTCATTTGGAAAGTAACCCTAAGCTTCCTAAAATTTTCAAGGTTTGTAATATCATTTCCCATTTTCGATCAATTTCATTTTTTGTATCAATTTCATTCTCCTTCACAGTCTAATTGTCTTAGTTGTTTTCGAATTATTACCAATCAGTTTTTACCCTTTCTTAATTTGTGTTTTAGGGTTTATGAAAATTGTTGTTGGGGAGAAGAGATTTGATATTTGTATGATTTTTTGTTACAGATGACTCGCAAGTCTACTAGAGTAAAGCCACCAATGAAGCAGCAAGTTGCAGCTAAGGTAGGTTGGTTCAATTTACAGTGTTTTATTTTGTTTTGAAAATTGTTGAAATTGAGATTTAAGTCTTTTACAATGTAGGCTGCACCACATAAGCCTGCACGATCCACTGGAGGAGTGACGAAGCCCTGCAGATACCGCCGTCCTGGTATTGCTGCTCCTCAGTATGTTCTTCCTTCAAATACCTGACTATGTTCTTTTCCTTAATTGTATTTTGTTATTCGGTGATGCATATCTAGATGATTTTTGAGGTACTTGTTGAGAGTGACTCTCTTAAGACTGTCATATTTTGAGGAAAACATGAAAATTAGTTTGTCAAGACTGAATACACTGCTTACCTTTGCAGCAGTATGTGCAATATCATGGAACACGGTGCAAAGGTAAGTTGCCATTCGAGACCAAACTGTATTAAAGACTACGCAAGAGAATTGGATGGTATATATCTTAAACTGCTGGAAGAGAGTTGCTTTGGGCATCTTATACACTTACCTAGTCTTAGCTTCTGTTCGAATGTCGTCCACAATGTATTGTTGAGGAGAAAGGATACTCCTAAAAAGGACAAGGAGGAGGAAGAGGAGGATGCCATGTCGTTTATTATTGGCAATCAGGTTATATGTTTTGGCGAACGAGAGTTTGCAATGATGTCGGGATTAAAGTTTCAGGGTAGTGAAGAAATAGACCAGAATCCTAAAAGGATACCTCTCATGGAAGCCCATTTTCCAGGTCAGGATAATGTTAAGTTCGGAGATTTGGTAGAGAAATTCTATCAACTGCAAAACAGCGAGGACAAACTAAAGCTGGGCTTGCTTTCTATCGCCGAGGGTGTAATTATGGGCCATGGGTTATACAAGAACGTAAATAAAGGTCATTTTCTCCTAGTTGACAACCTTGAGGAGTTCAACAGCTATCCTTGGGGAAAGCTGTCGTACAAAGCGACAATAAGTTCTCTCATCAGAGCGTCGAAACTGAAACATGTTTCAAATGGAAAACACACACTTAACAAAATGGTTTATAACCTGTATGGATTTCCGCATGTTTTCCAGGTATGGATAAGAACTCCAGTTAGTGAGTGTAACCGTACGAGGAAGATTATGTTGTTCAATTTTTATTTTTAATGTATTTTTTTTGTTTCGACAGGCTTGGATATTTCATAGCATACCTAGTCTAAAAGAAAATTACACCGTCGAAAACAAAGATTGCTCTCAGACCCTTTACCCTCGTATCTTGCACTTAGAAGTGCCTAGAATTCATGTAACATTGCATAAAAAAATCTGGAAAGAATTGAGCCGTCTAGATGTGAGGAAATATCTCTTCTCCCCTTGCATCTTACATTGTTGGTCACCTATTTCTTATGAAGTTATGTAGCTTATTTAAGTCAAGTAATCTGAGACCTGAGCTCCGTACTCTTTCTTTTTTTCTTTTTTTTTGCAGATTAAGGTTTTGTCACCATTACACCCTACACAAGAAGAACTAAAAGAATGCTACATGGCTGGACTTTTAAGTGAGGGTGAGGATTCGGGAGTAAGAGGACATGAAAGTGATTCAGGCATTAAAGAGCTAAATGGTGAAGCTGAAGCTAATGCACAATGGGAAGCGAATCATAATTTCAGCCCCACGAATTCCTCGGTAAGATCACATCGCAAGAATGCTCTTTGCCAGTACGTACGTCTCTTCATATGAAATTTATCAGAATGGTGAACCAAAACTCACGTTTTTCAAATCCTAACTTGAATGTCAATTTAATCATACAGTCATTGATTGGATGTACCAACTCAACCACAACTTCTAACAACTGCTCTAGGAAACGGGTAAGTAATCGCGTGTTCTTTCTTATTTACAATTCTATATTAACCATGATTCTAATAAGAGAATCTGTCTGGATCAACAGAAAAAGAAGCAAATTATTAACTTGAAAAGTAACTCTCAACTTCTAAAGGTCTGTAATATTATCATCTCCATTTTCAGTCAATTTCATTTCATCAGTTTTTCGCTGTCTTGTTTTGTTTTTTTCTTCATTTTCTCTCTGTGTCTGTAGAAGGTTGATAAGAAAATTGGCACCAACACCAAAGAATATATAACTTTATCAAATGATGAGGATGAAGATGTCGAGTCTCTAGAGAACTTGAAGTTGAAACTGGGAAGCGAAATTGAAATCCTTAAGAAGGAAAGGTCTGCAGTGGAAAGTGATGTCGGATTACTCAACAAAAAAGGGAGGAAATGGAGACTCATCATTATAAGTTCTTAGAAGAGAAGGCTATACTTATCAAAGAGAAATTAGAACTCCGAAGAGATATTGAGTCACTTAACAAGGAGAAGACTAAATTGAGTACTGATACTGACTTACTCAATAAGGAGAAGGAAAAATTGGAATGTGATTTTGGTATTCTCAACAAACAGCATCAGAAATTGCAATTTGATTTTGAGATTCTAAACAAAGAGAAAACAAAGCTAGGAAATGATGTTGAGTTACTTAGTAGGTACAAATCTGAAACGGAAACTGGTTATGAATTTCTCAAAGATGAGAAGAATAAGCTAGCCACTGATTTAGAATTCACCAACAAAGAGAAGGATAAGTTGCGAAATGATGTTGAACTTCTCAATGAGGAGAAGGGCAAGTTGCTATCTGATGTTGAATTTCTTAATGAAGAGAAGGCTAAATTGGGAGTTCATACTGAGTTACTTAGCAAGGAGAAGACAAAATTGCAGAGTGATTTTGAATGTCTCAACAGAAAAAAGTCTACAGTACAAGGTGATATTTGTTCGCTCAATGAAAAGAAGACTTCATTGCAAGATGATATTTGTTCGCTCAAGGGAGAGAAGATTACAGTACAGGAAGATATTTGTTCGCTTAATGAAAAGAAGACTACAGTACATGGTGATATTTGCTCGCTCAATGAAAACAAGACTACTCTGGAAAGTGAAATTAAATCGCTTAGCAATGAGAAGTCTAACTTGGAAAATGAGACTGATTTGCTTGGCAAGGAGAAGACGAAATTGCAGAGTGACAAGGATAGATTGCAAATTGAGATTGAATTACTTAGCAATGAGAAGACTAACTTGGGGAAGGAAACTGACTTGCTCACCAAGAACAAAACGAAATTGGAATGTGATTTTGAGATTCTCTACAAAGAGAGTACTACGGTGAAAAGTGATGTCGAATTAATCTACAAAAAGAAAACAAAACTAGGAAATGATATTGAGTTACTTACTAGGGAGAAGTCTGAAATGGAAACTGGTTTTGAATTTCTCAAGAGAGAAAAGTCTACAGTACAAGATGATGTTTGTTCGCTCAATGAGAAGAAGACTTCGATACAAGATGATATTTGCTCGCTAAATGAGAAGAAGACTGCGATACAAGATAATATTTGTTTGCATAATGAAAAGAAGACTGTGATACAAGACGATATTTGCTCCCTCAATGAAAAGAAGACTACGGTACAAGTTGATTTTTGTTCACTCAATGAAAAGAAGACTGTTCTGGAAAGTGAAATTGAATCGCTTAGCAAAGAGAAGACTAACTTGGGAAATGAGACTGATTTGCTTGGCAAGGAGAAGATGAAATTGCAAACTGATATTGAATTTCACAATAAAGAGAAAGCTGAATTTATTCGTTCTGTGACGGCAGATGTTAGCAAATCTTTTTATGAACGTGAGAAAACATTGGTTGAGAATGAAAAAATGTTCATAGAGCTTAAAGAGATAAACCAAACATTGGTGGCCAAGGAAAGGTGTTACACTGAAGAGCTTCGGGAAGCTTGCCAAGAACTTATCAAGGTATATGTATGTAATTGTGTTTTTATTTCTGAAGCTTTGTTTTCTTTTCTGTAATTGTGTTTTATGAACTAGTTTGTGTTAGATTAACTTTACTCTCTCCTTTTTTCTCTCCTCTCTCCTTTTTCTCTCTCCGATTAACTTTTTGCTCGGAAACTAATTGTCTACTTGAATTCTATAAGGTTTTCGACCGTTATAAGATCGTTGGACCTTAGCATTGGAAATTATTGACCGGAAGTGCACCGGAACTTTAGAAGACCGGATTCTTATTGATGAATTGAGCGCTTCTTTCAATTCTTTATGAAGACTCAAAGATGTCAATCTGAATTCCATAGTTTAAACTAGAGCTGGCAAACGGGCGGGCCGGGGCTGGCTTGTTACGGGTTACACGGGTTCGGTTAACACGGGCCAAAACCTGCGGGTTGATATTCTTCACGGGTGGTCATTTCTTCAACCCGCACCCGTAGAATGTAAAGCTTGCGGGTTCACGGGTTAGCTGGTTTCTCACAGTTAGTCAACTCTCCGAAAACCGATTTTGACAGAGTTTCCTCTATTTTCTTAGGGTTATCTCCGCCACATTCGAGCCATCTAAAGCTCCTTCCTACAAGGCTGCAATCTAACATTCATCTAATTTATTCGATTCAATTCAATCAATAGATTCAACACCAATGAAACCTTAATATCAAAGTTTAAAAACTTTAACAATAATGTGGAAATGATATCCCCCAAAACAATCAATTTACGAATACACATTATCTATCTTAATCTCAGCATAAATTCTTCTTCTCCCCGTTGAAATGTAAATTGCCATTGAAGGGGCCTTTTCTTATGACAGAAACATACCAAACCAAAGGTAAAAATTCCATAAATCAGTAAGCCTGAACTACAATAAGAATGTAAATGAAACCCTGGGATCAAAATTTTGAAATACCAATTAGCTAAAAAAAAACATTCGAAAATCAAACCACAATTATAAAATCGTTCAGACTTGTCATATAAGTTATAACGATAATATATACTAACAAATCTTGCAGAAACTCTATCAAAATTAAGGGCCACTGCTGAATCAAATTCATCGTTTCATGGAAAGCACAATATATCTTCCCCGCTGATTGTACACCCAAAACCACCAGCTACAACACGATTAACAATCACTCGATTGATTTCAGTATGATGACAAAAAAATAAACCAAAGAAAATTCGAGAAAACAAGGAAAAAAAAGATGAAGTGGTTTAAGAAATTGAAACTAGTATGAACACTACTAATAAATTGGCTAAACCCATCCTCTAATTCCTCGATTGAGAATCAATTTTACTGATGAATTAGTTATGAATTCAAAGAACCCTAAATTACACCCGAATTAGATTTTTCTTTGCGTCTGAGACTCTGAATCACCTCCTTGAGTCACACCACCACTGTTAATCACTCCTTAATCTTTTCATGTTTCTCTCGATCTCAAATATACGATTTCTCTTCGTAGCATGGTTCACATAATCGCAACAGATGAAGAGCATGGAAGGAGGATAAGAAGAAAAAGAAAGAGGAAGAAGAAGAGAGTGATGGCTAGGGTTTTTTTTTCTTTTTCGATTTTATTTGTTGAAGTTGGACACTTGGACTAAAGGTGGGGGCCTGAGAGGACACGTGACGAATGGAGAGGTGGAACTACGGGTATCACGGGTTTCACCGCGAGTTTATTGATCCCCATTCCGGGTTTACCTGTTTTCTACGGGCCAACATTTCTACGACCTAACCCGGCTTGTTTGGACAACCAGCCAAGCCGGGTGCGTGTTTTCACGGGTCGGACCGGGTTTATCCGCGGATTTTGGCTGGTTTGCCAGCTCTACTCCAGTGGGTAGCCCCAATTAATATCTTTGGCCCCAATCAAATTAGGAAAAAGACAAGCAACCCATGGTGCCTAACAATTTTATTGCCTACTAGAATGTTTAGCACGTGCCTATGCACGTGCCTTCCGAATTCCTAATCAGGAAAATTTGTATGTAAATAATCTAAGTTACTTTTATACCCTCATTTCATATATAGGATATTTATGGCACGGGGGTAAAATGGTCAACGATAATTTGAAGCTTCACCCCTACAGTAGGGGGTTGGCTTTATATATGGAAATAGAAATAGATATTAAGGTGACATATGAAAAAAGTCTCATGCTGAATTACATCATTGTTTTGTTCTTATATGCTAAAAAGACAACTGAAAAATCCACTTTTATGAGTCGGAGATGATTGATTATTCAATTAGCTCTGGGAAGACTAGTTGTATACTTCACTCTCAATCTCTTATTCAAAGATTTCATCTCTTGGTAATTCTGATAGGAATCCCAGCAGGAGTCGCTTTTGATTTTGTCACAGCCCTTCTTCCTACACTCAATTTTCCCCGGCCCCAACATAACTTCATCTGGATAATTTGGCTGCGGCACTGTCCTGGATCGAAATTAAACAAGAGAAACTCTAAATCAATGTGTATAATCAGATTGATCAGGAAAAACATCCATCAGATGGGTTCACAGTCAAGTGCACAAATTTAAGGAAATTAAACAGACACGAGAATTCTAGATGATAATCAAACAGGTATCAGATGTTTGGCTTGATATTTCTATGGATTTTATAGATGGGTTGCCTTCTTCTCAACGTCGTACTTCCATATTAGTGGTTGTCGACCGTCTCTCCAAATATGCGCATTTTAGTGCATTGTCTCATCCATATAAGGCTTCGGTGGTTGCTGATGTATTTGTACGTGATATTGTTCGTCTACATGGAATGCCACGAACCATTGTAAGTGACCGTGATCCCATTTTTCTCAGTAATTTTTGGGAAGCCTTCTTTTCTTCCCAAGAAACCCAACTTTGTAGAAGCTCAGCCTATCATCCGCAATCCGATGGCCAAACTGAAGTTACAAATAGAACACTCGAATGTTATCTTCGTTGTTTCGCTGGTGCGAAACCTCATGAATGGGCACGTTGGTTACCATGGGCTGAATGGTGGTATAATACGACTTACCATTCTGCCATTAAGATGACTCCGTTTGAAGCATTATACAGCAGGCCACCTCCAACTATCTCCGCATATTTTCCTGATTCTACCGCTGTTGCTGCTGTTGACTTAGCTTTACGAGCAAGAGATCGTACTTTGCGCCTTCTCAAAACCCATCTACAAGATGCTCAAGATCGCATGAAATCTTATGCTAATTCCCATCGCACGGAAAGAAGTTTTGCAGTTGGTGATTGGGTTTTTCTTCGACTACAACCTTATCGCCAGTCTACAGCTGCTACCACTTCCTATTCAAAGTTATCTCCACGATTTTATGGTCCATTCCGTGTTTTAGAGAGGATCGGTGATGTTGCTTATAAATTGGCATTGCCCTCACATTGCCGAATTCATCCAGTTTTCCATGTTTCACTTTTGAAGCTTAAACTTGGCGCAAATGTTGTTGTTACAGATAACTTGCCTGTAACTATTGATCATTTTGAATGGCAGCCAGAGTCTATTCTAGAAAGGGGAATGTTCAAGCGCAACAATCAGGCTATCACACGCTGGCTTATCAAATGGAAGGACCATTCAATTGATGAAGCTACCTGGGAGGATGCAGATGATATCATTCTCCGTTTTCCTGAATTTTCAGCTTGAGGACAAGCAGTGTCTGCAGGGGGTGGGATGTTAGGACTCCAATACCTCCGACCTATCTACTCTTTCCTAAACTGCTAGCTTACCTTATTTAGTTTTGTTTTTCCTTTTCTTATGCGATTTCTCTTTATAGTTTCTGTTACCTATTTTACTGAAACTCTAAGCTATTTAAAGCTTCTCTGTAGAACTGGGTAATCAATCAATTTGAATACAATTTAACTGGTTTATCCCCATTCAAAGGATTGAAAGTTTTTCAAGTTATCTCTTTAGTTTTAGAACCCTAACACATCCAGAGTGAAGTCTCTTTCAAGAACAAAAACTCACAATGAAAACCCTAACTTCATTCAACTCACAAATTAAAACCCTAGCTTGAATCAACATAACCAGATTATTCATTTGGAAAGTAACCCTAAGCTTCCTAAAATTTTCAAGGTTTGTAATATCATTTCCCATTTTCGATCAATTTCATTTTTTGTATCAATTTCATTCTCCTTCACAGTCTAATTGTCTTAGTTGTTTTCGAATTATTACCAATCAGTTTTTACCCTTTCTTAATTTGTGTTTTAGGGTTTATGAAAATTGTTGTTGGGGAGAAGAGATTTGATATTTGTATGATTTTTTGTTACAGATGACTCGCAAGTCTACTAGAGTAAAGCCACCAATGAAGCAGCAAGTTGCAGCTAAGGTAGGTTGGTTCAATTTACAGTGTTTTATTTTGTTTTGAAAATTGTTGAAATTGAGATTTAAGTCTTTTACAATGTAGGCTGCACCACATAAGCCTGCACGATCCACTGGAGGAGTGACGAAGCCCTGCAGATACCGCCGTCTTGGTATTGCTGATCCTCAGTATGTTCTTCCTTCAAATAGCTGACTATGTTCTTTTCCTTAATTGTATTTTGTTATTCGGTGATGCATATCTAGATGATTTTTGAGGTACTTGTTGAGAGTGACTCTCTTAAGACTGTCATATTTTGAGGAAAACATGAAAATTAGTTTGTCAAGACTGAATACACTGCTTACCTTTTGCAGCAGTATGTGCAATATCATGGAACACGGTGCAAAGGTAAGTTGCCATTCGAGACCAAACTGTATTAAAGACTACGCAAGAGAATTGGATGGTATATATCTTAAACTGATGGAAGAGAGTTGCTTTGGGCATCTTATACACTTACCTAGTCTTAGCTTCTGTTCGAATGTCGTCCACAATGTATTGTTGAGGAGAAAGGATACTCCTAAAAAGGACAAGGAGGAGGAAGAGGAGGATGCCATGTCGTTTATTATTGGCAATCAGGTTATATGTTTTGGCGAACGAGAGTTTGCAATGATGTCGGGATTAAAGTTTCAGGGTAGTGAAGAAATAGACCAGAATCCTAAAAGGATACCTCTCATGGAAGCCCATTTTCCAGGTCAGGATAATGTTAAGTTGGGAGATTTGGTAGAGAAATTCTATCAACTGCAAAACAGTGAGGACAAACTAAAGCTGGGCTTGCTTTCTATCGCCGAGGGTGTAATTATGGGCCATGGGTTATACAAGAACGTAAATAAAGGTCATTTTCTCCTAGTTGACAACCTTGAGGAGTTCAACAGCTATCCTTGGGGAAAGCTGTCGTACAAAGCGACAATAAGTTCTCTCATCAGAGCGTCGAAACTGAAACATGTTTCAAATGGAAAACACACACTTAACAAAATGGTTTATAACCTGTATGGATTCCCGCATGTTTTCCAGGTATGGATAAGAACTCCTCCAGTTAGTGAGTGTAACCGTACGAGGAAGATTATGTTGTTCAATTTTTATTTTTAATGTATTTTTTTTTTGTTTCGACAGGCTTGGATATTTCATAGCATACCTAGTCTAAAAGAAAATTACACCGTCGAAAACAAAGATTGCTCTCAGACCCTTTACCCTCGTATCTTGCACTTAGAAGTGCCTAGAATTCATGTAACATTGCATAAAAAAATCTGGAAAGAATTGAGCCGTCTAGATGTGAGGAAATATCTCTTCTCCCCTTGCATCTTACATTGTTGGTCACCTATTTCTTATGAAGTTATGTAGCTTATTTAAGTCAAGTAATCTGAGACCTGAGCTCTGTACTCTTTCTTTTTCTTTTTCTTTTTTTTTGCAGATTAAGGTTTTGTCACCATTACACCCTAGACAAGAAGAACTAAAAGAATGCTACATGGCTGGACTTTTAAGTGAGGATGAGGATTCGGGAGTAAGAGGACATGAAAGTGATTCAGGCATTAAAGTGCTAAATGGTGAAGCTGAAGCTAATGCACAACGGGAAGCGAATCATAATTTCAGCCCCACGAATTCCTCGGTAAGATCACATCGCAAGAAAGCTCTTTGCCAGTACGTACGTCTCTTCATATGAAATTTATCAGAATGGTGAACCAAAACTCACATTTTTCAAATCCTAACTTGAATGTCAATTTAATCATAGTCATTGATTGGATGTACCAACTCAACCACAACTTCTAACAACTGCTCTAGGAAACGGGTAAGTAATCGCGTGTTCTTTCTTATTTACAATTCTATATTAACCATGATTCTAATAAGAGAATCTGTCTGGATCAACAGAAAAAGAAGCAAATTATTAACTTGAAAAGTAACTCTCAACTTCTAAAGGTCTGTAATATTATCATCTCCATTTTCAGTCAATTTCATTTCATCAGTTTTTCGCTGTCTTGTTTTGTTTTTTTCTTCATTTTCTCTCTGTGTCTGTAGAAGGTTGATAACAAAATTGGCACCAACACCAAAGAATATATAACTTTATCAAATGATGAGGATGAAGATGTCGAGTCCCTAGAGAACTTGAAGTTGAAACTGGGAAGCGAAATTGAAATCCTTAAGAAAGAAAGGTCTGCAGTGGAAAGTGATGTCGGATTACTCAACAAAAAAAGGGAGGAAATGGAGACTCATCATTATAAGTTCTTAGAAGAGAAGGCTATACTTATCAAAGAGAAATTAGAACTCCGAAGAGATATTGAGTCACTTAACAAGGAGAAGACTAAATTGAGTACTGATACTGACTTACTCAATAAGGAGAAGGAAAAATTGGAATGTGATTTTGGTATTCTCAACAAACAGCATCAGAAATTGCAATTTGATTTTGAGATTCTAAACAAAGAGAAAACAAAGCTAGGAAATGATGTTGAGTTACTTAGTAGGTACAAATCTGAAACGGAAACTGGTTATGAATTTCTCAAAGATGAGAAGAATAAGCTAGCCACTGATTTAGAATTCACCAACAAAGAGAAGGATAAGTTGCGAAATGATGTTGAACTTCTCAATGAGGAGAAGGGCAAGTTGCTATCTGATGTTGAATTTCTTAATGAAGAGAAGGCTAAATTGGGAGTTCATACTGAGTTACTTAGCAAGGAGAAGACAAAATTGCAGAGTGATTTTGAATGTCTCAACAGAAAAAGTCTACAGTACAAGGTGATATTTGTTCGCTCAATGAAAAGAAGACTTCATTGCAAGATGATATTTGTTCGCTCAAGGGAGAGAAAATTACAGTACAGGAAGATATTTGTTCGCTTAATGAAAAGAAGACTACAGTACATGGTGATATTTGCTCGCTCAATGAAAACAAGACTACTCTGGAAAGTGAAATTAAATCGCTTAGCAATGAGAAGTCTAACTTGGAAAATGAGACTGATTTGCTTGGCAAGGAGAAGACGAAATTGCAGAGTGACAAGGATAGATTGCAAATTGAGATTGAATTACTTAGCAATGAGAAGACTAAATTGGGGAAGGAAACTGACTTGCTCAGCAAGAACAAAACGAAATTGGAATGTGATTTTGAGATTCTTTACAAAGAGAGTACTACGGTGAAAAGTGATGTCGAATTAATCTACAAAAAGAAAAAAAAACTAGGAAATGATATTGAGTTACTTACTAGGGAGAAGTCTGAAATGGAAACTGGTTTTGAATTTCTCAAAAGAGAAAAGTCTACAGTACAAGATGATGTTTGTTCGCTCAATGAGAAGAAGACTTCGATACAAGATGATATTTGCTCGCTAAATGAGAAGAAGACTGCGATACAAGATAATATTTGTTTGCTTAATGAAAAGAAGACTGTGATACAAGACGATATTTGCTCCCTCAATGAAAAGAAGACTACGGTACAAGTTGATTTTCGTTCACTCAATGAAAAGAAGACTGTTCTGGAAAGTGAAATTGAATCGCTTAGCAAAGAGAAGACTAACTTGGGAAATGAGACTGATTTGCTTGGCAAGGAGAAGATGAAATTGCAAACTGATATTGAATTTCACAATAAAGAGAAAGCTGAATTTATTCGTTCTGTGACGGCTGATGTTAGCAAATCTTTTTATGAACGTGAGAAAACATTGGTTGAGAATGAAAAAATGTTCATAGAGCTTAAAGAGATAAACCAAACATTGGTGGCCAAGGAAAGGTGTTACACTGAAGAGCTTCGGGAAGCTTGCCAAGAACTTATCAAGGTATATGCATGTAATTGTGTTTTATTTCTGAAGCTTTGTTTTCTTTTCTGTAATTGTGTTTTATGAACTAGTTTGTGTTAGATTAACTTTTCTCTCTCCTTTTTTCTCTCCTCTCTCCTTTTTCTCTCTCCGATTAACTTTTTGCTCGGAAACTAATTGTCTACCTGAATTCTGTAAGGTTTTCGACCGTTATAAGATCGTTGGACCTTGGCATTGGTAATTATTGACCGGAAGTGCACCGGAACTTTAGAAGACCGGATTCTTATTGATGAATTGAGCGCTTCTTTCAATTCTTTATGAAGACTCAAAGATGTCAATCTGAATTCCATAGTTTAAACACAATTACATAGATATCTATCTGTATATATATATATATATTTTTTTTTGAAGCATGTCAAGACATATCTATCTGAATTGTTATCATTTCCAAAGCTTTTTTTTTTTTTTTTTTCCTTTTTTTTTTTTCCTTTTTTCTTATTTTTTTTTCTATTTTTAACTATAGGTAATGGTGTCAGAGAAAGTCACCAGAAATACAGTGATTGGAGTGAAAAAGAGAAAGAGAGGAGATCCAGAGTTGTGGAATTTCAGAGAGCAGAAGAGAGCCACGCTGAAAGAAGTGATTAGTTTTCAACTGAACCGCACAGATAAGTAGAAGAGACCAACTTTTACATGAGATTTATGCAAGTATTCCTTTAATCGGGCCTAAAATTTTCATCTGTACAGTAAGAATGTGGTATAATGTCTAGTTTTAGAGGTTTTTTGGGTACACTAGTGGGAGGATGCTAACATATAAATGTGTATGTAAGAATTAGATGATGAGAAATTGATACACATGACATGGAACGATAGCATAGAGATATTAACGGTCTGTCCATGTTGACAAGCTGAATTTCAAACTTGTAAATGTTTTAAAATTTGAAATATAAAACTACTGCGGAATTAGCCTTTTGCAGAATATGCTTCATCCTGTCCTATGTTGGGGGTGTTCTTATGCAGTTGTTAAGTTTTACTTAAGAAGGATCATTTTCATCTGTTTATTTGGACACATGCTTCTTTCGTGTGGATCAGTAAACTGGTGGATAATCCTACCCTGGTTCAATGTTTTAGTATCAGTATATTTTCTGTTAAAATGCCTTCTGTTCATTTCAACTAGCAATCGTTGCACTTTTGAGCTTAAGATTTATAGCACCTGATTCTCTTTAAAATATTATGGTTATCATTTGGGCTAGATTCAGTTTACATATTCCCTCTATACTTTTCAATGTATTGTTTCTTCTTAGTTGATATTGAGTTCCTAAAAATTCCAGCTTACGAGCTACTCGTTTCGAGGTTCATTAAAATAGCACACTTCGTTTCATTATTGTATGCATTGCAACTGCATTGTAGGGATTTGGAGAGAGTTCGAATTGCCTGAGTTAAATTGGGGATTTAGAAAATGGGAGAGTTAGATTCGGAACTGTTTGGTTATGTATGCATTTAAAGACATTTGTAGATCACCTTTGATGGATAAAGTTTCTAATCACTCTGTCCTGCTTTGCTGCTATTTTGGAGGAAATTCTCCAAGACGAAGCCTTTTAAATTACCTTGGGTGATGGGGACCATCAGGTAACATCTCTGTCTATTGCTCTCTCTTGCTACTAACTTTTTAGTTGAGGTTTAGAAATTGGTGAGGATGCTAACATAATATAAGATAGCAAATATGTATGAAAGAATTAGGTGATGAGATATTGATAGATAGGGAGTGACACAGTAGAGACGTTAACAGTCTGCTCATAATGTGAAGCTGAACTTTGGAACTTGTACACGTTTTGAATTTGAACTGTGGAAACTGTGGACGAATTAGCCATTTTCAGAAAATGTTTCTTATTGTCCTATGTTGGGGTGTGCTTATTCAGTTGTTACCTGTTTGATTATCATCTAGAATTCTCGTGTCTGTTTAATTTCCTTAAATTTGTGCACTTGACTGTGAACCCATCTGATAGATGTTTTTTCTGATCAATCTGATTACACACATTGATTTAGAGTTTCTCTTGTTTAATTTGGATCAAGGACAGTGCCGCAGCCAAATTATCCAGATGAAGTTATGTTGGGGCCGGGGAAAATTGAGTGTAGGAAGAAGGGCTGTGACAAAATCAAAAGTGACTCCCTCCTGCTGGGATTCCTATCAGAATTACCAAGAGATGAAATCTTGGAATTACCAAGTGATTGAGAGTGAAGTATACAACTAGTCTTCCCAGAGCTAATTGAATAATCAATCATCTCCGACTCATAAAAGTGGATTTTTCAGTTGTCTTTTTAGCATATAAGAACAAAACAATGATGTAATTCAGCATGAGACTTTTTTTCATATGTCACCTTAATATCTATTTCTATTTCCATATATAAAGCCAACCCCCCTACTGTAGGGGGTGAAGCTTCAAATTATCGTTGACCATTTTACCCCCGTGCCATAAATATCCTATATATGAAATGAGGGTATAAAAGTAACTTAGATTATTTACATACAAATTTTCCTGATTAGGAATTCGGAAGGCACGTGCATAGGCACGTGCTAAACATTCTAGTAGGCAATAAAATTGTTAGGCACCATGGGTTGCTTGTCTTTTTCCTAATTTGATTGGGGCCAAAGATATTAATTGGGGCTACCCATCGGAGTAGAGCTGGCAAACCAGCCAAAATCCGCGGATAAACCTTGGCCCGGCCCGTGAAAACACGCACCGGCTTGGCGGTTGTCCAAACAAGCCGGGTTAGGTCGTAGAAATGTTGGCCCGTAGAAAACGGGTAAACCCGGACCGGACCGTAAACTCGCGGGTGAAACCCGTATACCCGTAGTTCCACCTCTCCATTCGTCACGTGTCCTCTCGAGCCCCCACCTTTAGTCCAAGTGTCCAACTTCAACAAATAAAATCGAAAAAGAAAAAAAAAAACCCTAGCCATCACTCTCTTCTTCTTCCTCTTTCTTTTTCTTCTTATCCTCCTTCCATGCTCTTCATCTGTTGCGATTATGTGAACCATGCTACGAAGAGAAATCGTATATTTGAGATCGAGAGAAACATGAAAAGATTAAGGAGTGATTAACAGTGGTGGTGTGACTCAAGGAGGTGATTCAGAGTCTCAGACGCAAAGAAAAATCTAATTCGGGTGTAATTTAGGGTTCTTTGAATTCATAACTAATTACTGTAAAATTGATTCTGAATCGAGGAATTAGAGGATGGGTTTAGCCAATTTATTAGTAGTGTTCATACTAGTTTCAATTTCTTAAACCACTTCATCTTTTTTCCTTGTTTTCTGAATTTTGCTGGTTTATTTTTTTGTCATCATACTGAAATCAATCGAGTGATTGTTAATCGTGTTGTAGCTGGTGGTTTTGGGTGTACAATCAGCGGGGAAGATATATTGTGCTTTCCATGAAACGATGAATTTGATTCAGCAGTGGCCCTTAATTTTGATAGAGTTTCTGCAAGATTTGTTAGTATATATTATCGTTATATGACAAGTCTGAACGATTTTATAATTGTGGTTTGATTTTCGAATGTTTTTTTTTAGCTAATTGGTATTTCAAAATTTTGATCCCAGGGTTTCATTTACATTCTTATTGTAGTTCAGGCTTACTGATTTATGGAATTTTTACCTTTGGTTTGGTATGTTTTACTGTCATAAGAAAAGGCCCCTTCAATGGCAATTTACATTTCAACGGGAGAAGAAGAATTTATCTTTAGATTAAGATAGATAATGTGTATTCGTAAATTGATTGTTTTGGGGGATATCATTTCCACATTATTGTTAAAGTTTTTAAACTTTGATATTAAGGTTTCATTGGTGTTGAATCTATTGATTGAATTGAATCGAATAAATTAGATGAATGTTAGATTGCAGCCTTGCAGGGAAGGAGCTTTAGATGGCCTGAATGTGGCCGGAGATAACCCAGAAAATAGAGGAAACTCTGTCAAAATCGGTTTCTGGAGAGTTGACTAACCAGAAACTAGCTAACCCGTGAACCCGCAAGCTTTACCCGTTACGGGTGCGGGTTGAAGAAATGACCACCCGTGAAGAATATCGACCCGTAGGTTTTGGCCGTGTTAACCCGAACCTGTGTAACCTGTAATAAGCGCCAATTTCCGCCCCTGTTTGCCTCTACACCGAGGACAAAAAAGGTCACCCAAACATAATTTGGGTCACCCCTTAGTAATTTTTTCTAAATACCAAAACTGCCCTGAATGATTAGTATTAAAACTTAATAATTTAATTTAATTAGTGTGGTTAGATTATGTTAGATTAAAAATCAGATTTTTTTTTTTTTTTTTTTTTGAGTTGAGAAGAAGAAGAGGAGGTTTTAGAGGAAAACTTGGGTTTTTTAGAAATTAGTAATTAAAGTAGGGGAATTGATGTTGGAGAAGGTTCAAGTAACAAAGATGATTGTGTTGATGGTAAGATTATCTTAAATTCTCCCATGGATTGGATATATGTCGCAACACAGAGAAAGAGTCGTCAATGTCGAGGGATGTATACCCCAACGACTCTATAAAGTCGTCAATGTATTGACACCAAAAATGACGACTCAAACTCCGTAACTTTTCCGGGTTATGAAAAATCGTCAGGGTAATATGATATACCCTGACGACTCAAACCTGCAACTTTTCCAAGTTATGAAAAATCGTCAGGGTAATATGATATACCCCGACGACTCTTAGCTTGGGCCACAAAGAGTCGTTATTTTGTGTGTCTATACCAAGACGACTATAAAAAAAATTGGGACAGAGAGGCTGTTTGTTTTTCGCCTGGGGTCGTTGACCTTTAAAAAAGGGTCGTCCATAGAGGATCGTCATAGGTTTCTATATTATGTTAACTACTCTAATCTAGGGTAAAAAATATGAAAACCAGAAATATGGTCGTTATCTTGATCATCATTTACCCTAACGATTTTTCATGGTCTCTAAATGCATATGAAAAGTCGTTAGGGTTTAGGCTTGTCGAATTGACGACCCTTTTCATCAGAATCAAAATTTTCGGGTGAATTTTTTTTTTTTTTTCTTGGAGTCGTTAATGGAGGAGAAGAGAAGAGTCGAGAGGGTGAGAGGGGAGGGAGTGATCTTTTTGTTTAAAACTAGAAATGAATTGGGGCTTAGGATTAAGGGTTAATAAGTTTTTAAGATTTATTTTTAGTGAAGGGTAAAATAGTACTTTCACAACCGGTTTAATACGCTCCTCAAAAATTTGGGGTGCAAATAAAATGTCAAAGCCCCCAATTAAAATGTTGGGCCCCCAATCAAATTAGGGTCTTTTCTGCCCCAGCTTTAACTTAATAATTAAATCTGACAATTATTAAGAAAATCTGACAAGTGATTTGCCCACAAGCTAAATCTCAAAAATGAAAAAGAAAAGTAAAAATGATTTCACATTCGTCTCGGATCGTATGCCGAGTAAGATTAGATTCTAAACAAACAAGGTGCAAATTTTAAAAATTTCAGCATCCAACTTTGTATTTAAATTCCATTAAATAAGCAAACAATGTGTAAACTTGAAATTATTCAGCATCAAACTTTTCATTTAACTAAACTCCGAATTTGTTGATAAAGACTAGCAATTATGATGTAGGACATCCTGTTCATTGGTTCTCTATTTCCTATTATAATCTTATTAGAATTTCCTTTTTACTAGTTTTAGGTTATTTCTTTATTTAGGATTTTTTTCCTAGTTTCTGTGATTTCCTTTCCTAGTCATAATTATATTTAGAATCCTTGAAGCCTATATAAAAAGGCTTAGGCATAGTTGAGATACAATTCTACAACCACTATTATTATTTGATTAATATCAAACTTATCTTTTATTTTTAGGGCGTTCCTTTATATACCCCTCAAAAATACTAACGGTACCCCTACTAGTTAGTTACGGTAGTTATAATTTAGTTGATATGGGAATTTCAAAATTACTTGAAATTTTTGATATAGGTACCCCTTCCTGAAAAAACGACGGACCGAGAAAAAAAAAAAGAACAAGATAGTTTCATCTTCTTCGGAGGCAAATCCCAAATCTTCAACCTTCTTCAGCTGTTTATATGAACTACACAAAAGAACTACTCAAATTTATTACAAGATCCGGGAAGTATTCATGATTACTTAAACTTCAACGATGATAGAAGGTGGAATTACATTACGGACAAACAAACGATTTCCTAAAATTTTCACCCTCTAAATCCAACACTGTGTACTTTTTAATTTCACAAAACAAAGAAACCCATGATCACCAAAAGCTCAACAGTCACTCAAACACACATAAACATCATTTAACTCAGACATGATCACCCAACATGTTACCTCTTTATTGTCAGAGAAATAGATCTTCAGAGACATCATTTTAATGGAAGAAGATGAAAGAACTTAACTTTTTATTAGTAACTGCGACGTCATGATACCTTTATAACAGTACTCTCTGAAATCGAAAAGTGTGATTGAAATCCATCGATTGTTATCATATGCTCCCAAAATGAGAATTTTATCTGAAAGTTAAAATTAAAATTTTATATGGAACTATGGAAGAGGATATAAGTAACATAGGTAATCCTGATGTCTACATTGCTGACGATTTGAATCAAATATGATTAAGAGAAGATAATTCTGAATTACAAGATAGACTCAGGTTATATAGATATCACTCTCAACACAATTCGCTCTTATATTTCTCACGTGTGGCACACACTCTCACATATTATGCTAATATACTTTGCATACACACACCGACTCACATAGGCATACATACTCATGCTATTACCCTCCCTCAATCTCAAGGGGGCTTAGCCAGCTTGAGATTGTACACACACCAACTCACACACATACATACCAGTACGTACAGACCATAAGGAGAAGCATCAAAAGATTAAAGTTAGAGCAGTTGTTGGTGTAGCAAGTGACAAATTGAATGATGCATCAGCAAAATAGGTAATGTTGATGCAGAAGTATGCAGTCAGCAACAAAAGAATTGGAGTAGCTATAGGTTAAACAAGTGATTGCGGGAGCATTATGATCCGCGACCAAATAACATTTCTGCTGGAGAGGTAGTCAAAGTAGTTGATTGATGCTGTAGAAGTATTGCAGTAGAAGTACTTGGACCAGGAATGTAAGAGGTAAAACCTGACAGTATGGCATAAGAAGTATAACCTTGTAAAACTAACACACCATACTCAGCACTCTCATGACAGTATGTCATAAGATGTTGCAGTAGATGAGAAGTATAAGAAGTAGACACATCCCCAGTAGTTGTTGCAGCAATAAGCATCAGCAGGCTAGTAATCATGTGGAGAATGTCGTAGTAGTTTGTTGTCGCAGCTGTAGAATAAGTATTCACAGTGGGGTTATACTTGCATTTGGTGTAAGACAGAATACATAAGACACATCACCAGGGTAAGTGAGCAATGGAAGTAATAGGAATGATGTCGACTAGCAAAAACATAGAAGTAGGTGGATAGAAGGATAAAAAATTAATGAACTCGCAAGAAGGATAAGGAGCAGCAACGAAGGACAACACATCTGGTTAGGATAACGCCACCAAAGACAACAAATTCTGCTATCTCATTCCAATAAACCTCTCTCAACTCCATTACCAACATTAACTAGAATTTGCGGGCAAAAGAGCCGCACAATACGCACTTCATGCCCTCAGATTTGATATAATGCAATACAATTTTCCCACTAGCTGGACCTTGTCTCATTCAAGCACACTTTAGCTAAAGCAATTTATTTAACAATCTAGCTTGTACTCCAACATGACTTGTGATTAACCTTTGATTATTTTCCAACACGAACATAGTTGGACCATATTAAAAATATACTGAACAATATCACTGCATAGTAATGATTAAGGACTGGAAAATTCCCTTACAAGATGTAATCACCCATCGAGCAGACCTGAACTAATTCATGAGCTACAACGGACATCCAGTAAACAATAGCTAGCCAGAACAAATAAAATTGCTTCACTTAGCTGAGTCTTGACAGAAGTAAAAGTTCTTGTTGCATAATTAACCATCAGGAAGCAAAGTGAGCAGCAACTCCACTAACACTAACATATTGAGGTTTAAGAATGATAACTCATTACGAATAATCAGGACCTGGAGCATCTTATTGAAGGACTCACAAAATCACCTTGTATTATTTTCCATGAGGCTATAACACCTTGGATTATTCACTCACATAAGAAACAGAAATAAAAAGCACCATTGAAGATGAAGTTCAACTGAATTATTCAGGAAACTTGAAAAATAAAAGAACTATAGGTTGCATATTGAACACATATGCAAACTTAAAACCAGGTTGCATACTAATTGTATACAAACTCAACAAAAATAACTTCAACCTGTACTTATATAACTCTCGAATTCCAATCCCATAACATCACCTTCAGTTTCATCATTGAACGTGCAAGCCAACTCACTCATAAAAAGACGACTGTACCAAAGCCAGTACCAATGGGATGAACTGATAATAAGCTAATTAAGCACATATAGTGTTGCAAACTTTCGTTCCATACACACATCACTACACATCTGTGATTTAAGAGGAGATTTTCCTCACTTTCAAGTGGAACAACTTTAAGCTTCTCTTTTATCTAGACAAGGTGTAGAGGAGATAGGCATGCTCAGACTTAAAAGTGCCAGGTATCAACACAAGTAGGAATTGATGAAAAAACTATGTGCCACAAACTAGTTATGATAAAAAATCTATTGAAGACAGAATTGTGTGTTGTTGAGCTAGTGATGTAGAAGTTGAACATATGAGTTTAAATTTGAAGTAATCTAAACATACAAATGGAGATTACCAGCAGAGATTTGAATTGAACCAGTTGAGGTAATGAATCCAGCTCCGAATGAAAATAGTAACCAAAATCATCAAGAGCTCAAATAATTCAACCAAATTTTAAATCCAAAAAACATACTTAATCCTGATTATTGACGTAGCAGGGGTATCAAGCCAAATCAAAACCCTAATTCCTACCAGAAAATACCATTAATGGAGGTGGATGAAGAAAATTACCTACTGATGTTGTTGATGTAGATAGAAACACATAGATCCGTCAAATTAGGTGCAAATATGAGATGATTCAATCAAATCATCCTTCGAATTTCTATTTACATTAGAAGCAGCAGAAGATGACAATGGATTAATGGTGGTGGAGATTGTTAAAGATGTAGTAATGGTGGTGATGGTGAAGAACTGACAGGCTAGGATCGGTACCCTCAGAAATTGATGATTTCTGAGTCTGATACCATAGTAACATAGGTAATCATGATGTCTACATTGCTGACGGTTTGTATCAAATATGATTAAGAGAAGATAATTCTGAATTACAGGACAAACTCAGGTTATATAGATATCACTCTCAACACAATTCGCTCTTACATTTCTCACGTGTAGTACACACTCTCACATCTTATGCTAATATACTTTGCACACACACACTGACTCACACAGGCATATATACTCATGCTATTAGAGATACATGTTTATGTTTCTATCTCTCTTTCTCGGGGGTGTAAGAATTTGGTAGACATGATGGGGTAGGTAGATAGATTTCAGAGGTACGTAGATATAGGGGTACCATTAGTATTTTCAAGGGGTACATAAAGGAGCGCCCTATTTTTATTATCTTTATTTTTATCATCACTTTTGTGAATCTATTGATCTCACACTAGTTTCTACCTTTAATCAGATCATTGATCCAAAATCATACGCTTCCGCTACGTCAAGTGGTATCAGAGCCACGATTGAGATTCTCTATTTTTGAGTTTCTTGGCTTTGTTATCCACGGTTAAGAGCTTCTATTGAGTGCCTTAATTTTCAAGTTCTTAGTTATGGAAAAGGAATTTCGTACTACTTTCATAGTAGATGGAATGATCACTGAATTTATTCTTGATCCATCAAGTCCAAAAAACTATATATCTATTGGAGCAGCAAATTACTTCAGGAAAAGGAATTGTGGCGAATGGGATTTATTTGGCGGTTTTGTTGATTTTAGCTTCCATGGAGGTAATTATTATAGTTTTGCTTATTGTGAACTATCTCCAATGGATAATTGTCATGTGTTATTGGGCGAAACCTGGCTTTCAAGTTTAGGTGTTGTTTATAATGAAAATATGCATAGTTTTGATTTTCTCCAAGGTAATACTTTGCATCATTTAATGGGATTACTTAAGAAAACACCATTACAACATAGGATTGAGAAATTTTTGAAAGAATTCAATGAGATGATTGCTGGTTGTAAAGAGAAGTTATTGGAAGATTATACAACAACATTAACTTCATAAGTACCTACCTTAGAAGAAGAAGAAAATAAGGGTGATGAAGAGAGTTCTAGTGTTGCTGATGAAATCAAGCACCCACAATCACTTGATTTTTCTGTTCCAATAACTTCTGATTTTATTCCTCAGAATGTGCATAATCAAGAGAAATCCGAAAATTCCTTTAAGAATGCACTTCCACCATGTCTTGAGATTGCAGATATTTCTCGTACTAATATAGATTTTGTTATGCCAAAGTTAAACTCTCATAACATCACTTGTTATGTTAAGTTTTTAGATTTTCCTATTTTATGGCCAAAACAATTGAGGTTATAGGAGCACTCAAAGTACATTGTACATTGGGATGGACGCTCGCAGTACTTACTAGACCTGAAGGCGAGTCATTCAAAAGATGGGGGGCATGTTCCTTCTTATGAATCACTTGAACTGATTCCAAATCGAAAGTCTATGTCCAATTTGATTTCGAAGGTTGCCATTGTTGTGGAATAAGACTCAGGCACACTTACTTTGAAAGATGAATTTGTTACTATACGTAGGGAATTGCAGGGAAGAAGGCCTGGCCAAACTTAGGTTTTCGGGCCAAAGGTTACTATGTGTCGTCTGGTAACCTTGGATGGCTAGGATTTGCTCATGGGATTGAAGGGAAACCGTTGATTGTTACACGCCTTCGTTTTGGTGGCCTCGTAAGGGAAGGCTAACAGGGTGGCGCGACTAGGGTGTGGTTAGGCTTGGCATGTGGGGCTAATGGATCGCCTTGGGCGTGGCTAGCTTTGGCTAGGTGCGATTTTGGCTGGGCATGTGGGGCTAAGGGTTTGCCATGGGCGTATGGCGTGGCTAGGGCCAAGGCAAGGGCGTTTGGCTTGGCATGATGTGACTAGCATGGCTAGGGCCAAGGCAAAGTGCGTTTGGCATGGCGCGGCTAGCTTGGCTAGGTTTGGTTTGGCTTGGCATGTGGGGCCAAGGGTTTCCCATGGGCGTATGGCGTAGCTAGGGCCAAGGAAAGGGCGTTTGGCTTGGCATGATGTGACTAGCATGGCTAGGGCCAAGGAAAAGTGTGTTTGGCATGACGCGGCTAGCTTGGCTAGGTTTGGTTTGGCTTAGCACGTGGGGCCAAGGGTTTGTCATAGGCGCATGGCGTGACTAGGTTGGGCAAGGTGCGGTTTTGGCTTGGCGTGTGGGGCCAAGGGCTTGCCATAGGCGCATGGCGTGGCTAGCTTGGATAGGTGCGATTTTGGCTTGGCATGTGGGGCCAAGGGTTTGCCATGGGCTTATGGCGTGGCTAGGACCAAGGAAAGGGTGTTTGGCTTGGCATGATGTGACTAGCATGGCTAGGGCCAAGGCAAAGTGTGTTTGGCATGGCGCGGCTAGCTTGGCTAGGTTTGGTTTTGGCTTGGCGTGTGGGGCCAAGGGCTTTCCATAGGCGCATGGCGTGGCTAGCTTTGGCTAGGTGCGTGACCAAGCTAGGGTTTTAGGGCAAAGGTCGTTTGGTAATCTTAGACGGTAAAGATTTGCTCCTGGGATTGAAGGGCAACCGTTGATTGTTGCACGCCTTCGTTTTGATAGCCGCGTAGGCGAGGTGCGTTTGGCATGGTGCAGTAGGTGTGACTGGCATGATTTGCCATTGTCACAGTGGTGCGGCTAGCATGGTTGGCATGCTTTTGCGCGGTCAGTGTGGCTGGCATGATTTGCCATTGGCACAGAGGTGCGTCTATCATGGTTGGCATGCTTTTGGCGCGGTCGGTGTGGCTGGCATGATTTGCCATTGGCACAGAGGTGCGGCTAGCATGGTTGGCATGATTTGGCGCGGTCGGTGTGGCTGACATGTTTTTCTATTGGCACAGAGGTGAGGCTAGCATGGTTGGCATGCTTTGGCGCGGTCGGTGTGGTTGGCATGATTTGCCATTGGCATAGAGGTGCGGCTAGCATGGTTGGCATGCTTTGGCGCAGTCCATGTGGCTGGCATGATTTGCCATTGGCACAGAGGTGCGGCTAGCATGGTTGGCATGCTTTTGCGCGGTCGGTGTGGCTGACATGATTTGCCATTGACACACGTGGGAATTAGGGTTTGGCTTGTCGTAAACCTAATTTGAAAAAGATACCCAGAATTATTTAGGGACACATTAAAGGTTTCAGTAAATGTGCCTAGTAAATTCTTGTTTCTTTAAATGTTGTGACATCACTGTATGCTAGGGTTTAGTGTTTTACGATTTCACCCTAAGGTAAAAACCACCATCAACAGTTAGATATATTAACAGCTTATTCTAACAGCTGAATGACCGCATAGTGATTTTTTGGACATGAAAATTGAAGCAGTAGCAAGATGTATGTTCTGAGAAAGAAGATGAACAACAAAAAACACAGTGTTGTTAACATTATTTCTTGTTTTCTTTCGAATAACATGGCAAGAAAAATCATCTCTTTCCGCCAAATCGCCAAAAATTTACGTAGAAATAAGTTATTATTCAAATTGTTAAATTGCTGGTTATATAGCATTTTCGATCTAGTAAATGCGAAAATTGCATGAAAGCAATTATCTATGGTAATAAGTCCAAAAAAGTCTGCCTGGGTGCTAACTAAGGTAACATTACATAAATGTCAACATAGTATCTTTGGAATTTTACGATAATTCTGAATTCTCAACGCTTATAAATAGAAAGCGATGTGAAAACAAAAACCCTAAAAGTTACAAAGCAAGTAAAAATCAGGGCCAAGCTTCAATGTCGACCTATTCCAGATGATATCGTTGGTAGCATCATGTCAAGGTTACCAGGGAAATCAATATCACGATTCAGGTGTGTATGTAAATCATGGTTGATCTTATTGAAAGAACCAATATTTGTTAAACTAGTGGAGTTGGAGCTACGAAAGAAGGCAATTAAAGTTAATTGTCTTTTAATGAGTAATCAGATTACAATAATATCCTTGCAATTTAAAGGGAAATATGCCTTCCCATAGCACCATCTCAAGTCATGAAACAGAACTAGTTGTTTGATTTCGGAATCTGATATTTTTTGTTAATATATCTTTTTTTCAAATTTGGAAAGAAACATATATTCTAGATTCATGCTTCAAAAAAAAAAAATTAAAAATATTTTTAGCAAACAAAATCAGCGGACCACTATCGGTATTTAACCAAAGAGATTTGTAATTGAAAGCGAAGTGAAGAGATTTAAGATTTTGTAGAAAAGAATCAAAGCTGCCACACATAAAACACTTCCTAAGTTTTATCTTTTGGTTTCTCTTCCTTATTTGGATTTCAAAGCTATAAATCAAACATAAACATTAAAAAATAAAACAAATCATGAAACCCCATCATTGTAGAGAAGAAGTATGTGATTGATTTTATTTGTTTCCTTTCCCAAATATTAAATTTTCCTTTTGTGAGAATCGATAACACCAACCTAAGAGACACTGATGTAGAACTAGCAAAAATATAGAAGGAAATAGTCTAATCTAATTTGTGGAAAAATAAGCATGTAAGCTATAAGGATTTTTTCCCTTCTGAAACAATGAATGAAGAGAGAATTTAAAACCACAAGTTACGCCTAGATTTTTATTTAATTGCAGGGACAATAATGTAAAATGAGTATTTATTAAAATAAAAACGTCCATAATAACTAAGAATCTCAAATTCTAGGCAAGAAAGTGAACATTAATTGCTCCTTAACCTATGCCACCATGCAGAGGTTAACATTTGCCTTCTAAATATATGTCGGATGCAGGAAGTGCGCACTCAAGGTGTAGGAGTAGAATCTCGCAACAGCAATGTCCCAGCAAAGGTTTAACCAACAAATTTTTGCGAAGACCATTATAGACTATTTGAGGAATGACGTAGCAGGTGACATCAGCTTAATCAGGAGGAAAGTGTGAAGATTTTGCGGGATTGAAGAACACGTGCGAAGAAAACCCTTGTAAGCTTGCGAGAATGACGCAAGCCAGATCCGAAAATAAAGGTTGGCTTAGCTGTCATCCACTATGTAATACCTTATATAAATGACCAAATAGACTTGAGAAAGAGAGATCTTTTTAGAAGAGTGAGAAAGCAAATAGGAAAGAGAAAGTCCAGAATAATTCTTATTTCTTTGTATTCTTATCATTCTTGTAAGATTCATAAAAGAAGAGAATAAAGATTTGGTGATTGTTCTTGAAATTTGGGAAAATACTTGTGTAAATTCATTAGGGTGTGATTGCAGGAAAACCTGCAATCACACAAGGACAGGCAAGGATGCAGGAACTGTAGAGTCAAGGACTGGGAAAATCCTTGCAGGAAATGTTGATTCATGGACTGGGAACATCAGACAAGTTAAACAGGTTGATCATGGAGATCGATTGTTTAATTTGGATATGAAGCGCCGTAAAAATACGGCTAGATTAGCTAGTATGTCTATAGTCAGCTGTTTACAACCATTGATGTCAAAGCGCCGAAAGAGGAAAACTATATTTTATCCTCCTTTGATAACTAACCATTTCGTTCATTGATCAACGAAAACATTTTGCTTATTAGCTAGTAATATTGGCGAATAGTATTTTGATAGTATGTATTTTCTTTATTGTCAATGTCATTTCACTTAAGCAGATTTAGGAATGTGTTCATTTTTTTGTGAAATTTGGAGTTGTAATTTTTAAAAATAAAAATTCTTGGTGAACCGTGTGATTGAACCACACGAAAACAACCAGACACATCAAAACCCATAAAATTGGATCCCATGTTGTCTTTTGCGAGGCCCACCGGGATCACATCCTAAAATCTGTGAGAGGAATAGTTGAATTCGGTTTTGGTGTGGTTTGCAAAGGCGGTCTGTGCAGAATCTAAATGAATGAAGTTTAGATTTCATTTTACCACCAAATGTTTGACCAATGGTGTATAGATTATGAAGTGAGAATTCTTAAGAATCTTAACTGAAAGTTATCTTCTTTCTTCTTTTCGTTTGTTTTTCACCTCTATCCGAAATCCGAATTGGCCAATAGCAAGTAGAAGTGATGGTCATCTCCAAGCATGATGCTAAGGGAACCTCTCTCTGGTTTAGCTTAAGATCTCAATCTCCTTGGTCGTTTCGGCAGTGAGTTCACACAATTCCGACGGTTTGGGGGTTGGTTTGTTCTCTTATGTTAGTCAGTGTGACATTGGTTCTTGGTGAAAGTGCATAGTGTGATGTGGGTATCGATTACAGCGTTTTCGACAAAACATCAAAGTTCTAAATTTCTAAAAGTTTTTTCGTAATTTTATGTTTCATTATTACCTGCTTTCAGCGTTCTTTTCAACCAATTACTTTTCTTGGTTGTGGTTTCGATGGAGAATTATCGCGAAAACTCTAGTAGGTCATTTAAATTTTCTTTTAATCATTCATCTTCGCCTCAAAACCTCTCACTTTGTTCCCCACCTCGTCAATTTTCACAATCTAGTCAGTTTCTTCTTCGTCCCTTTACGTTTCTCGAGGATTTTACACCAATTTTCGAACTTAAGGAAAGCATGCAAAAACTTTTAGTTGATTTTATTCAAACCTCGGTGGTTATTAAAGTTTTTTCTTGGCGGCTTAACTTTAACACCATTCGACAAGGTCTCAAAGAGCTATTTGAACCTATCCTCATTAAGGAAATGAAAACTTTACCTGTTCGAGTTTTCAAATTGACCTTCTTCAAGAAGGAATATAAAGAGCAAGCTTTAACCCTTCAACCTTGGTTGGTAGCTCGAGATACGATTCAAGTGGTGGATTGGAAATTCTATCAAAACAACCCTGAGGAGGCTTTCCAAAAAGTAATCTTCTGGGCTCAAATCCTTAACCTTCCTTTCTGCTTTAAAGATGAAAAGAGCATCCAAGATCTGCTTTGCTCTGCGGGTGTCATTTCAGCTTTCGATCTCCAAGGTCAGATATCTAGAGTCAAGTTAACGATTGATACAAACAAACCCTTCACCCTAGGATATTTACTCAATATTGAATGGAAAACTTGGTTTCAATTGGCGTATGAGTTTCTCCCTGCTGTATGTTTTCTTTGTGGTTGCTGGTCATCTAACCAACAAATGCCCGGCGAGACCAAGAAACCATAACTCCTCTGGTACTCCTCCACCACTACCTCCACCGCCAAAATACAGCTGGAATATGAAGATGAAAGCCACCTTGAACCTACCTCACCATCCACTAAGCCATCAATATATCAGGACAAAACTACCTAATGCACCGACTGAGCTTCCAAAAAAACCTCAACCTCGTCCATCCCCTTGTCCTAGAATTTCAAACTTTCCCACCACTAGTTTCACAACCACTACCTTACTTCCATCTCCACCACCTCCACTATCACCAACATCTCGAGGGCCAGTTCAACCACCACCTTCGATTCTAGCTCGATTAATCATCAAAAATCGGTGTCGATTCAAGTCAATGAATTCAAAGACCTGTTTGGTGGTTCTCCCAATACATCTGCTGCTGCAAGCTTCCACTCCGTAATTTCGGCCGGGTCTCTGACAAGTGATATGGGATTACAGGGTGTACCTAAAACATGGAAGAATGTTCATACAATATGTGGAAAAGAAACAGACGCAAGTCAGACTGAATCTGGGTTTGCATGGACCCAAAATTCGAGGCAATCAGGTGGCCCGTCTGACTATGATTACTTCAAAAATATTCCGCAGAGTTCCCAAGATTCATTCTTTTCTTCAGCTACGTGGCAATCCAGCAACCTTAAACCAGATCAGTTAAAAAAAATCCTCTCACCACCCACCGTCTCAAGCACCCATAACTCCAACACCAATCAAAACCAAAACTAATTTGTCCTACAACCTCACCATTCACTACCCTGGCCTTAAATCATCCCCTACCTCACCTTTCTCACCAAATCCATCTTCGGCTTCTTATGGGTCGCCTTCAACAAGATCTTCTCAAAGCACCGTGCTTCAAGAAGTGCATTCAAAAGAGTAAACCCACACCAATCTAACTTCACCGAGAATCTGCAACTTAACTCTCAAGAATTACTTCTTCTCCCACCTTTGAAGCGACCTCACTTTGACCCTCTGCTGTCCCTTAATACCAAATCATCTTCTTTTCAATTTCTTGATTTCTTCCCTCAAGATCGGGCTCGGAAAACTGCTGGTAGCACACCAAATCAAGTAGCTGCATTTGCTCCACCATCACCTGGCCCTCCATGTCATGCATGGAAACTCAGCTTGCAAGAGGATGCTTCGGATGATGACAATAACTCTCAATCATGGGTGGGTGGTTCACAACACCTGCAGTCTCAATGAGTTGCCTTGCATGGAACTGTCAGGGAGTGGGTTCTCCTATGACAGTTCAAAGGCTTCGAGATCTAACTCGGAGATTCAACCCCTCACTCTTATTTCTGTCAGAAACCTTAGCTTTAAAGGAAAAAAATACATCATCTAGCCTTCAACCTCAACTTTCCTCACTTTTTTGTGATCCCTGTAAATGGACATAAGGGAGGTTTGGCTCTGTTTTGGTCTAATGATGTTTCAATAATGGTGCTTCAGGCCAACCAATCATATATACACACTATGGTTTCATCAGCTAATGGTACAATGACATGGTGTTTCACGGGCATATATGGACCCCCTCATATAGCAGCAAGGAGACAATTGTGGGATGATCTACCACAGATTATCCAACCACAACAAGATACACCATGGCTAATTATGGGCGACTTTAATGATATTGTTTGTCAAGAAGAAAAGCAAGGCGGTAGACCTTTATCTCTACGAAAAGCTCTGGCATTCCAAAATATGCTCAATAACTGTGGTATGATGGATTTGGGTTTCGTGGGGAACCCTTATACATGGTCTAATAATAAACAAGGTAGTACGTTTATTTTGCAGCGTCTGGATAGGGCATGATCAAATTACACATGGAGAAATCAATTCCCAGATGTGACTGTTCATGGTCAACCAAGGTTTGGCTCAGACCACACTCCTTTAATTCTGCAACTAACGAGGTCTTATTTTCGTCAGGCCAAGCTATATAGATTTGAGCATCATTGGATATTGCACCCACAATACCTGGCGGTAGTGGAGGAAGCATGGAATATATAAGCAAACGGTTCACCTTCTTTTTTTCTTCAGAAAAAACTATCTTCAGCAAGCAACAGGCTCTCACGTTGGAATCGTGAAACTTTTGGGGCGTTAAGTCAACGGATTAAAGACTTAGAACAATATTTGCACAAAATGCAATATATTTGTTCTACAACATATGGGAGACGGCGAGAAGTAGCAGTCGAACAAGCACACCATGCTCTCATACATCATCAACAACTAATGCAACACTTGGAAGTATATTGGCGACAGCGTTCACGAATTTGTTGGCTGCAGCTGGGAGACAAAAAATACAAGCTTTTTCCATATAACGGCAACAATTCACAAGGCTCGTAACTTTATCAACCGTGTGCAAAATGAAGATGGAACCTGGAAAACACAACATAATGATATTGTCACAACTTTTGTATCCTTTTTTGAGAAGCTGTATCAAGATAATTCGCCTGAAGTGGACTGTTCTCTTTTTTCTTGTGTTTATCCCAGAATTTCAGCGGAACAGCAACAACAATTAACTAAACCGGTAATGATTGATGAGATCAAAACTGCGTTGGATGGTATCTCAAATGAAAGTGCACCAGGCCCAGAGGGGTTTACTGCCACATTTTACAAGCATTCATTGCACACTGTCGGCTCCGTGCTATGTGATATGGTTTGGAAATTCTTTAACACCGGAATTTTTCAGCATCAGATCAACCACACCAACATTCCACTTATTCCAAAAGTGGATAGCCCGACTACACCAAATGAATACCGCCCAATCAGCCTCAGCATTGTGGCTTACAAAGTCATTTCCAAAATCTTAATCAACTGAATTTGTCCTCTACTCAATCAGATTATCAGTCCAACGCAAAGTGCCTTCATCCCAAACTGATCAATTCAGGATAACATTTCGATTGCGAAAGAAATTTTTCACAACATTCGCTCCTCAAAACCAGGGAAAGTACCGAAACTGGCAATTAAGCTTGATGTTTACAAGGCATATGATAAGCTAAACTGGAAATTTATTAAGCAAGCTTTGCTAGCTTTAGGATTCCCGATATGGTTAGTAGATAGAATGTTATTTTGTGTCTCCTCTGCGACATATGCCGTCAAGATAAATGGTGCTCTGCATGGTTTTATCAAGCCAAAGTGTGGAATACGCCAAGGGGATCCATTATCACCATACATTTTTATCTTGTGCTCAGAAATTTTATCTACTAACCTGCTACACCTTGAATCTACAGGGAACTACAAGGGAGTCAAAATTGCGAGAAATGCACCTGCAATATCCCACATAATGTATGCTGATGATCTCCTTCTTGCAAGTCAAGGCTCGACGGATCAATGTTACAACTTGCTACAACTGCTCAACAAGTACATTACTTCTGCTGGACAACATTTCAATCTCAACAAATCATCCCTCATTCACCACCCACTCCTATCAACTAATACCATCCAAAGATTGAAAACAATGTTCCCCATACAATCTACCTCCTAACCTACATCATATCTAGGGGTTCCACTAACTTCAGGTAGGCAGTCTAGTGCGGCATACAATACGGTTATCAACAAACTAGCATTGAAGCTCCCGGGCTGGAAGACTCATACTCTCAATCAAATGGGTAAGATTATTTTGATCAAATCATCTATAACACCAACCTCAAATCATATCATGCAAAACACCATGTTACCATCCATGTTCATAAGAGCTTAGATAAAATCACCAGAAACTTTCTTTGGGGACATTCAAATGAGGAAAGGAAAATGCATCCAATTAATTGTCAGAAAATCACAAGACCAGTGGAGGAAGGGGGGGCTCGGAATTAGAGCAGCTGCCCCGATGAACCACGCATTGCTTATGAAAATATCTTGGTCCATTCAACAACAACCTACTTCTTTATGGTCTCGCTTATATAGCTCAAAATATCTTAACGGAAAAGACTTGCTGGATACTCATCAGGTACGTGTGAATAAATCAAGCCCAGCGAGAATGGCTATAAATGCACTTAGACCTCTTCTTATCCAGGGAATGACACACATCATTGGGAATGGGCTATCAACCCATATTTGGAATCATGAGTGGATCCCAGACCACCCTCCTATCCCAATCAACCCTAATTCTAGCTTCTCAACTGTGGCAGACCTAATTGATCCTCTTACCAATCAATGAGATAGGAAGAAAATAGAAACAATCTCACCTTCCTCTTTCACCACAAATCACATCATGAACATCCATCTACCATCCACTACATGCCCAGATAAACTAGTTTGGAAACACACAACAACAGGTGCATTCTCGGTTAAGTCAGCCTATGCAAGCATTATACACTCGATTGAAGAGCAACAACCAATCTCCATGGATTCTCTAAGCTTCAAAGATATCTGGAGGCTGCCATGTCCCCTGAAAATCAAATTATTCATTTGGAAAGCTATTCTTCAAGGATTGGCAACAAAATAAGTGTTATTCAACAGGAAGATTGCCATTACATCGAATTGTCCCCGATGCAATGGTCCCCCAGAATCAACCGCTCACCTATTTTTTCAATGCCAGGCATCTCTGCAAATCTGGCATCAGGTGGCAAGCATCTGCCCATCTATACAACCTATTATTCCGACAGTTCAACAACAATCTGTACGGGGGATCTTTCTAGGCGATACAAAACTAGGGGTATAAATCATTCTCTAATTTGTTTCACTTTATGGGTCGGTCATCTGGCTCATGAGAAATCAGGTAGTCTTCCGGCAACAATGCACCCAAACCACAGCTTATATGATAATTAGCTTATTATGCGAATTCCGGATACTTCAACCCACACAACGTCAGACATCGTCGGTCAAACACCAGACCAAACATTAACAATCACAGATCCTTGGCTGAAGCTAAACACGGATGGTGCGGCTCGAGGGACACCGGGAAAACCAGGTATTGCAGGGGCAGGCTACATTTTGAGAAATCATGTGGGGAAGCACTTAGTATCAGCAGCTATTCCTTTGGGTATCACTACGACAATAGTGGCGGAATCAAAGGCATGTTTTTTTGGTCTCCGGGAGGTAGTTAACATGCACACAACTCATTTACATTTGGAAATGGACTCCACAACTTTAGTGCATTGGCTTATTGCACATACGGATGAATCGATATATCCGTACCATCTGTATCATCTACTCGAAAGACATCCTCAAGTTATTGCAGCAAATTCCGCATGTTCGCATCTCGCATACGTATCGAGAAGGAAACAAGACGGCGGACGCGTTGGCAAATAGAGGAGCAGACAAGGTGGGAAATCCAAACCAAACTTCAACAATGGAAATATGGATTGATACAGCAACCAAACTTCAACAATGGAAATATGGATTGATACAGCACCTGCTTTTTAAAACCAGTTTCTTGTACTAGATAATGCCCAGATCAAGATCAACACAGGACGTGTAATTCGTAACAAGTAATAATATAACTAGCTTCCTTTCAAAAAGAAAAAAAAAATGACAGACTTTTGGGGAGGGATGAAAATAAAAATCTAATCAAGCCTACATTAATAAATTAGGCGTGTGGATTTGGGACTAATCCGACCATCTATGATCTCGGCACACTAGTTAAAGAGTGTCCATGCAGGATTTCCCTAGAACGCATCCAGATGCTAGAAGGGTTGACCTCCTGTCTTTGAAAGGCACGGCTGGGAAGCAGGACCCATACTTCAATATTTATTTTTTTTTATTTTTTTTTGCAAACAATACATCACATCAGGGGCTCGATTTTTGTATTTACATGATTTTTATTATTTATTTATTTTTCTGAAATCTCTCTTTTTATACAACAGTGACACAGTTCTATGCTCGTCGCATTGGAAAATTTGATCACCATCCCTAAATGGCTGCATAACCCAATATTCCTTACGTAGACTCATCGATGAAGTTGAACACATTTGAACAACAAGAAAACTACTTGTCTTCACTGATTCAAAGATGTCCCAACACTAGACTTTTAAACCAAATCCATTCTCACCTCCTAAAATGCAACTTACCCAATCCTTCCAAATTCTTCATACTAAACAAACTCCTTGTTTCTGCACTATCACCTCTTATCAGCGATATCGATTACGCTCGAAGAATTTTCTCTCAAATGCCAAACCCAAACATATTTACATGGAATACTATGATCAGGGGGTGTTCTCAGATACAAAATCCAACTACAGAACCGATTATTATGTTTCAGAAACTGATACAAAGAGGTTACCCGAATCCGAATAGTTTTACTTACGCATTTGTTATCAAATCATGTGCCGTGATTTCTGGTTATATGGAAGGTAGACAGATTCATTCACATGTTTTGAAGTCTGGGTTTCATTCTAGTCCATTTGTTCAGACTGCACTGGTGAATTTATATGCGAAATGCGAAGAGATTGGTTTAGCAAGGAAGATGTTTGATGAAATACCTGAGAAGAATTTGGTTACTTGGAGTACTATAATCAGTGGGTATGCAAGAATTGGATTGGTGAATGAAGCATTGAGTCTGTTTAGAGAAATGCAATTGGCGGGGGTTAGTCCGGATGAAGTTACGATGGTTAGTGTCATTACGGCCTGTGCGAGTTCAGGTGCATTGGATTTGGGTGAATGGGTTCATAAGTTCATTGACAAACATGTTATTAAAGTTGATCTTGAACTTAGTACTGCACTTGTTCATATGTATGCTAAATGTGGGTGTATTGTGCGAGCGAGAAAAGTATTTGAAGAGATGCCAGAAAAAGATACCAAAGCCTGGAGTTCAATGATTATCGCGTTTGCTATTCATGGACTTGCGGAAGAAGCATTGGAAGTGTTTTCAAGAATGTTGGGAGCAAATGTGAAACCTAACCATGTAAGTTTTATTGGTGTTTTATCTGCTTGTGCCCATAGTGGATTAGTATCTGATGGTCAAAGATGTTGGTCATCCATGATTGAGTTTGGGATTGAACCTATAATGGAGCATTATGGTTGCATGGTTGATCTATTTTGCAGAGCTGGACTTATTAACGAGGCATATAAGTTTGTTGAAGACATGCCAATCAAACCAAATTCAATAATATGGAGAACACTGTTGGTTGGTTGTACGAGAAAAGGCATTTTGGATGAAGGTGATTTTGTTGCCCGTCGACTTCTAGAATTAGAGCCACTGAATCCTGAAAATTACGTGCTTCTTTCGAACTTATATGCAGCTACTTCTCAATGGGAGAAAATGAGTCTTGTTAGGAAGAAGATGAAGGAGAATGGGATCCGAGCTATTCCTGGTTGCAGCTCAATAGAAATTGATGGATTTGTTCATGAATTTGTGGTGTCAGATAGATCACATCCAGAGAGAAATGAGATAAGGGAAGTATTGACAGATATGGCTGATCGGGTTCGTGCAGTTGGGCATGATCCATGGACATCTGCGGTTTTGCATAATGTGGACGATGAAGAGAAAGAAAGCTCTCTTTGTGAGCACAGTGAGAGATTAGCCATTGCATACGGGCTATTGAAAACAAAATCTCCTACTGTCATTAGAGTTGTGAAAAATTTAAGGGTCTGTGCAGATTGCCATGAAGTTACAAAGATTATCAGCAAAGTCTACAGGAGGGAGATCATCGTTAGAGATAGAGTAAGATTCCATAGATTCTTAGACGGGGCTTGTTCTTGCAAAGATTACTGGTAATGGGTCGCAAAAACGCTGTACTTCACCATCACCTTCTATTTAAATTTACAATGTCGGTTTCGCAAAATATGTTTCAACAACATTGTTTCTTAGCTGCACATTAGATTTGCATTCTACTGGAACACAGCTCAAGTGTGCTAAGAGGCAAGAACAACACCTCGGTGAACAAGAAAACAAGATCTTCATGTGGCTCTCAATATCACTTGTTGAAAGTAAATGCAGTAGCAGTTGGAGTATGTTTCTTTCTCAAGCGATGAACAAGAGCCGCAACACCTTCCATTACAGTAGCTCTCCTTTTCTCCTTGAAGTTCCAAAGCTCTTGAACTGGATTTCTACCGCTTGGGTTGTACTCGTTCATCTCCACAAGTGCATTTACAACCGCAAAATACGCTCTCTTGCCCCATTCATTCTTCAAGCCTTTCAACAATTTATCTTCCTCATCAATCAATTCCTGCACACAAAAAGACATAATTGGGAAATACTTGCATGAAATCTATGCTTAAACTGCTGGTGTAAGTGGCAAGAGAGATTGATTGATTGATATATCACCTGATGTTTGCCGTCCACCAATCCGTGTTTGAAGCTTCTGGATGTCCACCACTTTCAGCTTCTTTATCTCAGCCTGAGAGAGAGAGTACAGTTAGATGCTATGTTTAGCTATGGCTTAAAAGCCTTGGAAGGTTGAAGTAATAACAAACCTTTTGAAATTGAGAAAGCTTGACTAATGCAATTTCCAAAGGTGTTTTGGGAATACGCATATCATGCAACATAGATTGTTTCTGTATAACTTCACTCTCCAATTCATGAATCATCATCATCTTCTGTTGATCATCAATGCCACCCTGTTCAAAGAAAATAGAGAGAATCATTTACACAGCAACTGCAATATAAAAATGAAAAAAGTAGAAACTTTGAGAAGATTTATTTACCTCATAATCTTCTGCACGGATTCGCTTCTTGGAATCCATATCCTGATGTCACTTTTAGAATTTGAGAACATCTTTGAGAAGCTCCTCTGCTTAAAAACAGAAGAAAAGGAGTATTTGATTAAAAAACATATGTGGACTTCGAGACCAAATGTTGACCATCCATATGTACTTGATGTTCCCTTACCGTCAAACGATGCCACCATCTTTCTTTACAGTGACTTGGTAAATCATGTCAGGCTCCTACGTGCACGTCATTTTAAAGTAATTATGGCCTATACTGTAGGATGCAGCTGGTGCTAGGGTTAGCTTATCTAATTGCACAAATTCAACGGTTTGAAGCAAATGTAGTAGTGTGTACCAACAAATTCATGTTCAATACTTGCAATTTGCGTGCCAAAAAATGTATCATTTGTGAGCATCGGAGAAGGTAGGCAAAGCTTAAATCGATTCATTTATCTATATCTATAAATTGCAATTGCTCAACTTTGAATTGCATTTCAGTGTTAACAATCAATAGAATGGTTCAAATTAGCTATTTTTTACATTCTACATTTTTCAGGTGGTTATTTTAGAATTAAAGAATTGAGATGCTGGAGGAAATTGGAAATCAAAGGTGGGCGATGGCTTGGCGAAGCTAATAGTTTTCTAAGAGCAACCACAGTGCTCGACTAAAACCAAATTTTTAGTCGAAAAGGCAGACACTATCGAGTGGAGTAAAGACTAAATACTGGACTAAAACTAAAAACCAAACCAAATTTGTCTTTGGTTTAGTTATGGTCTGGCGTAATTTGACACTACGCCTGATTGGGGCGTAGCTGTAATTTGCGTTTGGTAGTGAGACGTAACTTTAATGTACGCCTGATTGAAACGCAACTTTAGACTCCGCCCGATGGGACGTAGTTCACATTTGCGCCTGATACCAAGCGGCACGTTAATATTGCGCCTCATTCAGGCGTAGTTACTAATTACGTCTGACCGGGCATGATTTTAAAGTCCGCCTGACTACGGGCGCAATTATTAGTACCGCCTGTTACTACATGGGGCGCAATTATAAGTACCGCCTATTACGGGCGCAATTATAAGTACCGTGGATCATAAGGAACAAGTTTAGACATTGATGCAGCCATCAAACAGTAAGGAACGGTGACAAGAAAGACAGAACCAGAAAGACATTGATGCAGCCATCAAACAACCATCAAACAGTAAGGAACGGTGACAAGCAGATAGAAGAGTACAAAGACCAGCAATGGCATAAGAAACAATAACATCCGGACCAGCATATAGCCTAGTAGCTCTACCGGTAGTAACAAAAACACCAGCGCCGACCATACCACCAATTCCAAACCCAACAAAATCATACCATCTTAAACTTTTATGCATGTCTGAACCTCATCTCTTCAAACGTTGTTGTTACCGAACCGGCCCTTCGGTGTAATCTTTTGGGGATCTCAATTATTGCTTTTCCATATGATCTCAAACTTGAAAACGATGATGGTGTTGATGATGATCCATAGCTTTCTCCCATCTCTATCTTTATCTATCTTTTTTTTTCACTCAGTCTCTCGATGATGGTGTTGTTGATGATGGGCCCAACAGGCGCAATCCCAAGTTGCGCCCCATTAGGCGCAGTCCCAAGTTGCGCCCCATCAGGCGTAATGTAGTATTTGCGTCCCATTCAGGCGTATTTTGTATTTGCGCCCCGTCGTCAGTAGTTAAGGTTACGTCTCTCCACGGGCGGTTTTACAAATTACGTTCCACACCAAACGCAATTTTAGATTCCGCCCAACATCAAAGCGTAAGTTAAAGTTGCGTCCAACCCAAACGCAGCTAACAACTACGCCCCATATCGATCGAACCATTCTAACTCCGCTCCACCAAATTTACTCCTCCAAGGTAGTGTCTCACCACGGACTAAAACCATATCTTTTACTTTTTTTTGGTTTTTAGTCTTTAGTTTTACTCGTCCCACTGCAGTTGCTCTAATACCTCTCTCTATATAGTGGTGGACCCACTAATATTGGTGTTTATTTTTACTCTTGTCTATGGTCCTCGACCAATAAAGAGGCCAACTATTGTGCAAAATGTTTAAGTTACTCATGACGAAATACTATTTTATTCGGTATCGGCGATACTTCTTCATAACCTTCATCGCTTCCTCCCTTCTTCTGCCACCGCCTCCTCCAACAATAGCTAGAAGTGATGGTTGTCTTCATGTTTTCCCACTTTCTTCTCAAAGCAGCCACCCTTGGGATGCATTTATCTTTAATTTGTGTTAATTAGTCGTTCCATTAGCAGTTAATTTTGTTTTACGTTTTAATAGTCTGTTAAGTTTGAACGGTGGTAGCTCAACAACGTGTAAGTTTGTGATGTATTAGGGTTTCTTGTTAGGTCTTCTTCTCTTTTGTTGCGCATGTTCATGAAAGAAAGAGGCAGTACAGTGGTACTGAGGTTACTTCATTACTAGCTATATCTTCATGAAGCATCATCTTCTGTTTATCATCATCACCATTTAGTATCCCCTGTTTTAACAAAACAGAGAGATTCATTCAATCCAATAGCAACTGCAAACTGTTGGTAGGTCGGTCAAGGTCTAGATTAGGAAATCTAGTTAGTTAAGGAAACCAAGTACTTGTGTCCTAAGTATAGCAGCTTAAGAGGTTTGTCTCTTATAGCTAAGTTAGGAAACCCTATACTTGTAGGAAAGTAATCCTTGTTAAGGAATATGTCCATCCTATTGATGTGTATAAATAGCCATAGAGAGAATTAGAGAAAACACACCAGAACTAGTAAGAGTTCTCTTCTTTTCGCTTTAGGCTTTGTATATTCCAACCTATACGGTGATATATAAAATTGCTTATTCCTTCCCGAGGATTCAACCTCGTTAAATACTTGTTCTTCTTGTGTGTGTGATTGTGTTCTTGGCGATATTGAGATACCTCGTAGTAGTACAAACCTAACGCTTCCGAAGGCTTTGGTGCAACAATTGGTATCAGAGCTAGGAGACGCTCTTGGATACGGGTACTCAGATTGCAGTTGAAGTGAAGGTATTTTTTTTCTGAAGATTGCTTGAGGTAATACTAATCTCAAAGGTTCTGTTTTTTATCTATATTTGGTTATTTGTGAACAATGGTTGACGGGGACGAAGATCCGAAAAATCCTTTAGGAGAACATTCTGATCCCATAAATAAAGATAAATAAACAAAAGAAGAAATACTTCATTCACATAGATCACAACTCAAGGTAGAAAAGTTTACAGGAACCAATAACTTTGGTTTATAGAGAACGGACGTAATGGATACTCTTGTTCATCTTGACCTAGAAGAAGCTCTAGAAGGTCAGCCAATGGAGATGTCTGACAAGCAGTGGAACAAGATAAATAAATGGTGTCTTGCTTAGATACGAGGGTGTTTAGCAACTGCAGTAAGAGTTAATTATCAAGAAGAGACTTCACTAAGGATCTCTGGGAAAAGCTTGAGAAAGAATACCTTGTGAAGAACGTGGCCAATAGGATACATCTTAAAAGGAATTTGTATCGCTATAACATGAAGAGAGGTGCAACCTTAATCGAGAACCTAGATTCATATAATAAACTTCTTGCTGAGTTGGTTAACTATGATGAGAAGATCAATGACGAGTAACAAGCTTTGTGTCTGATAAACTCTCTTCCTGAAAAGTATGAACCCGTGATTAAAGCATTAATGCACGGCAAGGAAAAGATGACATACGCAGAGGTCACTACAGCATTGCGTAGTGAGGAGTTCAGAAGATGGACGTGGAGACCTTGCAAGTGAAGCTAACAATGACTTGCTTCTTGCAAGAGGTCGTTCAACAGATGAGGAGAAAGAAGAATGGTGGTTATGGTAAAGGTAGAGGACGTTCTAAGAGTAGGACGCGATCGCAGAAGATGAGTGTGCTTGGTGCCATGACTTTAGTCATTGGGCTAAGGATTGTACCAAGCGTAAGGCAAGAGAAGGAGATAATAGTAAAACCGAGGTGAACATTGCAAAAGGTAATAAAGAATCAGATGATGCTTTTGATTTCTCGCTAACTATGACACCATCAGCTTGTGCTATTACAAATGGTACATGGGTATTAGATACTGGAGCAACATATCATATATGTCCATATCGTGACTGGTTCTCAAGTTTTGAAGAGCTTGATGGAGAAGTACGTATGGGAAACAATCATACCTGCAGGGTGATTGGGATTGGTAGTGTCCGTATCAAGACGCATGATGGTTTGGTTAGAGAGATGAAGGAGGTAAGATTTGTACCTGCCATAAAGAAGAATCTGATTTCACTCGGAACTTTAGAAGCTAAGGGCCATAAGATAGTCGCTGAAAATGGTGTTCTAAAGGTAATCTCTGGATCTATGGTAATCATGAAGGGCACACGTCATCATAACTTGTACTACTTGATTGGGAGTACAACAACAGGAGATGTGTCTATTTCTGAACACATCGAGAGTACAGCTACCGAGAAGACAAAGCTATGTCACATGAGACTTGCACATCCAGGTGAGAAGTCGTTGCATAGATTGATTCAACAAGACTTGTTGAAAGGTGTTATTGCCTGCAAGTTAGCATTTTGTGAACATTGTGTTAAGGGCAAGAAAACAAGAACAAGCTTTGGCACAGCTATCCACAATACTAGTGGAGTTCTTGACTATGTTCACTCGGATGTTTGGGGTCCTTTCAAGAATGCATCATTGGGAGGGAAACATTGGTTTGTGTCGTTCATTGATGATTATTCTAGGCGCGTATGAGTGTACACCATGAGGCATAAGGATGAAGTCCTAGAAATCTTTGTGAGGTGGAAAAAGGAAACTGAGACTCAAACTGGCAGAAAGATCAAAGTACTACGTTCGGAAAATGGTGGAGAGTACAAGAGTGATCCGTTCTTGCAAGTATGTCAGGATGGGGGGATAAAGAGGCACTTTACAGTTAAGAAGACACCGCAACAAAATGGGGTAGCTGAACGCATGAATCGTACTTTGTTGGAGAAGGTACGATGTATGTTATCTAATACTGGATTAGGTAAAGCGTTTTGGGATGAGAAAATTACATATGTGTGCTTCCTCATTAATAGGTTGCCATCAGATGCATTAGAAGGTAAAACTCCTATGGAGAAGTGGTTTGGTAAACCAGCTTATGATTATGACTCAATTCAAATATTTGGTTGTCCCGCATGGTATCATGTTAGTGAAAACAAGCTTGATAGTCGTGCCGTGAAAGGAATCTTTGTGGGTATGAAAAGTGGAGTGAAAGGGTTCAAAATTTGGGATACAGTTGAGAAGAAGATAGTCATGAGTAGAGATGTCACACTTGATGAGATGTCTATGGTAAAGTCTTGGGGTTCTCGACAGGTGGAGAACAGAAGCACCAATACTAATGAGCCTTTGCAGCAGGTGGAGATTGATGCAACTCCACCAAATCCAGTTAAGTCTGTATCTGTTCAGAATACCTCTGAAGACATTGGGTCTACAAGAGAGGTAACTACTGAAGTTCCAAATGATAGTGACACTATTGAGGAAGAGGAAAAAGAGTCAGAGAAGATACGAAGCTACGGTCACGGAGACTATAGCAACCAAAGAAATCGAGAAGATCAACCGGAAGCCTGGTTGGATGAATGGTTACATTTCTTATGCATTACCGCATTGTTGAAGATGGTACTCCTACTTCCCATTTAGAAGTCAGTACGCAGTGCAGAGTGTAAATAATGGGAAGGAGCAATGAAGGACGAGATGGAGTCTCTTTACAAGAATGGCACATGGATTCTTATGAAGTTTCCGAACGGTAAGAAGGCCATAGGGTGAAAGTGGGTATATGCTAAGAAAGAAGGATCTTCGGTGAATCAAGTACGCTACAAGGCAAGGTTAGTTGCAAAAGGTTATGCCCAAAGAGAATGGATTAACTACAATGAGGTGTTCTCTCCGGTGGTAAAACACTCATCAATCCGTATTTTATTGGCCTTGGTAGCACAATATGATTTAGACCTAGTTCAGCTAGATGTTAACACGGCGTTCTTACATGGTGATCTAGAAGAGGATATCTATATGACTCAGCCGAGTGGGTTCAAGGTTGCTGGAAAAGAAGATTGTGTATGTAAACTAAAGAGATCGTTGTACGGGCTGAAGCAGTCTCCAAGACAATGGTACAAGCGATTTGACCAATTTATGATAGACCAAACATACACAAGAAGTCACTATGACCATTTTGTATACTTCAAGAAGCTACGTGATGGGTCTTTCATATATTTGCTCTTGTATGTCGATGATATGCTGATTTCATCGAATAACAAGAAAGAGATTGATAATTTGAAGTGCAAGTTGTCATCTGAGTTTGAGATGAAAGATCTGGGAGAGGCTAAGAAGATTCTTGGTATGGAGATTCAACGTGACAGAGAGAAGGGTAAGGTTTGTTTGTCTCAGAAGGGATATTTGAAGAAAGTGTTGCAGAAGTTTGGTGTCTACGAAGGAACTAAATCTGTAAGTACTCCCCTTGCTGCTCATTTTAAGTTGAATGCTCGTATGTCTCCCACTAATAAAGAAGAACGAAAGTATATGGCCCAAGTCCCATATGCTGAGGCTGTTGGTAGCTTGATGTATACGATGGTATGTACAAGGCCGACATTTCACATGCGCTTAGTATGGTCACCGTTATATGCATTGTCCTGGTAAGGGACATTGGCATGCTGTGAAATGGATTTTGAGGTATCTTTATGGTACAGTTGATGTTGGCTTGGAGTTTGTGAAGGATAGAAGAAATAATCAGTTGTGTGTTGGGTATGTGGATTTTGACTATGCTGGTGATTTGGACAAGAGACGTTCAACTACAGTGGTATGTATTTACCATAGCAGAGCACCAGATTAGTTGGAGATCAATATTGCAAAAAACTACTACGAAAGTAGTATATGGCAAGATGAGAGGCATTTAAGGAAGCTATATGGTTACAAGGTTTGCTAGATGACTTAGGAGTTGTACAAGACCAACCGCATGTGCATTGTGATAGTCTAAGTGCAATTTATTTGGCTAAGAATCAAGTGCATCATGCTAGAACCAAACATATAGACGTTTGGTTTCACTTTTTGAGAGAAATTCTTGAAGAAGAAGACTATCTACTTGTGAAGATCGATACCAAAGACAATCCAAATGATATGTTGACTAAAGTAGTATCTCGGGATTAAGTTTCGACATTGTTCGAAATTGATCCACATCCTTTCTGGTTTGGTGAAAGGCCCTTTTTGGGGTAGAGGTTCTTAGGAACCTGGTGGAGGTCTTCTAGCAAGGCCATTTGAGAGAACTGCGGTCAGGTTTGATTCCTATTGAGGATACGTAGGCAGCCAAAGTGATGGTTCAATCGACGTTGGAAGATGGAGGTGATTTTATCTATTGATCGTCCTCATGCATGAATGCATGATCCGAGGTGGAGAATTGTTGGTAGATCGGTCAAGGTCTAGATTAGGAAATCTAGTTGGTTAAGGAAACCAAGTACTTGTGTCCTAAGTATAGCAAATTAAGAGGTTTGTCTCTTAGAGCTAAGTTAGGAAACCCTATACTTGTAGGAAAGTAATCCTTGTTAAGGAATGTGTCCAAATCCTATTGATGTGTATAAATAGCCATAGAGAGAACTAGAGAAAACACACCAGAACTAGTAAGAGTTCTCTTCTTCTCTGCTTAGGCTTTGTATATTCCAACCCATACGGTGATATATAAAATTGCTTACTCTTTCCCGAGGATTCAACCTCGTTAAATACTTGTTCTTCTTGTGTGTGTGATTATGTTCTTGGCGATATTGAGATAACTCGTAGTAGTACAAACCTAACACTTTCGCAGGCTTTGGCGCAACACAAACATCATTAAAGAAGGAGACAAAGAAGTAGCAATTTTAAAGTGTAGAGAGTTCTTAATTACCTCATCTTCTGCAAGCGAAAATGCTAAAAATCCCCCAGATTTTTACCCCAAAATTTTTACACCTCTATGTGTCAGCGTTTTATTGGCTCACTTTTAAAACGGACCCCCTAATTTTTCCAAATAGGGTAAGGTGAGGAAGAAATCTATGGTAGATGGAGATGACACATAGGGATGTAAGAAGGTGGTGTATAGAAGCGGTAGATGGGTAGCAGCTTCGTTCCGCAAGGATTCCCTTGGAAGAAGTTCCTCTGTTTAAACACAGAGGAAAAGGAATACTTGAGTCAAACAATGGCAGATTCTTCCTCAACAGTCAAATGTATAGTGACTTGGTAAATCATGTCAGCCAAAATTATAAATTATTTTCGGTCTTTCTCAACATTAAATTGAACAGTTAAACGGTAAATCATGTCAGTCGAAATTGTACCATGGTAGTACGGTGTCACATGCCCATTTATATATATATATATATATATATATGGTACCGTCATTCTCGAAAATCCCCATCTATGACCTATACTGTAGGATGTAGCTGCACTGGCCTAACATAGCCGTAGCTGCCTCGAGATCGTAATCTTTGTATAGATGTTGGCTCTGTAAAATCAAGAAGTAATTTTCTCCTTTTTTTTCAATATATAATCTAATAATCTTTAGCTTTTTCGCTGTTCCACCGCCCCCGTAACACAGTCAAAGTTGTACAGTGAATTGCTAAGTCATGTAGGACTAGGCCATTGTACGTAGGGGAACGCACTTCTTCAATCACCTTTAAAATGTCAATAATGACACCCATGTGGCTTGCCTATACCGTAGGATCCAGCGGCTTGGCACAGCTACGATGAGCGAAAATGCTAGATAACACGTTTTAGTGTTGGCTAGCCAGGCCTAGTTGCTCCTCACTTTTTTGTATTTCCCGACATCTTGTTGGTCCAACACAAATAGATTGCACCAATCCAACGGTTTAAAGCTTGGTATATTGCATCAGGAAAAAAAAAACGGCTAATAATTAATGAATATCCATGTTTGTTACCTCTTGCAATTTGCGTGCGGATAGATGTTTCATTTATGACTTGTGAGCTATAAATAATTCAGCTCAAATGAGACTAGGGAAGCTTAAATGGTGGTTCATTCAGTTATAAATAATTCACAATCACTCCTTCAGTGGCATTTCATGTAGTTGATAATGAATACGAGTACATTGGTATGGTTTCAAATTGGCGATTCTCTACACTTTCGGGTTAGTTATTTTACCACCAAAATATTTGAAGTATCGGGATTGTGGAGGAAATTGGAAAAATTACATGATCATAGAATCAAATTGTAGGGGTAAAACATGGCACACTTAATTATTATGCGAAGCGGTGGTATTACAAAGGGGCGAACTCACTCGCACATAGCATATCCCAGATGACGTCATAAAGTCACGAGTAGAGTGTGGAAGTTGTGCGAAGTTAAATAGCACGTGCGAGAAGACCCAACATAAGCTTACGAAAATAAGGGCTTTATTAGTTGTCCTCTAATATGTAAACACCTATATAAAGAGAAATGCAGGAGAGAAAAAATGAGGGTTTTTCAACCTTATCTTTTGTATTCATCTTCTTCCTTCAAGACCCAAAAAACTAGATTTAGAGCTCTACCCAAGAACCCATTAATGGAGATTCTAAATGTAATACTCATGTAATTCAAACACTCACATTGATCGAACTATTTAAAAAATCCTTATGTCCATTTTACATTTTTAGCGTTCCATTTTCATTTTCATATGTAATATGTTTAGATCTATAGAAATTGTTAAGGGGTGTTAGTTGTGGGATTTCCCACTGTACACAAATTTCATAGTTGTGTTGACCTTGCATTCATAATAGAAATGTATCGGGATACTGAAATATGCGGCATGTTGTTTTATACTATCAAAATCAGAAGCTAACACAAAATTAAAACAATAAAAAAAATTCTTTTCATCCATCATTAATCCACAATGCTTCAATTTGTTAAAGTCACGACTTTGATTTTGAAGCATGATCGTTCGTTGATATCAAATTCCTTGGATTCTTAGACAGGCTTGTTCTTGCAAAGATTTATACCTTGGTAATAGGTTTCAAAAAATAATGTATTATGCCTTCTATTCAACATTTACAATGTTGCAAAATATTTTCCACGGTTGGCAAGATATGTTCAAGGACATCGTTTCGTCTTGCACTACTGCTACACACTAGATGTGCATTATACCGGAACACTGCTCAACTGTTCTAAGAGACAAGACCAGCACCTCCGAAAACAAAAAGAAGAAAAAAGAAAAAGAAACAAAGGATTTTAGTGCTGTAATTATCAGGATCACTTCCTGAAAGTACTCATAGTAGCAGTAGGAGTTGGAGTTCGGTATTTTTTCAAGCGACCAACAAGAACAGCAACACCTTCCATTACAGTAGCTCTCCTGTTCTCCTTAAAGTTCCAAAGCTCTTGAACTGGATTTCTACCGCTTGGGTTGTACTTGTTCATCTCCACAAGTGCATTAACAACCGCAAAATATGCTCTCTCTCCCCATTCATTCTTCAAGCCTTTCAACAATTTATCTTCCTCATCGATCAATTCCTGCACACAAAGAGACATATAATTGGGAAATACTAGCAGCAAGAAATCCATGCTTCTTCTACTATTTGGTTAGTGGCAAGAGAGAGTGAATTATATATCACCTGATGTTTTCCATCCACCATGGTGATCTTAAAAGGATGCCAAGCTTGGTCTCTAAGCATTTGCTCCCAGAAATTGCAAAGCAGGACTGACTGATTTGAAATTAATTCCGCAGAAGATGAGCTACAAATGCCTTTTAAAGCACTACCAAATGCCTTCGAATCTAACTCCCCCATTCTCTTCACCCCAATTATACTCCGAGCAGTTGCAATTTCTCCGATTCCCTGCAATTCATTTGCAATGCACATATAATCACAAGCAAATTAAGTCTAGCATTTCGACATAATCGAAGCAAAAACTAGGACCAATGGGATCATCAAATATAAATTTACCCGAATTAGTAATTTACGAGCTTGTTGTAACTCATCATTTAGGCTAAGTTCTTTGACAGTTAAGACTTTGGTAAGCTCTTCCAAACTCTCAATAGATTCGGTCTTCTCATTCAATGATTTTGTCAACTCATCTACTGTTTTTTTCTGTGTCTCGTCCCTGTTGCAACAAAAACGAAGATAACAAGCTAGCTTGCCTTTCATCACCTTTGTACCTTCTTTCAATCTCTTTACTTCTTCAGTTTTATCATCAGCTTGCTTTTCTAATAAAGCCACCCTTGTTTGAAGCTTCTCTAACTCAGTCTCTTCCAGTTTCTTCACATCAGCTTTGGCTTCATCTTGCTTCTCCAGTTCACTAACTCTTGTCTGAAGCTTCTCTATCTCAACCTAATGCAAAGTAGAGTAAAGATTCCCACGTTTTGTTAGGGCTTACTGGGGTGAGGACCGACAGAGTACACTGTTTGTGAGGTAAATACAAACCTTTTGATATTCAGAAAGCTTCATTAGTGCGATTTCAAAAGATGTTTTTGGTATATCATTCAGCAAAGATTGTTTCTGTATGACTTCATTTTCCAGTGCATGAATCATCCTCTTCTGTTGATCATTAAACATTTCTATCCCCTACGTTAACAAAATAGAGACTGAGACTCATTCATTCCAAGAACAATGGCAAGCAAAAAATCTAAATTTTAAGAAGATTTTTACCTTATCATCATCATCTGCACGGATTCGCTTATTAGAATCCATTGAGCGTATGGGACTTTTACAACTTGACTTCATGTTACCCTCTTGTTTTTCTACTGTGATGGAGAGAGAGTTCATCAAAAACAGATGAAGTACCTATGCTATGGACGTGAGAATCCCTTCTATCTGCTTTGAAAACAGGAAAATACGTTTAAGAATCCGAAGGGAAAATACGTTTAAGAATCCGAAGAATCAAAGGTGGACTTATCCTCGTTTACCCAAAAGGCAAAAACTAACAACTTCTTTTTAGACTAATTGGTCAAGTCATGTCAGGCACAGGACATGCGTAGGAGTACGTGATACACTCGTCGCAGTCTACCGGGGCTCAAGATCGAGCAGTGCCACAGTGACCGACAAAATATCCCCACAAAACGTCCCGAAAGGGGATCGTGTGGGTAGTTGGGCAGCCATTTAAGCATCTAGGTTATAAACCATAAGGGGTTATAACCTTATGGTTTATAACCTAGATGGTCGTGATCCCGACTCTCAAGTAGGAGGTCAGCGGATCGAATCTCCGCTCACGAGTTTGGAGATCTCATGATATACTCCTCTTATGTAAATATTTATATATTTTTTGTGGGAATGAGTCGGGTCTGCCTCGGAGAGTAGGCTCGGTGGCTACAGCCGCCAGGAGGCCGGACGAGCCTATGCCAAGTTTAAAACACAAAAAAAAAAAAAAAAAAAAAAAAAAAAAATTATAAATTAAAAGGTTAAAGTGGGACCTGCATCTCTGTGTCTTGCGGGACATTTTTCAAGCATCTAGGATTCTAGGTTATAAATTACTAGTACAACCGTTGCCACGGTGGGAGGGCCGACCGAAGAACTTGACGAAACGACACCACTAAGCCCGGTTTCAGAAAAAAAATGATACTTTCGTTATGTTTATTTTTTCGTCCCGTTTCAAAAAAAAGTGATATTTTCGCTTCGTTTCAGAAAAACCGATACTTTCCCGCCGTTTTACAAAAAGTGATATTTTCGCTCTGTTTCAGAAAAAGTGACTTTTTAAAACGGGATGAAAGTATTACTTTTCTGAAACGACGTGAAAATATCACTTTACTGAAACGAAGCAAAAGTATCATTTTCCGAAACGAAATATTAGCCGATCCATAAACCTAAATATGGTTACATGATGTGTTATGCAAATTAGTCGATCCATAAGAGAAATACTCACGTAGAAAATGTGCATAAACTTTACCGATAAAAAAAATTTGCATAAAAGAAGTCGCAACAAGTCCAAAAAGTTGGCCGGGATTGGGATGGAAGTTGTCCGGGAAAAAGTTCGGGTAGCCGGTAATGTCAAACCAGTCTACGGTCAATCGAGTCACCTCGGCGAGGCAACTAAAATCGGTAAAACTCAAACCGGTATGGTGGGTTCAACTCAGTGAGTCAGGGTCTAACTCAGAATGTGAGTCAGCTTCAGTTAACTGACTCGTATGAATGGTCGGAGCTTGAGCTATTACAGGACATTGCTTCTTGCACAGGCCACAATTGTATGTTGCTTTATGTTGCATTGTTCCAGCTACGCTAGCGCTCACTTCTACCATCTGCATAACCAGACCTCGACTCAATCCACCATCACCGCTTCCGATTTCCTTGAGCACCATCTTTCACCACCGCAACAACTCAACACCAACACAAACCGCTTCCTAACTAGCCATTGTACAACATCTCTGCTAAATCCATTTCCTTCATCAATTCGAGTAAAGCATCACCAATCTGCAGCTGCAATTCCTACTTCATTCCTCGCCAAGACAGACACTAGCATCTCATCTCCATCCTGGGCTTTCTCCCTTACAACCATCTCCAAAGATCGTAAGAACAATTTCACCCACAGGATTTGCTAACTCCTTGAAATACATCAAAATCTCCCACGACTAACACCCCGGTTATCACATAAATAAAGAGAACCATTTTTCTGTTTTTTGCCGTAACGAAGCCTTGATTTCTTTATGGAGTTTGTTGTGGCCCTTGTGGGTATTGTAGAGGATTCTGTTCTAGAGGCGGCAGAGAGAGAGGGTGCAGTAGGTGAGAAGATAAAAGAGATATGTTGTAAGAGCATCTCCGATGGGTAGTCTCCAAAGTGAGACTAACTCACCCATATGGAAGACTACTCACCCATATGAACGAGTCTAGCCACTATGGGCAAAAACAAAGTAGGATCGAACGGGGACTGTCCCCGTAAGAATTTTTTTTGAAAACCTTACGAGACCTGCCTCCCCGTAAGAAAGTTTTTCAAAAACTTTACGGAGACAAGCCTCCGTAAGGTTTTCAAAAAATATAAACGGAGACCGTCTCCCCGTTTGTTTTGTAAATCCACAAAACATCCAGGAGACGAGTTTTCTCCCATTTTTCTTCTTCTTCACTTCCATTTTTCTTCTCCCCCTTCTTTCTCCATTACTAAACTTACCCTAAAACTTACATAAATCAAGCTAAATGCGTAGAAAAGTTTGATTAACGAATCGGGTGAGTTACTAACCCTTAATTTTAGTGTTTTTTCCTTTCAATTTCAATATATATTGAGTTTTTGATAAAACCCTAATTTGTTTTTTTCAATTCCTCTAATTCAAGGTTTGGAGCAAATTGAGAGCAAATTGCCTAATTGAAGGTATGAACAATGAACCCAATTCATTTTTTTGAATGTTATTGATTTATGATATTTAGTTTAATTTTAATAGATAATTCATGGTATGTGTTTTAGGGTTCCTATAGAAACAATGGATTATACTAGTGTGTCATCTAGAAGTGAAGAAAATCATGTTTGCAACACACTTAACATGGAAGATGATGAACCTTGGATGTATTTTTGGGGTGGTTGGAGTAATATGAATAACATGTATGAAATTGTATGCCAAAATGATAGATGTAAATCGTTTATAGACAATTGTGGATTGGGACGGTTACTAGAGATTAATGTTTCGAAAGATGATCAACAACTCACACACGCAATTGTTGAGCGCTTTTGGAAATCCACAAACACGTTTCATTTTCCTACATTTGAAATAGGACTCACACCCAATGACTTCACTTGGTTGACGGGTATAGAAGTAGGAAACGGAGTTAGTCTACAATATATTAATTGGTGTGTGAAGGATAATAGGGAACTTTGTGTGGAGTATGTGGAAAACCTTTTGCCAAATTTAGTTCAACTTATTTTCGAAAAAGAAAGGGAAAAGAAAGCCGCGGAAAGGAGGAAAGCACTAGAAGGAATTGATGAAACTCAAGAACCGAGTGATAATGAAGAAGAAATTGGTGAGAATGGGGAAAGGATAACTCATGGTCTTGATGTATTCTCATATTTGAAGAAGAGAAGTGGTGGTATCAAATGTGTAGACTTGTGTGATTGGTTGAGAACATTTCAAGGAAAGGGTGGAGTCGCTATGGAACCATATTGGGATGAAATTGTTCGGGTTTTTCTTTTATGGATGATTGGTCAAGTGCTTATGCCTAATAGTGTATCTACCACAAAGGTAGGATGGTTATGTAACTTTGAGAACTTAGAAAACACAATTAGGTTTGATTGGGGATCTCCCACATTGGCTTGTCTTTATAAATCTTTGGGCGAGGTTAGTAGCAAATTGAAGTCTTTCAACGGCATGTGGATGATCTTAGAGGTATGTACATATGGCTCATTTTACATCTTAAACCAATTTAATGTTTATATTTTCTTAAATGTTATATATTGATTTTTCGTTTCATATTTTTTTTGTAGTATTGATTTTACTATTATTTCCACACTTTGGCTCCCCAAATTGAAGGAAATCCAACGGTTTGGAATGATTTATGGCCAAAAATCAAGGTGTTTAACAAGGGAAACAAGTCGGAGGTTCAAAGGGATATGGGAAGACACTCAATTTCTATTGCTCGTAAGCAATTGGAGAATAGGTCAATGAATGGAACAACATGGCAGCCATGGCTTGGAAGTGAGCATGCTAATAATGAAGTCCTAAGATATTCAAAGAGGTTGTCAAAGAAACGATGTGTATTCTTGGATATTGAAGATGATAAAGGCTATAGGTACTTGGGAGAGAGATGTTTGCTTCAAGTAACCGGGTATTAGGTATTCCACCTTACCCACCTCCACAAAAAGAAATGGTACGAATGAATTGCAAGTATCGTGAGAAGTGCAAAGGTATGAGGACTTCTAGACTACCCAATACGATTGCAACTATTGAGGAGTATGAAAATGGTGGTCTAAAGTTTCAGTTGGTGCATACTTTGCAAAGGAGGAGCCAATATTGCTTCGAGGACGGAATCGTGACAACATTTCCTCATCATCTCAAGCTCAATTTCATGTTCCATACCCTCCTCCTATGCAAACAAGTTCATACGTGTATGAAATGTAAGAGCTCAAAAGGAAAATGAGAATGTAGAGCTTGAGTACCTTAGAAGTCGGGTTCGGATCCTTGAAAGAGAGAATGGGTTGCTTCAAGTGAGAATGAAATTCTACGAACCTCCTTCGATCACAAGACCGTTATGCTCCAATTGTTGGGTGCTCCTCCGATCAAGTTTATCCAGATATTGTGAATGAAACTCAAGTTCCCGGGTCTTCCAATCAAGTTTTTCCGGATATTGTTACTGATTTGAATGTTCCTCCTCAACAATCAACTAACTGGAGTGGACAGTGGTTTACGGACCTACTGAAGTAGTGAATGAAAGTTATTTTGTAGACTTGGTTGATTTAAAAGTGAATGTTATTTTTGTTGCCATTCTTGTTTTAAAGATGAATGTTATTTTGGTTACATTCTTGTTTAAAAATGAATGTATTTTTTTGGCTTAAGTAATATGTTATATTTTGTACCTCGACATTTTTATATCGACATTATTTGGTGATCCTAATTGGTTTTAAATTCTTTTGTAGGTACAATGAGTGACACGGAATCGGATGACAATGTCATTTCTAGACGCCTGAGTAGGAGACGAACTAATGGGGCGATGGTGGTGAGGACGTTAATGTTGCACCAATCAAATGCTCTCATGACTCAACAACCCGAACCGCCGAGGTAAAAGAAGACGTTCGCTATTAGGAATAGGGTTCTTCACGATGCTATTATGATGCGTGATTATTTTACTTAATTTCTTTCTTTATTTGGTATATTCGGTTTTCTAAACTAGTTTTGTCTCTAACATTTGGGTTACCTTTCGTTTTCTCGATAAATAATGGAATAATTCGTTCCCAATATTTGGTTTTTCCTTGACCAACACCAACACTACCATCACCCGTTATTGCTATATGTGCTTCACAAAGAGCTACATCTTCATCCGTATTAAACTTAATTTGTTGCTTCCTACGACCTTTTTGTGCAATTTGGGTTGAAGGAGTCGGTGTTGGTGAAGAAGACATGGATGGAGAGTGTGAAATCGAAATGAAGAAGAAAACTTAAAAACAAATATGGAGTAGAAGAAGTTGAGCGGGAGTGGGATGAAGAGAAAATAGTTGGAGGTGTGGGATTTATAGGCTAAAATGTAGCCGTTGGCCAAAATTTATTCAAATACTAAACGGAGACTGTCTCCGTTTTAACTTAAAAACAAAACAAACGGAGACGGTCTCCCGTCTAATAGAAAAAATAAAACTCTTACGGGAGACAGTCCCCCGTAATAAAATTTCTTTTATTTTAAACGGGAGACTGTCTCCCGTTTATTGTTATTTTCTTTACGGGAGACAGTCTCCCGTAAAGTTTTACACTACCAACCACTCGTTCAGCTGAACGAGTGGTTGAACGTTTTGGCCCCAAAAACCCCCTTTCACTTACCATAGTGGCCTCAAATTAGGCCAAATTGGTAGTGACCCTTTCAAAATGAAAGGGTTACACTACCCATAGGATTTGTTCTAAGAGTTAGGGTTTGAGTGGTACAAAATGTAAAAAATTCACAATAGGAGGGCAAATATGGAGTAAAGGAATTAGCAAAGAAAGAAAGTTTGACCACCAATTTGCTTCGGCCACGCCCCTCTTTAACATACCTTTTAATAGTGTATTTATGACCTTATTTGCCGCTTTCACCTTCTTTACATTCAGTTAAATAGTTAACCTGGTTGAACCAGTTAACCCTGACCCAGTCATTATTTTGGGTCATGCCCGGTCCGCTTTTAAGAACATTGCCTGCATGGCTCTAACGAAATTATAAGTGCCTGGCCCTGTTGCTAGGCTTCTTATCATTTTTACCAGGATGCATCATTTGGATGATTATTCTTCCAAGTTCCAATGCATTGTAAATATATCACGAGACTAGGCTCATCTGTTTATCTTGAAATGCATATTTCTTTCTTTCGACCTTTGTGTCATTCACAAATGATACATTGGGTAGTTTAAGTTTATAAATTTTGGGCGTTGTTATCTTATATACTCGTATTAGAACTTCGCCCGTGTCATAACGTCACGGCCTTTATAGTAAATGAAAAAAATTATGTCAATTTCAATATTTGTCATATTTTTGTTGGCTCTGTATAAAATGAAAATTATTCTCCATGTTTTTTAGTTGTTATGTTTTTTTCCTGAGAATTGTTAGGTTGACCTAAATATTTATCTCAAAAAAACGACCCGATGACACATGTAGTGGGACAAACTGAAAACCTTTATTATTCCTCACTGCACCAAAATCAGGATTTATCAGAGTGTAACCGGTCACAGTTTATTTTTCAATCACTGATACACCTGTTACAAATCCTGCAACAATTATAACCGTTAATAAATTTCGTATTTGTGATAATGATTAAGAATATTAATTTTGTTTTATTAGTAACAATAATATTTGTTGACAATTTTATGGACAATCACAATTATAATTTAAAATGATGATTCCACCCAAAAATTTCACCACATCTAAAACAACCCCAAAATTACAACTCTTTGAATTTTACTTGTCACTATTTTTCCCACATTTGTACAAACTAACAATTATATTTCATTTCTATAAATCAAAATACATTTTTCTTTTTCTTTTTAATTTTCTAATATTAGAAAACATGATCAAGACCAGGTCAACAAGTCATGACTTTGTAGGAAATTTGACTTTGACAAATATCAACCTTTTCTTTCGATTTTGTCGACAAAATCACAACAGAAATATCTGCGTTTTCCGAAGACAGTGAAAATTACCAAACTACCCTTATCGGAATAAGTGCAATGAAAATTCCGAAGATTGTGAAAATGACAGTTTATACCCTTTCGGGAAATAAGTGCAATGAATATTCCGGAGACTGTGAAAATGATCAGACTACCCTTATCGGAAATAAGTAAAGTAAATATTACAGATTTTGAAAATGACCATATTACCCTAACTAGAAATAAGTGCCATAAATATTATGGAGACTGTGAAAATTACCAGACTACCCTTATCAAAAATAAGTAAAGTAAATATTACAGATCAGTGAAAATGACGATATTAACCTTATCGAAATTTCTTCATAGATTTCGTGACTCCTACCTCCTGGTGGTGGTTCCCTTCCTAGATTTGGTGGAGCAGGAATTTCTTTCGTTAATACGATCGTCTCCCATACTTTTTCTACTGTTGTGTTGAGCCTAGGAAGCGTTACATCCTCAAATGCTGGCCTTCTTTCCCCGTACCTTTGACCTGGTTATATCTTCGTTGATTTCCCAAGTTGTCACCTCGCGGTTCGTAATTTCTATTCCTCGGCTCTATGTACCTTGGATGCTGATCGATCCATTCTTGATCTCCACTTGACACTACTACTAATTTTGCAGGAGCTGTATTTGATGGTTCCCCTTTCTCATGTTTCGAGTCACTTTCGACTGCATTTACCATCCTTGGCAAAAGACGCGAATTTCCTTCTTTCGATGGGACTTGTGCAACTCCGCCAACCTCTCTTTGCTTCTCCTCTAGGGCAATATATTCCTCCTGGTACCTCTCTCAATTCATTCATCGTTAACGAATCACGAATTATGAATATTTGAGTGTACAAGAGGTCAGTAGGAATTAGGGCGTTCACGAAGGATAGACTGAAGTTCTTCTCATTGACTCTCCCAGCGAGCTCGCTACATACTGTCCTCCACCTCATCACAAGACTTCTGCAGGCTCTCTCTAAGTCTTCATCACAAAGTTGAATAAAGTTTCAATTTCGGGCCTCAACATGTTGTTGCTTATGTATGTCGTTAAGAATATCCTCTGCAAGTCTCTCAATGAAGAAATTGATCTCTCCGGCAATCCGTCAAACCACGCTAATGCCTCCCAGTTAGTCTTGCAGGGAAATACTTACACAATACAACTTCATTTTGTGCCCATTGCATCAAGGAGAGGGTGTATTGCCTTAAGCGTTGTAATGCACTTTCAGATCCTCTGAATATGCTTCCGAAGGTTGGTAATGATCAACATCTCGCAGAAATCCTTGCCTTCAATACTTCGCGTGTGAATGGAGATTTGCCCGCCTCCTCAATTGCCTCGGTTAGTTGTACCCGTCCTCCTCTTCACGAGTTGTTAATCATCAACCTCATGTCTCGCAATTCTTCTAACACCGCCTAGTTTATATTATCTCCACCTTCATTTCGACTGTTCCTTCTTTCTTCGCCATTTCTTCTACCATTCTCGCGTCTTTTATCTTCGCGTCTCCTTTCTCCTTCATGTACCCTTTCCTCTTCGCGTCTTATATCTTCTCCACTTATTCTTTCTCCCTCGCATATTCTCTCCTCTTCGCGCCTCCTTTCTTCTTTGAATCTTTGCCTTTGATCTTCCCATCTAGTTTCTTCCAGTGCTCTTCTTAACTCTCTTTCTTCGTTTTTTTTCTCTTTGGCGTCTCCTCCTTCGTTCTCATCTTTCCTCATTTATCCTTTCTCCATCTTCGTCATCTTTCAACATCTCTTCTCTCTGACGTAAGTTTCTCCTTGCTGACGAGCCCGTCCTCGCATCTGATTCTCCTCCTCGTCGGTCATTGGCTTCTCTTTCCCATTATGTTTCGCCATTCAGCCCGACATATTTTCTCCACATCAGATTCGGTTTGACCACTTACTCGGTTTCGATTACCTTCAATAAGCGCAGCAACAAACAAGATCACATCCTTGCTGATTACTCCAAGCGACGACAAAAAGTATTTGCATCTCGATTATTGAGGTTCAATGTTTCTACTTGAAATATCTGAAATATGTTTTTCCATAAAGTATGTTGATCTTGTTGTGAACCATTGGCTATATCTTCTGTAACAAGAACATAATTCCTTTGAATGGATTCATCTTCAACTAAGTTAAATTTACGACCTCAACTTCGAAATGACATATTGGATTTTTGGAGTGAAAAAAGGAAGATTAAAGAAATGGCGTGAGTTGAAATGAAATTGTATGTATAGGGTGATGAAGTGGTGACCGCTGGATGTGAAGCAGTGGGCGTTCTAGTTTACACTGGCAGTCTCACTTATGCCAAACGGTTTGTATTACACCGAACAGTCTAGTCTCGACAGCTCAATAGTAATCTCTAATTTGCCGATGTGCCAGGACTGTTTGCCGGTTTACCTGTTCCATAACGGGTGCAAAAATGGCAAACTTTACGGTTTGCCATGCCCATAGGAAACGGCCTAGAACATGGTTCTAAAACAGTGGTCCGATCGAAAAGCACTCAACCTTGGAACCCTAAACCGGGCTTAGCAAAGGCCCCCTATAGTGCTTGCGCTAGTAGCCCCTACCCCCAAGTCCAAACAAACTACAATTTAGGTTTTCTTCACTTCAGAAGCCGCCATTCTTCATTTTTCCCCTGCACTCTCAACCTCTGAACCTCTCTCTCATTCTCTCTTAATTTCCTGAAATGAAATCTGAAGAAATGTCAATGTGCAGAAGACTCCCGGAAGAGATTCAGGTAGATATCTTTCTGAAATTACCAGTGAATTCAATTTTAGCATGTAGATGTGTATGTAAGATTTGGTTTAATCTACTTCGTAACCCTAAGTTTATTAAGAATCACCTTAATCGATCAATTCGGAATAACAACAACCCTATACTCATGATTATTCAGCCTCAGTATGGAAAGAACCCTACCATAAGCTCAGTAGATTACAAATCAATTTCATCTTCATCTTCATCAGAACTGAAAGTTGTTTCAATAAATTATCCATTTCAAAAGAAAACTAGTGGTATTCTAACTCTGGGTTCTTGCAATGGATTGATTTGTTTGGGTATTTCTACTGGAATGGGTATTGAGGCGAAAAATTGTATTTGTATTTGGAACCCAGCCACTGGTGAATATAAGACTATCATACTATCTATATACGAGAAAGTGGCAGATGAATTTATTTCCCGTGCTCATAGTAGATATGGGTTCGGCTATGATAGCAACATCGATGATTACAAGTTAGTGAAAATGTCTTTTGATAATGAAAGTTCTATTGATTGTTACCCTAGTCTCCAAATGATTGAAATTTATACGTTAGGATCCAAGTGTTGGAAAACTATTCGATGCACAGAGCATTACGTGTTTCCTCGTCGTAGGTGCTACAAAAGGCTTCCCGGGTTGCTTTTCAATGGCACTCTTCACTGGTCAGGTGCTAAGGCCACCAACCAAAGAACCAACTCTGAAGTTATAGTTTGTTTCAATATTAACAGCGAGAGACTCAAGGATATTCCCTTTCCTGAAGAAACTATGTTACGTCTACGAAATTGGGGTTCGGATAGAGAAGTGGGGATATTGGGAGACTGCCTTTGTGCTGTGTTTTGTTACTCCACTATCCAAACTGATATTTGGGTGATGAAAGATTATGGAGCAAGTGAATCTTGGACTAAAGTATTTACCATTAGCCAACTAATCATTTTCGCTGATCCATTCTTGAAGCCGATATGGTCTTTTGAAGATGGTGACATTCTAGTTCACTCTCTCGAAAAATTGAGTTTATGCGGTAAGAATAATAGAACTATAAAGATTCTACTCAATGGTATTCATCCAGAGAGTTATGTGGAGAGCCTGGTTTCTGTTAAATCGGGTACTTATGTGAAGAAGAAAAGGACTACAAATGGCAATAAGAAGGAATCCAAGCGACAGAGATTGAGGTAAACATATCATATCTTATCACTTACATTTTGGATGATCTGCATTTTCTTAGTTACTAATGATCTGCAATTTCTTAGTTACTAAAACAAAGTTGAACTGACATATTAAGTCTCTTGTGAGTTTGTATCACTTTCTTGTGGTGTTTCCATGGCATATTCACCGCCACTCATCCTCCAATCCACATATCTTGATCTCAGAATTAGTTATTGGTATGCGTAGGGGGATATACCCGCCAGTGGCCAATCTAATGCATCCTGTTGTTGGTGTCTAAGCACTCCATCCCTTTTGGCCGATTTAATCTTGTGCTCCAAATTAGGATGAGTTATAACTTAAATGTACATGTCCAGGTAAGCAAAGCGATGTTAACCGTCTGAAGTTTTAGATAGAGCAGTCCTATAATGCCCCACATATGCTGGACAGCTGACAACAGCTTAGATCGAACTAGCATGAGTTATGTTGGATGACATGATTTTTCTGCATTACTCCAAAATAGTATGAGTTAGATGACATTGTCCTGGTAATTTCGGCTAATTTGATTCTTATTCCATCTCCATATGTGACCATATAACTGAAACTAGCAACTCTGTGACGGGCCAAGCAGTATAATCGATTTTCTGATTAGGCATTATTTAAATTGTCTAGGTCGTATGCCCAGTTGTCTGTTCTGTTGTCGATTGGGATGGATTTGAATCTTAGTGATATCTATCGTTTTTTTTTTTTTTTTTAATTCTTATTGTAACCTTGTTCACTGTTTTAAGGCATGCCAACATTGACTCCTGCGTCAAGTGATCCTTAGAGCATGTTTATGCTTATGTAACTACTGTATATTGCCATATCCGTAGACGAGCACAAAAGCTACGAAAATTAGACATAGAATCAGTTTGGTTCACACAGTGCAGTAGACAAAGTCGAGATATAAAATCATTTGAAAGATTGAATTGGTTTTTTGTGATATGGTTCTTTTGCACTCGCTAGTGGGTTTGTATAATTGTATCTTCCTTACCTGTCTGTCCATCTTTCTGGATTCACTAATTTTGCTTGTTTCTCATAGTTGTAGTTTATTGATTTTTTGAATGATATTACAGATGAGCATGATTATCTTCGAGAACCATCTGAGATTTCATCACTAATGGCAGTCATTTCCAACAATGGAGACTTTTTGCGATGTAAGTGAAGGCACAATATAAACCTCTCTGCAAGATAGTTTGTGACAATGGTCTAAGAAGCATGCAATTCTTGGTATTTTGAACAGGATTATGTGTTTCTGTTGTTGATCGAGAATTGGTTTTTCTGTTGGCATAAAAACTCTGCAGCAAACAAACCATTGACAGTTCCATTCTGGTAGTTGTTTATTGAAATAAACTATTCTGCCGTATTTTTGCCTCATTCCCTCAAATTTTCTTATTCTGTAAAGCTAATTTTTGGTACTCAGTGTATTACAGCAATAACCTAGATGAGTACCTGATCTAACCCGATACGTTTAGCCAGCATATGGCCATTTTACGTTTATTTGGCAGTCTCAGATTGGGTGTGTTGCTCCCTGGTTTACTCTACTGATGGGACTCATGAGATCATTGACTCTGGTCTATGAATTTTAACTTTTGGTCAAGCACCCACACTTTCATCCTTTTAGAAAAGGAGCTATCCTATTGTTGCTATCGCAAGATGGGATATCAAAGAAGATAGAGTATCGAAGAAAACAATAGGTTTATCATTCTCCTTTTCGGGGAATTTTTAGGTTCAGGCAGTTTTAGAGTGGTTTTTCTTTTTGGGGCAGTTTGTCCAAAACCATTGTAAAGAACATGCCATTGGAGAAACTAAAAATAGAAAACACCATTAAATCATAAGTCAAGAGAGCTCAGTAGTTAACACAAAACATAGAACCAGCACTAGAAAGAGCTATTTCTAAATACTGTCTCCAAAAAAAAAAAAGATAAAAAAAAAAAGAATATAACAAAAATATATTGGCCACATATGAGATTCACAGAGTTAGAAACTCAGCTATTGAGCGTACTAAGCATGCCTTCACCTGTAACAGGTAATATCACTTCCCAGCCAGGACTTTTAAGTGGAAGGAGAAAGCCAGTATCGACATGGGTGTCTGCTTCTGATTTTTGGTCCACAATCAGATCAGTGCGGTCCATGACTCTGTCGAGATCTCCGTCGCTGATATCAGTCTGAATTATTTTCTCCTCGGGATCTTCTACATCTTTGAGCAGAGCCAAGATATCAGCATCCTGAAACATAAAATTTTGTTAGCATAAACAAGAAAAGTGATGCGCCTCTGATGCAGGACTATGCCACGTATTTCAATAGTGATTGCAATATCTGGCCCTGGATATTTTGGGTAAATGAAAATGCTAGCTCAGTAGTCAGTAATCTCCATTGGTCCCAAGACTAAAGCTCTCCTACCAGGAAGATATCAACAGAAGAATTTATAAACTTCAGTGGGTTTCGTGGAAGTAACGTCCTTTTCCAATCACAACATGTTCAAGCTTCAATTTACTGAACGCCCTCTTCAACAACCGACCCTGTTAGAAAAAAAACTAACCTACTTTGTTAGACCTGCGTACGCCGGGTTACAGGCCGAAGTGTTTAACCTACTTTGTCACTTGAACACCCGGGTGTAGGCCAGTGCCGATCATCGGCCGAGGTGTTACCCCCTGATTTAGTCACTCACCTGTGTACACCTATTACCGATGGACTGGTAACTCGTACGTAGGTCCACGTGTGAGGCCCAGTGACTGGCCTTACACGTGAGGGGGCGTGTGAAAGGACAAATAGTCCCACGTCGCTATAATCCGCTTAATTAACTTAAATATAATATGGAAGGGCCGCTCCACTCATTGCCAATTGGTTTTGAGTTGGATGCCCGCAGACTTTAACAATAACCAAAGAGCAAAAACTAAAAAAAATTGGTTTACTCCGTGCTGTCACGCTATGGTGCACGACCAAAATTTGGTCAGGCGCAACTTAAAAGTTCGCCCAAACCAGGCTCACTTTAAAATCTCGCCCCACCATCAGGCACACTTTATACTTACGCCACACCTCAAACGTAAATTATACCTACGCACGGTGTCAGACGTACTTTTAAATTATACCCGGCTAAAACCAAACTAAAGACCAAATATGGTTTGGTTTTTGGTTTTACTCTAGTTTTTGGTCTTTATCTGCTTCGATCATTCGCTTTCTGGACCAAAATTTTAGTGTTAGTCGTCCGCTGTGGATGCTCTTAGTATAGGATTCCCTTAACGTTTTAACTGTTGTGCTACAAACATAAATATTAAAAATAAATTACTGTGAGATTATTATCCAACTAATCTATTACTGGTTAAATTTTATTATCCAACTAATTAGGCCGACCGAGCGAAGCGAGGGAGGACTTTATATATGGTGACTTTATGTCAATATGAAGCGTGACATTTAATCAAAAAAGATTGGATTTGGTGTCATACCCTGGAAATTTCCAAATTGTCCCTCCCTTTTAGTCCAATTATTATAACTCCTTATGTATCCTACTTTTTCAGGGGTATAATTGGTAACAAAACTTTAATATAACATATCTAAAAATCCGTGCCTTGGAATTTTACAAATTTTATCTCTTTGGAAAGGTTATAAAAAAATCTACGCAACGAGTATAAACAACAATATCAAATTTAGACATTTTACGAAAAATTCGGAGGAGTTTATCATTTTAAGCACAATTTTTGAAAATTAAATGTGTATACATTATGCAAACCACCATAAAAAATACATAATACTTTATATAGCCATATTTTAGTTTATGCATCAACTTATTTTTCATTGCAACTAATAAAATGATGTACTCCCTCCGTTGTAAGAAAAGTGATACTTTCACTTTAGGCACAATTTTAAAAAGTGATGCATAACCATTATGCAAACCATCACAATGAATGCATTACACTTGAGCCATATTTTGGTTTATGCATCGGGTAATTTTCTGTGTCAGCAAAAGTAATACTTTCCCGCTGTGTCAAGAAAAATGATATTTTCGCGTCGATTTTTCGGTCGGCCATTCCACCGTGGCAGCGGTCATCTAGTACTAGTATTAGCCCTCCCAATCAAAATTTCTGACTCCGTCACTAATCAACGGCATAGTGACTCGGTAAATCATGTCACGCTTAGAATCATTTTTGATGTATGATTTATACGGTAGGAAGAAACTGTGCTGGCTTGGCATAGCCGGTAGCTATCTACCAACTTTTAGTCTTTTAGATCACTCCATCAGAATTTTACACTGAACATTGCAGCAATCCAACGGTAATTAGAAGCCAGGTAACAATTTTATATATGAGTCTGATATACTAGAACAACAAAAATATAATGTACCCTTCACAAGCATATGCATCAAGAAATTCATTTTCCATACTTGCAATTTGCATGCCATTGCCAACAAATGTATCATTTGGGAGCACCAGTGGAGGTAGGTAAATGCTCAATGGTTTCATTTATCTATAAATTGCTATTGCTACATTTTCGGTGGCATTTCATTGTTAATAATCATTAGAATTGTGGGACACTTTCCGGTCGGTTACTTTGCGCCTGAAAAGTTTCAAAAATTGAGATGATGGAGAAAATTGGAAAAAATACGTGATCAAAGGAAGGTGGTAGCTTAGTGAAGTTAATGTAATACTGAAATTTCGAAAGAACTTCTTTGCGCGTGAAAAGTTTCAAAAATTGAGATGATGGAGAAAATTGGAAAAAATACATGATCAAAGGAGGGTGATAGCTTGGTGAAGTTAATGTAATACTGGAATTTCGAAAGAAACTCTATATCATCGATGGGTGTTCCTCTATATACCCCCAAAAATACTAATGATATCCCTTTTATCTTTTATCTGTGTACCCTCTCTGCTAATCTTCCTACCCCATCAAAGTTATTTATTTGGCGTACCCCGATGAATCACCCATACTGTACTTATTCTTTCACAGCTATTTCGAGAATTAAAAATATTATCCTTTCTTTTTTTTATCTTCGTGCTAGGGTTCTCGGTGCTGATTCGAGAGATTTGATTCTCATCAACCACACAAATTCCAACTTTGCTAAAACCCCATCAAAATCTAGAACCATGATCTCAAAATCTCCCTTTTTTCTTTGACTTTACTCATCCACCCAAGATGGACTTTAGGCATGCACACACATAATGGGTGCCCATATTTCCAACATCTCCCACTCACACATAGTGTGTGTAACGCCATCATGCTTCCCAATCAAAAGTCCTCAGAGAAAAATGTTCATATTAGTAAATAGTTTGTGCGACCGCCGAGATACCTTCATTTTGGGAGCTCCATACTATAACCTCATTACGAGTCAGCATGGAGACATCAACCCTTCACAAAGAATGTTCGTATCTCATTACCTCAGATAATTTGACTACACCTGACACAATACTCTTAATCCCTATAGCAAGCAGTATTGCACCCATGTACATTTTATCAATTGTTCTCATGATTTTCGACGGACGAAAAACGCTGGCCAGCTATGAGACACAATCATGGTGTATCATCAAATTTTCTTCCAAGAAATTCATATCGTTCCAATTCAACTTAACGACTTTCCTAGACATGTATCATCATACGGGAAGTTGCATCGTATTAGAAAACATGCTAAAGTAGCATCATTAAGTATCCTCTTCATGACATAAATTCAAGTCAAAAGGGTAAATGAATTGGATATTAATCTAGTGGCTCACACATCAATGAAGCAGGGAATCATTCATCGCTCTCACAATCGGTCGACTTAGCACATACATCACAAAGTGTATGCTATGGCGTTTCTCCCACTCAAAAATGGGCATGTCCAGCTGTTGATGGTGGTTTTTAGACAAGGGGTAAAATCGTAAAACCCCATGACCTAGTGTTACCCGCAACACATTAACTAAGAGCATTTAACTCGGTGTAAATAATTAATAGGGGTATTTTTTCAAAATACCGCATTAGGTTTTCAACACGTAACCCTAATTCCAAAACCAAGCGCACCTTTAGCACCATGGCAAAGAATGCCAAAACTAAGCCGCATACTGCGCACCATGGCAACAATGCCAAACCAAGCCGCATACTGCGCACCATGACAACAATGCCAAACCAAGCCGCATATTGCGCACCATGGCAACAATGCCAAACCAAGCCGCATATCATGCACCATGGCAACAATGCCAAACCAAAGCGATATCTTGCGCACCATGGCAACAATGCCAAATTAAGCCGCACCACTGCGCGCACCATGGCAACAATGCCAAACCAAGCCGAATACCGCACACCATGGCAACAATGCCAAACCAAGCCGCATACTGCGCACCATGGCAACAATACCAAACCAGGCCGCACCCTGCGCACCATGGCAACAATTCCAAGCCGCTATGCCTTTGGCCCACGCCAAACATAGCGCCCTAGGTTTGCAAGACTTGCAACTAGGTCAACATGGCCGCACGTGCCATTGGCACATGCCATAACGTGTCGCAAGCCATATTTCCAAACCGCTATGCCTTTGGCCCACGCCCAACATAGCGCCCTAGGTTTGCAAGACTTGCAACTAGGTCAACATGGCCGCACGTGACATTGGCACATGCCAACACGTGTCGCAAGCCATATTTCCAAGCCGCTATGCCTTTGGCCCACGCCCAACATAGCGCCCTAGGTTTGCAAGACTTGCACCTACGTCAACATGGCCGCACGTGCCATTGGCACATGCCAACACGTGTCGCAAGCCATATTTCCAAGCCGCTATGCCTTTGGCCCACGCCCAACATAGCGCCCTAGGTTTGCAAGACTTGCAACTAGGTCAACATGGCCGCACGTGCCATTGGCACATGCCAACACGTGCCGCAAGCCGTATTTCTAAGCCGCTATGCCTTTGGCCCACGCTAAACATAGCGCCCTAGGTTTGCAAGACTTGCAACTAGGTCAACATGGCCGCACGTGCCATTGGCACATGCCAACACGTGCCGCAAGCCATATTTCCGAGTCGCTATGCCTTTGGCCCACGCTAAACATAGCGCCCTAGGTTTGCAAGACTTGCAACTAGGTCAACATGGCCGCACGTGCCATTGGCACATGCCAACACGTTCCGCAAGCCATATTTCCAAGCCGCTATGCCTTTGGCCCACGCCCAACATAGCGCCCTAGGTTTGCAAGACTTGCAACTAGGTCAACATGGCCGCACGTGCCATTGGCACATGCCAACACGTGCCGCAAGCCATATTTCCGAGTCGCTATGCCTTTGGCCCACGCCAAACATAGCGCCCTAGGTTTGCAAGACTTGCAACTAGGTCAACATGGCCGCACGTGCCATTGGCACATGCCAACACGTGTCGCAAGCCATATTTCTAAGTCGCTATGCCTTTGGCCCACGCCAAACATAGCGCCCTAGGTTTGCAAGACTTGCAACTAGGTCAACATGGCCGCACGTGCCATTGACACATGCCAACACGTGCCGCAAGCCATATTTCTAAGCCGCTATGCCTTTGGCCCACGCCAAACATAGCGCCCTAGGTTTGCAAGACTTGCAACTAGGTCAACATGGCCGCATGTTCCATTGGCACATGCCAACACGTGCCGCAAGCCATATTTCTAAGCCGCTATGCCTTTGGCCCACGCCAAACATAGCGCCCTAGGTTTGCAAGACTTGCAACTAGGTCAACATGGCCGCACGTGCCATTGGCACATGCCAACACGTGCCGCAAGCCATATTTCTAAGCCGCTATGCCTTGGGCCCACGCCAAAAATAGCGCCCTAGGTTTGCAAGACTTGCAACTAGGTCAACCTGGCCGCACGTGCCATTGGCACATGCCAACACGTGCCGCAAGCCATATTTCTAAGCCGCTATGCCTTTGGCCCACGCCAAACATAGCGCCCTAGGTTTGCAAGACTTGCAACTAGGTCAACAAGGCATTCCGCACATGCCATTGGCACATGCCAAACACACACGCTGGTAGCCTAACTTGAAAACCGTGCAACCTACCACCAAGGCATTCCGCACATGCCATTGGCACATGCCAAACACACACGCTGGTAGCCTAACTTGCAAACCGTGCAACCTACCACCAAGGCATTCCGCACATGCCAAACACACACGCTGGTAGCCTAACTTGCAAACCGTGCAACCTACCACCAAGGCATTCCGCACATGCCAAACACACACACACTGGTAGCCTAACTTGCAAACCGTGCAACCTACCACCAAGGAATTCCGCACATGCCAAGCACACACGCTTGGTAACCTAACTTGCAAACCGTGCAACCTACCACCAAGGCATTCGCACATGCCATTGGCACATGCCACACGCGCCACTTGCGGTGCCACTTGCACTCAAGATGCAACCAACACTCGAGACATCGACACAAACGGGGATGCTTCTTTAGGGTTTTGGTTTGGCGGTCACAAAGATGCGGCGTACACTACGCTCACATTAAGAAAGCGTGAAAAGGAATAAAGCGGTCAAATAAAAGAGAAAATAATGGTGAAAAACGTTTTCGCCCATTAAACCATGCGGTTACCACCTCCTCCCATTATTTCACCCTTTACTCTCTTCCTTCATGAGGCCAGTGTACGTTTCAATCTCGACTTGTATAAATAGGTCTTACCTATTTCCACCGTACACCAAGTCTCGGTCGGAGAAATATACTACACTTACACTCTCGGAAAGGCAACTTTGCAAGCTCTCCCAAAAGCTTCTATCTCTTGCAAGCTTCCTAAGCTTTCACTTTACGATACAAGTCGAGATACTACTCTCCTCAACACATTTCTTTGCTTCCCTCCCCAAATCAACCCTTCTCCTCCACTTTGTGACCGAAGCAAGTCCGGAACGGCCATTTCTTGGTTTAGGCCGGACTTGTACGGATCGATCTCTCGAATCTACAAAGTGCTCACGTGCAGCACATTTGTTTAGGGTTTGAATCAATTTCTCACTCGGATCCGGAGCGGCCGCGAGAACATCAACGCGTAACGCATCCACGATGTTTGCGTCTCCCCATAACATTGTTACTTCACCCGCTGACAACATCAACATCGAATGCACTCCCTTAAGTGTAACACCGCCTATCACCAGGGCCAGAGCCGCCGCCTCCTCTAGCGTCTCTGCACAACCATCTAATCACGGCAACGAGAATATCTCTTCAGGTGTCACGCACCCAATGTCACCGAGGCTAGGGCCGCCACCGCGACCCCCGAATGCTTCTTCCCAGATGGCGCCTCCGACAACTAAGGATCCAATTACCCGCCGACGGGACGAGAGACCGGAGGGACCAGAGGAAGTCACCCTTACGTCACCATCGCCGATTTGATGGAACGACAGACACGCCGCGAGCCCTGACAGACATGGTTGCAACACAAAAGGAGGTGCTCACCTTTCTCAAAACCCTGACAGAGCGACTACCCCGTGAGTCGCATCCTCCAGAGACGCCTAGAATCATCTCCAACAACCCTGACGCTGGCACCTCGGTAGTGCACGCCTCCACGGATGAAGAAACTCGCACTAGAGTCACGTTGGAGAGAAATCAACCACCAAATTTCGTCACGAGAGAAGATTTGGAACAACTCCTACGTGACCGAATCAAGCATGATAAGTTCGATGTACATCATCACCAACCCCCTTACCCGTCCGAAATACAGAGAATCCCTCTCCCAAGGGGGTACTCTTCCCCTCAATTTACCCTGTATGATGGTATCGGGAATGCACGCGAACATGTTTATCGTTTCCTGGAATCCTTGGGTGAACATGAATATAATCACGTTCTTCGTTTAAGGGAATTTTCAAAATCACTTACCTAAGGGCGTATACATGGTACAACAAAGATCCCACCGAACAAAGATTCCCAACCGAGTAGCATGGTCACCGCGTTTTTACAGAAGTATTTCTTCGTATCCGAACAAGTTAGCTTTTCGGACCTCGGGAGAATGTACCGGTGGGATAACGAACATCCGAATGATTTCGTCAAAGGTTCGGTGGTTCAAGCACTCGATCACGACCCAAACGTGACCGAGCAACAATTGGTAAACGCATGCATCAATGGTATGGTCCCGATCTACCGCGCCCTGCTAGAAAACTTGCGTTTCCAAACATTCTCCGAACTCCATGAGGCCGCCAGACTATCTGCAACAAAAGCACCAGCATTACTGGAAAGGACTAGGCCAACTCGAACTGAAGACGCACGTGAAACTCGCGGGAGTAGGCGCCTCATCAGCAAACAATTTAATGCCGGCTCATCCTCCGTGAACATAGTGAACGAAAGAGGAAAAAGGAAAGCCGCAACTACGAGCCACCAGCCGAAACGTGAAGCGCCGGCGCAACGGGAGCCCTCGCAACGGAAGATCGCCACTAAAACTCTTGTGCAGCATCGTGAGGCCGAAGGAAATATCCTTGATTTCCCATTCCCCATCGAGGAGGTGATTGACCTCCTAGAAGCCCGGGGTTCAAGATGATGTCATCGACCGCCACCGCCTAGACGTCCACCAACTGAGGCTGAGATGGCAAACCCCAAATACTGCCATTACCACAGGTTCGTTCACCACCCGACTAGCGATTGCAACAGATTAAAGCATATTTTCAAGGAAAGGATAGAAGCAGGAGAACTCCAACTAGGAGACGAAAGAGTGCATCGAGACCCACTCCCAATAAGAAACTGCGGTTCCTCTGGGGACTCCGTGCACGAGACTGTGCAATCCATGATGCGACATATATGCGAAATTCTCTATCTCTCCAAGGTTCAGCGCCAAGATATTTTCGCAGCTCTCAATCGTGTTGTATCCTAAGCAAACGGCTTTTCTCCCCTCGGAATCCATGCCAAGGGCTCAAGCTTCCCAAACAAGCGAAGCGGAGAACTGGGACTGTTGACCACGTCCGTCTAAGAGGTACTTGAACTTGACAACACGCTCATCGACAAGACCTCTGACCACAACATCATCACTTTCAAGACACTAAAGGCAGCCGGATTTACAAAGCAAGACGCTACCTATTTCCCGTATGTGATTAAGAGCTTGAGAGGAGAGGCTTTGAACGCACATGGCTACATCAACCTAGAGATCGAGATGGGAGACGCTATAACGCACAGCAAGTTCCACATTGTCAAAGAACTAGATCATGACATGATTTTGGGACGCTTATGGGCGCTCGACAACGGGGCAAAACCGGGCGTACACCCTCTGCCGACATCCCACGCCCGAAGGGATTCCCAACAAATCGTCCCACGGGTTATCACATCAACGAGCTATTAAAGGAAACCAAGCGTCCGAAGAGGACCCGTTGGCGCTATCCCATGATTTTCAAATGCAAGTAAGTCGACCGAGCAACCTTTTACGCAACCGACCTTTTCTTCCCCCATTCTCGTCATGGGGACTCGGCGCAACAACCGCACGAACACCGTCAAAAAATGTGAATGGGGAGTGGACCATTCGAACACTTTGCGAGAAGCTTGGAAGCTTCTGGCGAAACCAACGAAGCCAAGGCTCAAATGTTTACACGACGTATGAACCCGTTTTCAATCGGAGATGTAGTGGTTAAGGAAAGCCCGTTTCAAGTTGGGAGGATGACGTAAAGATGGATTTGCCCGAGGAAGGTGAAGGCGAAGCCGTGTGCACTGTTGCGGATACCCTTTTGGGAGGATATTGCAATCTCATCAATACCGACACACCCGAAGGCGTGATAGTTCACTCGCGATGGCTCAAGGAATCCAATCCCTAAAATGCTGTATTTCCCAATCACTCCCCTTTTCAGTACTTCCTTTGAATCATTCCTCTTAATAGCTGTACTTCCCCAGGATGAATACACCGTTTGTATTTTTTTTTTCCCTGGAGACCTACCCTTTTATCAAAAAAAAAGAAAAAAACAAACTAAAAATAAAATAAATATATCTCTTCCCCGAGCGAATCCTTCGAGATATCGAGAAATACATCGGAAGAACCCGTAAAACCATTGCAGAGCCATCATACCACAACCCCTTTCAAAAATATATATATATATGAAGCAAAAGGTTTCTTGATGAAGAAGAAGGGGAAAGATGTGTTTACAAAAAAAGAAGGGAAAAACATCGGGAACTAAGCAAACTAGCCCTCGAAGGATGGAGCGCGAGTCCCTTCGGGCAAAGCTATCTTCAAGCATTTCCCCAAAGAATCCTTCGGGCAACAAAGGTTCCACTCGGCGGTTTTAGCGGCGGCCGACCTCAACTTCCCATCCCGAAGCAGCCACAGCAGCAGCAGTGTCCTCCCCGACAACTATTCCAGCATACGCCACCATGACGCCTCCGTTTGTTGATTCATCCACATCAAAATCGAGAATCATGGCGTTCTCCTCCGCGTCCACTGAACCCAAGGGAGTCCGAACATGCAACTGTTCTTCGTGGGGATAGGTGGGAGGGAGGTCCTTAATAATTTCATTAGCTTCATGGAACAAAGATTCAACCCCGACCGATACCTCCTCAAGAGAAGAAGATCGATCTCCACCGATTCTGAAGTCCTTTTCCAAAAGGTTAAAGGCACGGCCGTCTCTGGAAGATCCCATCATACACTGCAAGAAATGGAAAGATGATCAAGTTCCATCCTGTCTACACGCATATAAAAAAGAGGATGGCGAGAACAAAAAAAAAGAGGGGGGGAAGAAGAAGAAAACGCACCCGCAAAGCAAAGGAAAAGGGGAATCAACAAGAAGAACAATTTTCTCAAACGAGGAGACGATGCTATTATTTTTTGGATATGAATACGGAACCTTAAAAAGGGAAAGGAAGCAATGAGAGACATAACGCTTCCAGATTTTAGCATGAATAATGCCCTAATTGAAGCCGCACGTGAAGGAAAGCAAGATAAGGAAACTTTTCTATCGGAAGAAACTCCCTCCTTGTTTACATCGGTCTCACCACTAGCACACTCGGTTAGCCAAAGACACGCCATTTCCCAAGTCACACCTGCAAGCATAGTTTCCAAGATTGGACCGGCCCCACCAATTGCGCCTACCTCCCAACGGTCGCCCAAGTCACGCCTGCAAGCATGGTTTCCAAGATTAGACCGACTTCCCAATGCCGCCCAAGTCACGCCTGCAAGCATGGTTTCCAAGATTAGACCGACCCCCCAATGGTCGCCCAAGTCACGCTTTCTGCAAGCATGGTTTCCAAGATTAGACCGACCTCCCAATGGCCGCCCAAGACACGCCGTGCAAGCATGGTTTCCAAGATTAGACCGGCCCACCAATTGCGCCAACTGCGAGCACGCACGACTTCTACACTTTGTGCTTGGTCCCCCCGCCCGCCCCACTCGGTTTCCCAACTCACACCAACTTCCTAACGTCGCCTAAGCTGCATTGGGCCCACCCATTGTGCCAGCCTCCTGATTTGTGCAAAACTACCAGAGGCAAGGATTCCAAATCCTATTTATAAAAGGTCAGACGAGCCTCCTTCAATTTTCTTTACGGTTTGCTGTTAATAGTTTGTCACCATCTTATGCTTACCTCGCAACAAAGCCCCTCGGCTCCGAGCTAAGCGGGGGACTTAATGTTCTTTGGTGGTTTTTAGACAAGGGGTAAAATCGTAAAACCCCATGACCTAGTGTTACCCGCAAACACATTAACTAAGAGCATTTAACTCGTGTGTAAATAATTAATAGGGGTATTTTTTCAAAATACCAGATTAGGGTTTTCAACACATAACCCTAATTCCAAAACCAAGCCGCACCTTGCGCACCATGGCAGCAATGCCAAAACCAAGCCGCATACTGCGCACCATGGCAACAATGCCAAACCAAGCCGCATACTGCGCACCATGGCAACAATGCCAAACCAAGCCGCATACTGCGCACCATGGCAACAATGCCAAACCAAGCCGCATATCAGCACCATGGCAACAATGCCAAACCAAGCCGCATATCTGCGCACCATGGCAACAATGCCAAATTAAGCCGCACTCTCGCGCACCATGGCAACAATGCCAAACCAAGCCGCATACTGCGCACCATGGCAACAATGCCAAACCAAGCCGCATACTGCGTACCATGGCAACAATACCAAACTAGGCCGCACCCTGCGCACCATGGCAACAATTCCAAGCCGCTATGCCTTTGGCCCACGCCAAACATAGCGCCCTAGGTTTGCAAGACTTGCAACTAGGTCAACATGGCCGCACGTGCCATTGGCACATGCCAACGCGTGTCGCAAGCCATATTCCCAAGCCGCTATGCCTTTGGCCCACGCCAAACATAGCGCCCTAGGTTTGCAAGACTTGCAACTAGGTCAACATGGCCGCACGTGCCATTGGCACATGCCAACACGTGTCGCAAGCCATATTTCCAAACCGATATGCCTTTGGCCCACGAACAACATAGCGCCCTAGGTTTGCAAGACTTGCAACTAGGTCAACATGGCTGCACGTGCCATTGGCACATGCCAACACGTGTCGCAAGCCATATTTCCAAGCCGCTATGCCTTTGGCCCACGCCCAACATAGCGCCCTAGGTTTGCAAGACTTGCAACTAGGTCAACATGGCCGCACGTGCCATTGGCACATGCCAACACGTGTCGCAAGCCATATTTCCAAGCCGCTATGCCTTTGGCCCACGCCCAACATAGCGCCCTAGGTTTGCAAGACTTGCAACTAGGTCAACATGGCCGCACGTGCCATTGGCACATGCCAACACGTGTCGCAAGCCATATTTCCAAGCCGCTATGCCTTTGGCCCACGCCAACATAGCGCCCTAGGTTTGCAAGACTTGCAACTAGTCAACATGGCCGCACGTGCCATTGGCACATGCCAACACGTCATGCCGCCCAGTCGTATTTCTAAGCCGCTATGCCTTTGGCCCACGCTAAACATAGCGCCCTATGTTTGCAAGACTTGCATCTAGGTCAACATGGCCGCACGTGCCATTGGCACATGCCAATACGTGCCGCAAGCCATATTTCCAAGCAGCTATGCCTTTGGCCCACGCCCAACATAGCGCCCTAGGTTTGCAAGACTTGCAACTAGGTCAACATGGCCGCACGTGCCATTGGCACATGCCAACACGTGCCGCAAGCCATATTTCCGAGTCGCTATGCCTTTGGCCCACGCTAAACATAGCGCCCTATGTTTGCAAGACTTGCATCTAGGTCAACATGGCCGCATGTGCCATTGGCACATGCCAACACATGCCGCAAGCCATATTTCCAAGCCGCTATGCCTTTGGCCAACGCCCAACATAGCGCCCTAGGTTTGCAATACTTGCAACTAGGTCAACATGGCCGCACGTGCCATTGGCACATGCCAACACGTGCCGCAAGCCATATTTCCGAGTCGCTATACCTTTGGCCCACGCCAAACATAGCGCCCTAGGTTTGCAAGACTTGCAACTAGGTCAACATGGCCGCACGTGCCATTGGCACATGCCAACACGTGCCGCAAGCCATATTTCTAAGTCGCTATGCCTTTGGCCCACGCCAAACATAGCGCCCTAGGTTTGCAAGACTTGCAACTAGGTCAACATGGCCACACGTGCCATTGACACATGCCAACACGTGCCGCAAGCCATATTTCTAAGCCGCTATGCCTTTGGCCCACGCCAAACATAGCGCCCTAGGTTTGCAAGACTTGCAACTAGGTCAACATGGCCGCACGTGCCATTGGTACATGCCAACACGTGCCGCAAGCCATATTTCTAAGCCGCTATGCCTTTGGCCCACGCCAAACATAGCGCCCTAGGTTTGCAAGACTTGCAACTAGGTCAACATGGCCGCACGTGCCATTGGCACATGCCAACACGTGCCGCAAGCCATATTTCTAAGCCGCTATGCCTTGGGCCCACGCTAAACATAGCGCCCTAGGTTTGCAAGACTTGCAACTAGGTCAACCTGGCCGCACGTGCCATTGGCACATGCCAACACGTGCCGCCAGCCATATTTCTAAGCCGCTATGCCTTTGGCCCACGCCAAACATAGCGCCCTAGGTTTGCAAGACTTGCAACTAGGTCAACAAGGCATTCCGCACATGCCATTGGCACATTCCAAACACACACTCTGGTAGCCTAACTTGCAAACCGTGCAACCTACCACCAAGGCATTCCGCACATGCCATTGGCACATGCCAAACACCCACGCTGGTAGCCTAACTTGCAAACCGTGCAACCTACCACCAAGGCATTCCGCACATGCCAAACACACACGCTGGTAGCCTAACTTGCAAACCGTGCAACCTACCACCAAGGCATTCCGCACATGCCAAACACACACGCTGGTAGCCTAACTTGCAAACCGTGCAACCTACCACCAAGGCATTCCGCACATGCCAAGCACACACGCTGGTAACCTAACTTGCAAACCGTGCAACCTACCACCAAGGCATTCCGCACATGCCATTGGCACATGCCACACGCGCCACTAGCAGCGCCACTTGCCTTCAAGATGCAACCAACACTCGAGACATCGACACAAACTGGGGGATGCTTCTTTAGGGTTTTGGTTTGGCGGTCACGAAGATGCGGCGTATACTACGCTCACATAAGAAAGCGTGAAAAGGAATAAAGCGGTCAAATAAAAGAGTAAATAATGGTGAAAACGTTTTTCACCATTAAACCATGCGGTTACCACCTCCTCCCATTATTTCACCCTTTACTCTCTTCCTTCATGAGGCCAGGGTACGTTTCAATCTCGACTTGTATAAATAGGTCTTACCTATTTCCACCAGACACAAGTCTCGGTCAGGAGAAATATACTACACTTACACTCTCAGAAAGGCAACTTTGCAAGCTCTCCCAAAAGCTTCTATCTCTTGCAAGCTTCCTAAGCTTTCACTTTCTGATACAAGTCGAGATACTACTCTCCTCAACACCTTTCTTTGCTTCCCTCCCCAAATCAACCCTTCTCCTCCACTTTGTGACCGAAGCAAGTCTGGAACGGCCATTTCTTGGTTTAGGCCGGACTTGTACAGATCGATCTCTCGAATCTACAAAGTGCTCACGTGCAGCACATTTGTTTAGGGTTTGAATCAATTTCTCACTCACCCACCGAAATTACCGAAATCAGCAGAAACGATTTTCACCCATAAACACCAGCATAAAAAGCATACGCCATACAGATCTTAGTCTAGTCGTCAGTTAAGCGCCTAACTTGACTTTTTATTCCAACATTCATTACTGTTCAGAAAATCACATCTGGCTTTATAACATGCTTCATTAAATGGTGGTCACATTTAATAATCGATCTCTTTATGAGATCTCATCTTAAACATATTAAGGCGACTTATACAACTATAGAAAAGTCTGCTACAAAGAACATGGTTTTCGAAAAACATATTTTCCGAAAAAAAACATCTTTTCTTTTGTCTCATCTTGCTCGCTATTCTAAGCGCTAAGGCGAATCACCTGTGTAAGTAGGCCGATTCTTTCCTGTGGACAACTTAATCATCCATGTACACATAAAGAGTATCCACTAAGGTTGTTAAAATCTTATTTAACACTCAATACTCATTCACCTAATAATAATGTCATCAAATGCTCTTCATATCGAATCCTGCTTAATCTCATGTTCTCTGCATAAGATTAGAAAGAAAATCTAGCTCGTGGAGATATGTCTAGGAACAACCTTTATTCAAGCAACCATATCATGTATAACATGGGAACACCTACTAATGTGTTTGCCTTTCCACGGTATTCGAGATCTATCTTTCACACATGTAACAGCTCAGGTGCTGTCACTGTGAAGCATCATCGCGTCCTTTGCATGTTCTGAGACACCAAGTCTCATAGGAAGTCTCCTTAACCGTAAAGCTTCCGAGAGTGCAACATATTTTGCTTTCAGTGTAACTGCATGCATATCTTCCAAGACCATATCCTGAAGTATTCGTATACTGATCTCCCTAGAAGTTCTTTCAAGATAACGTATATCCTGTTGATCATTTCCACTGAGTTGGATCTATGTCACTAAGGTAACGATTTACTTAATCCACTGCAAAACTTATGTCAGGCCTAGTACACAACATAGCGTACATTAGGCTCCCGATTGCAGAGGCATAATAAGGTACTTCAGACATATAGTTCTTTTCTTTTCTATCCTTAAGAAAATTATCCTCCCATAGGAGTGTCGATGGATTCCTCTAACTAAACTTTCTCTCTCTTAAACTATACTTAATTCTCTCGTAATTGTGATAGTTTAAAGGAGAGAAACTCATAACCAACATAACCAACATAAGTGATAGAGTGATGGAAACTCATATACCATTGTCTAGATGATTATTTAAGGATAACAATAGGATATTTGAGACGGCAAACTTTTGAGCTCTTATTCCTTGACTTCAAATCTCGTAGGTAAAGACACAAAATATCGTCATCTAGTCCTCAGTTGAGGAATGTAGTTTTAACATCCCATTGGAACAATTCTAAATCCAAATGTGCAACTGTAGCATGAGGCGAATTGAGGAAAACACCTTACTACAGAGGAAGAGGTTTTCTCATAGTCTATACCCTATTGATGAGTATATCCTTTTGCCACTAAACAAGATTTGTATTTTTCGATTGAACCATCTGCCTTGCGTTTAATTTTATAGACCCATTTGTTTCCAATGGGCTTTCGCCCAGGCGGAAGATCAACCAACTCCAAAACGTCATTCTTATCCATTAATTTAATTTCCTCTTGCATTGCATAAAGCCATTTATTGCAATCGACTGAAGAGATGGCTTCTCTAAAAGAAGTAGGCTCATCTTCAATAATCGCAGCATACATTAATATTCCCCCTTCAATCTCTAAGTGACGACGGGGTACTTTTACACGCTCACTTCTGCGTGGTTCAAAAACTTGTGTCCCTAGCGGTTCACTCCCACTAGGATGTAGATCACTCCCACTATCTTTAGCGATTATAGGTTGAGAAACTAATTCTCTACCTTCGCTCGAAGATGGTAAGATATCTTCACTCTCTTTTATTTCAAAGAGTTCCAAGTTTTTGTTAATGTCACTGATTCGAGGAAAATCATTCTCAATGAAAACAATATCTCTGGACTCTATCTCAGTTATCCCTCCACTTGGATGTTCACCATACATCACATATCCTTTTGAGCAATCAGAATATCTTATAAAGACAGGATTTCTTGCTCTAGGACCTAGCTTTCCATACACATGAGAAGCGTTGTGAACATAACCAGCTGAACCCCATGGGCACAAATTTCCTAAATTAGGTTTTTTGCCTTTCCAAAGTTCATATGGCATAGAAGGAACCGATTGAGTTGGGACACGGTTCAAAATATAGGCCGCAATCATAATAGCATCCCCCCATAAAGATATTGGGAGGTTGGTTTGCGCCATCATTGATCTAACCATATCTAATAATGTTTTATTCCGTCTCTCTGCAACACCATTTTGTTGCGGAGTATTTGGAATAGTAAGTTGCCTAGTTATTCCCTTACTTTCACAAAATTCCCTGAACATATAGGATAAATATTCGCGTCCACGGTCAGTACGGAGAGTCTTTAAACTCTTCCAAGTTTGATTATCAACTTCTGCAACAAAGCGCTTGAAACAATCCAAGGCTTCATAGCGATAAGCAATCAAATATACATAACCAAATCGCGTATTATCGTCAATAAATGTGAGAAAATAAGAATAACCATGTCTAGCTCTAACATTTATAGGTCCACAAATATCAGAATGTACCAGCTCAAGAGGTTGAGCAGCACGTTTGGTCTTACCAAAAGGTTTTCTACAAGCTTTTCCTTCTAGACAAGGTTCACATACGGGTAAGGAAACTTTAGCGAGTGAGCCTAGATTTCCTTCTAGAGCTAACCGAGTCATCCTATCTTGCCCGATATGTCCTAGTCTAGCATGCCAAGTCGCACAGCCAATAACACTACTACTACTAGCATCAGACACTAAGGTCTCGGAAGAAACAAAATTAAACAAGTCTAATTTAAAGAAATTATTACATAAATAACCATGTCCAAACAAAGTATCATAAAAGAAGATGTCCAACCTACCGTCTTCTATTTTAAAAGAGTACCCAAAACTGAGAATTGCAAGAACTGTGAGTAGATTATGATAAACTCCAGGTACGTAGAGCACACTGTGAAGTGTTAAATGCGACCAGAGCGCGTATGAAGTTGACAAAACTTCCTCACTTGTGCCATTTCCCATATAAAATCTTTGTCTATATGAAAGACATCACATAGACTCTTTATGTACCACATGGAAGGCGTTGATAATCTACAAACCCCGCTCGATGTCAATCTACGTGTTTGGTTGCCTCCTCATCACATCGTCATTTCTCGAGGAGTAAAATCGTGGGTCTCACGCCTTTAGTAAGTTTCTAGGCTTCTGTGTTAGGGTGCGTAGAATGAAAAAAATGATGCTACGTTGACCTGAGAAAAATTCAGTGGGATTTCCGGAGTCTCACAGCACTGGGACGCACCCGGAAGTTTTACAGGGAGTGCTGTTTACCCATATGTAGGGAAAATGTAGAATTATTGGAACGAAAAAGCGAAAATAATGTCGACTTCTAGACTCAATATGGGACGTCATGTGCTCTCCCCATTAGTCTGACTGTGCGAGAAAATTCGTGATTCCCCCACAGTTATTAACCTTACGATTTTTACATAGATTCATTCATGTTGCACAATGCAAAACCATACATGATACGTACTCGAGATATTCATGTTTGTTTCAGCTGCTTGTAAATTGAATGCCATTTGTGAGTGAAAAAGACTGGCGAAGCCTAAATGTTTGTTTGTTCAATTCATTGAATCTATAAATTACAGTCGCTCCGTTTGGACTTTTGAGTGGCTTATCATACCATTAGTTAGTGAGCCATAAAAGTTAGTATCATATTAGCTATCAAGTTACTAATTTTCGTTCGTTATATCGACTATCAAGCAACTCATTTTAGAACCAAAAAATATTTAATAATTGAGATGATAGAGGAAATTGGAAAATTACAAGATCAAGAAACCCACTTTAAGCATTTGTAGCTAATGTCACATGACATAGATAAGAAAGATTTTTTAATCACACTTTAAAAAAAGGTGTGAATGGAATGATATTCGCCTTCACATTTTATTCTAGAAAATGTATTGAGCTGTTTATTTACCCGATTGTAAAGACTAGGAATGCCACATTCCTAAATCATGTAACACTTGACAATTCGAGCATATAAATAAATTTCTCCTTTTAAAAAATAAAATAAAATTTCCAATGTATTACCACATGTTTTTAATGAATATAAAATATTGTTTTCTCCGATGTAAGGGATTAAGGTTTTAAAATAACATGACACACATGATTTAAGACCTTTCTCACCTAGTTTTCTTCTCCAATACAAGGGTAAAGGTCATAATAAAAATAACGTGGCTAAGTGTGGCTCATAAAGATGACATAGCTAACTAAGACTTCCTTAGTTACCTTGGGTCTTAAATCCATATTAGTTTTTGTCTCTAAATTCAAATAAAAAGTGTTGAATAACAACACCTTGAGAATTTAAGATGAAATTTAGGTAAAGGGTCTTATTTCTATTGGTTTTTGACATGTAGTAAATGACGCACAACCAAAATGTACAAGAATATTTATACCCGAGAATGAGACTCCTAACCCAATTCAAAGACTACACGAGAGAAATGAATTTTCGAATTTATATTTCAAAATTTACGACCGTGAGTCAAGCCTGAGACCTGAGTCACCTGACCTCATCAAGCCTCTATTTTTTCAGCCTCTGGTGGGAAAGTTTATCAAAAGATCCTTTAAAATGTGAGTACATAAAACACAGTTCAAAAAGGTGCCTGAGTCAGAAATGAATGTTGACTATATGCTGACCGTCTATGTGTACTCCATTAGTCCGACACAAATCTAAATCTTCAGAGGTACTTGATTGCAGTCCCGTACCTAATTAGCAATTCGGGATACGGGTATTAATTCGGGGCGGCATGCGTCACGGGAACTATACGGATTCGGATAGGTCGGATTCGGTCAAGAATCCGGTCAACGGTTCGTTGTTGGACAAATAGTTCTAACGACATACGTGCGTGCATATTCGTTTTATAAATGTGAGTTCGGCACTTAAAATTCGGCTTACATATATGATAAATTGATAAGTATTATGACCTTATTGTGAGACTAATTTTATTTGTATATGATTTAAAGATGGAAAAAAATATTTTAACGTGAGTATCTAATAAGAAGTAAACAATTTAATCGCATAAATGTATTACAAAGCGAGTTTATAGACTTTTAAACAAAAATCAACACATAAAACACTGGTTAAACAACTACTAATAGAAAATTTTAACTCGAATAATTGTATTTAAATATAAAGTATATACAAAATCAAACAAAAACCAATCAACAAAACTCGGGTCGAGAGTTACCAACGGGAGAGCGAGGTTGGGCGCTCGAATCTAGTTCGGAAGTATCATTCGGATTGATCGATTCGGATACGTTCGCGAATCATTCGGGAATGATTCGGAGAATTACTAACTAGGGTCCCGTACCCTTCAGCCGTCGAAAAAAAGTGGCACCACCCTTTCACAAGGAGTAAAATAATACTCCCTCCGTCCCACTATTAAGTGACCTAGTTCAAGTTTGCACAATTTTTAAGGCAAACAAGGGGAAAAGTATTTTTAAGCACTTTTTACAATTATTCCCTTATAGATAATAATTAGTGAAATGATTTATCTCTCAAACCATACCACGGATGTTCGCAAACTTTGTACCATTGAAAAGCATTTTAAAACACATACGTAACGAATATAAACATGACTATCAAATTATGCATATTTCTTATATTTCTTATAATCAATTAAAAGGATAATTTTAGGAATATCTCATTGTTTAGTGATATAGGTCACTTAATGGTGGGACAAAATCTAAAAATAACTAGGTTATTTATTAGTGGGACGGAGGGAGTATTTACAGTGTGTCCCACGCGAATATAGTAACTTTCTAGAGTTTCGTGGATTTACTGTTACAAAGTGACATAATCTAGAAATTCATGCTTGTTGCAGAAGCTACGTACTAGTACTTGTAATTTGTATGAATGGCAACAAATGTTTTATCTGCGAGCATGTGAACACAGCTTAAGTAGTGATTTCATTCTGTACATTGCAGTTGATCCATTTGCGGTGGCATTCCATTGTGGCATTCAAGTTAGTGATTTTCTACATCTTTCTTGTTAGTTATTTCAACCAAAAATTGTTAAAAATCATTAAGATGATGGGGGAAATTAAAAAGATACATGACCAATGGTGACTGAGGTGACTCAATTTAACAAGAAAGTAAAATGTACTTTGTTATTTTTAATTTTTAAATTGCTTTGTGGACTTATCATATGTATGACTGTATATTTAGATTTTCCGGCATATATAGCATTCCGCCTATTTAAAGTGCAGTTCCGTTTCCATAAATCCTTTTCGAATAATCAAAACGATCCGCGAGTTATAACCCAATGGTGTCATTATGCATACACAAAACCCCCAAAAAAACAAAAATAACACAAAAATCCCAAAGAATTTGATGAAATTTTGGTTTCATCATAAAATTTGATGAAACCAATTTTGAAATTTGAGGTTTTTGTATCAATTTTGTTTAAGATGGAGTTTTAATGGATCCCAATATTTGAACGGGGTTTTTTTTACCACAGGTTTGGTAACCTTGGATTTTTATGACTAGTTGTGTAATCAAAAACAAAAACCGGAAGGTGAGTTTTTCACATCATCGACATCTTTTATAATCACGAAGATTTTTTAGATATTCGCTTATCAGAAACCTGCTGGTAGGGCTGAGCATTTTGACCGCAATCCGCGGATTTAACCTGGACCCTATGTTGTAAAAGGCGAGCGCCTTTGGCGCTTAAGCGCCAAAGGCGCACTAAGCGTTGGGCTGGCGCCCGGGAAAAAAAGGCGCCCAGGCGCCAAATTAAGCTTAAATTTGATTTTTTCTAAAAAAAAGGCGCTCGCCTAGGGCGCCTTAGGCGCTGGGCTTGGCGCCTCGCCTTGCCTAGCGCCTTTTACAACATAGCCTGGACCAACCGTAATTTTGTGGATGGATGCACGGACCGTTTACTAATGGGTTGGATGCGGATGGGATTTTTAAAATCCAACGGATTACGGATTGGGTCCGGATGCAACCTTGAAAATCCGTTAGACATCCATACCCGTTGGATTAAGGGGATTTATATGGCTTCTAGAAAATATATAGATGTTTTGGATTTTTTAAGGTGTTTGCTTGGAGTGTTGTCCATGGCACTTCAATATTTATATACATATATAAATTGTGTAGGTTCTATAAAGAGTTATCTATATTGACTTTATTTTTTATATTGTAAATTTTAACTAGCACAAATTCATTGGATTATCGGCACCCAATCCGTTTATCTAAAACCGGTCCATACCGGTTCATACTCACCCTACTTTCAGGGCCGGCCCTGCCATTAAAGCGAGCAAAGCTGCGCTTGAGGCCACAAAGTTTTGAAAATTCTCTAAGCTAACTATATGGTATCATGCATGAATGAAATATATCAGCAAAAACATCCCATACGTGTCTTGCTCATGTTTGGCACATCATGTTATCTGTCTATATACCTTTAACCTTTTGCATAAGTAGTTGTAGTCACCCAGAGTCAATTATATTGCAAAATGTGTGTATATATATATATGTACATGTACTCGCCGCGTGTAGGAACATGAGCAAAAAGTCTAAGATATGGTTGGGTAGTACGAACTATCTACCATTTTAATGGCTCAGACGGATACTTTTCGACTTAGTTATTAGAAGATCAGATTAATGTTGTCATATTCATTTATTACAGAGACCCCAACCCCAACTGTATTTTCTTGCCGACCGCAATTTCGACTAACACGTATACTACTCTCTACTAAATTGCATTGTCTATTATCTTTCTAGTCTATAAATTGAGTTGAAAATCACACTGATTTCCTCATCATTCTCCACTCTAAACACAATTTCATCTCAATAGTACTGAAACTAGCTACTTTGTGTTATTGTAAAATGGGTACCAGAAACAATGTCAAGCTTTTCATTTTCTTGGGTCTTCTGTTCGCTGTCGTTTCATTAATCTCTTCTGAGGTTTCAGCAGCCAAGGATTTGGCCGAGAAAACAAGTGAGTCTCATTAACTATATACACAATTAATCTTAAACTCAATGTATTTATTTGTGCAGATCTTTATCATTCATGTTTAGCATCCAATTCTGATAGTAAGTGTATATTATCGTTGTGTATTGCAGCGGAAGAAGAGACAACTAAGAAAAATGGTCTAAAAGATGCCAAGTACGGAGGATCTAACGGTGGAGGTGGGTACCAAGGTGGCAATGGAGGCGGTTACCAAGGTGGAAATGGTGGTGGATACCAGGGTGGGAATGGAGGAAATAGAGGTGGGTACCAAGGTGGCAATGGAGGCGGATACAAAGGTGGCAATGGAGGTGGGTACCAAGGCGGCAATGGAGGTGGATACCAAGGGGGTAATGGAGGTGGGTACCAAGGCGGCAATGGAGGTGGTGGATACAAAGGTGGTAATGGAGGTGGGTACCAAGGCGGAAATAGAGGTGGGTACCAAGGTGGCAATGGAGGCAACGGAGGGTACCAAGGTGGCAATGGAGGTGGATACAAAGGTGGCAATGGAGGCAACGGAGGGTACCAAGGTGGAAACGGAGGTGGATACAAAGGTGGCAACGGAGGCAACGGAGGTGGGTACCAAGGTGGCAATGGGCGTGGTGGAGGTGGTGGCGGTAAAGGAGGCCGTAGTTGCGGCCCACATGGTTGTTAAGATCGTGTTGGGTACTACAGAGGTGATTGTCACGGTTGTTGCTAATCTGCTGCTCAAGTCGAACCCTTCACTTTTGAAACTACGACTACAATTAGTAGTACTACCGATAATCTCATGCCTTAGAGATAAAGCTCCTATGTGTATCCGGAGAATATGCTGTATTATTACTTTCATATATCTTCGAGCAAGCTACTTCGAAAATAATCATTCCGTATGAATGAAATAAGATATTTTATGCCCAAAGCTATCAAATTTTACCCTTGATGGAAAATTAGCTAAACTATATTAACGTAAATATTTTTTTTTCTAATATTGCTACAACCCTAAAGCAAGAAAACATTTATCCAATTCAATCAGAACTCTAAAATGTGGATAGCCAAATCTCCGGACTAACCTATGATTACGACCTCATTGGCACTGGACCTACCAAAACTTGGGTCACAATTATGGTTTGAAAATTATAATGACCAAACAAAATATCCTTATTCTCCCTATATGTGGTAAAAACTACTCCCTCCGTCTCTAAAAGATAGGCAGGTTTGTGTGTAAATTTACACAAACCTGCCTATCTTTTAGAGACGGAGGGAGTATTCACTAAACCATCCGTAAAAACTAGAGTAAATAGTATTCACCAAACCAATCAACACCTTATTCTTACAGGGGCGTATTGGATCAAGATTTATATGGATAAAAATAGATACTCCCTCCGTCCTAAATTATTAGTCCGCTTTGATTAAGTCAAGATATTAAGGAGACCAGAGGAGTGTACAAGACTGTCCCTATTAAATGTCATGTTATTACCAAAATTAAAAAGAATATATGGATTAAGGAGTATATAAGAAAAATGCATATATGGTGATTTTATTATTTATAGAATGTTTAAATAGAAGATAAAAATAAAAATCTTTGTGGATTGATTTAGTAGATTTGTTTCCTATTGAGAAGATATTATTTAATATTTTAGATAGAAGATAAAAATAAAAATCTTTAAGAACGGGCCCCTAGCTCAGCTGGTCATCCCCGTTCCCCAAAGTTTAATGCGCTCCAGGAGGTCCCAAGTTCGAGTCCCCAATGGCGTAATATTGCAGGAATTAACATGGAAGATAGTGTTAATTTGCCCCCCTTGTGACACAATCCTAACCCCCCTCCCGCCTCATGTTTCCTCCCCTTGGCAAGGTTTCCCATGAGGCCCGCTGGTAGACTAGCACATCAACCTGTTCAATTAATGTAGTAGTATGTCGTTGGAGCTTAGCTTGTTAGGCTTCCGACTAGTTTCATGTAATAATAATGATCTATCTATAATATAACCATCTATAAACTATAATTTTTAAAATCTTTATGGATTGATTTAGTAGATTTGTTTTTTATTGAAGAAGATATCATTTAACATTTTAGATTGGTTAAATTTAAAAATAATTTTATAATTTTATAAATTGAAGGGTATATTTGAGAGTTTGACTAAAAAATATAACTATAAACAGATGCTGGACAGTATTTTAGGACAAACGAAAATAGAATAGAGGACATAAATTTTAGGACAGAGGGAGTACTAGTTTACCTGATTCTAGTGGATTTATAATGTTTTTTAAAAGAATATGAAAGATTCTTAAAGATATATAATTTGGATTACAACGGATTGAAAATTAAAATTAAAATGGACTACCAAATCGTAATATAATTGCAAAAAACAAAGATTATCATGCTTCCCTTCCAAAAAAAAAGAAAAAGAAAAAGAAAACCACCAATAAGTGTTGGTAGTGGTGGTGGGTGGTGGGTGGAGGTGGTAGTAGCGGTGGTGATTGTTGGTGGTCAGCGGCGGTTATTGTTGTAGGTGGCAGTGGTTGGTGGTGGTGGCGGTGGTGATTGTTGGTGGTCAGTGGTGGTTATTGTTGTAGGTGGTACTGGTTGGTGGTGGCGGTGGTGTTTGTTTGTGCTAGGTGCTCACGATTAGTGGTGGTTTTTGGTGGTGGTGGTGGGCGATGGTGGTTGTTGGTAGCCGGTCCTAGTGGTCAATGGTGGTTGTTGTTGGTGGTGGTGGTGCTGGTTGGTGGTCTGTGGTCATGGTAGTGATCAGTAGCAGTGGTGGTGGGTAGCGGTGGTGCTAAAACATAACATGTTGTGGGGAAAAAGATTTGTCCATAAGAATCCGTTAAACTCACATGGTTTGGGTTGAGATTGATATGAGATAAATGTTTTTTTTTTAATATTAAATTAGATATATTAAGACACGTAAATATATTTTTTTCAAATATTGCTAATAGCCTAAAAGCAAGAAAACATTTAGCCAATTCAGTCAGAACTCTAAAATGTGGATAGCCAAATCTCCGGACTAACCTATGATTACGACCTCATTGGCACTGGACCAACCAAAACTTGGGTTACAGTTAATGGTTTCAAATTTATAATGACCAAACAAATATCCTTGTTCTCCCTAAATGTGGTAAAAAATATTTACTAAACCATCCATAAATTTATAATTGATACGTTTTTTCTTGGAAGATTTATTCCGACTTGATATTACCTTTAATAGTTATGTATTCTTGCACATATTACTCGTATTACACACATACATCTCGTTCCGTGACTCGTAAAAAAAGAATAGATGTATAATCAAAACTGACAATCTCACGCTCTACTATTTAATCCTATTTGTTCATAAAAATCTCACACTCTACTATTTGACAATCAAAAATCCAAACTGAAAACCTTATTTTAGTGTGTTAATGGTGATTTTTTTCTAACCAGCAGTGCTAATGGTGATCAATCAGCAGTGCTATTTTTTTCTACTATACATTTTCTTTTTTTTGTATTACGAGGCCACAAACCATTTTGCGCCTGAGGCCACCAAAAATCCAGGACCGGGCCTGCCTACGTGCTGGCAAATTGAAAGCCCCCTTGGATACTGGGCCTTTGGTCATCATATTTTTGTATTGGGCTAACAATTGTGGACCAATATCTTCCATACATCCGTACTATAGTAGATCTCATTTTGAGCATCATCATCTGTGGCATTATCTAGTCCTACATTTGGCTGTTCAAGAAAATAAATCAAAAGATGCTGCCACATAATATAGAAAGTATGATAAGCAAATAAACAAATACAAGTACCTTGACTGAAGTTTGGACTTCCTCTATTGTTTGTTTCATTAATCCCCATATCTAGAGGTCTAAAACGTGCCGGCCCAGCATAGTCCAACCCACAAAATCACGTGCTTAGCGATAACTAGTTTGACACAATCACACTTAATTTAATTAATTTTGGATTTTGGCCTTGTCTCCGCGAGAATTGAGATAACTTCAACGAGTGAGGATCCCGTCACGCTTTTAAAGTACACTATCTCACAGTTTGGGAGATGCCTTCGTTTAAAAACTTAAACGTTATCATATTTGAAGATAATATTTTAGAGATATGCTTGGCTTATAGTGAACAACATACCAATAAAATATGAGCACGTTCCGAAATACCAAACCTCATCATCTGGCAATCTTAATTTTGACGGTTGAAAATTCGTTGACTTTCGACGATTGATATTCTAAATAATAGATGGTGGAGTTATACATTTGGGATTGTGCTCGTTTTTTGTGAGTATCTAAAGATTTGTATAACGAACATATTCCCAAATTATTAGCTTCAAATACGCTACAGTTTATTTATTTATTTTAAAATTAGTGCCCTAAATGTGAGATAGCATGAAATAGAAGTGTGGATGCATCCTCCCTCAACTTTAACTTGGTGAGCTTTTAGACAAAATATTAGAATGTATATTTTCAAAATTTATGCCCGTGATATGTAACCTGAGTCACCTGACCTTATCACTCCTCTCTCTTTTTCAGGCTCCGATGGAAAGTTTATCAAAAGAACCTTTAGAAAGTGAGTTCTTAAAAGGGACCTTGCTACAGTCAGAACAATAAGGCCTAGTTCAGATTTTGGACAATACATGGCACGATCTGAATGATGGAGAGGGGAATGACTCTGGCATTGAGATTGGTAATAGGGTGGAGAAGAAAATGATCAATGGTATGGATTGATTGTCCCAAATTTGAGCCATGTTAGTTGTCCATTTTTGGAGTTTTCCTTCTTAAAACACGGTTCAAAAGGTGCCTGAGTTAGAAATGAATGTTGACTTAAAGACTAAATACTCACCTTCTCTGTGTATTCCATCAATCCGACATAAATCTTAATCTTCAGAGGCACTTGATTCGAGTTCCATTTCCTTCAACCGTAGAATTAATAAATAAAAGGATGGCTTTTGTTAACTTGTATACCCGTATACATGTGTTAAGGTTTGATAAAGAATTATTTTATTTCTTTGGAAATTTTGTTTTTTTGTCTTATTCTACTAGAAATTGGTTTTTCTTGCACTAAAAACAACAAATTTTGTTCCCAATGCAAAGAATTGTTGTTTTCAATACAATAAAACAAACAAATCTTGTTTCCAATGCAAGAATTTATTGTTTTAGTGAACCTTAACATGTATACGGATATACAAGTTAACAAGACCCTAAATAAAATTGGCATTATCCTTTCCCGATGAGTAAAATAATGTGGGTCCCACACATTTAGCAACTTTCTAGAGTTTCGTGGATTCACCGTGAAGATTTACTGTTTCAAGGTAAATATGGAAAACCATACAAAAATTCATGTTTGTTGGTATTCAATTAGGTCTTCAGTGGGTTAAAAGGTTTTAGTCTGGGAAGTGGGTGATGGATCTAAAATTGAAGTTCGCAATGGTCATTGGTTTGGACGTAGTGCTTATCAATGTAATACTTCTCAGGCTTACATGTTAGAATCTTTTAGTCTTAAAGTTGTTGATCTTACGGATCATCAAAGTAGGTCATGGAAACAAGAAGTGTTGCAGCAAAACTTTAATAGTGATCAAATTTCTCAAATAATGGATATTATAATCCCTCCTCAGCCGGCAGTTGATACTTTAAGATGGTCTCTCACTAAATCTGGGAATTCTTTGTTGCTTCTACTTATAATACTATTCTCCGACTATATTCTCATTAGATGGTTTATAGGCAACAAGAACAGATGTGGCTTCCCATTTGGCACTTACAAATTCCGTTCAAATGTCAGATGTTTATCTAGAAAATCACAAGAGATATTCTACCCAAGTGTGACAAGATTTCAAAGAATTGCTAGTATTAATAATCCTAATTGTTTGATGTGTGATGCTAATATTGAATTTGTAGAGCATCTGTTTTTTCATTGTCCATTAGCTCGTGCAATCTGGTTTGCAGTTTCTCCACCTAATCTCCAAGATGCTTACAAGTATCAGAGTGTTCAAGATTGGATTCTTTCAGAAGTGAAATTTAGATAATGCCGTCTCGCGTTCGGCAATATCTGAATTTTGCTCAAATTATATTTCTGAATTTTGGATTGAATTATAATTCTTAATATTTGTGAATGTTGGAACCCTAATATGTTTAGTGAAATTTTATTTTCTGCTGAAATCACAATTATAAACTAAATTATATGATTACTTTGGTGCTTTTGATGGAGCTTTCTGCCTTTAGTTAGCATTATTTTTTTGATTACTTTGGTGGTTTTTCTATACCCCTTTTATTAAGATCATACTTTTGACAGTCAATCATAATCAGTGGATTTTTGCACTTCTTTAAAAAGCAAGCAGTTTTCATGGGACATAAGCCTATATTGAGGTCCTTCTAATGCGTAGATTTGTTTTATAAGATTTGTGATCATGAGGACCATTTGCAAGCATTCAACATATGGTTTCTTTTTTTTTTAGCTACCTACTTTTCTTAGGTTCAGAATTGCTTACAGAGTGTTACTTTGTGGATTCAAATGAAAATTGCTTTTGATGTATATGATGTGGTACCAATTAATAGTACTGATCAATTATGCGAATTGATAGTTAGAAATGTCGACCCTCTTATACTACAGATCAACATTAATGTTACATTAAACTCTCAAGATCTACGAAACCCGAAATTTTAAACCATTGATTTATTGAAATTTCTGTTTATTTTTGTGTGTGTCCTGTAGACAAAAGCTTGGTTATCTGGTGGACATTTTAGGATGACCAATGAGAAATGTACTTGCACTGATGAAGAAGCACTTAATTATTTCAAAGAAGATCCTTCTTTGTTTGATATGGTAAAGCTATATGCCAACCTTTTTTTTTTTTGTGGTTGTAGTATCATACTGAATATCAAGAGAAAATGTCACATTGGCCTGATACGCCAGTTAATTTTATTATCAAATGGCTTAAAGAACGCCAGTTAACTGCTTGAACCTTACTACTAATTGGCAAAAAGGTTTGGGATTTTTTGTTTGTCAAAGCTAATAGGTTCTAACAGGCAAGTGATGGTTTTGATTTTCATCCATTTACCCATTCAACTTCTTAAAACTAGAATATTATAATTTTGTCTCGCATATACGGTTCTTATTCTTTGTGTTGAAATACATTCGATATTTTATAGTGGTTTTATTGGATTTGATATTACTCGATCAAATTTACTGGGGAGTGTTATTGGTTACCCAGCTATAATATATATTCAGAACTCAGATTTTGCCATCTTGGCTCAGTAGGTAGAGGGTACGGCTTTTTATCATAAGGTTGTGGGAACGATTCCACAAGTAGAATACAAGTTGTGTCCATTTCTTAGACCATACTTCTTACTACCGAGTAACAACTAACAATATACTCTAACTTATTTCAGGTGAAATGAGAATCAAATTACATGAAGAAAGAAAAAGTTTAATAACAAAAACACATCTGCTCATGCCATGTGACGTGTCTTTACAGGTTTTGGAACGGAATGGCAGGAACATTGTTCGTGTGTCTTTGCTAGTGTTTAATTATGATTTTTGGTCGTTTGGACTGGATTTCTACAAAGGTCAATAATGCAGTGATGGTTCAGGTTTAAATTGCGTTTTTTATTCTTCTTTCATCTGAGTGATCGATTTGCATCCATGCTGGTGGAGATAGATACATATTCTTGGTTAAACGGAATTGATTATATGGGTGTTGGCAAATTCTAAAAAATGGTATTGCAGTTTCAAATTATGATACTGATCACTTTGCATATCTATGGTTTAGTGACAATACTTTGTTCGAGTTCTTGCAATTTATCAAGTTTTGCTGTTTTCAAATGCTACGGCGCGAATATAAGAAATGGAACTTCCCCATTGCGGTTTCAAAAAAAAAAACAAAACGGTAATGCAATTTCAATTTATTAAGTTTTGCTGTTTTCAAATGCTACTTACGTTACATTTGGCTGGGGTCATAAGTTATCATTGTTTCAAAGTTCATTGTGCATTAGAAATGATTTTAGTGGTTGTAATTTTGTAGGTTGTTTGGCATTGAGATGGAAAAGGTATTTGTGGATATACAATCTACAAGTATCGTCTCAAGCGCCTTGAGGGGCAGCCGATACTGACAACTAATTAGGTATCTTTGTCTTAACATATACCAACATTCAAAATCAGTGGTGTAATTTTAGTTTCTAAACATGACTTGAACTTACGTCAGATTATTGATATTATTCTTTATATAGGGTATGTTTACGTTTACTAGAGCACAGGCTCCTAAATGCGCAAATGATATATGTGGGTATGTACTAGTATCAATTAGACTACAATTTTACTGCACTTTATCTGACACAACCTTAGTAACACGAAGTTTACCGTTTCCGTATGTTGGTCTGTAATGATATCAGCGGGGGCAAAGAGAACATTGCGATTCCAGCAACCAATATGGTCGATGACCCACTTGCTGCTCCTACAGGTAATATCAAATGCACATCCATCTTTGCATTTCAGTTTGTCCATGGATGGCTATTGGAGTGTAATGGTTATTTCTGTATGAAACTGAATAAAGCGCTAGCTTCTTCTAATTGTAGCTCACTACTGCCCAAGCTTCTACAAGCGTGAAATTTCCCACTCATCCCCTGCTTGGATGCAACTGCAAAGGAGTTTGTATCGATTTAAGGAAATGTGCGTACACAAAGCTTAACGGTTTTGAATTCCCATATGTAGCCAAAGATGGTGGCAGGTAAAACAGTTTCACTTTCTCCACGAACATCTGAATTTCCATGCGTTGGACATGGATATGGCATGGATATAAAATTCAGAGGACTTCTCAGAATGTAACAACAAAAGGTTAGGGTTTTCATAGTTTCAAATTCGAACACTTATGTTTATAACATATGGGATTTTCATATAATTTGTTTAATATTGTATGGGTTTATGGTTCATCTATCTAGCTACTCTGTTGGTGTATGAATCGTTCTTGATGGATTGTGATGATCAATAATTGTTCTTGATCGATTGTAATTCAGGATCAGAAATCTGTCGAAATAAGGCCGGCGGTAACTTTTTTTAACCTGAAAATTATTTAGCAACGAATATAAAAGTAGGAAATGTATCTGTTGCATTAATCACCTGAAATAAGCAACGGATATAACTGCAATCAAATAAATAAAACGTTGACAGAAAATAAAAATGGGACCCACAAAGGTGTTATTCTGTAAACAATAACCGTTGTACAAATTAATTTGTGCCATGGATAAAATGGGTTGCACACCAGTGCGCAACAACGTTTTACCAACGGTTATTTCCGTTGCACAAGTGACGTTTATGAACGCCACAAAATGGTTGTTTTGGTGTAGTGATTGTTGATTTGGATTTCTGGTATCGATATTGTTTGTTTTTTTTTTTTTTGAGGTTTTGGAAGCGTAGGTTAGATCATGGTGATACCAACTTAAGAAATGGTTTTGGTGAATACTTACACAATTTTACCTTGTGGAATCAACATGTTATTTATACTTGAAGGAGTACAAGAGAGGTTGTTACATATTTGAATCTAATTCAAAGATAACGGAAAAATATCTAAAGAATAGCCTTATGACTCTAGCTCTATACTCGGACTACTAACTGACTTAGTTGAGAGTCTTTAGGTGAGTTGAGAGTCTTTAGGTGATGACAGTGTCATCCTTAACAGGAAAAACAAATATCACCTTGTATTGTAGACTTTTCTTTGTGGAGAAACTCAGTTTTAGTTTGCAATTTCGTCTTCTCCTTTTTGATCAACTCAGTTCCCAAGTTAGTCTTCTCATAGCTAAGCGATTTAATTCCACTTACCAAAATAGTCTTCTTTTGATTGAGCGAACAAACATCAGGCATCAGCTTGCACTATATACTTCTTTTTATCTAAATTTCGAGATTTAGGTTTATATTATCTAAATTCTAAGGTGATTTTAAATGGAGATAAAAAAGAATAAAATCGTGAGTAGGTAGAAATTACCTGTGTTTGGTTGAGCTTCATGGTTCATCCACTTGAAATTTGCACACACTAATTTTAATTTTCTCAAGAGAATGTTAATTATAAGATCAAAGGAAGAAATATTTTAGGGTTTATTTTGATTCTTCCCCCTTTGATCCTGTAAGAAGCTTTTGAAATGTATTTTTTTTTGTAAGTTAATGATGCATTCAAAAGACTAACTTGGGGAGTTAGTAACCCTTATTACATGATTAGTAGAGCCATCTAATGTTGGGCCGAAAGGAGCGACCCTAGCAATAGATTTATATACTTCTAAAGCTACTCTAATACATCCAGGAGGTTCCTTCCTCCAGTTAAGAGGAAAACTGAAGTTTTTGGCTTCTTGAGCCATTAAGTCAGCCACTTTGTTAGTTGTTCTTAGTACAAAATAAAATCCCAAAAAGTTATTACAAGACTTAAGTTCATTAACAGCTTCATCTTAGATGGGTATGTTCTCGCAAAAAGTTATTGCAATCTCCTTCTAAAGTAAAGTTGGACAGTCCAAGTTCTGCTGCCCATTTTGTTCTCTGCAACAAGCCTAGTGCTTCCGCTTCTTCAGGGGTAGAGGCTGTGAAGGCTCATGCTCTTCCTTGTTCAAGAATTCCTGCATCATTTCTAAGAATTAAAGAGAAACCTGCTGGAAAATTAGCAGAAATCCAGGCTGCATCAATATTTAGTTTCAGCTGGGATCTTTTAGGAGGATTCCAGTTACTGTTCTTATTTTTTTTTCTATCATTATTTGTTTCAGTAAGGGGTGATCTTTATACCAAAATTCTAAGTGTCTTTGAATTTCAGTACTTAATTGGACACTAGTCTGTAATTTGTTCTCAAAAACTAAATTACATCTCTCTTTCCATATAAACCAAGCTTTTGTCAATGCAATTTCTACATGTATAATGGTATTCTATTTTCCTAACCAGTCTTTACAGATGTCTAGAAAGGTTATAGAATTGTTAAACTAAAAGTTCACTGGATATGGTTCAGCTGCCCACATCTTTTTGGAATAAGGACAAAAGAATAATAGGTGTTCTACTGATTCGACAGTATTACAGTTTAAAGGACAATTTGTATGAATGTCTTCCATGAATTTTGCTAACTTAAGGTTTGTTGACAAAGCATTTTGTAAGCATTTCTAAGAAAAGATTTTTATTCGTTGGGATACATTTAAGTTCCATAAGGAGTTCCAAAATGTATCTGGCTGACCTAGATTGTAGTGACTCCTAGTTTTTTTAGTAAGTTTGTTATACATAGACTTAACCGTAAAGGTCCCTGATTTTGTTAGAAGCCATCTGAGTCTATCAGATTTACCTCTAGCTAATTTGACATTATTAATTTTGTTTGAAATGAACAAGGGAAACAAGTCAATCGGTAATGCGTAATTCCACTTCTTAGTGGAAGGATCTATCAAATCCTTCACAAGTGTTAAGTGAGAATTAGAAGTCATTTTTAAAGTCATTAAGGTTAGGTTCTAAGGTTTGGATCCAGTTATCATCCCAAATATTTGTAGTGTTTCCATCCCCTATATATTTCCCAAATGCTATTTTGTTCCACTAAGGGAATTTCTTTATTAATACATTTCCAAATCCAAGAGCTAGTAGTTGGGGTTTTAGCTTTGAAAACAAAGGACTTTCTAAGGTATCTAGGTTTTAATTGAGATACCCAAAGAGCATTGGGTTCAGTTAAGAGTCTCTAGGCTAGCTTAGTTATTATTGCCAAGTTGAATTTTCTACCATTTCTAAATCCAAATCCTCCTTTACTCCTAGGCTTACAAAGACAAGAATAAGATATTGGATAATATCCTTTATAATTTTTTTCCTTTCCCCACCAAAAGTCCCTTTGGAGGGCATCAATCATTTTAGAGATTTTCTTAGGCAGAATAAAGAAGCTCATTTGATAGCTTGCCATACTGGATAGATTTGCTTGATTAAGGACCATTTTACTGGCTTGAGTCAATGTTTTGCCCATCCATCTTTTCCACTATTGAATCAAAGAGTTGAATTTTATCTCTACTTATGAACAGTGGGGTTCCTAGGTATGTATCCTTTGGATCAATTTTCTTAATCTTAAGTAATTTGCATATCATTCTTTGATGCTTAGGTTGCACTTTCCTACTAAAAAAGACTCCAAATTTTTCAAAGTTAACCAATTGTCTTGAAGCTTTACTAAATGAATCTATAAGATTAAGAATATTATGACTCTCCCTAAAATCAGCTCTAATAAAGAGAAGATAATCATCTGCAAAAAACAGATGGCAAATAGGGCTACTTTTTGGAGTAATGTTCACTCCATAAATAATTTTCTCCACTTCACTAGAAATGTATTCAAAGGATCGAAAAGTCAATTTTCTACAACTTTTGATCCGGCTTCTATCTATCTTTTTGAAAGACTGCAGCTGTTCACAGGGCCTCAATCTTATTTACACGACCGAGTTTTATGCATGGCCCAAAGTGACAAATTTAATTTTTAAATGATATATACAGGGCCAAAAAGAACCACCGGCGCCCAGCCGCCCACCACTTCGACCTTTCTTCATCGTCTTCTCCTCCTCCTAATTTCTTCCTCGGTTGTTACCTTCTCCAACAAACCTTCATCATCCAAACCCATATCACATTATACTTCATAAATCAAACTCTTGTTACAGTTTATAGGTTGGTGTTACTTGTGTGAGTTTGTAAAAGTAGAAAAGCAGCAATTTAGGTACAATAAACAAGAACCTCCGCATCAAGTTTTTACAAACTTACCACCTGACCACCACCTCCTGCTTCCAAAACTAGGATTGATGATGCTGGCAAGGTGATAGACATCAATTACATGAACTACGGTTTTACAACATTAAGAAGAAATAAAAATACACATTGTACAATCGGTAGGCAATAAACATCAAGAAACTACCGATTGTGAAAATAAAGAAATCCATAATTCCACTAGCTTTTGAAAATTTTGAATTTGGGGCTACTACCATAATCGGTACGCAATAAACATCAAGAAACTAGCGATTGTGAAAATAGAAAAATCCAAAGTACCATTGGTTTTTGAAAATTTTGAATTTGGGGCTACTACCATAATCGGTAGATAACTAACATCACGAAACTACCGATTATACAATCGGTATAAAAAATACATCATGAAACTACCGATTAAGAAAATATCGAAATCCAAAATTCCAATGATTTTTTAAATTTTTTGGATTTGAGGCTACTACCATAATCAGTAGATAACAAACATCATGAAACTACCGATTACATAATCGGTAGATTATGAACATCACGAAATTTGAAAATTTACTACCGATTATGTTTGTGTGGAGAATTCGAAAATTTAAAGGTTTGGCACATTCCAATTTTAGGGCTACATTATAATCGGAAGCCAATTAAATATCATTTTCTTCCGATTATAGATATATTTTGGCTCAGTAATTTACAATCGGTAGATGTGGTACTCCATTATCTACCAATTCTACGTTATTCTCAATCATGCGAAAATAGAATTTCCTCTATATAAAAAAATTACTCCCGACTGTAAACTTAACTACCGATTATTAAGGGGTAGTTTGGCCATAATAAAAAAACAGGAGATAAAGGATAGCTTCATTTTAGGTTTTGGTGACCATTTTTTTGTCTTATTAGTCACCCCTAAATCTTTCGGGGTCGCCCCTAATTCTGAAATTAAATATGGAAACTATAATGTTACAAGAACACCATGTTAGAGAATGTGCATAAATTTGGACTCAACATCTTCTCATTTTCCAACCTTTTAAGTTTAATCTACCCGTTTATCTAAACGGTAACTCTAAACACACCCAAGTAAATTCTTTCCCTCGCCACGTATAGAGAAATGGCGAAGGGGGAGTCTACCGAATTGGGAACGACGAAACGAGTCTCACCATTCCTCTCATATGGGTGAAAGTTTATGGTAATTTTTCGGTGCCTCTTAACATTGTTCGTAGGAGTGCTAGTTTACTGGGGAGGTGTTGATGGTGGTTTTTAAACAAAGGGGAAAACCGTAAAATCCCAAATAACCTAATGTCACCAGTGACACATTTATTAGGACATTCAATGCACGTAGTCAGTAATTAATAGGGGGTATTTTTTCAAATTAGGGTTACAACAAACAAAACCCTAATTCCCCTCTGTGCCAATGGCAAATCATGCCAGCCACACCTAGCCTAAGCTAGCCGCATCTCTATGCCAATGGCAAATCATGCCAGCCATACCAAACGCACCGAAGCATGCCAACCATGCTAGCCGCACCTCCGTGCCAATGGCAAATCATGCCAGCCATACCTAGCCTAAGCTAGCCGCATCTCTATGCCAATGGAAAATCATGCCAGCCATACCAAACGCGCCGAAGCATGCCAACCATGCTAGCCGCACCTCCGTGCCAATGGCAAATCATGCCACCACACCTAGCCTAAGCTAGCCGCATCTCTATGCCAATGGCAAATCATGCCACCATGCCAAACGCCGCTCAAGCATGCCAACCATGCTAGCCGCACCTCCGTGCCAATGGCAAATCATGCCACCCACACTTAGCCCGAGCTAGCCGCGCCATGCCAAACACACCTCGCCTTGGCCCTAGCTACGCCGGTCACGCCACGCGAAGCCAAACACCCCTACCTTGGCCCTAGCCGCGCCATGCCAAAGTAGCGCCCACACCTAGGCTTGCAAACCATGCAACCTAGGCCAAATTGGCAACGCATGTCATTGGCACATGCCAACACGCTCGCTAGTATCTTTTCTTACTGCACCACGGCCCTAATGGCCGAGCATGCCATTGGCACATGCCAACGCGCATCGCTGGTAGCTTTTCCCACCAGGGCGCGACCCAAGTTGGCCACGCACGCCATTGGCACATGCCAACACGCATCGCTGGTAGCTTTTCCTACCAAGACGCGACCCAAATTGGCCACGCATGCCATTGGCACATGCCAACACGCTCGCCGGGTAGCTTTTCTTATCGCACCACGGCCCTAATGGCCGAGCATGCCATTGGCACATGCCAACGCACATCGCTGGTATCTTTTCCCACCAGGGCGCGACCCAAGTTGGCCACGCACGCCATTGGCACATGCCAACACGCTCGCTGGTAGCTTTTCTTACCAGACCACGGCCCTAATGGCCGAGCATGCCATTGGCACATGCCAACACGCTCGCCGGGTAGCTTTTCCCACCAGGGCGTGACCCAAGTTGGCCACGCACGCCATTGGCACATGCCAACACGCTGGTTGGTAGCTTTTCTTACTGCACCACGGCCTCTAATGGCCGAAAGCATGCCATTGGCACATGCCAACGCGCATCGCTGGTAGCTTTTCCCACCAGGGCGCGACCCAAGTTTGCCACGCACGCCGTTGGCACATGCCAACACGCATCACTGGTAGCTTTTCCCACCAGGGCGCGACCCAAGTTTGCCACGCACGCCGTTGGCACATGCCAACACGCATCACTGGTAACTTTTCCTACCAAGACGCGACCCAAATTGGCCACGCATGTCATTGGCACATGCCAACACGCTCCCTGGTAGCTTTTCTTACCAGACCACGGCCCTAATGGCCGAGCATGCCATTGGCACATGCCAACGTGCATCGCTGGTAGCTTTTCCCACCAGGGCGCGACCCAAGTTGGCCACGCACGCCATTGGCACATGCCAACACGCTCGTTGGTAGCTTTTCTTACCAGACCACGGCCCTAATGGCCGAGCATGCCATTGGCACATGCCAACGCGCATCGCTGGTAGCTTTTCCCACCAGGGCGCGACCCAAGTTGACAACGCACGCCATTGGCACATGCCAACGCGCATCGCTGGTAGCTTTTCCCACCAGGGCGCGACCCAAGTTGGCCACGCATGCCATTGGCACATGCCAACACGCATCGCTGGTAGCTTTTCCCACCAGGGCGCGACCCAAGTTGTCCACGCACGCCATTGGAACATGCCAACACGCATCACTGGTAGCTTTTCCCACCAGGGCGCGACCCAAGTTGGCCACGCACGCCATTGGCACATGCCAACACGCATCGCTGGTAGCTTTTCCTACCAAGACGCGACCCAAATTGGCCACGCATGTCATTGGCACATGCCAACACGCTCGTTGGTAGCTTTTCTTATCAGACCACGGCCCTAATGGCCGAGCATGCCATTGGCACATGCCAACGCACATCGCTGGTATCTTTTCCCACCAGGGCGCGACCCAAGTTGGCCACGCACGCCATTGGCACATGCCAACACGCTCGCTGGTAGCTTTTCTTACTGCACCACGGCCTAATGGCCGAGCATGCCATTGGCACATGCCAACACGCTCGCTGGTAGCTTTTCCCACCAGGGCGTGACCCAAGTTGGCCACGCACGCCATTGGCACATGCCAACACGCTCGTTGGTAGCTTTTCTTACCAGACCACGGCCCTAATGGCCGAGCATGCCATTGGCACATGCCAACGCGCATCGCTGGTAGCTTTTCCCACCAGGGCGCGACCCAAGTTTGCCACGCACGCCGTTGGCACATGCCAACACGCATCACTGGTAGCTTTTCCCACCAGGGCGCGACCCAAGTTTGCCACGCACGCCGTTGGCACATGCCAACACGCATCACTGGTAACTTTTCCTACCAAGACGCGACCCAAATTGGCCACGCATGTCATTGGCACATGCCAACACGCTCACTGGTAGCTTTTCTTACCAGACCACGGCCCTAATGGCCGAGCATGCCATTGGCACATGCCAACGTGCATCGCTGGTAGCTTTTCCCACCAGGGCGTGACCCAAGTTGGCCACGCACGCCATTGGCACATGCCAACACGCTCGTTGGTAGCTTTTCTTACCAGACCACGGCCCTAATGGCCGAGCATGCCATTGGCACATGCCAACGCGCATCGCTGGTAGCTTTTCCCACCAGGGCGCGACCCAAGTTGACAACGCACGCCATTGGCACATGCCAACGCGCATCGCTGGTAGCTTTTCCCACCAGGGCGCGACCCAAGTTGGCCACGCATGCCATTGGCACATGCCAACACGCTCGCTGGTAGCTTTTCCCACCAGGGCGCGACCCAAGTTGTCCACGCACGCCATTGGAACATGCCAACACGCATCACTGGTAGCTTTTCCCACCAGGGCGCGACCCAAGTTGGCCACGCACGCCATTGGCACATGCCAACACGCATCGCTGGTAGCTTTTCCCTCCAGGGCGCGACCCAAGTTGGCCACGCACGCCGTTGGCGCATGCCAACAAGCATCACTGGTAGATTTTCTTACCAGGCCACGGCCCTAATGGCCGAGCATGCCATTGGCACATGCCAACACGCATCGCTGGTAGCTTTCTTACCAGGACATAGCCCTAATGGACGTGCGTGCCATTGACACATGCCAAACACACACGCTGATAGCTTAACTTGCAAACCGTGCAACCTACCACCAAGGCATTCCGCACATGCCATTGGCACATGCCAAACACACACGCTGGTAGCCTAACTTGCAAACCGTGCAACCTACCACCAAGGCATTCCACACACACCATTGGCACATGCCACCCACGCCACTAGCAGCTCTGTCATTACCACTTGCACTCAAGGTGCAACCCGCAACAAAGGCATTCCACACATGCCACACGCGCCACTAGCAGCGCCATTTGCACTCGAGATGCAACCAACACTCGAGACATCAACACAAACTGGGGGATGATTTCCAGGGTTTTGGTTTGGCGGTCACAGCTTGCAGCGTACACTACGCTCACATTAAGAAAGCGTGAGAAGGAATAAAGCGGTCAAATAAATGAGGAAATAATGGTGAAAATGTTTTCACCCATAAACACCATGAGGTTACCACCTCCTCCCATTATTTCACCCTTTACTCTCTTCCTTCATGAGGCCGTAGTACGTTTCAATCTCGACTTGTATAAATAGGTCTTACCTATTTCCACCGGACAACAAGTCTCGGTCAGAGAAAAATACAACACTCTCATAAAAGTCAACTTTACAAGCTCTCCAAAAAGCTTTCATCTCTTGCAAGCTTCCTAAGCTTTCACTTTCTGATACAAGTCGAGACACTACTCTCCCCACTATTCTGGTCTCAACACCTTTCTTTGCTTCCTCCCAAAATCAACCCTTTCTCCTCCACTTTGTGACCGAAGCAAGTCCGGAACGACCATCTCTTGGTTTAGGCCGGACTTGTACAGATTGATCTCTCGAACCTATAAAGTGCTCACGTGCAACACATTTGTTTAGGGTTTAAACCAGTTTCTCACTCACTTACAGAATTTACCGAAATCGGCGGAAACGATTTTCACCCATAAATAATTGGCGACCACAGCGGGAGGATTGATCTATCGGTTACAATACCAACTCCGACTCCTTATTTCGTTTCCCGAACGTCAAATCCCAACATGGTGGAACTCAGGTCCGAGCGGCCGTCGAGAACACCAAAGACAGAACGCATCCCTGATGTTAGCATCTCTCCCAATAACGTTGTTGCATCACCGGCTGACAACAGCAACATCGAATGCACTACCTCAAGTGTAACACCGCCAATCACCAGGGCCAGAGCCGCTGCCTCCTCTAGTGTCTCTGCACCACCCTCTAATCATGGCAACGAAAATATCTCTTAGGGTGTCACGCCACCAGTCACCAGGGCTAGGGCCGCCGCTACGATCCCAAATGCTTCGTCTAGCATGACGCCTCCGACCACAACTAAGGTTCCAACTACCCCGCCGACGGGACGAGAGACCGGAGGGACCAGAGGAAGTCGTCCTTACGTCACCATCGCTGATTTGATGGAACGACAAGAGATGCTCGCCAGAGCCCAGACGGATATGGTTTCAACGCAGAAGGAGGTACTCATCTTTCTCAAGACCCTGACAGAGCGACTACCACGTGAGTCGCGTCCTCCAGAGCCGCTTAGAAACGTCTCCAACAACCACGACGCCAGCACCTCGGCGGAGCATGCCTCCACGGATGAGGGAACTCGCGCTAGAATCCCGTTGGAAAGAAATCAGTCGCCCAACTTCGTCACGAGAGAATATTTGGAACAACTCCTCCGCAACTGAATCAAGAATGATGAGTTGGACTTGCATCATCACCAACCCCTTACCCATCCGAAATGCAGAGAATCCCTCTCCCAAGGGGGTACTCTTCTCTCAATTTACCCCGTACGATGGTACCGGAATGCACGTGAGCATGTCTCTCGTTTCTGGAATCCCTAGGTGAACATGAATATAATCACGTTCTTCGTTTAAGGGAATTCTCAAAATCACTTACCGGAAGGGCGTATACATGGTACAACAAAGATCCCACCGAACAACATTCCCAACCGGAGTAGCATGGTCACTGCGTTTTACAAGAAATACTTCTTCGTGTCTCAACAAGTTACTTTCTCGCACCTCGGAAGAATGTAACAAGGATAACGAACATCCGAATGATTTCGTCAAAAGGTTTAGGGTTCAAGCACTCGACTGTCACGACCCAAACGTGACAGAGCAACAACTGGTGAACGCATGCATCAATGGTATGGTTCCAATTTACCGCTCCCTGCTAGAAAACTTGCGCTTCCAAACGTTCTATGAACTCCATGAATCCGCCGTACGATCTCGCAACAACAAGACCAAAGATTACTGGAAAGAGCTAGGCCAAATCGAACCGAAGACACGCGTGAAACTCGCGGGAGTAGACGCCTCATCAGCAAACAATTTAATGCCGGCCCATCCTCCGTGAACATAGTAAACGAAAGGGGAAAAAGGAAAGCCCCAACTACAAGCCACCAGCCAAAACGTGAAGCGCCGACGCAACGGGAACCCCCGCCACGAAAGGCCGTCACTAAAACTCCTATGTAGCATCATGAGACCGAAGGAAATACCTTTGATTTCCCGTTTCATCGAGGAGGTGATTGACCTCCTAGAAGCCTGGGTTCAAGATGATATTATCGACCGCCACCTCCCGCACGTCTACCAACCGAGGCCGAAATGGCGAACCCTGGTACGCCACTACCACAGTTCGTTCACCACCCGACCAGCGATTGCAACAGACTAAAGCATATTTTCAAAGAAAGAATAGAAGCGGGAGGACTCCAACCAGATATGAAAGAGTGCATCGAGACCCACTCCCAATAAGAAACTCGGGTCCTCTGGGGACTCCGTGCACGAGACTGTACAATCCATGATGCAACATGTATGCGAAATTCTGTATCTTTCCAAGGTGCAGCGCCAAGATATTTTCACAGCTCTCAATCGTGTTGTATCCGGCAAACAACATTTTTCTCTCCTCGGAAACCACGCCAGGGGCCCAAGCTTCCCAAACAGGCGGAAAGGAGAACTGGGGACTGCTGACCACGTCCCGTTTAAGAGGTAACGAATTTGACGACACGCTCATCGACACGGCCTCTGACCACAACATCATTACTTTCAAGACACTAAAGGCAGCAGGATTTACAAAACAAGACGCTACCTATTCCCCGTATGTGATTAAGAGCTTGAGAGGAGAAAATTTGAACGCGCATGGCTACATCAACCTAGAAATCAAGATGGGAGACGATATAACGCATAGAAAATTCCACATTGTCAAAGAACTAGATCATGACATGATATTGGGACACTTATGGGTGCTCGACAACAAAGCGAAATTGGATGTAAACCCTCTGTCGACGTTCACGCCCGAAGGAATTCCCAAAAAATCATCCCACGTGTTATCACATCAACGATCTATTGAAGGAACCCAGACATCCGGAGAGGACCCGTTGGCGTTAGCTCATGGTTTTCAAATGCAAGTAAGTCTGACCAAGCAACCTTTTCTGCAACCAGTCTTTCCTTCCCCGGTTCTGTCATGGGGACTCGGCGCGATTACTGGCACCAACGCTGTCAAGAAATGTGAATGGGGAGCTGGACCATTTGAACACTTTGCAAGAAGCTTGGAAACTTCTATTAAAGCCAACGAAGCCAAGACTCAAAACGGTTGCACGACGTCTGAACTCGTTTTCAATCGGAGATGTAGTGGTTAAGGAAAGCTCGTTTCAAGTTGGGAGGATGACAAGAAAATGGATTTTCCCAATGAAGGAGAAGACGAGTCAGATCCGGTTGCGGATATCCTTTTGGGAGGATATTGCAAGCTCATCAATACGACACACCCGAAGGCGTGATAATTCACTCGCGATGGCTCAAGGAATCTAATCCCTAAAATGCTGTACTTCCCAATCACTCCTCTTTTAGTATTTCCTTTAACAATTCCTCTTAATAGTTGTAATTCCCCAAGATGAATACACTGTTTGTATTTTTCCCTAGGGATTCCCTTTTGTCAAAAAAAAAAAAAAAACACATAAATACATCTCTATCCAAGCGAATCCTCCAGATATCAGAGAAATACATCAGATAAACCCAGAAAACCATTGCAGAGCCATTATACCACAACCTCTTTCAAAAAATATGTATGAAGCAAAATGTTGACTGGCAAAGAAGAAGGAAAAGACGAGCTTACAAAAAAAAAAAAAAAAAAAAAAGGGGACACCAGGGGAACTAAAGCAGCTAACAGAAAAAACAAAAGGGGAGAACTAGCACTCGGGGGATCGGAGTACAAGTCCCCTCGGGTAAGACTATCTTCAAGCACTTCCCCCAAAGAATCCCTCGGGCAACAAAGGTTCCATTCAACGGCGTTAGCAGCAGCAACCTCAACATCCCATCCCGAAGCAACCACAGCGGCAACAGCGTCCTCCCCGACGACCGGTCTAGCACACGCCACAATGACCCCTCCGGTATCACCAATGACACCTTTAGCATCAACTTCAGAGGGTATATCGTTTCCGTCATATGCTCCTTCGGAGGTTTTCTCAGACGACACTTCGAGAAAGTTCTTTGATTCATCCACATCGAGTCAAGAATCATGGCTCTCTCCTCCAAGGCCACCACACGTTCACTTTTCCGTCGTTTCAACCTAGAAACAGTCCGATCCGCCCCATACCCGGATCGAGGGAAGGCTTTGCCACACTGAAACCCCTCCTCCATGCTCACTGAACCCAAGAGAGTTCGAACACGCACCTGTTCTTCATGGGGATAGATGGAAGGAGGTCCTTAACGATTTCACTAGCTTCGTGGAACGGAGATTCAATCCCAACCAATGCCTCCTCAAGAGAAGAAGATCGATCTCCGCCAAGTCTGAAGTCCTTTTCCGAAGAGTTAAAGGCACAGCCATCCCTGGAGGGTCCCATCACACACTGCAAAAGATGGGGAAAATGATCTAGTCCCATCATATCTATACACATATAAAAGAGGATAACACGGACAGAGAAGAAGAAGAAAACATACCGGTATGATCTTCTTAGCCCGAATAACCCTAGTCGGGGTACTTTTGCAAGAGTTAGACCTCGCGCCTTCACCTGGAGAATCTGACTGGTTAGAAGATGATTCATCTCTGTGCGACATGACAAAAAGAGAAACTCGACAAGAAGAACCCTTTTTCTCAAACGAGGGAGACGATACAATTATTTTGAGTATGAATACGGAACCTTTTAAAAAAAAAAAGGGGGAAAGGAAGCAATGAGGGATATAACGCTTCCAGATTTTGGCATGAATAGTGCCTTGATTGAAGCCGCGCGTGAAGGAAGGCAAAATAAGGAAACTTTGCTATATGTAAAAACGCCTACTCTTAGGGTTTAAACCTACGTGAAAAGGGAAATAAGAAAAGTACTGGAAGACATACCTGGAAGCCGGTTCCCCTTCGTGACTCTGCCGCTAGTACGAAAAGATGAAAGAACAGAGTGCAAGATGAGAGAATGGGATTTTACATATATGAGCGTGAAGATTCTGAAATAGGGAAGGATTTCCCTTTACCAAAAATCGTGCATGTAAAGAACGGGCCCACAAGGGCGCCCGACTTCCCAACGACGCCCAAGTAGCACGCTCAGTTTCCCAACTGCACGAGCTTCCCAATGACTGCCCAAGTCACGCCAGCAAGCACGCACAGCTTCCCCACCCTGCGGCGGTTCCGCCAGCTGGCACGCTCAGTTTCCCAACTGCGCCAGCTTCCCAATGACTGCCCAAGTCACGCCAGCAAGCACGCACAGCTTCCCCACCTTGCGCCGGTCCCACCAGCTAGCACGCTCAGTTTCCAACTTGCAACAACTTCTCGATGCCGCCCGCCTTCCCGTCTCTCACGACGCTAACTTCCCAATTATGCCACCTCCCGATTTATGCAAAATCGCGAGGCAAGGATTCCAAATTCTATTTATAAAAAGGTCAGACGAACCTCCTCAATTCTCTTTACAGTTTGCTGTTGATAGTTTGTCACCATCTTATGCTTACCTCGCAACAAAGCTCCTGTTCCGAGCTAAGCAGGGGACTTAATGGTGATGGTGGTTTTTAAACAAAGGGTAAAACCGTAAAATCCCAAATAACCTAATGTCACCAGTGACACATTTATTAGAACATTCAATGCATGTAGTCAGTAATTAATAGGGGGTATTTTTTTAAATTAGGGTTACAAGTTACAACAAACAAAACCCTAATTCCCCCTAGTGCTAATGGCAAATCATGCCAGCCACACCTAGCCTAAGTTAGCCGCCTCTCTATGCCAATGGAAAATCATGCCAGCCATACCAAACGCGACGAAGCATGCCAACCATGCTAGCCGCACCTCCGTGCCAATGGCAAATCATGCCAGCCACACCTAGCCTAAGCTAGCCGCATCTCTATGCCAATGGAAAATCATGCCAGCCATGCCAAACGCGCCGAAGCATGCCAACCATGCTAGCCGCACCTCCGTGCCAATGGCAAATCATGCCAGCCACACTTAGCCCGAGCTAGCCGCGCCATGCCAAACACACCCTGCCTTGGCCCTAGCTACGCTGGTCACGCCACGCGAAGCCAAACACCCCTACTTTGGCCCTAGCCGCGCCATGCCAAAGTAGCGCCCACACCTAGGCTTGCAAACCATGCAACCTAGGCCAAATTGGCCACATATGTCATTGGCACATGCCAACATGCTCGCTGGTAGCTTTTCTTACCAGACCACGACCCTAATGGTCGAGCATGCCATTGGCACATGCCAACGCGCATCGCTAGTAGCTTTTCCCACCAGGGCGCGACCCAAGTTGGCCACGCACGCCATTGGCACATGCCAACACGCATCGCTGGTAGCTTTTCCTACCAGGCCACCAGGACGCGACCCAAATTGGCCACGCATGTCATTGGCACATGCCAACACGCTCACTGGTAGCTTTTCTTACAAGACCACGGCCCTAATGGCCGAGCATGCCATTGGCACATGCCAACGTGCATCGCTGGTAGCTTTTCCCACCAGGGCGTGACCCAAGTTGGCCACGCACGCCATTGGCACATGCCAACACGCTCGTTGGTAGCTTTTCTTACCAGACCACGGCCCTAATGGCCGAGCATGCCATTGGCACATGCCAACGCGCATCGCTGGTAGCTTTTCCCACCAGGGCGCGACCCAAGTTGGCCACGCACGCCATTGGCACATGCCAACACGCATCGCTGGTAGCTTTTCCCACCAGGGCGCGACCCAAGTTGGCCACGCACGCCATTGGCACACGCCAACACGCATCGCTGGTAGCTTTTCCCACCAGGGCGCGACCCAAGTTTGCCACGCACGCCGTTGGCACATGCCAACACGCATCACTGGTAGCTTTTCTTACCAGGCCACGTCCCTAATGGCCGAGCATTCCATTGGCACATGCCAACGTGCATCGCTGGTAGCTTTTCCCACCAGGGCGTGACCCAAGTTGGCCACGCACGCCATTGGCACATGCCAACACGCTCGCTGGTAGCTTTTCTTACCAGACCACGGCCCTAATGGCCGAGCATGCCATTGGCACATGCCAACGCGCATCGCTGGTAGCTTTTCCCACCAGGGCGCGACCCAAGTTTGCCACGCACGCCGTTGGCACATGCCAACACGCATCACTGGTAGCTTTTCCCACCAGGGCGCGACCCAAGTTGGCCACGCACGCCGTTGGCACATGCCAACACGCATCACCGGGTAACTTTTCCTACCAAGACGCGACCCAAATTGGCCACGCATGTCATTGGCACATGCCAACACGCTCACCGGGTAGCTTTTCTTACTGCACCACGGCCCTAATGGCCGAGCATGCCATTGGCACATGCCAACGTGCATCGCCGGTAGCTTTTCCCACCAGGGCGTGACCTGTTGGCCACGCACGCCATTGGCACATGCCAACACGCCGTTGGTAGCTTTTCTTACTGCACCACGGCCCTAATGGCCGAGCATGCCATTGGCACATGCCAACGCGCATCGCTGGTAGCTTTTCCCACCAGGGCGACCCAAGTTGACAACGCACGCCATTGGCACATGCCAACGCGCATCGCTGGTAGCTTTTCCCACCAGGGCGCGACCCAAGTTGGCCATGCACGCCATTGGCACATGCCAACACGCATCGCTGGTAGCTTTTCTCACCAGGACGCGACCCAAGTTGGCCATGCACGCCATTGGCACGTGCCAACACGCATCACTGGTAGCTTTTCTTACCAGGCCACGGCCCTAATGGCCGAGCATGCCATTGGAACATGCCAACACGCATCTCTGGTAGCTTTCTTACCAGGACATAGCCCTAATGGACGCGCGTGCCATTGACACATGCCAAACACACACACTGGTAGCCTAACTTGCAAACCGTGCAACCTACCACCAAGGCATTCCGCACATGCCATTGGCACATGCCAAACACACACGCTGGTAGCCTAACTTGCAAACCGTGCAACCTACCACCAAGGCATTCCACACACACCATTGGCACATGCCACACACGCCACTAGCAGCTCTGGCATTACCACTTGCACTCAAGGTGCAACCCGCAACAAAGGCATTCCACACATGCCACACGCGCCACTAGCAGCGCCATTTGCACTCGAGATGCAACCAACACTCGAGACATCAACACAAACTGGGGATAATTTCCCGTGGTTTTGGTTTGGCGGTCACAACTTTGCAGCGTACACTACGCTCACATTAAGAAAGCGTGAGAAGGAATAAAGCGGTCAAATAAATGAGGAAATAATGGTGAAAACGTTTTCACCCATAAACACCATGAGGTTACCACCTCCTCCCATTATTTCACCCTTTACTCTCTTCCTTCATGAGGCCAGAGTACGTTTCAATCTCGACTTGTATAAATATGTCTTACCTATTTCCACCATACAACAAGTCTCGGTCAGGAGAAAAATACAACACTCTCAGAAAAGGAAACTTTGCAAGCTCTCCAAAAAGCTTTCATCTCTTGCAAGCTTCCTAAGCTTTCACTTTCTGATACAAGTCGAGACACTACTCTCCCAGAATTATTCTGGTCTCAACACCTTTCTTTGCTTCCCTCCCCCAAATCAACCCTTCTCCTCCACTTTGTGACCGAAGCAAGTCTGGAACGGCCATCTCTTGGTTTAGGCCGGACTTGTACAGATTGATCTCTCGAACCTATAAAGTGCTCACGTGCAGCAAATTTGTTTAGGTTTTAAACCAGTTTCTCACTCACTTACCGAATTTACCGAAATCGGCGGAAACGATTTTCACCCATAAACAGGAGGGTAGATAGGGGATTTGGTATCTCCCCGATAAAATGATACCCCTATTATTTTAGAGTGATAGGTTAAATCATGGCAGGCTTAGAACGTGTGATATATATTTCTTTAAGTGAGTTAATATTTGAGCGGGTATTTACACTTAGTGAGAATGCAATACAAAAATCCGTCACTTTTGTTGTAAACCTCCCTGGGTAAAGATAACCAGTAAGGTTTTCATATGCCAGATAATTATGTGTTCCATTTTTCACCCGTACAATCTATTTAACTCCATCCACACAAGTACCTCTCAATTCAAAAGGACATGGAAATTTTTTTGATCTCGCAACTCTTCCTTTTTTGGACTTGTTTTGTTTTTTCTCCACATGCTCCCCGAACCTTTCGCATGCGAAAATGGTGAAAGATCCTTTGTCATTCGGTTTTTGCAGTGATTTTCTAATAATCACAACTGTATGTTTCTTCTTTCCGACTGATTGACACCAATTATCATGTCTCGACGACTTTCAAATAACTACAATAAATGGCCAATAAATATTTATATACTAACTATCAGAGTAATCTGAGCGATCTATTAAAATCCTCTCCATAACCGTTTATTCCAAAAAATTATCCAAACCTAGTTTCTTCAAAATTTCTTCTTCTTCAAACCTAGATTTACTAGGATTGAATATGATATATCAGATTTTCCAAGTAAATTTGGGTTTGTAATTGTATAGTTAACTTCCCTGCTTTCAATAAAAATCACTTTGTGATTAGGTTTTAGAATTTTACTTTTACATTATTGTTCTTCTATTTTTGTTGTTTTAATGGATATTTCATGCCTTGTCACAATTTCAATTCTAATCGCCATTAGGGCATTTTATTATAGCCCATGTGCTCTTAAACTGAAATCCAATTGGAGATTCAAGCATATCTTTGAAGACGATCGATTCCGATGTGACGATGATTAAGAATTATACAAAGAAAATCAATAGCTATTGGAATGGATCGTGATTACAATGATTAGCGGAAACTACTTTAACGGATTTCATCTGACTGAAGAAAAAGCCTCTGAATGGTTGAGAATAATCAAAATACCAGTATTCAGATTAGTCTTTTCCATTTTATTTGATTTCATATAGATCAAAGAATTCACATTGTATATTGGTTGTATCAGTGTGCAATGTATTATGATTATGATGAAACATAAGGGTATGTTTATCTACCACTTCTGTTATGTAACAATCCAAACCTCAATTTGAATGAGGTAATCTAATAAATAATTCTAGGGGTTTTTAAAGCCCCTCTTTCCAAAATATACTAACTATCAAATAACTACATTTTTAACATAAATGAATATACGAAATTCCATACCTGATCGCTTGTAAAAGCATTTGTTACATCGACAAAACTAGTATCTAGAGGTTGTATTAATGCTGGCTCCGATCTTATTACTTGTTGTTCATGATTTGGTATACATCATTTTCATATTGTATAGTATATGCATGATTTTAATTACGTAAATCAATATATAATCGTAATAAAATAGTACAACCAATAATTACAAATACAACATGTAATTAAATAATGAGATAAAATATTTGTAGTATCACCTCATTATAAGAAATCAAGGTGTTATTTGAATTGTTAGTACCAACATGATCTTTCATGTAAATTTCCAATTGATTTTTTCCAGGGTTTCAGATGGCGTAGACAGAAAACTTGATTAATTTTCTTCCATTTTAATAACAAATATTAAATAATAATTTTATGAACTTTGTATCTAGTAACAACTAGGTTCTATGGTTAAAATAGTTTTTTTCTCATGTATACAAACTCTAATAAGAAAGAAAGAAAAAACCAAAAAAAAAAAAACAAACCCTAAAACGTTTTTTTTATAAACGTTTATTGATTCACCGAGTCACTAACTCACTCTCTCACTTATTCACTGATTTTCTATGAATAATGAAGGTCACTTTGAATTTTAAAACTAAATTGACTAAAGTCAAATAGGGTATGGTTAATAAATGTAATGACCCGTCCCACTTAGCCAATGCGGTTATCCGGCAGTGTGTGGTTTTTAGCGGGCATCATTGCGGTCATCCAACAGCAAACTCTAGAGCCAATTGTGCTGAAAAGGCCACGATATTAGGAAAGGACAAGTCATTTCACGATATTAGGCCAATTGCAATATCACATGAAATTTGTCCACTGCCGAATATCAGGGTATTGCAATATCACCTGAAAATTTTCCCCACTTAGCCACTGCGGTCATTTGGAAGTGTAGGGTTTTTAACGGGCATCGCTGCGGTCATCCACCAACAACTTTCCGGGAGGTCACCCATCCCTGGATTACTCCGGCCCAAGCACGCTTAACTACATAGTTTTCTGCCAACTCTGGAGCCAATTGTGTTGAAGCCTTGGTGTTAGAAAAAGGAAAAATCATTACTTATATTCCATTCAACCAACCACTGCCGAATATCAGGGTATTACAATAAAAATGTAGGATATATTAAAGAGGAGCCAAGAAAAATACTTATTATAATAGAGAAGCGAGAATCCAATTATCTCATGACATGTGTATATAATTACTTTTATTATTCTTTTTGCCGACAAAATCTTCCCCAACACCATTTCTGTTTGTCGGTGGTAATAGTGTGACACTAGGAGAGCGTGGTATACTCTAAGAATACATGCCTGTCTACTTGCAATTTGGATGCCAACAAATTAAATGTTTTATTTGTGAGAATGAGAGAAGACTCGCGAAGCTTATATGGTTGTTCGTTCATCTATAAGTTGCAAATTTGCTCCCTTTGCAGTGGCATTCCATTTGAAACATAGAAGGGTTTAAGTTTAGTAATTGTATATATTAATTCTCTAGCTATTTATTTTACAACCAAAGCGTTCTACGAGTTGAGATGATGGAGGAAATTGCATAAGATAGATGATTAAAGTAAAGATGTGCGACTGATCACTAATATAATCTGAAGTCTTTGAAAACAGCTTTCATCCTATGTTTCCATCATGTTGGTGTCCTAACCCATGTCATTGTAAATAACATGGGTAACTGTCGTGTATCTCAGGGTACATTAAAAGAAATGTATCTATATACTGAAATTATTGATTTATAGCTTCTGCTAGGGAGTATTTTTATTTTGGGGAAGTAATTGTTTGGTTTTTTTAGGTGGACCGAAAACTATTTGGTCCAGCGGCAAAAATTGTTTCCTATTTAGTCTAAAAAGATTTTTAAATCAAAAAGTCTCGGCAGACCGAGAGAAAAACTACACAAAACAAAACCGCCCCTCACAAACCATCCCCTACACGTCTTTCGATGGGCTCACAAAAAAAAAACCGTGAAAGGCATTTTTTACCTAGTTTGTTTTCTCGGTCCGTAGAGAAGCGTTGTTTAAAAATATTAAGTGGACAAAAATATCCTTTCATATTGTTTCAACTTTAATTTTTGTACTCTTCTATTCCTATAATTATTTGAGTTCATGTTCTCTGATGAACTCTGAATTTCTTCTTATTTTCGTACTGGAGTTCATTATCTTTGATGAACTATCAGGCATTGGTCATGATTATGTAGATTTGAGTTCATTTTGTTTGATGAAACAACTTTAAAAAGAGAAAATAACAAAGTTCATTCTTTAAAGTGAACACCCAACAAAATTCATGACAAAAAAACAGAGTTCATTCCTTAAAGTTAACACCCAACATAACTTCTACTATTTATGACAAAAAACAGAGTTCATTCCTTAAAGTTAACACCCAACAAAACTTCTACTATTTATGACAAAAAACAGGGTTCATTCTTTCTAATGAACACACAACAGAACAAACCAAAATTCAAACTAAAACAGAGTTCATTCTTTAAAATGAACACCTAACAAAACTTTCATTATTATGAACAAAAAACGGAGTTCATTCTTTCAAATGAACACCTAATAAAAACAAAATAAATTAAGACTAAAGTAAAGTTCATTCCAAAGTAGTCGAAATCGTTCCTCGGACCTACTCGGCTGGGGAGCTTGGAGCGAGGAGCAATAAGTTCGGACTTGGAAATCGCCAAAACTCGGTCTACTACTCGGAACTTATTTATTCGAGACTTATATATTGCTGCTTATAAATCTTGAATTGTATGTAATTAAAATTAAAATTTTAACACTACCATGTAACTAAGTGTGTATATTGTTATATTTAACATATTGATCATGTATTTAGAGGTTTTTTTTTTTTTGATAACTCCCATATGAGGGATTACAAAAAAATTATTTTTTGAGTTTAGTGCATGCGAGGTCAACTCAGAAAAATCGTTAACTCGTTTTGCTCAAAAATCGGTCCAAATTGGCAATAAAGCAGCATCAAAGATCAAATCACCTATTGTTGTTGCTCTTGTTATATTTGGAGAGTAATAGAATCTTTCATAAATTATACCGTCTTACGTGGTTATAGACAAGAATATATATATAGCCTACTGAATTTTAGAACAAGCACCAACTCTAAATAAAGAAAAAAAAAGGAAACTAGACATTAACGTGCAACTCTATGCTGCTCATTTTCTCCAGATTCTTTTAGAGAGTTTTTACCAAACAACCTTTTTGGTCCATCTTCACACATAATCAGTTTTTATGTCCATTTCTGCTCGAGTTTTACCAACGTTTTAACTAGGCCCCAGATAGCCAAGCCCCCCAAATTTAGGTTAAGCCAGAAACCCTAAATTTGCATAGCAAAGGCTCAATATAGTGCTTGCTTTAGTAGCCCTCCTCAAACCTACGCTGGCCATGGTCCAAACAAACGATCCTAGCCCTTAATTACAGATCTAGCTTATTCAAACTGAAGTTTAGGTTCTCTTCTTCATTTCAAAAGCCGCCAATGCCTTGTTCTTCATTTTCCCCATAACTTCAACAGTCTCTCAACCCCTCTCTCTTTCTGTTTCTCTCTTAGTTTCCTGAAATGAAATCTGAAGAAACGTCAATGTGGAGGAGACTCCCGGAAGAGAATCAGGTAGATATCTTTCTGAAATTACCGGTGAATTCAATATTAGCATGTAGATGTGTATGCAAGATTTGGTGTAATCTACTTCGTAACCCTAAGTTTATTAGAAATCACCTTAATCGATCAATTCGAAATAATAACAACCCTAGACTCATGATTGTTCAGCCTCAGTATGGCAAGAACCCCATCATTAGCTCCATAGATTACAAATCAATTTCATCTTCATCTCCATCAGAACTGAAAGTTAATTCAATAAATTATCCATTCGAAAATGAGGAAATTGAGGGTATTGCAACTCTGGGTTCTTGTAACGGATTGATTTGTTTGGGTATTTCTAGTGGAAAGGGTATTGAGTCGAAAAATTATATTTGTATTTGGAACCCATCAACTGGTGAATATAAGACTATCAAACTACCAGTTTACGAATGTGTGGCTGAATCAAGTCCAAAATCTTATGATGTTAGAAGTAGATATGGGTTCGGCTATGATGGTAACATCGATGATTACAAGTTGGTGAAAATGTCCTTCAATGAAAGTCTTCTTAATAGTTTCCCAAAGTTACAAACAATTCAAGTGTATGCGTTAGGATCCAAGCGTTGGAAAACTATTGAATGCCCAGACCCCTACATGTTTCCTAGTCGTCAGTTCAACAAAATGCTTCCCGGGTTGCTTTTCAATGGTGCTCTTCACTGGTCACCTGGTATGACCATCAACCAAGGAACCAACTCTGAAGTTATAGTTTGTTTCGATATTCACAGGGAGAGACTGATGGATGTTCCCTTTCCAGAAGAACCTAAGCTACATCTACGTAGTCGGAATTCGTATAAACAAGTGGGGCTATTGGGAGACTGCCTTTGTGCTGTGTTTCTTTATTCCTTCCAGGCTGATATTTGGGTGATGAAAGATTATGGAGTAAGTGAATCTTGGACTAAAGTGTTAACCATTTCCGAATTAGCAATGTTCACAGACCCATTTTTGAAGCCGTTGTGGGCTTTTGAAAACGGTGATGTTCTAGTTCACTCTCGCGAAGAATTGAGTTTATGCAGCCAAAATAATGGAACAATAAAGGTTCTGCTCCATGGTAACCATCCAGAGAGTTATGTGGAGAGCCTGGTTTCTCTCGAATCGGATACTTATGTGAAAAGAAGTACTACAAATGGAATAAGAAGGAAGCCAAGCGACAGAGATTGAGGTAAACATATCATATCTTACGCACTAGGTTATCTTTTGAAATTCTCGTGGTACACGTCTGCTAATCTAATTGTTATTTCATCTCCCAATGTGCCCATATATCTGAAACTAGCAACGCCGTAAGGGGGCCAAGGAGTATTACTGATTGTCTTATTTGGCAATGCCCAGTTGTTTGTTTTAATTTGTTCTCGATTGGGATGGATTTGAATCTTTTGTTTTTTGTTTCTTTTTTGCTTCTTCTTGTAACCTTTGTTCACTGTTATGCCAACATTGACTTCTGCGCGTACGAAACTAGATATGCTTATTATGTAACTATTGTATATTGATCATACCCGTAGACGAGCACAAAAGCTAAGAAAAATCAAGAAAAATAGAGTTAGAATGTCAATATTGCAATCACTTGGATTTTACATAGAATGAGTTGGGGGAAGTAGACAAAGTCAATCCATAAAATCATTTGAAAGATTGAATTGGTTATTTGCACTCGCTAGTGAATTGTATCTTCCTTACCTGTCTGTCCATCTTTCTGTATTCACTAATTTTTCTTGTTTCTCGTAGTTGTAATTTATTGATTTGTTGAATGATATTACAGATGAACATGATTATCTTCGAGAACCATCTGAGATTTCATCACTAATGGCAATCATTTCCAACAATGGAGGCTTTTTGCAATGTAAGTGAAGGCACAGTATAAACCTCTCGGCAAGATAGTTTGTGACAATGGTCTAAGAAGCATGCAATTCTTGGGATTTTGATCAGGATCATTGCATGGTGTTTCTGTTGTTGATCGAGAATTGATTTTTCTGTTGGCATAAAAACTCTGCAGCAAACAAACTATTGACAGTTCCATTCTGGTAGTTATTTATTGAAATAAACTATTCTGCCGTCTTTTTGCCTCAAATTTTCTTATTCTGTAAAGCTAATTTTCGTTTAGCCCGCGTATGGCCATTTTACGTTTATATGGCAGTCTCAGATTGGGTGTGCTGCTCCCTGGTTTACTCTACCGATGGGACTCATGAGATCATTGACTCTAGTCTATGAGTTTTGACTGTTGGTCAAACACCCACACTTGGATCTTTAGAAAACGTATGTGTTAGACACACGGTGATTTCATCATCGTGAAATCACCGCAAGAGAGAAACTCCTGGGACCCATCAGGAGATAATAGGAGGTGGATTTTTGATTTTCCGTGGGTTCCTCAATTGTGTGTGTGACGCTGTGATTTTACCGTGAAAAAATCACAGTGTGTTTATACTTATCATTTAGAAAATAGCTATACAATTTTTGTTATCGCAAAATGGAATATCAAAGAAGATAGAGTATCGAAGAAAACAAAAGGTTTATATATCATTCTCCTTTTCGGGGAATTTTTAGGTTCAGGCAGTTTTAGAGTGGTTTTTCTTTTTTGCGGCGGTTTGTCCTATAAACCAGTGTAAAGAACATGCCATTGGAGAAACTAGAAAAAGAAAAGAACGCGTAATTGGGGATACTAAAACTAATTGGGGGATATAAATTACTTCCCCCAACCAATAGTGTTTGTTAAGGGGTGTTTTTTGAGGGCGAAAATACGAAGCTACCCTTTAAAACAATAAAAGCTAAATCAAACATAAATATACCCTACTCCCTTTTAAATTCGAAACATTTCTCACTCCCTTTCAAATTCCCTTCTCCTTCTCTGCCGGCTCCTCACTTTGAATTTTTTTTTTTTTTTTACATTCGGTAGGGATGAAGACCATGCCAGAGTGAGTGCCGGCATGGTTATTTAGGATGAAGACCATGCCGTTACTGAGTGCCGGCATGGTTATTTAGGATTGAGACCATGCCGATACTGGGTTCCTCAGTACCGACATGGTTATTTAGGATGAAGACCATGCCGATACTGAGTTCCGGCATGGTTATTCAGGATGAATACCATGCCGATATGAGTTCCTAAGCATGGTTATTCGTGATGAATACCATGCCGATACTTGCTATATCAGACGAATTTTTTCTGTATGTTTTTATCCTCAAACCGGCATGGTTCATTTGGGAATCGACCATGCCGACACTGAGGTTTTCAGGCGTAACAATGGCGGATTTAATGAAAAAAATCAAATTTCAATACATTAAGACCCATATATGACTAATTGGAGCACTTGTATATTCAACTTGTTTACTTTCATGGTTGGTTCTTCCCATAAATTTTCATGATCATAGATATCTTGATTTAATGTTGTTGCATCAACAAATTCAATGATAATGATTTATTCTAATGATTATCAAACTAAACTATTAACTTACCTAATTATATTTAACCATTAAACATGATTAGTGAGGGGTAGATTAGGTATTATGTAAAACACTTAGATAAAGGGTGACCCTGAATTGATATTTGGATCCAAGTTTTGTCCTTTTCCTTTATCTCCCAATTAGTTTTGATATCCCCCAATTGTGGGTCCAAATAAAACACCATTAAATCATAAGTCAAGAGAGCTCAGTATTTATACTTTTCTCTAACCGTATTTAACACAAAACATAGAACCAGCACTAGAAAGAGCTATTTCGAGATACTGGCTCCAAAAAAAAGGAGGAAAAAAAAAGATTAATGGGTTATTTGTCCAAATATTTTTAAAACATGGTTCAAATGGACGAGTAAAAATTAGTGAGTGAAATGGACACCAAAAAAATTGTAAGGATGATAGGGTTTTATGCGAAAGCAAAACAGGGTTTTTTGCGAATATATAAAACGGGGTGTATGCGAATACAACCTACTTAAGAAAGAATGACCTCCAAAAGATAAAATCACATGTGCGTTTACTTAGGTCTTTTAGTGTTTGATAATGAGGTCTTGTTGAGCTTCCCTCGCAGAGGTCTTAATCAGCCTCTCCTCCGTTAATATGGCTTATCTTTGCCTCGGGATATTCTTTTTTGCCGTGCGATAGAGTCGCAGGACGTCTTTACGTTTTCGCGTATTGACCCCTTGACCCTACCTTATCATCTTTCGTATTATTTCCTCTCAGAGATATATAATTGTGCATCAATATCACAAGCCTAATAATTACACCTGTGAGTAAAAGCCTTGTGACATTGACGTCTTTGACACAATTCAGCTCCCTAGTGGAGAGTGCCGTCCTTATATTCCCCATGATTTCCCCTTCAAGGAAGCGTACCCAACCGGGTTAGGATGGGCTCTTCCAATCTAGTGATGCAACAATCAGTTGTTTTCGCGGCCTTTTATCCCTCATCCTATGTGGCTTATGGTTACAAGACCGCACCCTAAGTGGGGTATATTGAGGACTGAGTGTATCATAGCCAGGACTTTCCAAGAGCGGCGAGGTACGCTCCCGTACGCCCCACACTTTGGCTCAACCGCAGTGCGGTGCCCTGGTCGAGTTTCTATTCTCCATGATAGAGAACTTAGTACCTTAGTTTTTCAATTAAGGAGTCTCTTTCGGATAGGATTTTATTTCACCCCCACTATCCATGACTCAGGTCCCAGGAATGGTATGTCTTTCGCCCGAGCCATGCATTATCAAGTTTTCCCCAACTATGACGCGCGTTAGGGCTTATTTATATTGCCTCTTGCGCAAGTGCGAACTAGGGTGCACGCCACAATTGGATACCTAGCCTCCCTAGTTAGAGGTTTTAAATTCTGTTGCCCCCTATTGAGGTCTTATCATTGCCTCTTTCTTCTGCTTGTATATTTTTATGGATCATTATTTTGAAGAATGAGAATACTTTCTTTCTATTCATAACTTCGTGTGTACATTATGAATTCGCTTTTTCTTCTTTCGCACACATCAATCTGCTAAATGTCCTATGGATAATACTTTTTAAGATACATTATATTCCATAGATGATCAAGTTTTTGCTCCGTGTTCTTTCCATCCTTGTCCATTAACCCGTACGCTCCGTTCCCCACAATTTTCTTTATTATGTATAGTCTGTCCCATTTCTTCTCTAATTTTCCATCTCCTCCCTTTTGATAAGATGATATCTCTCTTAATACCAGCTCTCGTGGTTGAAATTCCCTTGGTTTGACACGTTTATTGTACTCTCTCGCCACTATTTTGTGGTAGTTTTCCATGTGTTGTAAGGCAATTTCTCTATTTTCTTCCAAGTCATCTAATTTTGCCAGTATCAAGTCGGTATTTAGGTTCTTCTCCCAAGCTTCTTTCTTCGTTGTTGGTATGATAACTTCGGTTGGCAATACAGCTTCCACTCCATATGTTAAACAGAATGGTGACATTCCTGTTGCTTCTCTTCGTGTTGTTCGATATGCCCATAAGACATTGTGGACCTGCTCGCACCATCCTTTATTGTATCCTTCCAATTTCTTCTTTAGCGTATTCGCGAGCGTCTTGTTAGTTGCCGCTTCCTGCCCATTACTATGTGGGTATAATGGAGTTGATTTTCCAATCTGGATCTTGAAGGCATGTAACAACATTTCTATGTTCTCGCCCTCGAACTGTTTTCCATTATCAGACACCAGTTGTACAGGGATTCCAAATCTTCAAATGATATTTCAAATATGAAGGTGAAGATGTCCTTATCGCATATATGTTGAACTGCTTTCTCCTATGACCATTTTATGAAGTAATCCGTTGCAACAATCAGATATCTTTTCTAGCCTGACCCTGGTATGAATGGACGCACTATGTATAAGCCCCATCTTGCGAATTGCCAAACACTGGTTGATGAATTTAAGTTCGCTCCTGGTGCATGTATTCTGTTTCCATGTATTTGACATTCCTCACATCTCCTAGATACTTCTTTCGCGTCCTCATGCATGTAAGGACAGTAATATCCTTGCATCTTTGTTTTGTACGCCAACGACCTTCCCCCGCTATGGTTTCCTGCATCCCCATAGTGTATTGCCTTTAGTATTTCTATTCCTCCAAGTATGAATGAAGTTGCGATCTCCAATCTGCTTCGTTCTCGTTTTATTCTCCTTCTTCGGCTTCTACCATCATTACATCTGCCTCTTCTTCTTTTTTGATTTACGGGAGGCAAAGTGTTGTAATATTTATATGCTGAGCGGTTAGATCCACCAGCATAGACGCAAGGAATGCTAGAGCATCTGCGAATCTATTGTCTTCTCTGCATATGTGTCTCCATTCTACATTCTTTACCTTTGCTGATAACTCCTTTGCGAGTAGATTGTATTTCCGTAATGAAGGATCATTTGTGCTGTATATCCCCAATATTTGGTTGATCACCAATTGTGAATCACTAGTGATTCTGACGTCATCTAGTTTCATTTCTACTTCCAATCGCAACGCATGTATTACTCCTTGATATTATGTTTCGTTATTAGTGGATGCGAATTCCAACCTAAATGAGTACGCCATTCTTGCTCCTAATGGTGAGATATTTACTATCCCAATACCATTTCCTTCTCCGTTTACAGATCCATCGACTATTATCTCCCATCTTTTAGAATATTTTCTTTTAACAGATTTTTAGGGTTTCCTGGATCTTCGTCCACCTCCATCATCTCTTCTACGCTCTCATCTTCCTCCAATGGAAATTTCGCTAAGAAGTCCATGTAAAGTGACTTATGATTTTGGTGAGGATAGTATATCGTACTTGATTTCGAATTCCCCCACTTGTGCATTCCATCTTTCTACTCTCCCAAACCTTTTTGAATTCTTCATTACAAATTCTATTGGCACCTTTGTAAGAACTCTGATCTTATGGGCTTGAAAGTACGTGCGGCTTTTGAGTTGCATATACCAGGGCGAGGATGAGCCTCTCGATCTTCTCATAATTCTTCTCTACTGCATTGTATGTTTTAAATAAATCGGTTTCTCAACTCCTCCATCTAAGCGAAGTAGTACGGCACTTAATGCATGTGGCGTCGAAGCCAAGTATAATAGTAGGTCCTCTCCTGGTTCAGCTTTCTACAAAATAGACACATTTATTAAATAATTATTTATGCTTTGCAACGCCTTTTCGCATTCAATTGCCCATTCGAATTTGGCTCCTTCTTTACAATGTTAAATAATTGCTTACATTTATCTGAAGAGCGCGAGATAAATCGTCCCAATGAGGCTAATAGTACATTCAACTTCTGTACATCCCTTAATGTTGCTGGTGTTGGCATGTCGCGAACTGCTTGCAACTTTTCTGGATCTACTTGTATTCCTTCTTCTGATACGATATATCCCAGGAATTTCCCTGATGCCACTCCAAAGATACATTTCGCAGATTTATCTTCATTTTGCATTGACGCATTCGCTCAAATATTTGTTCCAAATGGTCTACATGATCTTCATCCTTGTTGCTCTTTACTAACATATCATCAACGTAAACTTCTAAAGTCTTGTGGATCCACTTCGCGAATACCTTTTCCACCATCCTATGATACGTAGCACCTGTGTTTTTTAAACCAAAAGGCATTCCTAGATAACAAAATAATCCTCTTAGTGCGAAGAAAGCCGTGTGTTCCCGGTCCTATTCTCGCAATGGAATTTAATTGTAGCATGTATGCCCTTTCATTAGTGATAATCTTTTACACTGATGCAGCCTCTACCATCTCGTGGTATATCCGGTAATAGATAGTTGTCTTTTGGACACGCTTTGTTCAAGTCACTGAAGTCGATGTAGATTCTTATCCCTTTGTTATTTTTTGGTACCACCACCATGTTCGCTATCCACTCTGGATATTTTGCTGGTCGTATTATTCCTGCGTCTAACATCTTCTGCAACTCAGCTTCTATTTGCGAGTGATAGGTGGTTGTTATTTTCCTTATCCTCTGCTTGAATGGCGGCACATCCTTCCTAATATCTAACATGTGACATGCAATATCAGAATCTATACCTGGCATTTCATCCATGTCCCACCCGAAGACATCATTGTACTTTCTCAGAAGGTTAATTGTATTTTCTTCTTCTTCTGCCTACTATCCTTATCATCTTGGGCTCCTCTTCAGTCCCTATGTTTACTTCTTTAGTTGGTTCTGCTGCAATGAAGTTTGCTTTTGGTTCACTTAGCGGGGATGGATCTTTGATCTCCTTTGCTGGTGCATCTTCTTCATCTGTGATTTCGCTTGGTATTCCTCTACCTTCTTTCACTCGCACCATATATACCCTGAATTCTTCTTCTTTCCTTAATTGTTTTGTCTTCCTCCATCTATCCTTTGCTTCCTTGCTCTGCCTTCGTAGTTCTTGACATCTAATTGATTGCAGGCTTTCGCTCTTTCCGTATCGCCTCCGATTTCCCCTATTCCACTCGGCATTTGGAAACATATACATTGGTGCAAAGTTGACGCTAAGCCTTTTATACCATGCACCCACGGTCTTCCCAACAACATGTTATACGGTGACTCCACATCCACTACGCACAATGTTACCTGTGTTTCTATTTCTCCTAGCGGCATGTTTATAATTACCTCTCCTTTTGGTTTGGTCGTTGCTTTGTTGAATCCATGGATGTTGTATGCAGTTGGCATTAAGTCCATGTCGTTATATCCCATGTCCTTGAATGTGTGATAAAATAAAATGTCAACCGAGCTCCCAATATCTATCAAAGTTCTTTCGACCACCCATTCCTCTGAGCCTTTCACACCGCCATCCTTCACCATTCTTCGCACAGGTATAGTTACTACCAATGGATCTATTTTCCCCAAACTTCTCTGTGGTATGTTGTCCGCTTCGAACATGATATTCTGTTTTTGCCATTCGTGCAGCATGACATCTTTTCGACAGTCAAGATCCTCCTTCCTTCATAATCACATTTGTGGATCTTCCCTGTGAGTCCTGCATGAAAATCCATAACATCCATACCTGATTTTGTTATCATATTACACTGTAGACGCATGCCTCCTTTATTCTCTCCAACGGCCTTTATCACACTTGTGGATTTTCTCATCTTCTGTTTCATACACATGCTTGTTTACTCCCCCTTTCGCATCAATTCGTTCTTCTTTTTTTTATGGATAAAAAACCTTCAATAGTTTGTTCCTGAAATACAAATAGTTTCTCCAAATACCTCTATGAAAACCTTTTTTCCGATCTGCAAATCTTACTTTTCGAAAGAAAACTTATAATCTCTAGGATTATCCTATAAATTTGACACCAACAAAATTGACCAACCCTTTTGACTTATAAATCGCGAATTTTAAAAATTAAAACCCCATTTTTGATGAGTGAACATAGAGATTGATACTCAATGACAATAATCAAAATCTTTCACGAAAACAAGAACAACAAGAAATTTTCGAAAAATCAGTTTAAAACTTTCACAAACAATTGTAATCCCTATCCCGAGTTGTATTCTAGCGCCAAAATGTAGTAGTGGAAAATCCCACTACCACACCCCTTTGATAATTTGCTAACTAGACTATGAAATCATGATGAAGAACACATATAAGAATTTTATTAAGCTTTGGAAATCAATACAAAGAAGTGAAGATAAAACCCTAACTTGGGGAGCAAATAACTTTCTCTCTCCTAAAGTTCTACCTCAACTCCCTCAAAAGGTCCCTCCCTCAATACAATGGTGGCTGGTCCTATATATAGGAATTCTACATAGTGAAGGATAGCTAATAAAGCCCCTATTTTCGGATCTGGCGTGCGATGTATTCGCACCCGTATATTGGGTCCTCTTGCACGTCTTCTTTAACTTTGTTTAGATCCCACACTTTATTCGTGACCTTGTGACGTCATCAGCTTCGTCATCCGGAATATGCTACGTGCGAGTACGTTCGCCCCCTTGTAATAGTACTGCTTCGCATGATATCTACGTATGCGATATTTAACCCCCTACATTTAGTATTTAGCCTTGCATCACATCGCAAGCACCTAAAGTCTCACCTTGCGCGCAAGCATCTTACTCTTGCTTTCGCAGGCATAAAATCAAGCGAGTATAAACATGGACGGAGCTAAGTGCATCTTAGGTGGCTCTCGCGCCCTCCCTATTTTTTGTTAATTCATTAAAGATCCCTTGATATTCTAGTTATTTGGAAGAAAAAACCCTTAATAATCCCCCCTAAAATATATGTTTTGTAAATTAGTCCCCCTTGTGAAAGATTTATGGCTCCGTCCCTGAGTATAAATACTTGCACCTAGGAAAGCATAAAGTCTCGTCTAGACCACGAGCCCAACACCCGATGTTGGTCCGCATAAACACTCGTCTCGACCACTAGCCCAAGGCGCAATGTTGGTCCAAAGACTCATACTCAACACAAGCAACAGCTAGACTGCGTGCCCGAGCAGTGAGCGTTATTGTTAAAGCCTTGCCACAGCCGCAAGCAAGCAAAATACATTCCTCTTAAGACGCGACCAATTCTTGAGCATCAAATCCACCACATGGAAAAAAGTCTCGCCTAGCACATGAGCAACTTTCATTACAGGTTATCACAGCTGGGGACGTCTTAGATGCTTGGGGGGCGAGTTACGTCATCAATCGTCGACGTAGAAGGAAAACTTCTTAACCTCCACTAGAAGGAAAAATAAACTTCTTAACCCCAAACAAGTAGAAGGTTAAGAGGGACGGATATTTGTACCGTTTATAAAATAGATGGAGAGTCCGCTAATCAAGCTCGCCTAGTCCGTAAAAGAAGATTCTAGAAGTTTTCAAAATCTTGTTGCCCAAGTTGCTTGCATCAAGTTTACATTAGGATTAAGTTACGTACATAAACTATATAAATACATGTATCCTAAACCCTAAGAATATATGGACTCCTAAGTTAGCTAACCCGAAGAAATAAATCGTATTATGATCATCAATAAAATCACTCTCTACGAGTTTCGTCCATGATTGTAGGCGCAAATCGGCGAACCACGTTCAATTCTTAGTCTCCTTTAGTTAACTTTTATACGTTTTCTAACCTTATTTGCGCATCATCATCATACCAATCAGTTTTAGTGTTTAAAGATAATTTTCGGTACAAACAAAGCCATAAAAAGAAGCTAACCATTGAAGGATACTTACGATTCCGGAGATGGTGAAAAATATAATTAGAAGGTACCTGAACTCCTAACTAAATTATTATAATTGGAATTAACAGTAAATGCCTTTGAGTTGGTCGAAGACCATTCCATAACATCATCCGGAAAATTGTTGAAAGCAAAAGAATTTACTAGGAGGTAGTCAAATAAGATTTCTATAGACTTTCATAGATTTTTTATTTGAGCGATTCCCGGAGATTCTCTGAAAATATAGAGATTTCTAGTGATTCTCTGAGAATGTTGTAGTGAGTCTTTGTGACTTGTAGAGACAAAAAAATGAGATTTAAAAAGATTCTTTGTGATTTGTAGAGAAATAAAAAAGTATAGTATCTAAATAAAAATTCAAAACGTCTACTGACTTTTCTTATTATGCACGTTATAATGTTAATCAAAGTACCACAAATACATAGTAAAATATGTGTTAATTGTTAAAATAAATCTCACTGTTTTTTTTTCTCGACAAATCACAAAGGCTCTTTTCAAATCCCATTTTTTTTATTATGCACCTTATAATGTTAATAAAAGTATCATGAATACCTAGTAAAATATGTGTCGTTGTCAAAATAAATCTCAATGTTGTCCTATGCCTAAGTTTTTATTCTCTTTATTCCATTCATCCCACATTTTAATAAAGGTACACTAGTCAACATCTTCTTGTTGTAAATGGCCCATTCTTTGGTCACCAGCTCAAATAAAAAATGAGAAAAAAAAATTTGGTCATGCTCTCAAAAACAAGTATTCCCCATACTTCCAAGTCTCCCAAAATATCACCTCTTGAGGAGAGATTTCAACCATGCCTATTTTCCAAAAAAAAAGTCTCTCCAAATCTCTAAAAAACACAAATCAATGACTTTCAATTCTCATTCGAATAACAAGAATGTTGGATTGACTCTTATGCAATCCTAACCCAATAACATGGAGTTTCACAGAATTTAAATGACTTTAAAAAAGTCTCTAACCAATAACAAGAGACATTCTGAGACTATGAAAATCTCTATGGCTAACAGAAGATTTGGAAACTCCCCAAAAATCATTTGAAATCACATTTGACTAACCCCCGTTAGTTTGTCCGAGAGAATCACCCACTCATTTCTTGACCCACTTCTATAACGATAGCATTTTTAGTTCTAGAAATACCAAAAAGATTCGGGAACAGCTCTTTAAATGGGGAACTAAAAATCCATGCGTTATGCCAAAATCTCTCCTGTGTGGCCTTGTGCACTTTGAGTTGAATAAACTTCATAAAATGACATTTTTACTTCATAATAGATTTCCATAATACAGATTTCCCATATGTACATTTAGGAGTTTTAGCCAATCGTTCCATCTCTTCAGTAACATATTTTTCAGCGACAATTTGCCTCCGCATAGCATCTTGTTCTATAGCAAATCCCTAAGACCATTTGAAGGGCATCTTGCAGGCACTTTTGCACCCTAAAAAATGAAACCCCATGGCATATACTCCCTCATCCTTATACAGAGAGTTTTGAATTTTTTTTGTCCCACTAGTTAAGCGAAAATCTAATTCCAAAAAGGTTTTCTCCACTTATAACCTTAATTAAATAGCATAGATATCATCACAATCAAATTTATTATTCCAAGAAATTTCACATATTTCCCATATATAGAGGAGACTGCGGGAGAATGATTTAGCTGGAAAATGGGAAGTGCTAAATGCTAGAGAACTTGTGTTGCGTTAGAGTGTGTTTGGATACACATCCAAAAGTAGCATTTAGAAGTCAAAAAGAAAGAAATTTGTTTGGGTGTAGAATTTCAGAACGACTTCTAGAAGCAGAAAAGCCAATTTTTTGTGAAGTAAAATATCCTAGGGGTGGGACTTGGGTTGGTTGGTCGGGTTGGAAGACTTGGCCGAGGCATGCCCGAGGTAGAATTTTTTTGCCCAGATTGCCCATGAAACCCGTGGAACCTGCGGAGGTGCTGCCCAAGTCCCGCCCAAGTTATATTCCTCGGGTTCCCCGGGTTCCTCGGGTTGACCCATGCTAATACTGTACTTTACAAAGTAAAAATTGTGGACATAGAATGGGGTTAGTTAGTAGACTCATATATATATACACCCATAGAAACCCTAATGACCTTAATTTAAGTCTTAAATTTATTTTTTATTAATGTGATAATAATATTTAAAAATAATAATAATAATAAAAAGGAAAATTGAATTCATATTTTGGGCAATTAAAAACATAAATTATTAAATAAAGCTTTTGGATGGAAGCCTAGCAACAAGCTGGGCTCCAACTCCTCTTTGAATAGCAACACCTAGTCTATGAAAGATAAAACTACCAAAACCACTACTAGCATCATTACTGGCTAGACAGGTTTTCGTACGCTTGAAAAACACAAAGTATCTTCACCAAGCTCCCCTAGAGTAGAGAATTCTAGAACACCCAAACCATAACCCAAAGAAGTACACTTGTCCAAATATTTAGCGCGTTTTCTTGAAACTGCGTTAGAAATGGCCTTTCCTGGGACAAAAGAGCGAACACCATCACTAGTGAAAGGAGAAACCCCAGTAACATCCATACAAACATCCTGACCATTTTCCCAGTTGAGAACAAGAATATCAGCAGGCCTCAAGTCTTTGTCATCATCTGAATGAATACCAAGAGAAACCTCCTTGCACATCGTTACACCAGCCTTGTAACAAATGTCAGCTACAATATCACGAAAAAAATCATGTCGAAACTTGCAACCAACATCCTTAGCACAATGAAGCGCATGGTCTCCGAAAATGTCCATAGACCGGTTACAACATGGGCATAGACCATCCTCAACAAACAAAGGGATACCAAGTCTATAGTAGAGCACAACTCGAAATTGTCTAGGGCCGAGACACTGATTGAGTCCACTAATAGGTATTGCTAATAAATAATCTTGAGCATGCTTGACACGGTTACACTGCCACAAAATGGAATCTCTTGCAGACATATTAAATTGGTCTGGGATACGTTTCTTGACTGCGTCAAAATAAGTGACTGCCAGTAGGGGTGTTCATGGTTACTGGTTAACCGAGAAACCGAACCAAACCAAACCGATTAGGGGGAAACCGAACCGAACCATTAACTAATGGTTGGTTTTGGTTTAGAAAAGATGAAAACCGAAATTAATGGTTTGGTTTTGGTATGATAGAGAAACCCGAACCAATAACCAATGGTTAACCGAATATTGATTAAAAAAAAAAATCATTGATTAAATTTTCATTAGAAATGTCACCGCCATTAGTTAAATCTTCTTTTGATCTCTAGATTTAGAGTAAGCTTTAACTACTCTTGATATTCTTTTTATTTATTTTTTTCGTAAATTTTTGTAAACCAATACTATTTTTTTCTCAGAAATTAGTGTAATTTTTTTTTTTTGGTTTGACATAATTATTGGTTAACCAAAAACCACCGGGAAAACCGAAACCGGCTGGAACCATTTGGAAACTTAACCAATGGTTAATGGATTGGTTTGGTTTCAATTTTAGAAACCGATAGTATTGGTTTCGGTTTGGTTTGGCTTGAAACCGAACCAAAACCGACCATGAACACCCCTAACCGCCATGGGTGTGCATGGCGGGGGGGGGGGGAGTATCATCAACACAGTAAGAAGGAGGTAATCCACATACCTGGATAAAGTTCTGAAGAGCCAACTGATAATCAGAGCATTTGTTTGCTGAGAATAAATTACCAAGAATTATCTTCGCACCGAGGCTATCTCGACTGGGAAGCGAGATAGCGATAGCACGAGTGTCGCCATGGTATAAATACCAAGACCACCCTCTTTGATGGGCAAGGTAGCTAATCTCCGTTGTAGGGGACCAAAACCAGACCATCTCCGATGATGAGTAAACGTAAATAATTGAGCAAATGGTCATCAAAAAGATCAGTGGCTGGTTGCAAGGCTGCTGGATTGGTAGTACGCATTGCAAAATATAATCGGGAAACACCTGTGCAATTGCGAAGTAATAGCATCTCACTCTGAGGGTCTTTAAGTTTTTTGATAGAAGACATTAGTTGAACAAATTAGTCACCCCGGTCAACATCATGTCACTAATAAAGTTTAAATCTAAACTCACCTACCCACCAAGGAGTTTAACACCATTAGAAGGTCTACCAATATCAGGTGGAAAAACACCATCAGCCATGCTTCTGGGATCAACTGAAGGCCAAAAGACTTCTGTTTTCTTCACATTAAGGTGCAGCCCCCTACTTGGCCCTTCAGTTTCTATTATGCTCAAAGCCTTGGCCACCTCCAAAGTATCACCAATAATAGTGCCATCATCGAGGTACCAAGCATGTAAATCAAGAGTGCATCGAGAAGCAATTGACTTCACTAGCGGGTGAAGTGTCAACGCAAACAACAAGGGACCAAGGGGGTCCCCTTGTTGAACTCCAAGTGCAGACGACAAAATATATTGGTCATAATAGAGCTTAGCAGGACGCAAGTAACAAAATTCTACCCAACGAGAAATACCTGGACAATGTAGGAGAACTTCCTTGATGAGTTGAGTTCTACTCACCATGTTAAAGGCATTGGAAAAGTCAATAAGCAACATTGACATTTTATCGGAATGCCCTTTCATCTCTAGTAAGCAGTTTACAGCATGTAAAATCCCTTCTCCTCCAGCAGGCACACCAACCCTAAATTGGTAATCGCCTAAATAAAAAGCCATGTCCTTACCTACAGAGAAGGCAGCTACTTTTGAGACCAATCTTCGCCAAACCGTGCCCACCGCAATAGGCCGAATGCCACCCCCAGGCTTGATCAAAGGAGTTAGAGGTGCACTGGCAACGAACTCCACAAGAGAAGCAGGGCATCTACCAGCCAACCAAAGGTTGACAACCCCTGTAATCGAAACGAGCAGGTTATCCGCCACTGCTGCAGCTGCTCCACTCATCAAGTCCATCAAATGCTTCGCCCGGAGACCATCACGCCCACAAGACGTACCTTTTGGGAAGCCTTTGATAGCTCCCAACAAGGCACGAGAATCCACCGTAATAGGTGCAGCCAAGGGAACCTCGTCAGGAATGACAGGTGAAGGGGAAGGGGGTGCTTATCTTGCAAATCAAGGTAAGTTTTCTCGCTACGAGGAGCCACTCCTGATGAGGATAACACACGTATGGCAGCGGCAAAATGTCCGCACTCTACTTTCCTCCGGCAAGCCATCAAGTTAGCAGCGTCCTTCTTTTTCAATTCTGTCTCCGAAACTACCTTCTTAGAACCCGGATGCAAAGGCTGCTGTAGAAGTTTAGTGGCCAAGGCATAACAGCCACCTGGTTCCTTCCACACAGACAAAGCATGGTTGATGGCAGCAACCTGCAACCTCTTTCTGTTCCCTGATTTAGCTTCGGTGGAACTTCTTGGTCTGAACAGCGAAAGAGTGCAGATTGGAAGAAGTAGTAAATGTAACCACGCAATAGTGTTGCTCGGACTGACGATGATCTTGTCAAGGAAAGATTTCAGTTCCCTTGAGAAAGCCAGCCTACACTTGTGAGGGATGCAAGTTACAGTTGTAAACTGCCTTTGCATAATCGCGTTGAGTAAATCCGTGGAAAGAAAACCAGTGCTGGAAGAGTTTGTATGTACAACGTCAGTGCAACCACCTTCAGGGCAGACCACTTCAGCGATGGGAGATACGGTATGTTCACTTGGCTGAGAGCAATCAGTGCTAAGAGAGTCCGTATGTACACAAACAACAACCTCAGATGAAGAAACCAAACCTGCACTAACCTCAACTGGTTTATCCAGGCCATGAATGAGAAAATCAGCTTCCGCAAAGTCGTTTAGAGGTCCAGCGATCACCTCTCCATGTACAGCTCCATCCCTACCCTTGCAAGGCATCTTCCAGGCATGTAATTGCATGCACCTACAGCACAGCCACATCCGAAGGCTGTATAGAACTTTCTCCCATGCAAGATGAACGTTTAGGTTTGAGGAGATCAAGTTTCTACAAAAGGATTTTTTGTCTTCAGAGGAAAAATGCCTGTCCATTAAATGTTTCACGAAAGACCCTTTGGCATATCCTCTGCCATTCACGCCATGTCCACAACCATGGAAGGTCTTGAGCGGGCAATGGCAAAATCCGTCCCATGTTGTGCCTGTGACTGTTGGCGTGGAAGAGGAAGAACCATCAGACGACGTAGGTATATGAGAAGGTTTGGGTGCTCTGGGCATCGCGATGAAAAGATAAGAAAAGAACTCTAAAAGGGAAAAGTTCTAAAACCCTAAAAAAGAAAAGAAAACAATGCTCAGACAAGTAGGAAGCAAAGTGAAAATCAAGGCAGCGAAAACTCGATCGAAAACAAAACAAAAGGAGAGAAAAACCTACGAAGAAAGCCAAATCAAACATGGTGTTTCCAGGGAATCATACCCAGTTGATCTGAGAATGATGATACAGTTAAAATTAGTCCTAGCTTCAATATATCTATTAATCAACACTAATCAATCATGTGTAAATTAGCCATCACCTGAATTAGGCTTTAAAAACACTTAGGGTTCATAAATTTTCAGAAATTAGGCTGTGGAGAAATTTTCTTCAATTAGGCTTTAAAAACACTGAATTAGTCATGGGTGGAGGTGTGAAAGATTCTCCAGGTAGCAGTAGTAGCAGCAACAGTAACATGAGAATGAAAAAAAACCTAACTGAGTGTGCTATGTGTGAACAAGGGTTTCATGAGACAAAAGTGTGTCCTTGGCTCTATTCTAGGTGTAAGCATGTTCCTTGTAATGGTGTGAGGGCATTTCTGCAATCTAAAACAACGAAACCTATGGAAAAATGTTTTTCAAGTGCACCATACCTACCTGCACCTATTTTGAATGGTTTACTGATGCTTCGACCCTTTCAAAGCCAAGTTGTTGTTGTTACCATCGGTGAAAAGTCGTGATGCTTGTGGAGAAGATGATCAGTCTTTTAAAATTGTCCGCTACACGCTCGGTTGTGCTTCTCTTCAACCTGCAATAACAAACTCAACCTAAAAATATGCAACAATCAACACAATAAGCACATAGCTTACCTGGTATGTGAAGAATGTGGAGATTTTACATGGGCCTCAGATGCTATCTTCATTGCTGCAAAGGAAAAAGTTAGAGTTTCTGCAAAATCAAATAGCTGATCTAATTACAAATCTAGGAAAAAGTCATATGTAATAAGATTTCATTTTATGTGTAGTATGAATTGGTCTGGACTTGTTTTATAATTAAAATTATGCTATGTTGATGACTTATAATATTGTTTGTATGATAAATTGAATGTTTCTCTTCAGAAGAACCCCCCCTTTTTAACTCCGCCATTGAATAATTTCATTGCCGGTCTCAAGCCCGGATAAAGGAGGAGAGAAAAGGGGATTTATTGAGTTGGTCTCTAATTCAGCAGTTGGCGAGAAAAACAGGTAACACATTCCTATAATATCTCGAAACTTTTAGCATTTGCGGCTTCTTCATGACTGTTGTGTTTGCTTTACCAAAATTTGCATGAATCCGCTACTTTGAGCATATAAATATACACCTCCACGTGTTTCATTCATTTACATTTTCGGATATACAACCCGGGTCTTTGTGAGTGTTGATTGAAATGAGATTGCAGTCGTCCTTGTATAATTCGAGAAAGCCTTGTATGTTTCAGGCAAAATGGCGCACTTGCTGGCCATTTTTTTAAGGCTCAGTTGAAATTATTGTTAAATATTAACGTAGATGTCCTTTGATAATCATACATGTAACTGTGGAATGGTGGTTAGAATCCCAGTCTCTACACGAGAGGAGGCCCGAGTTCGAATCTCACCCTAGCCTCATTTTTTTCCTAGTAAATTTTCATTTTACAACCCTTATAAAGGTTGCGAATGTTGATTAAAAGAAAAAGCACAAATCTACCGGTATTGTGAATCTGGCAGGATGGTTGACGTCTTGTACTAACACCTAGTAAGCTTGGGTTCGATTCTCTATAAGAACATTTTTCAAATTTTTTTTTTTTCCTATCTTCAACGACTCTTATTAGTGTTGTTTTAAAATCATTCACTACCTTTAGGATGTGAGTTGTAAATTCTAAAGGTGGTCACTTCTCTCACAACCCTTTTCACACAACAAGTTGTGGTTCTGATTCTCGTCACTACTCTTAGGAACTCGTTGGTCCTAAGAGTTGGACATATTTTACTTTGACAACGCTTTTGTTGGAAAAAGTTGTAAAACATACTACATTTTACAACTTTTAATTTACGAGTTGTCAATCTACAGTTGTAGATTACTAATTTTCCCGTAGTGCAAGTTGGTATTATTATCTTTCATTTTCATTTGAACTTGTAACAGCTTTGGACTTTTGAAACACAATTTAGTAGAGGATTAGACAAGGTCTCCAGAATGTAAAGAGTGGAAAAATTATTGGCGGTTGTTTAGTAAAACTTGTCACTGACGCACAAGATCACGGCCGGATTAATGAGTCACGGAATGCCACTAGTCACATGAGAGTCCTTTATTTATACGAAGATTAGGATGACTAAATCACATGAATGCCACTTCCATGAATTCTTTGGACTTCCCTTATGTGGGTGAGGAGAAGAAGCATTGGCTGGAAAGAAGATTCACTGTCTAGGAAGCTATTAAGCGTATGAGAGCTAACAAATCACCAGGGCCAGATGGTTTTTCATATGAGTTCTACAAGAAATGCTGGAGCACATTTAAAGGTGATTTTATGAGAATGTTAGATGAGTTCGTCAGATATGACTCTCTAGATTGGAGGTTAAAATGCTCATTTATTATTCTCATTCCTAAGAAAGAAGATTCTTGTAGTCCTAAAGACTTCAGATCTCTAAGTCTTATAGGTAGAGCATACAAGATAATTTCTAAGCTTCTTGCTGAGATATTGAAATCAGTAATGCCATCTTTTGTTTCAGATTATCAAGGAGCTTTCATTCATGATAGGAAGATCTAGATGATGTTCTCATTGCTAGCTAATGAGCGTGTGGATAGTAGGTTGAAGCCTAAGGTTCCTGGATATTTTGTGCAAATTTGATATGGAGAATACTTTTGACACTAATAATTGGCAAGGTCTCTTTTGTATCCTGCATAAGCCTAGTTTTGGAGAAAAGCGGATTGGTTGGATAAAATGGTGTGTATCCTCTTCTCATTTTTCTGTGCTTGTGAATGGTAACTCAATTGAGAAATTCAAAACTGAAAAAGGTCTAAGATAGGGAAACTCAATTTCACCATATCTATTTATTCTTGTGGTTGAATTTGTCTCTAAAGTTATGAATGATACAGTTAAAAGGGGTTAGATAAGTGGGTTCAAAGTGGCTGATATACAATGATTTCTCATCTTCAGTTTGCTGATGATACTCTCATATTCTTGAATGCTACCTCTCACGAAGTTACTAGAACTTTCATCCCATGTTTGAAGCTCTTACATGCATGAGATTAATATTGAAAAGAGTACTATGGTTAGTGTTGGTGCAGATGAGGTTATAGAAGTGTTAGCCAAAGATTTAGGCTGTAAAACTGAGAAGCTGCTTTCAAAGTACCTTGGTCTCCCAATTGGTGTTAGCTCAAGAAGTATATCAATCTGGTACTCAGTTTTAGAGAAGATGAAGTTAAAGCTGGCTACTTGGAAGAGAAAGTACTTAAATAAAGAAGTGAGATTGGTGTTTATTAAACACTCTCTTTCTAGTTTACCTATATATTACTTATCTTTGTTCAATCTTCATGTGTGTGTAGAGAAGAAAATAGCGGCATTAATGAGAAACTTTTTATGGGGTTCTACTCAAGATAGAGGAAAGATAACTTCTATGGGATGGACCAAGATTTATAGATCAAAAATATATGGTGGACTGGGTATGATAAGTCTGAGATGGACTAATAAAGCTCAATCTTCCTGTGTGCGTAGTTTACCTATTTATTACTTATGTGGTAAACTTTCTAGTTTAACACATAAATATTCTAAGCAAAAGAAATATCTTTTAGAGGAGGATAATTCAACAAAAGATGAAAGATACAGAAAATGTGATTTTGTCAACAGATGATGGTTATATTCAAGGTAAAAGTTTATAGAGGAATGTCTCAATTATGATCCCAGAAATACAAGACTCTATGAGTTTTTAGCTGGGAAATGCCTAAGGAATAAGGTTCTGGTATGATAAATGGATGGTTAATGGCTGTATTAAAGATCTTTTTCCAGTTATACTTAAAGCTTGTCTCAATAAACAAGCTACAATGTCAGATATGATCCATGAAGGGTGATGATCTAGTGTGTTTAAATATCCTCTGAATGCAAATGAATAACTTGGATGGGATCTTTTGAAAAGATATTTTGGAGCAATTCCTGATCTGGTTGATGGAGAGAATGAGATACAAATTTTTGACAATTTCTCAACAAAAGCTTGTTATAATGCTTTGTCAGGTACATTGGAGGAGTGCAATTTCAAAAAATTCTTGTGCAGGAGTGCAATTTCAACAAATCTATTCCATCTAAAGTAAGTTTTTTGTTGTGGGTTGCTCAATAATTCTCTGCCTACAAGAGATATGTTGAGACATAGAGGGGTGAATACATACAACACAACTTGTGCAATGTGCAACTTGGTAGAGGAGATTATATATCATATTTTTTCCTTCATTTTCAGATAACTTTTAAAGTCTGGGATTATTTCACAAAATCTTTAAATGTGGCTTGGCCTTTACCTGCTACTGTATTGCAGTTATTTGAAGCCTAAGACTAGAATATTTTGACTAGAAGATACAAAGAGATGTGGAGTATCATGCATCATGCACTGCTCTGGAATATTTGGGATGAAAGAAAATACAGAGGGTTTGGAGGCACACATAAATCTGTTTATGAACTTATCATTCATATCAAGAAAACTTTAATTTTGTGGTGTTGTGAAAAGGATACTTTTAGATTTATTGACAGTATGCAAATATTCCAAAACTATAATTCATATGTAACCTAGTATTCCATGACTAGTCTGTTGCACTTGGTTGGTTCCTTTTCTTAATATAATCTTTTCCTTCGGAAAAAAAGGTTGACCAAAGATCGTTCAAAACAGTTTTAGACGACATTACAAAAGAGTCGAAGACATCGAAAAACCCGTGTGTGCTAATTGCTTAAATTCATTGATTAAGAATATTTTAATGATAATGAGCAAAGGTTTTACTTTTATCTTCCAAATCGGTATTCGCGAAATCAAAATTATTAAACAAAGATAAGGATTTTGTATTTACCCCTCAAAGAAAGCTCTTTTTGTATTACTCATTTTCAAATCGATAATCGAAGAAACCCTCTATTTGTTCTAATAAAAAGTAGCAAAGTCCATTAAACCATTACTATTATTGAACATTAGTAAAAAATTAGATTTAATACGATTTTAACTGATTAGAAAGCGGAAGCATATTGGATAGGAAAACCTTAATGATGGTGAAAAAAATTAAAAATTTAGAGAAAACAGTGAGCTCGACATGTTGACTCTAATAGAATCGAAAAGGTAGATGAGATAACTGATAATCAACACCAAAAAGGAAAGCGAAAACCATCATCAAAAATGAAAAGCGGAAGCATTATATTTTTTCCTGCTTTGTACCATCATAGAGTTATGAATGGTATGAAACAAGAGAGAAATGGATAAAAAAAAATTAACATGGTTCGGCACTAACGCCTGTTAAGAAGTATATAATGACATTCTAGAGTATTCTGCATATCTTTGCAGAATCATTTCATTACTCTAGGATATACTGAATATCTTCAGTATATGTTAGTTTCCCTGTTTTCTTCATATTATGTAATATATGTACGTGTTTCCTTCTTTAGGCTTGTATCACTTGTTTCAGAGGAGCACTGCTACATTGTAATACTTACACAATCAATATATTGAACTCTTGATTCCATGAATACTCATGTCATGGCATCAGAACCACACAAGATCCAATCTTCCGCTGGAAACAACCAATAATCATATTCCTCTGCCAAAACCAGAAATCCTGTTTTTCATCCTTCCCACCGAGATACTTGTTTATTCATCATGTCTAGATAAGACTACCAAGCTATCACTGCAAAGTTTGATGGAACCAACTATAATCACTGGTCTTTTCTCATGATAAGCTTTCTAAAAGGAAAAAACTTATGGAAACATATAGATGGTTCTGAAAAATTCCCTATAACAACAACCCCAGAGAAAGGACGAAAATCTTTACCTGAAGCTAGTGACAGTTCAAAATATTGGGAGATTAATAATCATAAAATCCTTACATGGATTGGGAACACTGTGATCACATCAATCATCATGCAGTTTACCAGCTTTGAAGTTGCTAAGGATGCGTGGGATTTTCTATCCAAAATGTACACTCAGATTAATTTTTCCCAATGTTATAAACTTGAACAAGATATTCGCTCTTTGAAACAACAAAATGACCAGATAATATCAGAGTTCCATTCTGAGATGTCCGTAGTATGGAATCAGTTGATGCCCAATTAAGGGAAAAATACCGAGAAGAATCACGACTAGTTCAACTCCTCATGGCTTTAAAGGATGATTTTGAAGCTCTTAGAGCATCCATTCTCCATCGTTCCCCTTTTCCAACTGTGGAAACTGCATTGTCTGAGCTCATCACTGAAGAAACAAGAAAAGGAATCAAGACAGCTGACATCTAAGCTGTATTTGTCGTACCTTCAATATCAAGCTACAATCTCCAGAAAAACCTATCAAATCATGACATATCTCAAATTCAATGTCACAACTGCAAAAAACGTGGATACATGGAAAGAAACTGTACTCAACCAGCAGCTCAATCATCAAAAGCACCACAAACTCTTTCTCTATACCAATGTAACTACTGCAAGGATGTTGGACATACAGTGAATAATTGCGCCTCACCATCTTCCATAAACATGCGTGAAAAGAGGAGGAATTTCAATACAAATACACCAACTAGATTCACTGCAGCACCTATCACATTTGATGTAGAAAAGAACCCTGAACCATCTGTGGCTGATATTTAAGAAATGATCAAACAAGTTATGTAAATTAGTAATAATCCCACCATAACCTATGCACTTTCAATTCCTACGGGAATTTACTCAACCAGATGGTTTCTCGATTCAAGTGTTTCTAACCATATGACTTATAATCCTCAATTCTTTGAGCGTTTGCATCCAATAATAACTCCTAAAATTCATACTGTTGATGGGTATGAATTAAATGCAAGTCATATTGGTTTGGTTAAATCCTCCAACAAATTGTTTATTTTTGATGTACTTCTTGTTTCTAAGATACCATGAATCTTATATCTATTGGCCAAGGGTTTAGAATTCACTTCATTCCTTCTGGTTGTGTTATATAGGATCAAAGGACGGAGAAGCTAGTTGGGATAGTCCGTAAAGTGGGTCGACCATACCTCCTAGAGATGCTCATTATTCCTCCACAATTCAAAAATCAAGTTGTTGCTGCTTTAGCCTCCATATCACCATCTACCACTTCTCCATTTATGTCTTTGCGCTTTAGGTTAGGTCATATTTCTTTTTCTCGTCTTAGATACATGATTAATAAAGGTTATTAGGGTCAACTCAACTAGATAATGAACCTTGCTGCATTTCTTGTAAGATGGCCAAACAACCGACATTTCCTTTCAATAACATTACAACTTTTTCAAGTGCAACATTTGATCTTATTCACTCTGATGTTTGGGGAACCAATTGATTCTAAAGTAGGGGCCTTATATTATGTGATTTTTATTGATGACTACACAAGATATACTTGGATATATCTTTTCAACTCTAGATCAGATTTTCTTAAAATATATATTGAATTCTCTACTATGATCAAAACTCGGTTTACAAAAACTATTAAAACCTTTTGTGCTGATCAAGGGGGGAATATATATCAAATCCTTTTAGAGATTTTCTCAAGTCTGAGGGCACTCTTCTTCAATTATCTTGCACAGAAACCCATGAACAAAACGGTGTTGCAGAACGTAAACATCGTCACACAGTAGAAACTGTTAGAACTCAATTACTATTTTCTTCAGTTCCCTCTAACTTTTAGGGGAAATCTGTCCTTACTATCGTGTATACAATAAACCGTGTTCCAACAGCCGTTATAGGTGGTATATCTCCATATGAACGTCTATATGGAGAAATACCTAATTATTTAGAGCTTCGTGTTTTTGGTTCAACCTGTTTTGTTCTTCTTCCATAACGTGAACGCAACAAACCGAGTAAAAAGAATTCAATATGTGTTTTCCTAGGATATGGAATAGAACAGAAAATATATCGTTGTTATGATCCAATAAGTCAAAAACTCTGTGTATCTCGTCATGTAACTTTTTGGGAGAAAATACCATATTTTTCTCTTTCAAAAAAGTAAGTCTTCTGAAAATTTCACATACCAAGATCCTTTTGAGGTTGAGTTATCTCCATTAGAATCCATCTCGACATTCCCACTTCCGAGATCAGTGCACTACCGTAAATCCATCAACCTCCATCTCGATACTCTAGATATACCCGATCTTGGTCGAACCACTCGCACCTCATCTTGATACTCGCTTCGCCGAACAAGATCCTGCATCTGAAGTACCTACCATGGCTCCCCGTGAACGACGTCCACCAACTAAGTTTTCTGATTATCATTGTTATCTCTCAATTATTTTACCTTTGTATGAAACTAAGAGTTACAGGGAAGCATCAGCCATTCCAGAATGGCAACTCTCAATGAAGAAAGAATTAATTGCTCTTGATAAAGCTGAGACTTCTGACATAGTAGATTTACCACCTGGAAAATCTGTAACTGGATCCAGATGGGTATATAAGATTAAGACAAGAGTTGGTGGTTCTATCGGACGCTATAAATCTCGTATTGTTGCCAAGGGTTATACTCAAGAATATGGTATTGATTATGAGGAAACGTTTTCACCAGTAGCTCGTATGATAACTATTAGAGCATTGCTTGATCGAAATCGCATACGTTGCTATCTCAATCATGTTTGTCAATGTTAGTGATCAAAAGTATAAGTCTTGATTTCTAGTCTACTATAGATAAGTCTCGGAATAGGATAAAAAGTGTATTTGAGCTCAAGAACTCCATGGCGATCATCATACAATACGAAGGAATACTCAAGGAACTGGTGGATCTTCATCGACTAAAAGGTATGTGGAGACTTTAACATATCTATCACTCAAAATTCTACCTACTCTATCTCCTATTTTGAGACAAAAGTCATTTTGCTATATAGACTTTGATTATACACATTTCCTATTTCGAGCCGAGTTTATCTCGCCTATCTATTTCTTGAAATATGTGTTGGTAAGCTTTTGCTTTGGCCAAGTTCATCTTTACCTAGTGGCGGAAGTCATGACACGTTTCAATCACTTTGAAAATTGCTTACTTTGACGAAATATCCTCTAAGAATGTTTCAATGATTGAAATGAGAGTTTAGATTAAATAACCAATGATGAATATAAAAATTGTGTGGCAACAAATATATGTATAAGTCCTTTTTCCTTGAACCGAAGTTTGGGAGCTTTGTTGATCAAGAAAACCGGAAACAGAGCCGTGAGCTCAGTCCACGAACTGGCAGAAGTTCTCTTCCCGAGAAATTCTGCTGGAGTTTGAGAACTCCTTCCGGGAACTTAAATCCGCGGACTAATTTTGCGAACTTGAGTTGGTTATATCGAAAAACGATTATTTGTGGACTCATTTATAAAAACTAAGGAGTGCAAAATGCAAACCGTGGCTATATAGTTCATGAACCGATTCGAGTGAATCAAATCGTTTTTGCTTCGATTGTGTCTTGTGTAGTTACATAAGATTTGCTTGAAATTGAACAACTCTCTAACTAGTTAATTTGAGTCATTTGAACTAGTTATGGTGAAGAAGAATATGGTTGATATGAAAGTGTTCATATGGCTAACCATTTGGTTAACTTTTGTTGAACCAACAAATGTTCATGTTTGGGTACGGTTACATAAACCCAAAATAGTACATTTCATTTGTGTGTAACAAGCTAAGTTTTCGATCCAACGGCTGAAAGATATTAACTTGAATATAATCAGGTTTTCATCTAATGGTGAATATTGAATGCTTTGTTACTAAGCTAACATTGATTGCAAGCCCTGATTTGAAAGACTATATAAAGGAGAACTCTAGCAACTGGGAAACCTAATCCCCACACCTTCTGTGTGATACTATTTATTTAGCTAGAGTCGATTCTCCTTTAACCTTAGGTTTCTTCTTGAAAACCAGGTTAACGACTTAAAGACTTCATTGGGATTGTGAAGCCAGACCGATACTAATTTCTCGTAGTTGTGTGATCTGATCTTGCTAATTATATCGTTTTGAGTACAATCGTAACGATTGGCTTGAGATTAATATCTCCGATAGGCAAGATATAAAAGTAGTCACAAACATCTTCGTCTCATCGTTTGTGATTACACAATATCTTCTTTCGCCGCGTTAATTAAGATTATTGTGAGGTGATTGATAATACAAGGCTGTTTTTCGGGAATATAAGTCCGCGTTATCAACTGGTTCATGTTCACCTTGATTTATCAAAAGGCGGAACAAAACTTGTAGGTATTTCTGTGGGAGACAGATTTATCTATTATCGCAGACTTTCTGTGTGATACAAATTTGTTTATTAAAGTCTTCGACTTTGGGTCGTAGCTACTCTTAGTTGTGGGTGAGATAAGCTAAGGGAATCAAGTGCGTAGTATCCTGCTGGGATCAAAGACGTAAGGAGCACAATTGTACCTTGGATCAGTGTGAGATTGATTGGGGTTCAACTACATTCCAGATCGAAGTTAGTTTGTAGTAGGCTAGTGTCTGCAGCGGCTTAATAGTGTGTGTTCAATCTGGACTAGGTCCCGGGGTTTTTCTGCATTTGCGGTTTCCTCGTTAACAAAATTCTGGTGTATGTGTCATTTCTATTCCGCATTATATTTTGTTATATAATTGAAATATCACAGGTTGTGCGTTTGAATCAATCAATTGGAAATTCGACCTTTGGTTGTTGATTGAAATTGATCGATCCTTGAACATTGGTCTTTGGTACCGTTAAGGTGATTTCTCTTGTATTCAATTAGACTCGCAGATTTCTATTTGCTTGAGAAAGAATTAAATCAAGAAAGAGAGATATAACTCTTTGATATATTTTTTATAGATTGAGTCTTGTTTCTCTTAAAAGTATATTGGAGTTTGTCCATATAGATTGCTAAGCAAAATATTGGGTGTGGTTGTTGTACCCCCGCTTTTACAATTGGTATCAGAGCAGGCAAACACGCTAAGACCTCATAAGTATGTGTTTGTAGCGATCTGAATATGGACGAGTCTATCTCTAATAACGTACCAGGTCAGAAATTACCAGATGATTCTCAAACCTTGGATTCACCTGAGAGAACTGTCACATCTAAGTCAATATCTAAACATTCTCTTAATGTAAAAACTGTTGAAGTCTGGGAAACACGCCTAGAAGAACTGTTGGATGAACTTTCTGATGAAGGTGATTCAGATATTGATAGATATGTTGATGAGGAAGTCTCTGAGTATGTGAAGGTTTTGAATTCGTTGGAAAAGAATAAGATGACAACTTTTCATGTCACTCCTCTTCGACTCTCTCGTCGAGAAAACAAGAAATTGAGAAGATGTTACGCAGGTGTTTATGTTTCGAATTGTTCTAACGAATGGATCCTCAAGGATTCTGAGGAAAACCTACGTATGAAGTCACTTGAATGTGATAATCTTTTTCAAAAGTACTTTTCGTTGGAAGATAAACTTGCAGAATCTGAAGCAAGGTTTAACTCTCAACAAATTAGTTTTGATGATAGAGAAAAACGCCTGGAGGCTGATTAGCTGATGCTCTTGATAAAATCAAGATGTTGGAAGATGACTTGAAAAAGTTCAATACTAGTTCAAGAAAATTAACCACTATGCTAGGAGCAAGTAAAAATCATTGTGATACACGAGGATTGGGCTATAAGGGAATAAATGCTCCAAGTATTAGCAAAGAGATAAAATTTTTCAAGAATAGTGATTTTTCTCAACAAAAGGTTTCCACTGATGGCAAAAGTGAAATACCTTCACCGGGAGTTAAGGTTCGAAAGAGCAAAGTATATCAACCTCCAAAGTCAGCACACACAGATCGAGGAAAGAACATTCCCAATTGTTTATGGGTGAAAATCGTTTCTGCTGATTTCGGTAATTTCGGTGGGTGAGTAAGAAACCGATTCAAACCCTAAACAAATGTGCTTTGCATGTGAGCACTTTATAGGTTCGAGAGATCGATCCGTACAAGTCCGGCCTAAACCAAGAAATGGCCATTCCGGACTTGCTTCGGTCACAAAGTGGAGGAGAAGGGTTGATTTGGGGAGGAAGCAAAGAAAGGTGTTGAGGAGAGTAGTATCTCGACTTGTATCGTCGAAAGTGAAAGCTTAGGAAGCTTGCAAGAGATGGAAGCTTTTGAGAGAGCTTGCAAAGTTGCCTTTCCGAGAGTGTAAGTGTAGTATATTTCTCCCCGGCCACCGAGACTTGTTGTCCGGTGGAAATAGGTAAGACCTATTTATACAAGTCGAGATTGAAACGTACCCTGGCCTCATGAAGGAAGAGAGTAAAGGGTGAAATAATGGGAGGAGGTAGTAACCGCATGGTTTAATGGGCGAAACGTTTTCACCATTATTTCCTCTTTTATTTGACCGCTTTATTCCTTTTCACGCTTTCTTAATGTGAGCGTAGTGTACGCCGCATCTTTGTGACCGCCAAATCAAAACCCTAAAGAAGCATCCCACGGTTTGTGTTGATGTCTCGAGTGTTGGTTGCATCTTGAGTGCAAGTGGCGCTGCTAGTGGCGCGTGTGGCATGTGCCAATGGCATGTGCGAATGCCTTGGTGGTAGTTTGCACGGTTTGCAAGTTGGGCTACCAGCGCGTGTGCTTGGCATGTGCCGATGGCATGTGCGAATGCCTTGGTGGTAGGTTGCACGGTTTGCAAGTTAGGCTACCAGCTTGTGTGTTTGGCATGTGCCAATGGCATGTGCGGAATGCCTTGGTGGTAGGTTGCACGGTTTGCAAGTTAGGCTACCAGCGTGTGTGTTTGGCATGTGCCAATGGCATGTGCGGAATGCCTTGGTGGTAGGTTGCACGGTTTGCAAGTTAGGCTACCGAGCGTGTGTGATTGGCCTGTGCCAATGGCATGCGTGGCCATTAGGGGCGCGACCTTGATAGGAAACTAGCTAGCGAGCATGTTGGCATGTGCCAATGGCATGCGTGGCCGTTAGGGCCGTGATTTTGCTAGGGAAACTAGCTAGCGAGCATGTTGGCATGTGCCAATGGCATGCATGTCCGTTGGGGTCGTGATTTCGCTAGGAAAACTAGCTAGCGAGCATGTTGGCATGTGCCAATGGCATGCATGGCCGTTAGGGCCGTGATTTTGCTAGGGAAACTAGCTAGCGAGCATGTTGGCATGTGACAATGGCATGCGTGGCCGTTAGGGCCGTGATTTTGCTAGGGAAACTAGCTAGCGAGCTTGTTGGCATGTGCCAATGGCATGCGTGGCCGTTAGGGGCCGTGATTTTGCTAGGGAAACTAGCTAGCGAGCATGTTGGCATGTGCCAATGGCATGCGTGGCCGTTAGGGCCGTGATTTCGCTAGGGAAACTAGCTAGCGAGCATGTTGGCATGTGCCATTGGCGCGTACGGCCATATTGACCTAGTTGCATGTTTTGCAAGCCTAGGGCGCTATGTTTGGCGTGGGCCAAAGGCATAGCGGCTTGGAAGTATGGCTTGCGACACGTGTTGGCATGTGCCAATGGCACGTGCGGCCATGTTGACCTAGTTGCAAGTCTTGCAAGCCTAGGGCGCTATGTTGGGCGTGGGCCAAAGGCATAGCGGCTCGGAAATATGGATTGCGACACGTTTTGGCATGTGCCAATGGCACGTGCGGCCATGTTGACCTAGTTGCAAGTCTTGCAAGCCTAGGGCGCTATGTTTGGCGTGGGCCAAAGGCATAGCGGCTCAGAAATATGGCTTGCGACACGTGTTGGCATGTGACAATGGCACGTGCGGCCATGTTGACCTAGTTGCAAGTCTTGCAAGCCTAGGGCGTTATGTTTGTCATGGGCCAAAGGCATAGCGGCTTAGAAATATGGCTTGCGGCACGTGTTGGCATGTGCCAATGGCACGTGCGGCCATGTTGACCTAGTTGCAAGTCTTGCAAACCTAGGGCGCTATGTTGGGCGTGGGCCCAAGGCATAGCGGCTTGGAATTTGGCGTTGTTGCCATGGTGCGCAGGGTGCGGCTTGGTTTGGCATGGTTGCCATGGTGCGCAGAGTGCGGCTTGGCTTGGCACGGTTGCCATGGTGCGCAGTATGCGACTTGGTTTGGCATGGTTGCCATGGTGAGCAGTATGCGGCTTGTTTTGGCATGGTTGCCATGGTGCGCAGAGTGCGGCTTGGTTTGGCATGGTTGCCATGGTGCGCAGTATGCGGCTTGTTTTGGCATGGCTGCCATGGTGCGCAGAGTGCGGCTTGGTTTGGCATGGTTGCCATGGTGCGTAGTATGCGGCTTGTTTTGGCATGGTTGCCATGGTGCGCAGAGTGCGGCTTGGTTTGGCATGGTTGCCATGGTGCGCGAGATGCGGCTTGTTTTGGCATGGTTGCCATGGTGCGCAGATGCGGGTTGTTTTGGCATGGTTGCCATGGTGTGTAGAGTGCGGCTTGGTTTGGCATGGTTTCCATGGTGCGCAGAGTGCGGCTTGGTTTGGCATGGTTGCCATGGTGCGTAGTATGCGGCTTAGTTTTGGAATTAGGGTTATGTGTTGAAAAACCCTAATCTGGTATTTTGAAAAAATACCCCTATTAATTATTTACACCTGAGTTAAATGCTCTTATTTAATGTGTTGCGGGTAACACTAGGTCACGGGGTTTTACGATTTTACCCCTTGTCTAAAATCCACCATCAACATTAAGTCCCCTGCTTAGCTCGGAACAGGGGCTTTGTTGCGAGGTAAGCATAAGATGGTGACAAACTATTAACAACAACCGTAAAGAAAATTGAAGGAGGCTTGTCTGACCTTTTATAAATAGGATTTGGAATCCTTGCCTCTGGTCGTTTTGCACAAGTCAGGAGGCTGGCACAATTGGTGGGCCCGATGCAGCTTAGGCGACGTTGGGAAGTCGGCGTGAGTTGGGGAACTGAGTGTGCTAGCTGGTGGGACCGGCGCAAGGTGCGGAAGTCATGCGTGCTTGCAGGCGTGACTTGGGAAACTGAGTGTGCGCTAGCTGGTGGGACCGGCGCAAGGTGCGTTAGCTGTGCGTGCTTGCAGGCGTGACTTGGGCGGTCATTGGGAAGTCGGTGCAATTGGTGGGGCCGGTGCAACTTGGGCGACATTGGGAAGTTGGGCGCCATTGTGGGCCCGTTTCTTACACGCGCGATTTTGGTAAAGTGAAATCCTTCCCTATTTCAGAATCTTCACGCCTATATATATATAAAGTCCCTTTCTCCCATCTTGCACTTTCATCTTTTCATACCAGTCAGAGTCACAAAGAGGAACAGAAGCTTCCAAGTATGTCTCGCCAAAGATTACTTTTGTTGTTTCCCTTTCGCATAGGTGTAAACCCTAAGAGTAGGCGCTTGCAATGATATTGCGCATGCGATTTCTTGGCGCGCTTCTTGTAGAAAATATTGTATATATGCACCCAAGGGAAATACTGCATATATGATTTGAACCCGCAGGAAAGTGCTCCATAAATAATTTTGAACCCGAAGAAGGATACTGCAGACGCACTTGAGCCCGCATAAAATACTGCGTATATAATTTTGAACCACAGAAGAAAATCATTGCGTGTGCGGTTTCGAACCCGTAGAGAATATCGTATATGAATTCGAAGAAGAATACTTGTATATGTGCTTCATATGACTTCGAACCCGTAGGAAATATTGCATATATGAATTTCGGTCCTGAAAGAAATACTGCGCGTGCAGTTTTGAACCCGTAGAAAATGCTCCATATATAATTTGAACCCGAAGAATGATACTGCGTGTATATTTTTGAACCCGTAGAAAAATGCTCCATATATAATTTTGAACCCGAAGAATGATACTGCGTATATAGTCTTGAAACCGAATTTGTTGGGTACGATTATGTGTCAGGGAGATAACTTCGTCTTTCTCCATTTATTTTGTGCAAATATCTTATTACCAAATTGTTATGAAGGAATTCGATAAGATGTTACCTAAACCACATTTCACTTCGTCGAAGGATGCTCATAATTCCAAACCGAACACAGATGATGAATTCTTCACTAGAGCCCTCTCCCCTGCTCGGAAGAATCACCCAGGTTTCGTGCCAATTTTGTTAACCGGTGGTGAAGATGAAAATAAGACACGTTCGGTTCGCCCAGAGAACACCATACGGTTCTGTCTTCATAAAGGGGTATATTCCTCTTCCAACATTGATTTCAGGATGTGTCAAAGCCCATTGTGTTCTTTTGATAGATGGGTTGAGTTCATGGTGAGTAAGGAGCACATAAACACCAACCCATTCGAGCGCAGATTATTGATCTTTGTGGTGAGGCTCGGGCGGTATCAATGGGTGAGGAGCAACGAGTTCTTGGTTGGAGATGTAATCGGGAGGGACTACATTATCGTGGTAACAAGGTAGGTTGGATGATATAGCGAGCAAACTCTGCAGGAAGGAGTGGCGTTGAAGCGATCGTTGAAGCGAAGCGCATTGAGAAATGCGATGCGTAGCTACTTACGGAGAGAACGTTGATGCGGAGCTACTTCATGAGAATGTTGGAACGACGTCTTGTAACTTTTAGAGCCTTGACGGTTACCATTTTGAAGTCGGAGGCCGCGTCACGTTCTGTCAAACTCAACATCCCTCAAGAGAACAGAGGTTAGGAGTCCCCAGTTTCATCTATCGATCGTGCTTTCTAGGAGAGGTTGGGATTTGGGAACGGCTTCCACTGGCTGAAGCGCCTGCTTTCCCGATGCGGTGCGGTTGAGGGGTGCAAATATGTCTTGACGCTTCGCCTTGGAGAAACATAGAATCTCACATAACCTGTCTCATCATAGACTGTACGACTTTGTGGGCGAAGTTCCCATTGTGCGGGTCCTGATGGGAGAAGGGTCTCCGTGAACTCAGGAGAGTTGTTGACTTCCCTTGCTTTCGATTTTTTGAGAAGTCTATCCTGATCTTCATGTGTGACGAAATTGGATTGCTTATCCCCTTCATCAAGGCGTCCAAGAGCAACGCGAGCCTCTTCATCTATAAACGAATGTCCTTTGAATTATCTTTTGTCTTTCATCAAATCAACGAAGTGCTAAAGAAGGTCGACTTCTTCCGATCTTCCGGTATCTTGCCCCGATGGTGGAGTAGCGTCTCTGGTGACGGTTGAAGCTGCCATGCTTGAAGAACCGTTAGGGTGGCGGAAACGGCTCTGGTTCTGGTGATAGTAAGTGTATCGTGCGGAGATGACACGATTTTGATCACGAAGTCTTTGGAGCCATGGCGCTGTTTCGAAGGGCGAGGATGGTCTTTGGAAGGGCGCAAGATGTTAGCGTTGGAAGGATGCAAACTGTTAGCACGAGTGTGATATCTGCGGTGGCATGCGCGTGCGGCATGTGTGCACAGCATGTGCGTCACGGTAGCGTGTCACAGTAAGCACGTCACGAAGCTGGTAAGCGCGTCGCAAGCGCGTCCGGTAAGCGCGTCGGCAAGCGTTTACGGCAAGCGCTTCTTTTCTTTCTTCTTACATTTCCTCTTTTGAAAAATGTCTAACTCAAGTTCGCGGGAGGAATCCGGTTCGGAGGATGATTAAGGGTAGAGCCACACGAAAACTTGCCTTTTGTGACCATCGCTGGTGACTTGGAGATGGGCGTTAGCCAATTGCGGACACGAGATGTGGTTCAAACGGTGGATGATTCTCGATGGTTGTTGCCGTAGACATGGAAGAAGACCCTCTACGAGTCGTGAGGCCGGGTGCGGGCGCCATTTTTGATCCCAGTACTTGGTTCCTTATCCGGGTCATGTCTTGGTTGGCGGCTTCGGCGTGCCGGCTAAGCATGAGGCGTTGTACACCCAGAATCAGGGAGAAGTACGGACATATGGCCACAACCAAGAAAATCACTAGTCGATTTGCGCTTGGTTAAGCGTGTGGAAGAGGCTTTATCTTCCATCGAGGATATGCGTGAGGTGACTGGTCACACCGTTTCTGAAGATGTTATTGCCGACTGGGAGCACCATCGTGACGTGTGTGTATAAAAGGAGTTCAACACTTCGTGGTTTGTCGAAGGCCTTGCTTGAGATCCAAAAGTTGAAAGATGCGAGAATCGAAAGCCTTTCCGCCGAGGAGATTGCACAACAGAGATGGAACTCTAAAAGCTTTCCAAGATGTTGACTATGAAGAGAGCGGCTATTGAAGATGCAAAGTTGACTTTCTCAAGAAGAAAGCGGACTTGTTGGATGATTTTCCTTGAACGTTTCTCTTGTTAAACTTTCATTTAGGTTCTTTTTTTTTTTTTGAAAGACATATTGGATGTCCGGTTCAAAACTTGACCTTTGATAGACAACCTGGTAGCTTTTTAGGGTATTGGATTATTTACGGGATGAATGGTTTTGATAATATGACTCGATTATGTTTTGGGAAAGGAATATTGCTTTTATGAAAGTGTGTGCTAGCAATAGGCACAAGACTCGGTAGTATGACGGTTTTACTAAGAACCTAAAAAATAGATTGTATATCTTGCCCGATCTGAATTTAATCACTTCATAGGTTTTGCGAACACGCCCCTCTCCATGTAAAAGGCGGTTTTGCTAGCGGTTTTGCTGGTAGCATCGCCAACAAGTCCCCAATCGCTGGTAGCATCTTCGGCGAGTCCCCAGGATTGAGTAATAGCATCTTCAGCAAGTCCCCGGTTTTCTTGTGTAGTTTTTACAACTAGTAACCGGGTCGTCTGGTAGTTGAGTCGGATTGAGTCGCCTTCCCCTACCATCTTGACATCTAGGTCGAAGAACGAGATCGACAGTCTGATATTGTAGCCGATAGATCAATCCTCCCGCTGTGGTCGCCAATTGTTTATGGGTGAAAATCGTTTCTGCTGATTTCGGTAATTTCGGTGGGTGAGTGAGAAACTGATTCAAACCCTAAACAAATGTGCTGCACGTGAGCACTTTATAGGTTCGAGAGATCGATCTGTACAAGTACGGCCTAAACCAAGAAATGGCCATTCCAGACTTGCTTCGGTCACAAAGTGGAGGAGAAGGGTTGATTTGGGGAGGGAAGCAAAGAACGGTGTTGAGGAGAGTAGTATCTCGACTTGTATCAGAAAGTGAAAGCTTAGGAAGCTTGCAAGAGATGGAAGCTTTTGAGAGAGCTTGCAAAGTTGCCTTTCAGAGAGAGTAAGTGTAGTATATTTCTCCTGACCGAGACTTGTTGTCTGGTGGAAATAGGTAAGACCTATTTATACAAGTCGAGATTGAAACGTGCCCTGGCCTCATGAAGGAAGAGAGTAAAGGGTGAAATAATGGGAGGATGTAGTAACCGCATGGTTAATGGGCGGAAACGTTTTTTCACCATTATTTCCTCTTTTATTTGACCGCTTTATTCCTTTTCACGCTTTCTTAATGTGAGCGTAGTGTACTGCATGCATCTTTGTGACCGCCAAACCAAAACCCTAAAGAAGCATCCCCCAGTTTGTGTTGATGTCTCGAGTGTTGGTTGCATCTTGAGTGCAAGTGGCGCCATTGCTAGTGGCGCGTGTGGCATGTGCATATGGCATGTGCGGAATGCCTTGGTGGTAGTTTGCACGGTTTGCAAGTTGGGCTACCGGCGCGTGTGCTTGGCATGTGCCGATGGCATGTGCGAATGCCTTGGTGGTAGGTTGCACGGTTTGCAAGTTAGGCTACCGGTGTGTGTGTTTGGCATGTGCCAATGGCATGTGCGGAATGCCTTGGTGGTAGGTTGCACGGTTTGCAAGTTAGGATACCCGGCGTGTGTGTTTGGTATGTGCCAATGGCATGTGCGGAATGCCTTGGTGGTAGGTTGCCGATTTGCAAGTTAGGCTACCAGCGTGTGTGATTGGCTTTGTGCCAATGGCATGCGTGGCCATTAGGGCCGCGACCTTGATAGGGAAACTAGCTAGCGAGCATGTTGGCATGTGCCAATGGCATGAGTGGCCGTTAGGGCGTGATTTTGCTAGGGAAACTAGCTAGCGAGCATGTTGGCATGTGCCAATGGCATGCATGGCCGTTGGGGCCGTGATTTCGCTAGGGAAACTAGCTAGCGAGCATGTTGGCATGTGCCAATCGCATGCGTGGCCGTTAGGGCCGTGATTTTGCTAGGGAAACTAGCTAGCGATCATGTTGGCATGTGCCAATGGCATGCGTGGCCGTTAGGGCCGTGATTTTGCTAGGGAAACTAGCTAGCGAGCATGTTGGCATGTGCCAATCGCATGCGTGGCCGTTAGGGCCGTGATTTCGCTAGGGAAACTAGCTAGCGAGCATGTTGGCATGTGCCATTGGCGCGTACGGCCATGTTGACCTAGTTGCATGTTTTGCAAGCCTAGGGCGTTATGTTTGGCGTGGGCCAAAGGCATAGCGGCTTGGAATTTGGCGTTGTTGCCATGGTGCGCGAGGTGCGGCTTGGTTTGGCATGGTTGCCATGGTGCGCGAGTGCGGCTTGGCAGCACGGTTGCCATGGTGCGCAGGTGTATGCGGCTTGGTTTGGCATGGTTGCCATGGTGCGCGATATGCGGCTTGTTTTGGCATGGTTGCCATGGTGCGCGAGTGCGGCTTGGTTTGGCATGGTTGCCATGGTGCGCGGTGCGGCTTGTTTTGGCATGGTTGCCATGGTGTGCGCAGAGTGCGGCTTGGTTTGGCATGGTTGCCATGGTGCGCAGTATGCGGCTTGTTTTGGCATGGTTGCCATGGTGCGCAGAGTGCGGCTTGGTTTGGCATGGTTGCCATGGTGCGCAGTATGCGGCTTGTTTTGGCATGGTTGCCATGGTGCGCGATATGCGGCTTGTTTTGGCATGGTTGCCATGGTGCGCGAGTTCGGCTTGGTTTGGCATGGTTGCCATGGTGCGCAGAGTGCGGCTTGGTTTGGCATGGTTGCCATGGTGCGCGATATGCGGCTTAGTTTTGGAATTAGGGTTACGTGTTGAAAACCTAATCTGGTATTTTGAAAAAATACCCCTATTAATTATTTACACACTGAGTTAAATGCTCTTATTTAATGTGTTGCGGGTAACACTAGGTCATGGGGTTTTACGATTTTACCCCTTGTCTAAAATCCACCATCAACACCTATGTTTGCCACTATTTCGGAAATAAAGGTCACGTGGAAAGGAGATGTCGTTTCCGTATAAGGAATGAGAAACTTCATGATGTTCTTGTTTGGGAATCACAAGAAGATGTGAAACCAACATCATATGTTAAGACTAATCCCCTTAACGCTACAGGTTGTAACTGTCCAACCTTTAGGCAAATGAATCAGTGTTGTGATAAATCTGGATTTGCCTATAAACGTCATACGAATCCTTTTCACAATCGTAATGGTTATCACAAGGATAACTTTGTAAAGACGAAGACAAGATCCGATGTTCCCAATTGGAGAAAGACTAACTTGCAAAAGAATAGTCAATCCAATCCTCTTCCGAGAAATCTTGAAGAGAGTAATGGGAAGAAGGTTAGGTTTTCCTAAACGCACTCATAAATGGGTACCAAAGAAATCCAATGATACTTTGAGTGTGAAAAGGAATGATCTTCCAGAAAATTACATGATTATGGAGAAGGAAGTATCCATGATGTTGGAACTTAACAAGTTTTTTGCAAAAATGGAATTGGACGTGAAAGGTTCTAAAACCGATCTCTTTCATGATAATCCAAAGGTAACTTGTGGTGAGCAAGACATTGTTCACCCCAACACAACTTGATTGTGTTGTAAGTGCATCCTCACCAAGGAATGCCTGTTATGTATACGGTGAGGGAAGCACGAGAATTGGGGCACACAAATTATGTTCGGTAAGGCTGTAGAATTATTTGGATTCTTCTAAAAGGTATGTATATAAACTGAGCAAGATTTGTGTTGATCTATGTACCTTGCTTATTGTTCATTTCTACCTAACTTTATCTGTGTTTAAGGTTCTTAAACTTTTAGGTTTGAAAATAGTAGTTCGGGATGTTTGGACTTCATGGCACACCTACCTGGTATGCATAACATCATTTAAAATCAAAATACAGGGGTTTAAGTACGCATAACCGTTTGTATACTTCCCCGGGTCATGAAAATTCGTTTGAAAACCGGTATGCATATATACTTAGCGTCGATATTTGGTAAACCTGTTTTGACCGTAACTTCTTCGTCCGAACTCGGAATGACCTCATTCCTTTTGCATTCTCTTCCTCTTTGAATTATCTTCAACATGGAGATGAGAATTCATGAATTTGGATGAGTTAAGAATGGTATTTGTCTTGTCTCTTGTTTTTAAGTGTTTTGCTCCGTTTCGTCGCACTTGTTCCACTTCTCTTGGACTTGGGCACTTGGATTCTTGGAGTAATACTCTTCTAAGCTCATTTGTATCTTTTAAAAGAATGTTGTTGGGGAATCACAAAGAAGGAAGTTCAAGAATGGACAGTAGTACGCATTACTATGAGATTCTTGAATGATCACAATCATCTTATGTGAAATATGGTGCATGGTCGTTAATGACTTTGTATGTTCTTCTTTTTTAAGAAAATCTTTTGATACGCCTTTGGTAGCTATTCTTGGTGTAAATCCGGGCGAAAAGGATTGATTCTACCCTCAAGGACAAATCATCTTATATGTGCATTACAAGTTTGTCTTGGTGCCTAGGAAACTTCTTATGAAAATTTATTCTTGTTTTTGAGAAGGATTACTAGAGTTTGGAATAGCCATTATTGTGATTACACATAGCTATGTCAAACGTTTTCATCTTCATGTTTTTAGGTTTATTTGTTTAAATTCTAAAAAAATTGTTTTGGAAGATGATTAATTTTTGTAGTATTAATCTTTATGGTTTTATATATTTCTATTTGTTATGGGATATGTGTGTTTGCATCCGTGAACTATGATTGTCCCGCATCTTGTCAAAAGTTAAGTCCTTCATATGTCGATATGCATGTAGTGATAAAAGAATGAATGAGCTTTTGGCAATACAAAATTTAAGCCTATTATGTCATTTATTGATGGAAGATAGGTTAAAATCTTTTGTTTACAAGGATTATTTCTATTGTGCGAATAGTGATGGAAGATAGAATGAATCCTTGTTTATTACGCAGTATTGATCTTCCCTGATCCATATTTTATGTATAGATTGTGTTGTTCCGTTAGATTTCTTATGTTTGAGCTTAATCGACTGAGTTGATCATTTTCTTATGAATAGCTTAGTCGTAGCTCCGTAAGTTCTCTTATGTCGAGCATGGACAACTAAATTAATCACCTTTTTGTGGTAAATTTGATTATATATTTCCGATTAAATTAATCATGGGTTCTCTTGTGGTTAATTTAATTGAGTTTTTTTGATTCAAATTCATATTCGTATGTGATTTATTATGTCCAAAGTAATCCTTCTTTTCTTTTGAAATTAAGGTCGCTCTTGTTGTTCTTTCGGGAATGACATATTATGGGGGAGAATTCTTAATTGAACTTGTGCTTAATTGCCAAATCTTTGTGGGGAATATGGTTGAGGAATATTATAGGGGTTATCTTGTATCTTTATAAACTCCTTGATGAATGCATTTAGCTTCGGTTATATGATTGCATCTAAATAATATGATATGTATGTGCTTTCTTTTGGTCATGAAATGTCTCTTTCGGAAATTTCATTAGGATCCCGTTTTCATACCTTTGCCAATTTTATTGACAAAAAGGGGGAGAATTAATATGTAGTTCACACTACAAATAAATATGGTTTTCGGATCATTATGTATGTAAGGGGGAGTGGTTTCCATGTGAGATGGAGTATTGACTAAGGGGAAGTGATACTTATCACCATAGTATTGTTGTCGAAGTTGTGATGCAATTGAACTTTGATACTATATAATGATACTATGACACTGTATAACAATGATTGAGAACTCTTGTTTTCTCGTTGTTATAGCTACGTATTTTTAACAACGATGATCTTTGAACTTACAACCTTTGGGATCATTGGAGTACTTGGAAGTGACGAAGATTTCGAGTAATGTTGAAGATTAGGCATGTGGAATAGGAGCTACAAAAGTTAATTCATTTATTTTTGTATTCCATATGTATTGAAGTTTTGTCACTAAAATTGACAAAGGGGGAGATTGTTATAGCATTGCTCGGTCGAACTCGCATGCATTGCTATCTCAGGCATGTTTGTCAATGTTAGTGATCAAAACTATAAGTTTTGATTTCTAGTCTACTATAGCTAAGTCTCAGACTAGGATAGAAAGTGTAGTTGAGCTCAAGAACTCCATGGTGATCATCATACAAGACGAAGGACTACTCAAGGAACTGGTGGATCTTCATCGACTAAAATTTATGCGGAGACATGAACTTATCTCTCACTTAAAAGTCTATCTACTCTATCTCCTATTTTGAGACAAAAGTCATTTTGCTATATAGACTTTGATTATACACATTTGCTATTTCGAGCCAAGTTTGTCTCACCTATCTATTTCACGAAATATGTGTTGGTAAGCTTTTGCTTTGGCCAAGTTCATATTTACCTAGTGACGGAAGTCATGACACGTTTCAATCACTTTGAAAATTGCTTACTTTGACGAAATATCCTCTAAGAATGTTTCAATGATTGAAATGAGAGTTTAGATTAAATAACCAATAATGGATATAAGCATTGTGTGGCAACACATATATGTATAAGTCCTTTTCCTTGAACCGAAGTTTGCGAACTTTGTTGATCAAGAAAACCGGAATCAGAGCCGTGAGCTAAGTCCGCGAACTGGCAAAAGTTCTCTTCCCGAGAAATTCTGCTAGAGTTTGAGAACTCCTTCCGGGAACTTAAGTCTGCGAACTAAGTTTGCGAACTTGAGTTGGTTATATCTAAAAATGATTGTTTGTGAACTCATTTATAAAAATTTAGGAATGCGAAATGCAAATCGTGGCTATATAGTTCATGAACCGATTCGAGTGAATCAAATCGTTTTTGATTCGATTGTGTCTTGTATAGTTACATAAGATTTCCTTGCAATTGAACAACTCTCTAACTAGTTCATTTGAGTCATTTGAACTAGTTATGGTGAATAAGAATATGGTTGATATGAAAGTGATCATATGGCTAAACACTTGGTTAACTATATATTGTTGTACCAACAAATGTTCATGTTTGGGTACGGTTACATAAACCCAAAATAGTACATTTCATTTGTGTGTAACAAGCTAAGTGTTCGATCCAACGGTAAAAAGATATTAGCTTGAATCTAATCAGGTTTTCATCTAACGGTGAATATTGAATGCTTTGTTACCAAGCTAACATTGATTCCAAACCCTGATTTGAAAGACTATATAAGGGAGAACTCTAGCAACTCGGAAACCTAATCCCTACACCTTCCGTGTGATACTATTTGTTTAGCTAGAGTCGATTCTCCTTTAACCTTAGGTTTCTTCTTGAAAACTAGGTTAACGACTTAAAGACTTCATTGGGATTGTGAAGCCAGACCGATACTACTTTCTCGTAGTTGTGTGATCTGATCTTGCCGATTCTATCGTTTTGAGTGCAATCGTAACGATTGGCTTGAGATGAATATCTCCGATAGGAAAGATATAAAAGTAGTCACAAACATATTCGTCTCATCGTTTGTGATTCCACAAAATATTTTTTTACCGCGTCGATTATGATTATTGTGAGGTTATTTATAATACTAGGTTGTTCTTCGGGAATATAAGTCCGGGTTATCAATTGGTTCCTGTTCACCTTGATTTATCAAAATACGGAACAAAACATGTAGGTATTTCTATGGGAGACAGATTTATCTATTATCGTAGACTTTTTTGTGTGATACAAATTTGTTTATTAAAGTCTTCTAGTTTGGGTCGTAGTAACTCTTAGTTGTGGTTGAGATCAGCTAAGGGAATCAAGTGCGTAGTATCCTTCTAGGATCATAGACATAAGGAGCACGACTGTACCTTGGATCAGTGTGAGATTGATTGGGGTTCAACTACAATCCATACCGAAGTTAGTTTGTAGTAGGCTAGTGTCTGTAGCGGGTTAATACAATGTGTGTTCAATCTGGACTAGGTCTTGCGTTTTTTCTGCATTTGCAGTTTCCTCGTTAACAAAATTATGGTGTCTGTGTCATTTCTATTCCGCATTATATTTTGTTATATAATTGAAATATCACAGGTTGTGCGTTTGAATCACTCAATTGGAAATCCGACCTTTGGTTGTTGATTGAAATTCATTGATCCTTGAACATTAGTCTTTGGTACCGTTCAAGTGATTTCTCTTTTATTCAATTAGACTCAAAGATTTCTATTTGCTTGAGAAAGAATTGAATCAAGAAAGAGAGATATAACTCTTTGATATACTTTTTATAGATTGAGTCTTGTTGATTCTCTTAAAAGTATATTGGGTGTGGTTGTTGTACCCCCGCTTTTCCAATAAAAGTTCGTACACTCCTTGCTGTTGCTTTTGCTCGTCGATGGGATCTTCACCAAATGGATGTTACAAACGCCTTTGTTCACGGAGATCTTTAAGAAGAAGTACACATGCATGAAACCACCTCCAGGATTGCTTCACTCTCCACAACAAGTCTGTAAACTTATTCGAGCATTATATGGTCTTTAGCAAGCACCTCGTACTTGGTTTGAGAAGTTCAGCATGCTATTACTCAACATGGGTTTACTTAAAGTGCATATGACTCTGCCATGTTCTTTAAAATTCAGATAAAGGAATTGTCCTTCTTCTTCTTTATGTTGATGACATGGTTATTACTGGAAGTGATTTAGAAGGTATCGATGCTCTGAAATCACAATTAAGTTCGTCCTTTGAAATGAAAGATCTTGGCCATCTCAGATATTTTCTCGGCATTAAAGTTGATCGATCATATGGAGGATATTTCATATCTCAGGTGAAGTATGCTATTGAATTTCTTTTTCGTGCAAGATTGACTCATAATAATATAGTCGATACTCCTCTTGAGGTAAATGTGAAGTATAACCCTACAGACGGATAAATTCTATCCAACCCTACATTGTATTGACAACTAGTGGGTAGTCTCAATTAGTTGACTATCACACGTCCAAATATTATCCATGCAGTGCATGTTGTGAGTCAGTTTATGTCAGCTCCACGTTCGACACATTATGCAGCTGTTCTTCGAATCTTGCATTATCTCAAAGGTACGTTATATAAGGGACTATATTTCTCTTCTACATCTGATTTAAAAGTCAGTGGATATTCCGACTCTGATTGGGATGGTGATGTAATCGATCGTCGATCAACTACTGGATATTATATGTTTCTTGGTAATCCTCTGATTTACTGGCGTAGTAAGAAACAATCTGATGTTTCTCGTTCAAGTGCTGAAGCAGAATATCGAGCTTTAGCTCACACTACATCGGAGATTGTCTGGCTACATTGGCTTCTTGGTGATATGGGAGTTCATCTTTTAAAACTTACTCCATTTTTTTGTGATAACAAAGCCGCTATTCACAATGCAGACAATGATGACTTTCATGAACGCACAAAACACGTAGAAATTGATTGTCACTTTGTGAGGCATCACTAAAAGAAATAGACTATTAGGATGCATTATGCTACTTCATAATTACAGATAGCAAATCTGTTCATAAAAACACATCCATCTAAACGACTTCAGTTTCTAAGTTCCAAACTCAATATGTGTAGTAGACCATCTTGAGTTTGGGTTGAAAGGGGTTAAGAATTATATGATGACATTCTAGTGTATTCTAGGATATACTGAATATCTTCAGTATATGTTAGTTTCCCTGTTTTCTTCATATTATGTAATATATTTATTTCCTTCTTTAAGCTTGTATCACTTGTATCACTTGTATAAGAGGAGTAGTTCTCCATTGTAATACTTACACAACCAATATATTGAACTCTTGATTCCATGATTACTCTTGTCAATGCCAACATCCACGGATAAACCCCATAGGGTGAAATGTATTAGAGATTTCAGTAACTCAATAAGATGAGATTTACAATTACATATGATTCCTATTTATATGATAATATGATAACTAATAAACTTAAACCTAGATATACTAGGTAAAGGTGAATCTTCTACTGACTTGGTCTTTGGTCTCCCGAATATCCCACCTTGATCTTCTCGGTGCGTGGATATGTCATCCCTGACATGTATTCCAACAAGTATCTCCCAATTAATAGTGCACGTGTAATTCACGTGTGTGTCATTAAATAACGTTCAATATTTAAAACCCGTAAACACCATCTTAATCAGACGATCCCAATTAGACAAGTTTGAGTTGTAGAAACTAGTTGAAATATCCGCCGATGAGCACAAAAACATGGAAGATAAATCCACATCTCTTATTTTTCATCTTGACCAAAGCAATTTTGCTCTTCTGATTCCTCCATTTTCCTTCCCTGAAACTCAATTTTAACTGGTAAAGACAGTTTTTGGTGTGTTTTTCCTTATACCATGAATGCGATGATCAACTTAAGAACTAGTCAACGAATGGATGGTATCTTATGAAAATATTTTTAAAGGTGTGAATCTCCATAAACTTATATCTCCAAGTCTCTAAATCTAAATAAACCCCTTTATTGTCATTGCATAACAAATGTGCTCTAGATCCCGTATTAGAAATTTTAGTATCCATATAATGGTCAAGAGTTAAACAAGAGGTTGTACCAATTTAGATTGATTTACTCGTATTCGTTGCTATTCAATGTTGTTTAAATGAAGAATGGAACCATTGTATCTTGGGAACGTGTCATTATGAAATCTGTTACATCATATTTACGGGATGAATAACGTCTTAAGGAAAGAGATTACTCTCCTGGTGTTAGAATATGGGCATCCAACTCAAAACCAAAACCAGTTTTCAATGAGTGGAGTGACCCTAATTATTATAAACCCTAAGATCTTGGATAACACAGATAATTTGGGTGATGCGGATTTTAGATAACCCTAATGATTGTAAATCCTACTCTCAAAACGCTTCCTCACTTGTAGCCTCGTTGGGTCGAACACGTAGATAATTAAATTGGGTGACACGGAGTAAAGGTGTGGTCAAATGACTCGACATAATGAGTGGAGTGGCCCTAAGAATTATAAACAACATGATCTTAAATAACCTAGATAATGTGCGACTAATAATCTCAACACCTCAGTTCAAATAAGTCACGTTCAATGTATTTTAGATTGATCATCTCTCTCTATTTTCTTCCTTTCTTGTTTTGGCGTTATTATTACGGGATATAATTCACAATCGTACCGTTATTAGAAAGATTTGTGACGAATTGTTGAATACAATACACAAATTTTATTGTTGAGAATTGATAACCAACATATTTATAAGGAAAATTAATAAAATCCCACTTAAACATGACGCCACTAGTACAACGTGTTCGTTTCAAGGAATTGAATTCTTTGGAATCCAATTCCTAGGGAATGCGCCCAATTCCTTGAAACGAACGGGTCAAATGAACTCCATGGAATTAAGAATTTAGAGAAATTTGATATTTAGTCCACTAAACCCGACCCAGGTTAATCTGTAGTCCAACGGGATTTTGCTTTTATCCGCTGGTTCAAAGAAGTTAAAAAAAAAAAACGATTTTACCAAGCTACCCATCATCATTCACGTGTCAAAAGCTACTACGTCTTCCACGTCTCAGAAGACTCTTGTTTTTCACGATTTTTACTTCGTCTGCTTTATTTCATCCAAACTGAAACCTAGGTCATAAAAACCAAAATCGAAGATCCAAATCCGAACAAAATCAAAGGAAACCAGATCAGAAGAAACCAAGAAAACAGATTTGCTCATAGAAGGACAAACTGAAAATCAATTGTTGCTCAATTTCTGATTTCTCAACAAAAAACATAGATCTATTCAGAAGAAAAGTTATCCAAAACGAAAAATGGTTAGTACAAGAAAGATCAACAGAACAATAACAGAGTAATGTAAAAAAAGGAAAAGAAATGTGGTTCCTCCTTCACCAAAAACAAAAAGAAAAATAAACGTTATTTCTCCTTCACCAACAAAAAATAAGAAAGGTATTTTACCCAAAAAATATGCAAATTCTAAATCTAAATTCACTTCTATAAAGAAACAATGCATATCAACTGTTGCACTATGAAAAAAGCCTATTGTATGCTCTCAATAAGCATCAGTGCATATCAACGTGCATTGTTGTACTATCTTAAACCATTTTTTAGTTTTGCTTAATGTTTTGTGGATGCATCGGTACATATTTATATGTATTGTTGAACTATCTGAAACCCTTTTTAAGTTTTCCCTACTGTTTTTTATATGATGCAACAAAACATATTGACATGTAATATGTAAAAACATCCTTTATGCTTGAAAATGCATCAATACATATTGATACTTTCTTTTGGATAAGTAGTAGATACAGATTGATATGTAATTTTGATTTTGTGATGCTTGTTGATTATGTAGGTCACGTGAAAAGTAAAAAAATAATAAACAAGCAACTTGGAAAAAACCTAGGAGATTATACAGATTTGGTTTCCGGGTATTATAAGTGTTTGTGAATATGATTAAGAAAGAAGGCTGAAATTGAGTGATGCACAGTTGCAACTAATAAGTGAGGCTTTATATGGGTAATTATGTATTGTATAAACTCTTATCCCTAATATATGGTTGAATATGATCCTTCATTACATGTTGATATGTACCGAATTGTATGTTCTTTATGATTCCATTATACATATCAATATGTACTGCTAAAAAGACCTAATTTATGGTTCATATATCTGTGTTCATATAGTGGTGGTACATATGTGTTCACCAGTAATATATCGGGGTCATCAAAAAATGAATGGTAACAGGTTTCCGGGGATCCTAGGTGGGGGGGGTATATCATTATCTACTGTAAAAACCCTAGTTTATGCTTGAATATGTCCTACAGTATATATGGATATGTACTTATGGTAAAACAGTTTCATTGATGCAGTGCATTTCAATATGTACTGTATAAACCCCTAGTTTATGCTTGAATATTATCTTATAGTATATATAGATATGTACTCAGGGAAAAAGTGATTTATTGATGCAATACATATTGATATATACTTGTTATTATATACGATTCCAACAGTGCATATTCCAATTTGCAGTACATATTATTATGCTGAGCTTCTTCCTTTTTAATGTTATTTGCATTGCATCCCTTAAGATAGCTCAGTTGCCACTATATAATGTTTCAACTTCCTTGTTTTTAAGTCAGGTTTTCCAGATTTGGCTTGTAGGAGACGATAAAAAATAACAAGGAAATATGCCAAAAGAAAAAGGGTGGCGTCGTCATGAAGGCTATTGACAACAACTTCCCCTGAAATCAGTGGAAAACCCAACAATAAAACTGGTTGTTTCCTAGTGTTATAGTGGATATTAATGTACAAAAGTATTCTAACAAATATGTATTGTAGTAGTCTGACAGAAGATTATGTTATTAGATATTTCTCATTTGTCGAATATTGTTTGGTTTTTTGTTATAGTACTGTTACATACTAGCTGTATTGTCTGAGTGTGAAGTAATATGACATTAGATATCTAATTAAAATTTATAATTTTTACTTTGTTATAGTACTGCTACATACTAGTTGTATTGTCACTGTTATCTGAGTATGAAGTAGTATAACATTAGATATCTAATTAAAATTTATAATTTGTTTGCATTGTTATGATTTGCTCAAGTTTTCTGTTACTTTGAACTTTCCTTTAGTAAGGCTACACGGTAGTCATGTTCGTTGAGTATGAAGCTTGCAAACCCCCGTAAATGCGCACTAACGGTTATAAACAGTCCATCCTTAGTACTCATTATGTCATTTTTCTCCATTATATAAACAATGCTAGTCGAAAAAAACAGAACAAAAAATACCATATATTCACATGCAAAAGAACTGAAATCTCTTATAGATTAGTACATAAAAGTCTGTACTGTATGAAAACCCAAAAAAACTAAAACTAAAAAATATATGATATCAGTACATAAAATATTAAAGCACCAGTTGACACAAATTCTCTTCGGTACTGACAGATAAAATTTCATGTAGCCTTGTCAATGTTGTCATGATGAGCTTTCAGGACGCAATTTGAAAATATAATAAGGTTTTAATTTGTTGTTCTCCTATGCACTTTTGATGCGATTTTTCTTTCATCTTCCTGGCCAGGCCTGACTTATAGGGGTGAAAAATCAGTATCTTCCTCGGTATGCTCATCAGACCTGTGATAAACAAAAAAATAAATTATAAGATTTCTACAAATATTCTTTGATTACATGCAAAAAATTTGAAAAATTGAATATGTTGACACACTTTTTGTGCTACACTCGATACATCGTACTGATCCGGTAAAATTTTTCAAAATAGAAAATTGGAATCCAATAAATTTCTAGAGAGATACAAAATGAAAAAAAAAAGAAAAGAAAACAGTACACATACATATACATATACTGAAGAAAACAAAAACCGAAAACATAGTACATATTCATATGTATCAAGTGAAAACGAAACACGGAACATATTGATATGTACCGAGTAAAAATCCAGTACATATTACGCATTCCATCCAAGTTCCCCAATGCATCCTGCAACGAATGTTGAGGGTTTCAAGATCTTTCTAGGAGTTCTTCACTAACCAAATATCTATAATCCTTTCGCTGACTAGCTTAAATAACTATAATCCAAAATGGTACCATATATATTATATATAAAAAGATAAATGACCTTGTTATAAGAGGGAGCTAGGATCTTGATCTAAAAGTGTGACCGAATCATTATCAGTGCAAAACATTGTATAAATACTCAGGCTAAAAAAAATGTATTACTAAGTTAGTAAATTCATTCAGCTCAAACCCCTGAAATACACAAAAAAAAGCAAGTAACTTGCTGCTAAAAAAAAATCATACCATGAATTCTCCCTAAATACTTTCGCGCCAATACATTGCTCATCAGGCCCGTGATAAAAAAAATGAATTATAAGATTTCCAGAAACAACAATTGAATGTGTTGACACACTCAGTGTGCTATACTTTTCATCTATCAATACATCGTGCTGATCCGGTAAACAATTTCAAAGTAGAAAATTGGAATCCAATAAATTTCTAGAGAGATCCAAAATGAAAAAAAAAAACAGTACATACACGTATACATATACTGAAGAAAACAAGGACCGAGAAAATAATACATATTGATATGTATCGAGTGAAAACCCAATATATATTTATATTTACCAAGTGAAAACACGGAACATATTGATATGTAATGAGTAAAAACCTAATACATATTACGCATTCCATCCATGAGTCTATATGAATATCTCTTGTAAATGTAGTAACAATTTGCTATAGACAAATAAAAGGTTCTAATGACTGATTTAGGTGGACCTTACCATATATTCTTCAGAAATGTTGCAACAACTGACCTAGAAATTCATCACTACAACAATATAAGAAGTAATCAAAAGCCTATACTAACAGACATTTCAAGGAACTATTCAAGACAGACCAAACAGAGATTCCTTATTTCAAAATGATGTTCAGAAATAAAATATCTGCTTAGACATGTACGATATCTGTTCTAATGGGTAACAGACTATGTAGGAAAGACATAATGACGCATCGTTACATGAAAGAACCTAACATTTTCACCAATAGCCATACAAGTCCCAACTGGAATTTAAACAAACAATTTTTTTATTTTTATTTTGTAAAACTTATGTTTCTCTAGAATTAATTTCATTCTAAAAACCCAATATTTGTCATTGGAGGACCAACCACGTCTTACTTCTAATAAGTTGATAGTTCTCCATCAACTACTTGACAATTTCGCAAGAAAATCATTTTGTATGACATATTAATGAATACAAAGTAAATGGTCCTCCAAAATTATCATCAAACTAAGCAAAATATTTAATTAATGGAATTAAAGTAAGAGTCTTAATAAATTTGATTAAAAATCCCTAAATATCTTCCATATAAATGAAAGATTCATCACTGTTTGTAAAATTCATAATTCATCTTTAGACGGTAAGTTCAAGAAAAAATATGTACCATCAATGAATATTAGGTCCGAAATCAAACCAATTTGATCAATTCAAATATAAATCCCTAAAATGAAGATTATCTAAAATCAATCAGAAAACAAATCTAAACTATGATTAACGACAAGGGAATCCACTTACCAAAATATACTTGCTTGAAAATACGACTCCATCACAGATCCTAACGAATTTACGATCTTTGTAGTTGCAGGAAATCCCACAACTAACACCCCTTATGATATCATGATAATAATTTCTATATCTGAACTTATTTGATATGAAAATTAAGATAAAAGTGCTAAAGTTGTAAAGATGGACACAAGGATTTTTTACATGGTTCGATCAATGTGATCTACATCCATGCACTACACCAAAACATCCGATTTGGGACGTATATACGCGTTGCAATGAATTTCACCAACGTCTATATCCGTTGGAAATATGGCGTAGCAAATTTTTGTGCAACGTCAAAATCCGTTGGGAAAATTTATTTGTGCAACGCATATAAGCGTTGGTCAACTAGTTTACCAACGTTTTATGAGCAACGGATTCTTTAATTTGTGCAACGTTTACAATAATTTAGGCAACGTATTACTCTAATTTGAGCAACACTTATATACGTTGCAAACCCATTTACAGGAAAAAAAAATAAATAAATTCCGACAAATAATTCCAGGTAAAAAATAAATCCCGACAATAATTCCAGCAGATTTCTGCACCTTCATATACCATTGTAGATCAACTAAAAGACCCAATTTTTCATATGAACATATATCATAGATATCAGCTTGTAATAAATACATGAATCATATGAATTCCTCAAGTTGAAGCATGTAACAGATGAAATATAATAAACCATATAATTATTTAGTTGATTCAAAGATAAATCCGGTCACGAATCCAAGTTTCTGAATTTGAAAATATGAATTAGTTCATAAGAAAACAAGGTACCTCGATTCTTTTTCTACACATGGCACAATGACAGAAAGGATAATGGACCAATCAGCTTCAACCAGTCTAACGTAGGCATGAGCAAGCAAGAGATAAGCTAAGCTGCCCAGTCTGATTGATGAATATCATCTTGAATCTGAGAATGCTTATGCACTTTCTTTGTCTACATCACTATGTATACCTGGTCGTGTGCATTTTTAATACAACTTGTTGAATCCGAAAGCTGCGGAGATTCACCCAATCTTGGTAAGAAGGCTTCTCTCTCAAGAGATACCTGCAAGCACGTAACTACTTTCACCAGTGATCCCCACAAGAATGGTGCACAGCAGAAGGCGTGGGCAAAAACAAAGAGTGCTCTTGCAACCCCATTGGGGTACCAAGGGAATGCCATCACCAGTAGGGAACAAAAAATTCCCAGCCAAGGTGTTAAGACATGAACTGCTGGAAGAAGGAAAGTATTGATAGCAACTGATGCAAGTGATGAAGAGCCGAGCAGATAGAGTGACCAACCAAAGAGTGGATGAACTGTCCGAGGGATGAGGAAGACTAGAAGTATGTAGGCCACTACGATTGACCACATTGTTATAAACTTGAGCCCTGTTTGTAAGAATGTGAGATTTTTGCGTGGGCGAGCATAGCTTGGACAAGTTGGGTCGTGCAAGCCGAGCAACTGCCATCACTCTTAGGTACATTAAAGCCTGGATCACGACTACTGGTATCTCAGCACCATACCTGTTTCAAATTATCCCTCACCACATTAAGAAAAATAAAACCAAGCAGATAAAAACTATACAGGAGAGTGAAATCCGGAGCAAAGATTTTAGACTGAAGTAATAGTGAATATACCATTTACAGAAAGAACAACATTAACTATTGGAAATGATCAGTAGAGAAAGCTTAAAAGTTGAACTTTACCCAAGTGTTTCTCGGCGTGCCTCGTGCCATGAGAAGCCTAATGGAAGGATAGTCCATGACCACCAATACCAGGGTTTCATCCATGGGGCACTCGGGAAGATGATAACACTGTTAGGCCCACAAAGAATTCGCCATACGAGTTTCAGATCTGAAAAACAAAGAGGAAGACATGAAAATTAATGTTTAGAGTTTGGACTCTTATAGAACAATGAATAAGCAGGAATGAACTTACAAATTCATCGGAGTGTTTAGTTTACTTACAGAATTAAGAAGCATCCATTGGATAGCCTAAAGGAAGCCTGTAATGACCATCTAGTTTGGTTCCATTCAGAGGTGGATGGAACATTGGCTCATCAAGTAAATTTGAGAAATATCCAGTGAGAAAACCCTGGTCGATCCGTCTGGATTGTCTCTCCCAATCTCTATTTCATGAAGCATGTTCTTAAACACCTCCGTCGATGGCTTTTAATACCAAGAACAAGCAAAGTTAGAATTATAATTTTCTATTACCAAACATTATGTTAACAGAACAACATGAAAATCATATGAATGGGTAAGTTTTTGAGGCATCACAAACAGCAGCAGTACTGCAGTAGCGTAATGTAAATCATATGAGGGTTCAGTATGGATTAGGCCTCAAATTGCGGGTTTCTCTTTGTAGACAAAATCCCTCAAGTATCATATTGTGCTACCTACTTGTGCAACATTTATTTCCACCGTTCATTTGTCTTCACCAATGACTGGAATTCCCCATGAAAGCTTCTATACAAACTGAATTAAGTGGAAAAAACTAGGGACCTGGGGGTAGTTTATATGCTCCTAAGCACGTACGATAACTGCCCTGTCATGATCTCTGTTTCCAGGCATGGGTATAGCCAGGCATGCCTTTTAAGGAAAACAAGTGGTTCTTAAAAGGTTAACATATTAAATTAAACATTCAGCACCGCCACGCGATGTTGAAAAAGAAATGTGAACAACTAATCAATTCTATGAACGATTTAATGGTATTGAAATTAGTTAGAGTAGGAGTAGAAGTACATACCAGCAGGACAAAAAGGCCGAGTATAGAAGATACAAGGGTTAATGAAAACAGCACAGAATTGACCACGTTGGAATAACTCGCCCGTCTTCTGTATAAACATATTATCCGAATCAAGCATAACAACCCTTTCATACTCCACGAGACTCCACGCGTAAAGCTTGTTCAATGTCAGCTTAAACCTGTTGTCAAAATTTTGTTGCTTTTGATATGGATTCTCTACATTTTTTAACTATTACAACCTTCGCACCATCTTCCTTCTCCCTGCAATAATCAACATTAAACACTTTGATTAATTTATTCATTCGGTACTCAAAGACACGTTATACCACAATAAACAAGAAATGGAGTTATGTCATCTTCTTGATAATGGAAAAAAACAATTGCGGTGGATGGTGTTGGGTAATGGTAATCACAATCAAACAAAACAAACAACATTAGCTGGATTTGAGCAAAGGAAAAATAGAAAAACAACAACTATGGGGTTATGAGTTTATTGTCTTTTTTCTCTAATAAGCACCTACATGTTTTTCTACAACTATGGAGGGAGGTGTCTTTTAGTTAAGAATTTTTCTTAAGAATATGACACAGAGTTGATTCATGTGATGTATGGCTAACCTGCTGGTAGGCATTCAATTGACCTGATGAATCAATATAATGCAACGATGTCGGACTATGAGGATCTCCATTTGACGCTACAATAAGAGATAAAATTTGTAAGCTAACTACAAATAGTCATTGCTAAACCTTACTCCTCCATTGGTTGTAATGATAGAAACAAAACAACAACCACCCATGAGCATATTACAAATATTTGGCACATAAACACAAAGTGAAGAAGCACTTACCCATGAACAAAGACAAAATAAATCTTATAGTTAGCATGACTGATCCAGATACATTGGTGGTCCTTCATTGCAAATATTTACGAAGTTCCAAACATAAGCTATCCAAGGTATACAACACTGGCCATCCTTTCCATTCGTAAAACACATCTCTTGCAAACACGACAGTGAGGTGTTCGGAAAGGGCTTTATAACAGGAGCGTTTCTGACAGTATCTCGGATCTCCACCCTGTAACAAAATCTAAGAAAAACCAAGTAAGACTTCGAATAAGATGACTTAATACAAAAAAAGTACTGACTCCCAACTCAAATTCCTCCTTACATGTATTAATATTATAAGAGAACAGGCTTATAAAACAGCAGCATTATCAACAAACTAGCACCAACAACTCCAATAGCCACCCACATGCCAACATCTGCAGAACCTCCATCTTCAATACCAAACCACCATTAATAACTACAACAAGAGAAAAGCATCACCCACTTACAGCCAACAACCCACTTACAGCCAACAAGCCTTTATACATTTTATTGGAAAAAATTGTATTCATACCTTCAGAATTATCTAACAACACTTCTTTGGCATCCAAAATGGAACCCACTCCTCCAGATAGAGAATGCACACCTGACTCCACCTTCTTCTTAACACAGCAGACACAATGCTACACACCAATTGGCACACTCTTTAGGGGTGGATCAAGACATTTGAGATGGTATATTTTTTTGCAATCCTCACCATCGCAACACCTGCAATACAGGAGAGAAAAATACATTGAGCACGACTTAAGTATGGCTAATCACAAATATAATAACTGCCCACATATTTGTAGCCAACCAGCTATAATAGTTCAGCTATCATTACGATCCTTGTTTTATTAGGGTGTCCCTACTTGCTAAAAGCATTTCATATTGATATATTTGGGCACATGCCTAAGTAATCAGGAATTGAAATCTAACTTTAATCGTGTACCATGGTATCAGTAGGAGGTCAACAAATGTTTCAATTAATGACTAAAAAGAGAGGGGAAAAAAATCACTGAAATTGATAAAAAATTTAATTTAGCAGTATATATCATATATCAGTGTAGCTGAAGGTTAAGCCTCAGTAAACACGAGTTTATACTTCATAGCTAAAAAGTGTTCAAAGATCAGTGTTTTTATTTGCTTTTTTTTTGCAAATATCCTTCACTTGCCAGTGTGAAGTCTCTAGTTTCACATTTCAGTATTCAAGGCAACGAAAACAGAGCAAAGGTTACTCACAAGAGCGTTCCATTATCATAGACCCCAGATACAACCAGTACAAACAACTTCTCTTCTCTGACTCTTACCCATTGTCGTTGCTGCTGAAGATGATAAACAATATTCCAATCGGTAAAGGCTCCATCTCGACACCACTCTGCATTATATAAATCTCCCAAGCCCCGCCATGAAATGGAAGACAGCACCAGCTCTACTTACCTGGTTAAAATTCATAAAAGGAAATGTTTTACGCATCATCAAGGACACAACCTAGGGAAAAGTCCAAATAAAAATCTTCAGACCCAATAAAAATGGATAATTACCTCATAAAAAAAGTAACAAACCTATATTGAGGGGGGGTCTTTTAATACCTTACTGAAGTGGCCGACTCAGAATTTGAGTTCCCTGCTGACAATTTAAAAAAGAAAGAACAACTTAATTGTCATAATCAAAAACTACAATTTCAGTTTATACTTACATTAGGTCCAATCTTAATACCATCCTCCATACCTGCAATGCATCAAGACCTAGCAGTAAGGTTCCCTTGCGGAGTCTCTTCACTCATTTGTTACATTGGAGTTACCACCATCTCTTCATATTGATCTCATTTCAAATTTCAGTTTTGACTAATCTGGTTAAGCATGTTGAAGCCTTAAAACAAAACATATTTAACTACCTTTTGAAGTGGAGTTTAATATATATCTCAAAGCAAATCATTATATAAGGGAAACAACAGCTGGATAATTGCACTAGAAACTACAAAGATATATGGTAGGATGATATTCAATAAAAGAATGAATTGTACTACTGTACTGATCTAAAGATGTGAAGCGAACCTGGAGAATGGTGGTTGAAGTTATCCATATCCTCCTTGTTTGCGATGTAACCATACTGTGAAGTCTCTCGACTTCTATGTATCCTGCAGGTTAGACATCAAATATGAGGAGACTCATCCCCTGGTGCACTTTCGGACCATGGGAATGACGAGACCTCACTGCATTATAGGCACTAAAATAATCAAGCATCTCTTGATTACCCATGCTAAAATAATCTGCTATATGAGATACATAGCAGATGACAGGAAGCAATGAACTATATAAGGAACAAGTGGTAAATAACTAAAACAGAGTATAACAAATACATAAACTCCTAACGATCGTTACAGCTGGATGATTGAAAAGGATTATTTGAAAGGACAACAAAGCAGATATGCAAAATAGAGAAAACAACTACCTACATTTAGCTACTTCCCAAATTTTATCAGTTTTATCAGAATATTTATAGTTGCTGGTGGGATGATTATTTTCACAATGATGATGTAGATTAGTGTATCTATCTAACCACCACCACCCCACCTCTAGAACCAACAAAGTTTAAACCAACGACAATAGTTCCATCAAAGTACGCTGAATTGAACCTTTTTCTATCGTGTTCATAAACTCTCTCCACATCGAAACATCTTGAAACAACGTTTAACATCTTCAATTTATTACTGATTTCAATCAATGGCAGCAACTTAAGTTCATGGCTGGTTTCTCCGCTGAGAACATCATTCAAAACCCAATTAGAAATTACAGTCGAATCAGTAGCTATGGATCTAATACAAAAAAGAACTATATATCTATATGAACTTCTAAGGATGCAGGAAAAATAAAAGATAAATCAAATACAGACCTGGTTTTAGGTCAAAAGAAACCAAAAGAACTTCATTAAAAGAAAACAATCTAAACCTAAGAATTCATAAAACTGAAATTAGAAATTACCTGATGACAAGCAAACTGTTGGAAGCACAATCACTATTAGATTTCTGCTATATGGTTACCCGATTTCAGGAACAAAATTTTTGGTTTCACAAATTTCGAAGTTAGGGTTTACAGATCTAGATTTCTTTTATATGGGTTATCTTTACAGTATCAGGATTTAGAAGTACCATTTTTTGATTTTTGATTTTGTTCATGATTCATAACAGATTCAAGAGTTGTTTTAGATTTCAGAAGAAAAGTTTTTGGAGAGAGAGAGAGAGAGAAAAGAACGAGTTCCGACTTATCTAAATTTTTTTTATTAAAACGGAAATAAGAAAATAAAGAAAGATAATCATTCATAATAACCCATGAAAATACCATATATTACAGAAATACCTGAATTGCACAACGTATTAGAGGTTTCAAAACCGTTGCTCCATTAATTTCCATTAATAAACTAAAATTACCTAATTAGTGCAACGTATTTTTCGGTGTGCAACGGATATAGATGTTTCAAAAGGTGCAACGTCTATATCCGTTGCACACCCCCGAAATTGAAATGTTGCAAAATACAGGATATGGTGTAGTGATGGTTCTTCACTATGATTGTTTGAATTACATGAGTATTACATTTAGAATCTCCATTAATGGATATTTGGTAGAGCTCTAGATCTAGTTTTTGGGGAAGAAGATGATAAAGAAAAATAATTCTCTCTCTACAAATGTGTGTTCTCTCTTTACAAAAATATGTATCCTCCTTTTACAAAATGTCTCTCCTCCCTTTTCTCTCTCCTGCCTTTTACTTTATATAGGTGTTTACATAGTGGATGACCGCTAATAGGGCCCCTATTTTCGGATCTGGCTTGCGGTGTTCTCGCACGCTTATGTTGGGTCTTCTCACATGCTAAGGAAATGGATTTCGTTCGCTAACAAATACAACCTGCGATATTTTGCCTCTTTTTTCTTGAATATTGCTTGAAGAGCAATCTTTAAGAAAAAACCCGCCTTGTTGTAGTTGTTGGAGCGAGATGCATGATGTTGGAGTAGTCCTTGATCTTTGTTGTTGAAGGAACGAGCGAAAGAATACTAAACTTGAAAAGTATATACTTTCCTCTATTCTTTTGTGAAGTTCCGAAGCTTTGAGAAGTAATTAGAAGTATCATCCTGAAGTATATGAAGTATGAAGTATGAAGTATCCTTGAAGAAGTATAAGAAGTATTAATCCACGAAATATATGAAGTATCCATCCTTAAATGCGAATAAGAAGTATTGCGAACTAATCATGCGAAATTATTACTCCATTGTTGGTGAGGATTCTTGCTATTTTCGAAATAATTCTGGCCAAAAAAGATAAAGAACATCAAATGTTTTCTTGGTAATCCATAGTTGCCTCTGTTCTTTATCTATGAGGGTAGAATCCTTGAGAAAGTGTTGAATGAGCGAGTTGTTTCTTCATTCTTATCTTTCCACTGTCTCATGTTTTGTGCAAAATATTTGAGCGAAACAATTGTGCTTATAATTATGCGAATACAATGCTTATGTAATGATTATGTTATGAAATGTGTATGCGATGTTTATGCCATGATGCTTTCATGATGCAAGTGTGATGGTTGTATGATGAGAATGCTTATCTATTGCAATGTATAGCTAATGTTTGTGTTACTTAGCTCATTTTGCCGCGCTAAAATTGATGTAGCTTTAAATTGCTTCCATTCTTCAATTCTCTGGCTTTGTCTTTAGTATATGTATTCCTCTTTGTGTACTTATTGTTCCTCCCACGTTCTTACTTGTGCTTCAACTTTCCTTATTCCTACATTATTAGTATCGCATAATAATATGATCATAATATCAAGTGTGCGTCATTTTCACTGCCTCAATTTCATTTCCACGTACATGTTCGCAAGCTTATCATATAATCATTTTCGCAAGCTAATTTGCCTACATGTTCGCAAGCTTATTTGCTTACATGTTCGGAAGCTTATCATATAATCATTTTCGCAAGCGTATTTGCTTACTTTCTTATGTGGTCTTATTTTTCCTTCCTAGTTAAAGGTATTATTTTGCCACCCCTTGTCTTTGCGACAAAATCGCAGGCTGTCTTTACACTTTCATGTAATGACCCATTGATCTTGTCTTATCTCTTGTATTATTGCCTCAGCAGGATATTTTTCATTCTACAATATGACAGGCCTAAATATTCTTGCGAACATAAAGCCCCATGACATTGCCGTCTTGCGACGAAATCGCAGGATGTCTTTACACTTTCGTGTACCGACCCATTGACCTCGTCTTATCTTTTTCTAGTATTATTGCCTCTGCAGAATCATTGCAAAAATATGACAAGACTTAATACTCCCGCGAGTAAAAAGCCTCATGAAATTTGCGTCTTTGACACTTATCAGCTCCCTAATGGAGGGTGCCGTCCTTATCATCCCCCTGGTTTCCCCTTCAAGGAGGCGTACCTCTACCATACAAGGTTGGCTCCTCCCATCCGGTCTTAACAACAACCAGTTGTTTTCGCGGCCTCTTATCCCTTCGCCGATATGGCTCATGGTTACAAGACCGCACCCTAAGTGAGGTTTTCTTTGGAGCGAGTGCATCATAGTCAAGACTTGCCAAGAATGGCCAGGTACGCTCCAGACGCCGCAGGCACTCTTGGATCAACCGTGTACCTCGGTGCCTTGATCGAGTTCTGCACTCCTTAGGAGAGACCTTCTCACCTTAGTCGTCCAACCTAAGTCATAAGCTTAGGATGAAAATCCAAGGCGCCTCTCCTGGATGGGCTTTATTGACCCCAAATCTCCATGACCTAGGTTCCGGTGGCGGTGTAGACTTTCCCTGAGCCATGTAATAGGTTCTCCCCTTCTATGACACACTTTAGGTCTTATATTTGCCTCTTGTGAAAATTTTATTCACGAACTAGGGTGTACGCCATAGTTGGGTGCCTCTTTCATTTTTTGTTCATTCTTCATTCATTCATTCATTCATTATTTCATTATTTCATTCATTCTTTCATTCTTTTCGCGAATATATGATGCCTTATTTTCGGCGAAATCTTCATATTATTCATCTTATAAATTAATATCTTCATTTCTATTTTTTGATTCTATTCCTTCATTTTCATATCTTCATGTTAAACATCATATTATTTAAAGCAAAGCAAATATTCGAGAGAAATATATAAATTGATCTATACGAGATTTTTCTCGGTTTTTTGTAATTTTGAAATCTTTGTAATCATGCGATTGTATCGCTTTTTGTAAATCAAATCAAAAATATTTCATTTGTTGTAAATTAAATAAAATATTCAAGGGAGTGGTACTTAGATTTCATGTGATTTGATGTTGCTTTGTCGTCTCGCGCGAAGTATATGGTTTGCTTGTGAAACTGGCACCCATGAAATGTATAAACGTCGCACAAAGAAATGTAACGCAGCAAAAAAGAAATGTGAGAAATGAGACTTGAACCCTTGACATGCCTCTTGCATATTATCGCACCATACCCACTGTGCTAACCCTCTCTTGCGAAATGATCAAAGATCATGCGAAGTAATCAAAGGCCAACTGTGCGAGAGGCAACTCTGCATAAATTTCGCGTAACCAAAACAAACGTGCAAGAAGCAAGAATTGATCCCGCGACCTACTGATTGCAATGTACCACACTTTGCACCATATGTGTGAAATTCCTGTGCGAAGGTGACTTTCTTTTCTTGTTTGCGAAAGAATGAAACCCTTCGTAAAAAGAAGAAAAGAATGTTTGAACATGCGATATCCAACTTCTTCACTTCGCTCGTGAACAATTGTTCCACGTCAGTTCGCAGTGTAGCTTTATCATTTTGTTCGTCTTAGGTCAAAAATATTTGAAAAAATTATATTGGTGCAAAATCGAACTCATGACCCCCAGCTTATACTCTACCGCCTTGACCATCTCCACTGGCTTCCTGTTTGTGCAAGAATGGTACTATTCTCCTAAGTTATTCTCTTGTTATCGCTCCTTTTATAATTTACACGGAAGTCTGTTCTTCGCTGCACATTAAGGAAACAATGATTTGTGTTGAGCAGCCATTGCATCTTCTGATCTATTCGTGTATCTCTTTCTCTGTTGCTGCTGACAATGGTACTATGATAATTGCTTTGTCGAGAATGAGTTCCTTGTTTGATGGTTTTCTGCGAAGCTTCCTTAATTTCTTTCAACAATTTTCCTTTTGCTTTTTCTCCTGAACATGGAAATCTTCTATTGCAACCTTGGTTTTCTTCCCTGAAAGTGTATTTTTTTCCATGAAATTTCCATTTGTGAACCTAAACTTTGTAGATCTAGAAAAATATGAACAATAGCTAATCTTCATGGAAACTTCCAGAACCAACAAGTTCTGAGGAAGGATAAATCCTTTACTCCTCCCACTGTTTCAGCGCAAAAAATGTAGTTGCAGAAATCCCACAACTAACACCCCTTATGATATCATGATAATAATTTCTATATCTAAACTTATTTGATATGAAAATTAAGATAAAAGTGCTAAAATTGTAAAGATGGACACAAGGATTTTTTACATGGTTCGATCAATGTGATCTACATCCATGGTTCTTCAGTATGATTGTTTGAATTACATGAGTATTACATTTTGAATCTCCATTAATGGATATTTGATAGAGCTCTAGATCTAGTTTTTGGGGAAGAAGATGATAAAGAAAAATAATTCTCTCTCTACAAATGTGTGTTCTCTCTTTACAAAAATGTGTATCCTCCTTTTACAAAATGTATCTCCTCCCTTTTCTCTCTCCTTCCTTTTACTTTATATAGGTGTTTACATAGCGGATGACAGCTGATAGGGCCCCTATTTTCGGATCTTATGTTGGGTCTTCTCGCACGCTAAGGAAATGGATTTCGTTCGCTAACAAATACGGCCTGCGATATTTTGCCCCTACATTTTGCCTATTTTTTCTTGAATATTGCTTGAAGAGCAATCTTTAAGAAAAAACCCGCCTTGTTGTAGTTGTTGGAGCGAGATGCATGATGTTGGAGTAGTCCTTGATCTTTGTTGTTGAAGGAACGATCAAAAGAATACTAAACTTGAAAAGTATATACTTTCCTCTATTCTTTTGTGAAGTTCCGAAGCTTTGAGAAATAATTAGAAGTATCATCCTGAAGTATACGAAGTATGAAGTATGAAGTATCCTTGAAGAAGTATAAGAAGTATTAATCCTCGAAATATAAGAAGTATCCATCCTTAAATGCGAATAAGAAGTATTTCGAACTAATCATGCGAAATAATTACTCCATTGTTGGTGAGGATTCTTGCTATTTTCGAAATGATTCTGGCCAAAAAAGATAAAGAACATAAATGTTTTCTTGGTAATCCATAGTTAATGTAGTTGCAGGAAATCCCACAACTAACACCCCATATGATATCATGATAATAATTTCTAGATCTAAACTTATTTGATATGAAAATTAAGATAAAAGTGCTAAAATTGTAAAGATGGACACAAGGATTTTTTACATGGTTCGATCAATGTGATCTATATCCATGGTTCTTCACTAGGATTGTTTGAATTACATGACTATTACATTTAGAATCTCCATTAATGGATATTTGGTAGAGGTCTAGATCTAGTTTTTGGGGAAAAAGATAATAAAGAAAAATAATTCCCTCTCTACAAATGTGTGTTCCCTCTTTACAAAAATGTGTATCCTCCTTTTACAAAATGTCTCTCCTGCCTTTTACTTTATATATGAGTTTACATAGTGGATGACAGCTAATAGGGCCCCTATTTTCGGACCTGGCTTGCAGTGTTCTCGCACACTTATGTTGGGTCTTCTCGCACGCTAAGGAAACGGATTTCGTTCGCTAACAAATACGTCTTGCGATATTTTGCCCCTACAATCTTCATTGCTAAACCAGAGCTCGAGCCGGGAAGGGAAAATACAAAGTGAAGATGGTAATAACGTTGATAAGATTCATCACCTTATTGGCGGTAAAGATTTTCGGTCCAAAAACATGAAATTGGACTAGCGAGTAATAGGAGTTTATGGATTGACTACCCATTAAGCGGGTCATGTAGATTGGATTAATCAGCAATTCCTAGATATCCAGTTCCCTCCAAAATAATACATTTCCATTGCATTGGTCTAATAGTGCAATGGAATTGAATTCTGGGATAAAAATAAAGGTAATTGAATTACCTCAACTGAACATGAAGTTTTAGTATTTAAATCGAATTCCTTGGAATCCAATTCCAAAAATTGAATTACCCCGTAATTATATTCTTAGCTTTCCAATTCTCCCAACCGAACGAGGTGATAATATATTCGGTACACCTCGCATGTGCAAAGCTGCACTCATCATAAATTTATAATGTCCAGAAAATAAAAATTCAAAAGGTTATGATTAGACAACAATCAAATAATTTCCTAGTGTTTGAGTACTCATGGGGAACACATTTTAACTTCTAATAAAAATTTGTCAATGCAACCCACGATACAACATCGGTAGTCTTTTTAGGGAACCCAATCAAAGATCATACACATAAATTACTTAATCATCCCCTGGACTGTTGTATCTTTATTAAAACTAGGATATGACCCGTGCCATAATGGCACGGGGCTATGAGTTGTTTTGGTATTAGTTGTATATTTCTTTTCTTGCGAGAATACCATGAGATGAGTGTGGGAAACCCGAAGAATGGTAATCTTTCTTAAATTGAATTCGAAGCTTTTATCGATATTATTAAAATCAACGGGATCGGTTTCTTGTTAGATGGTGATTAGGATGTCCATATATGAATGTACACAAACATATATACATCAGAGAGTAATTTTTTTGGTTGTAAAGATATCCAATGTAAGTACGTATACTGGAATCAGCATCTCGTTTCATCTATGCTTATTGATAACTATCCATTCACAGTTGTTGCAAACAATACCAACATACTTGAAAACCTAAATTCCTAAGCTGGAACTCCTAGAAATTCCTTGTTTGAATAGAATCAACTTGTCGATTGCATTCCAAATTACAAATGCGGTGCAACCATCATCTAATTAGATTGTTATTTTGTGCTAAAAAAATTAGTGCAATTCCGATTACTTATATTATTGCGGATCATACTCTGATTCTACTATTAATTTGTATCATGTATATTACTTTATATCATTAGTTGTTAGTGTGATGGACACGATGGTCGATCCATCAACAATGAAATTGGCATGAAACATTCTTCCACCATTGTTTTTATGTTTCTCGAAGTTATAAAATGTGATGGTCCCATTGCTATACCGCCAAATTATCACTTACCGTTTGTCTACCCATTGCAATCATTCAATGATGCATGTGAACGCAGTTCAATTACTTCGATTTACTTTAATTTTTTTAGTATCCCTACTTATAATTAAAGTGAATCTCCAACATTATTATTATTAATTCGGTTAGAGTGCCAATTCGTATACATTAACCAAGAAAACTCAACTACATTTGTGTCTCCCAGAAAAGAAATCATGTGGTTGCTCATCTTTTCCCTTCATTCGATTTTAGGATCCCTTTGTCATTGGTTGAATAGTTCTATCAGTTTTTCCATTTGGGGTTTCAGTGTAACCTTCAAGAAAATTAGGGTAGTATGTTAGATTCTATTGGTGTGAGCATTTGTTAAACCTAATACGTGTTCTAATTATGATAGCCTTTTTAAATTCCTATCTCGTCTTCGGTCAACCTAGGAGGGATGTAATGTATCTTCATGGTAATTTTTTGGTTCTCTTTTATGTTCTTGGTGTATGGCAATTTTTAATAAACTTTCATTAACCATAAATTTTGCAAGCGATACGTGAAAATCTGATTGATATACCAACAGATTTCAACCAAAGATTGTGAAGTAACACATGAGAGGGTGTTCTATGATCATTCTATTTTAAAATTCTACATGAAGGATGTGCCAATCAAATCCTCATACGGATATTAGTAGGCATAAGATGGTCAATCAATGGTTCTTGATGTTCTAATGCATTTTTTTTTCATCCATTATAATTGAAAACCAATCACATACTCTTGGAGTCTTAGGAGATAGGAAGGGAAAATATGGATCTTAAAAACGGCTTCTCTCGATTTTAGTGTTAGAATTTTTTTGCTTATTGTCGATTCTCGATAATATGCTATATAAATCTAATGCGAAGGCTTCTATCGATCCACGCTATAAAAACTATACCAAAAACCAAAATGGTTATTTTTCAGAAATGTATTTTTGTCTGACATTTTCCCAATAAAGAAAGAAAAAACATAAAATCTTTAAGATATACCTCGCTCAGTATGAAGATATGTAATTTCAAGGTTCATATGATATAAAAAAAAGAATATTAATCAGGAATCTCCAATCCATTTGATACCAACATGTACATGACATAGTCTAATAAGAGACTGAAACTCTCCGACAGAAGTAGCAATACAGTTAAAAAAATATTTAAAAATTCTAAGGGCAATAACAATGGAACCGGGGCTTTCTTTGTTAATTATTTGCACGATTAAATGATTTAATCTTTTGTTATTTTATGTTGTCCAATTTAACTTTGACTTCTTCGACCAAAATCAAGAAGATTTTCATGGAGTGAAAATAATTAATTTAGTACAATCATATTTGAATATCTTTTAACTGCAAACGAAGAACCAGATCACAAAATACAACATATAGAAACAAAAAGAAATCAAATTTCATATATGACCAAAAAATTTAGGCATGAGGCACCACCATTCTTTATATGCTAAAAATGTTGATTTTGATTATGAAAGGGATTAAGTTAAAAGGGAATTTAATTTAGAATACAATAAATGGTTCCACATTAAATGGGAAAAGTAACTCCCAAATAAATGACATTAAGAGGGTGGAGAGGAAATGCAAAAACTTATTAAATATGTGGCACAATCTAGATCACTCTTTGTATGTAGATGGAAAATCTTAAATCTGGGGCTCAATCTCAACCCTTCTTTATATGATAAAAATGTAGATTGAAAAACTTAAATTTAGACCGTCCTTTATGTATCCCAAATGTAGATAACCGTCCATATGGAAAAACACCATTGTCCCTTATAATATAGAGACTATGTTGCTTTGAATCAACTGTATACAATTTGACCAGAGTCCCCAGATGCTGAGCCGGTTACTGTAATACTATAGAGGTCTGTTGGTTCAAGCAGTAAGCTTGGTTTTTTTTCATCGTTTGGTTGAAGTGACCAAGTCTTTTTGTTTTCCTGAATCAATCTTTCCAGCTCGGTAGTTACTTGTCTCATCGTTGGTCTACTTTCCCTCGTCAAACTAAGGCAACTTTTCGCAAGCTCTGCAACCGCAGTGACTTGATTTGGTGTTCCCTCGGTTCTTACTCGAGCATCAAGAAGTTGGAAGAGTTTATTTTCTCCCATGGACGAAATGAAGTAGGCTGCAAGGCTTCTTTGGTATTCAGATCTCCTTAGACAAATGGGCATTTCTGCTGTCAAGAGCTCTACAAGAACCACACCGAAGCTATAAACATCGCTCTTCTCTGTCAGTTGGCTTGTGTTAAAGTATTCCGGATCCAGATACCCTAACGTCCCCAGTACTAGTGTGGATAGTTGATTTTGGTCCAAAGGAATCAACCTGGAAGCTCCAAAGTCTGTCACTTTTGCGGTGTAATTTTCATCTAAAAGTATGTTGGTAGACTTGACATCCCTATGAATGATGGGTATTGAAGCTGCAGAGTGTAAATAACTAAGTGCACCGGAAGTTTCAATAGCGATCCTCAAACGGTTTGCCCACGAAATGGAAGGCTCCCCACGGCTGGGATGAATATGTTGGAAGAGCGCTCCGTTGGAAATGTACTCATAAACAAGTAAGGGAACTTCAGTCTCTAAACAACACCCCAAGAGCCTGACCACGTTTCGATGGTTAACCTGAGTTAATATAACTACTTCATTTATAAATTGCTCAATTTGACTTTGATCAACCATTCTGGATTTCTTAATGGCAACTATACGATTATCTGACAAGGTTCCCTTGTAAACAACTCCATAGCCTCCTCGCCCAACGATTAGACTCTCATCATAATTCTTGGTTGCTAATTTGAGTTCTTCTGCCGTAAAGATCTTTGAATTCTCTGCACTACCTTCATTAAATGATAGTTGCTGTTTTAATAGCAACCCACCATTTTGTTGGAAAAATTTCTCCTTCATTTCTATTAACCTTCTTCTCCTAATACACAAGTATATCCAGGAACTTGTAATAATTAGAAACAAGAGGCCTAAACCAATACCTGCATTAAGAGATGAGGAGTTCGTTAAGAATACTTAAGTTTGAACAAATGGCACTTATCTAATCTTTTAAAATAATCTTTTAATATCCCATGTTCGAATTTTATTGCGCACACACTAAAATTGGTTAGCTGAATACGATTTGTCCTTATAGTGCTACTAAAGAGGTGTTGTTGATGCAATAAACAGAGAAAACTTTACCAATAGTAACTTTTATAGTTAAAAACTGTTCTTTTACGAAAACATTGCGAATGCAACCTCGCCCATTTTTCGTCCCATCTCCTTGACTTCCGGCTGGGCAAGTGCAATTGAAGCTCCCATTAGTATTGATGCAGATGCCTTCACAGGGATTGTTGATTTCATCCTCGCATTCATTGATGTCTATTTATTCACACTCACATCACAGAACACAAAATTGTTAGAATTTTTAGAATTGCATTCCTTGGAAGACAAAGAGTTATAGGTTCGTTTGTCGGAATCTATTTGAGTCAAATTAAATTAAGTTATTGGAGTAGGTTATATTTAGTAGAAATTCCAATATGCTCAGGTAGACAGCCTTAGTAATTAAATTACCTTTGCATAATTTATTCACGAACAAACTCATACCTTTGCATCCAGGACTGAAGTAAGGATTCCCCTTGTAACCTTCTAAGCAATAGCAATGATACCCCGGATTGTTGTCTGAATTGATACACCGACTGTTTCCATGGCATGCATAAGTGGTTGGTTCTTTTTGTGCTTCTTCACAGGTCTTATTACCTATCGCCCAATCAAGAACAATGGGGATATCTCTGTCTTTAGGTACGGTCAGAAGATCTGATGCAGAGAAATTGAACTGCTCATAGTCACCCACGAAAGCGTAACTGCAAGGGCTGTAGGACAAGAAGTTTGGAACATCAGTATTATCACCTCCAAGTGATGTCTGAAACTGTTTAATCCCCTTAGGAATGGTTTTTTGGCAACACCCATTCCCACCGCAAGACCCTTCAACCACTTTTCTCCTACTATCACATGATGACATACATGAGCTTGAGGATTCCTTATCTTCCTGATCAAACTCCAGGTTAGTCGCTTCGGACATACAACCGATCAGGAAAAACCTGTTCCCTGTGTTCGAGAATGTAAAAGGGGTCCGTCGTACGCTCGTGTAGACTGTCGAATCATTAACCACCACATCACCTTGTATATTGAAACATATTTTAGCTATCCTGTTCAAAACGCGGATTTCAGTTTCAGATATACTAAGAATTTGAAGGCTAGTCAAGCCGATAAATGCCTTAGGAGGATGGAAAGATGAATCGCAATTAACGTCATAGTCATAACCAACATCACGAATGGAGCATCCTCCTCCTCCCCCTTCACTAGTTATACCAAAAGGGTATGGTATGCTTATATTACCACATTTGTCTGGGCATCCTGGCTTTGTATCCCCAAATGCATCAAGAGATGTTGTTAGCATTAAACAGAAACAGAACTGGATTAATAGGATTCGTTGTATGAACATGATTTTTGTTTTCTTAGTGCTATCTAGCTGATGTCCGAAGGAAGAAATAGATCAATTAATAGATCATTACCGATCAATTGAACATTTTAATTAGCTTCCTGGGCAAATACTTTTTCAGTGGCAGTCCCATTCACTTTGCCAGAGTCCATTCCGATCATAGACTTTAGAAACATATCTAAACCAATCAGACGTATTCCTCACCTACTTGCACCGTGTGTAATGGATAAATTGAATTAGAATAACACTGACGCTCCATCTGCGTTAATCTGACTTTTTGAGCTCCATTCTGAGCTCAGTTAGCTGCATAAGTTAATATACAAAATGCTATATGGAACTTGAAGTGTGTAAAGGGCAACAAGAATATTCAGGGAAGAAAATAATATTTACATTTTATTTATTTTTTGATGGATCGATATTGATGTGTACAGAAGGAGGCAAAAAAAAAAAAAAAAAAAGGAAATATGACTGTGTTTGAGAGAGAAGTTGAAAATAATTTTTCCACTCATTATAAGGTGCAAGTTGGTGAGGAATATATATCTGAAAAGTCAGATATGTTCCTACTTCCTAAAGTCTATATACATGGACTCTCTCAAAGTGAATGTGTCCGACTTGGGAAAATATATGTCCAGAAAGCCTTCAAATTCTTAGTATATGTTAAAACTCAAATTAGTGTTTCAAACAGGATCAGGAAAAAGAGTTATATAATCCAAACATTTCAGTAGCATATGATATAATCCAAAATATATGTCCAGAAGAAGTTCGACTCACTACCATCCCAAGTAAGTTACAATAACAAACCAAACATATAATCATGTATTTGAGTTATTGCACTTCCGAGTATAATTAATTGTATTGCTGATGTTATTGCGTTTCGGCTGCTTGAGGAAGATTTCCTTGGTTGAGTACCATTTTTGTTGTTGGACAAGTTTGGATTACCAGAAACACTACGTACAAGAAATGAAGAAATCACCACACACCTTTTTTCAATACGAAGGATAATCAAAATAAAATGGTTCGAATAGCTAGAAAGCCATGTACACTTACCTTAATTTTAAATTTTTGTTATTCAGTATCGAAGAAGGTATCGCTCCTGAAAAATTGTTATCTGCCAAGTTTCTATAGAGTATATCCGAAAAAAAGATTTGAGTACATGGAAGAAAATAGGATACAATCATTTAGACTATTGATTTAAAAGGAGATGCAAGAAATTATGAACTTACAATTCTTTAAGTTTAGGGAATGTGCCAAGAAATTCAGGAACTTCTTGCGTCAAACTGTTACCGTGCAAATCTCTGCGAAACAAAGTTATTCAAAGTTTATACCCAATCCAAAATTTGTTTTCCAATTAATGCAAATGTTCTACGACTCACATGGTTTCAAGAGCATCCATGGCACTAAAATCTGGTAAGGTACCTAACCCAAGGTTATTGAGATATCTGTAAAAGACAAATAAAAGTAAATTTTATACTGAGAAGAATATATTACAGTACACATGGAGCATCCGAGTGCGTGATAGCACTGGTCATTCCAATTCAGTTTTCTCATAAGGGTTACGGGCTTGCAGCTCAATCAGGAAATGATAATAGTATGGATAAAAATTATTTACAGTGCTGTAATTCGTGGAGAGTCGATAGCAGAATCACAAGCAACCCAATCCCAAGTAAATGGTGAAGGTAAACAAGGATCACCTTGCCAACCTCGAAGCTGAATGATACTCTTTTGCAATAAAGCCAATGATTTCACTAAAATAAGAAAAACTTACTAAATAATTAAATTGCATATAATAATTTAATTGATAGGTTTGTAGAAAATTAAAGAGAGAGAGTGAATTACCATCATTTGAATTAGTTCCTTGAACTAATTTATCACCAATTAAATACACTTCGAGGGCATTGATCAATGGAGGTAGAGTTGAATCATTTGTTGCTTTCAAAGAGATCTCCCACTGTCTGTATGAGCCAACAGTAACATTTTGAATACGAAACTGCAGTGTGTCTCCGTAAGGTGGAATCACAGGGCCATATTCTTTAAAAGTACCACTATCATTACCATCAAGTGTAGAAACTGTTATGTTGAACGATCGTTTCTGAGTCGAATTCAATTTAAGCACTTCTGAAAAATATGCATTGAAATGCAGAGGAATTCCAAAATTTTCAATATTCTGCCTAAGCCATAGCGGTTCGGTGATATTCTTACGCATTAGTGCTGTTGTGAATAGAGCCTCGGGAACTTTTTCGGAGATGTTGAGTTTAATAACTGGCGAGTTATTTCTAACCATTACATAATCACTATCATTGCGTATTGGTCCAGATGGTTTCCAAATACGGTCGTAGCTATCTCTGGGAAACCTACATCATCAACCAAGATGCTAAATATAGTTTTTTTTTTTTTTTTTTTTTTTTAATGCCTTAAACAAATCAATGCTAAATATTGTTTGGGGGTAGATATTATAAACCGAATTATAAGTTATCCAGTGTTAATGTATACGTACCTTACATCTTCTGTGGTACCAAAAACTCTTCTTAACTTGAAAAACAAGGGATAATTTGAATCCACGTAACTGTACATATCTGAATCCAAACTTCTTACTTCCAGAGCTGATATAAACGGAAAATGATCAGGCCGAGTTTGAGCAAGACATACACTGATATTCTTTCCATGATTCAATGAAAAAACTACTTCTGCTCGGGTGACACGGTCCATCGATGTTACGATCTGTGACCAGTTGTTCCCATTGAATTGAAGACTGAAAGTTGGTGGATTGCGTTCTTTGTCATAGTTTCCATAGTAGAAACTAGCTCGTACAAGCACCCTTTCAACCTTAGCACTCTTTTCGGTACTATTATTGAAAACATCCAGCGAATAACAATTTTTTCTTCGAGTTGTGAATTCTCTAAAAGTGCTCCAAATATTGCGACCCTCAATTGGCGTAGGGACGTTTCGAATGTCTCCAGTTTGTATATACTGCTGGTCCCCAACCCATTCGATCAAATTTTCATCAGTGTAAGGTTCCAACGAAGTATAACCACAATCTATGCTTAGAAACACTGTAATGACGATAATTAATGAAATGTCAAACTGATCACTGACGATGGATGCAATCCTAAAAACATATATGTTACGACCATGTGTATCTAGCTAATTAAGTTTGCATAGTGAAAATAATGTAAAAAGTTAGAGGATATCCTCACCTTTTGCTGATACTAATACAAGGACATGCGAAACGAGAAGAAGAATAAGAAGGTTTGGAATTTGGGAATGCATGTTGGTTCGAGGAGAGTTGAAGAAACAGATTGAATTTTAAGCTTATAGTTTTCGTCAAGTTGGTATTAACCGTAGTATCATTCATTTTCGTTTGAACTTGTAAAAGCCTGGACATGTAGAACATAAATCCATTTAGTATTTGATTAGGTTTCAGGAATAACAAAGCAATTTAAATATTGGAACATGGGTTCGAACCTCCATGGTTTCTATATTGCCTCGCAAATGTGGTGATCTCTCCTCCCTCTTCAGATCGTTCAGGGGCTGAAAAGTTGTTGAAATCACTTGACAGCTTATCACCGACGTGCATGACATTAAACCACTCTTGTTCTCGGATTATTCATATTATACAACGGCATATTCCATTTATTTACGATTACATTGTCCCTGTTTGCACAATAGCCTATTTTTTACGCTTATTAAATCCAACACAAAATTGGTCAAAAAGACCAAAATCAACAATTCCTGGGTGAAAAAGACACTTAGGTTTTGATACTGTTTAAATAGCCAAAAATTAAAAAGATATCATGAATGGACAAAAATTTAAAAATAAAGCGGGATGTAACCAGTTTCATCTTGTCCATTTTTAAATATTTTTTCTTATTTTTATTTTACACATGATGCATCCAGTTTCATCCTTGCTATTTTTTAAGTATAAACCAGGATGAATCCAGTTTCATCCTTGGTATTTTTTTTTTGGCTATTTCACCCGTACTTTTTTAACTCGTCCATTTGAACCGTATTTTAAATTTTTTTGGACAAATGACCCATTTCTCTAAATCCGAGTACATGTTTGGCAACCGGAAGAAAAACTCATTCTCAAAAATCTAAAGCGAAGTTCCTTTAGCTTCACGAAAAAGATACCTCTTCACTCTGAGATTTGGTTACCCACACGTTGAAAAATTACGTTGAAAAAATTAGAACCGTTTTTTTGGGGACCAGCCTTTTTTTTGGGGGACCATGGTTTTATTTTGGGTAAAGACATTAGAAGTAATTCTAGGTCACCCCATATCTAGTTATTTATTTAATACCTAATCTACCCTCTTAATTAATTTTAGGTTATGATTAGTGAAATGATTTAGTTAAAAACAATTAGTGAGATTAAATTAAAGGATGGGTTTATTATTAGTTGAGTAGAATTATTGTGAGAGTAGAGTTAGAGAAGATGAAGGAGAAAAACATGAAAAATAAATTTTTTTTTTCTCCAATTCACCCCCTTTGAGTATTCAAATAATGGATTTTATCAACCACAACCTGAGGAAGAGTATTTGGGTGAACAAGTATGTTCCAAACTTAGATAATGTATGTTAAATTGGTAAAAACTTCCCCAAAAATGTAAAATTTTGAACTGGATTTTGAACAGTTCGGTTATTTTATATGAAGAACAAGTAACCGAACTCATCTGAAGGTGTAGTTCGGTTGCTTTGTGAGGATGAACAAGTAACCGAACTCATCCGAATGTGTAGTTCGGTTGCCTTGGGAGATAAACAAGTAACCGAACTCATCTGAATGTGTAGTTCGGTTGCTTGATCCAAACACGCAGGTTACCGAACTCCATATTAATGGAAGCTCTGACATGCAGTGTTATGTTCGGTTGGTTCGCAACTAACCGAACTTTACGTACAAATAAATTTTAACCAAGTGTATATGGTTCGGTTGGTTCGCAAACTGCATGCTTTTGCGATCCAACCGAACTAAGTTTAATAAGTTCGGTTGTTTCGCAAACTTGAGATCAATTGCACAACCAACCGAACTTAACAAACAAAAATTTTTTCTTATGTTTTTAACCGTAGAGTTCGGTTACATGGAAGTTTTAAGATTTTTACGAAATAACCGAACAAAGTTGATAGAGTTCGGTTATAAAAGAAATAAAAATAATGAGAAAAACAGTAAGGTTCGGTTACATGGCAACTTTTTTTCTTATGTTTTTAACCCTAGAGTTCGGTTACATGGCAGTTTTATACATTTATGAGAAACAACCGAACTCGTCAGTTCGGTAACATAGTTATAAAGCATATAGAACCGAACTCATCTGAAGGTGTAGTTCGGTTGCTTTGTGAGGATGAACAAGTAACCGAACTCATCTGAATGTGTAGTTCGGTTGCCTTGTGAGATGAACAAGTAACCGAACTCAACACTGTAACCTCCATTAAACCTCTCCACAACTTCAATTTTCAACTCATTTTGATGATTACTTCTCATTTTTTCAACCAAAGACAAACGACAAGTAATGGGTTTGTGAGAATATCTTTGCTAAAGATTTAAATTAAGCTATATATATATATATATATATAGGTGGTGGTGGTTGTTGTTGGTGGTGGTAATCGGTGGTTGGTGGTGGTGATAATCAGAGGTGGTGGTGGTGGTAATCGGCGGTGGTGGTGGGAGGAGGTGGTGGTGGTAATCGGCGACGGTGGGCGGTGGTGATGGCCGAAGGTGGTGGTGGTAGTAATCGGCGGTGATGGGTGGTGGTGGTGGGAGGAGGTGGTGGTTATATATAGAGTGAGAGAGAGGTGGTTATTAGGTTGGTTTTAAATTAAATTAGGTTAAGGGTAGGTTAGTAATTTCAACGCATTAGGACACCCCTTATAACTAGAGGGAAGGTGGCCTAATAAGACCATGGTCCCCTCAAAAAAACCATGGTCCCCAAAAAATGGTTCAAAAATTATTGGTGTGGTACACGAACACCCTCATAACCTCAATTATTTGGCCGGCCTATGGGCCAAAGTTGAAAAATTATCAGAATTTCGAATAAGTGCTCTCCCTCTATTGATGTTTTTTTTTTTTTTTTTTTTTTTGAAAAATTAATAAATACATACATTCGTTGGGCCGTTGGTTCGTTTATTTGTTCCTTTTTTCTTTGGTTTTTCGTCATATATGGAACTCCACTAACATTCTTATTTAATCATGAATATGCGAGTCGGTGAAGATTACATCAGAAAGGTCAGACTGATGGACTCTCTCCGAGTGAATGGGACTGCTTTTGAAAAAGTATGTGCTCAGAAAGATGAACAAGACGTTTATACTACATGAGTAGTTAGCACCTAGCAAACTAAAAAGTCATGTTCATACAACGAATCCTATTAATCCAGTTCTGCTTCTTTTTAATGCTAACAACATCTCCTGATGCATCTGGGGAGACAAAGCCAGGGTGCTCAGACAAATGTGGTAACGTAAGCATACCTTACCCTTTTGGTTTGACAAGTGAAGAAGGATGCTCCATTCGTGAAGCTGGTTATGGCTATGGAGTTAAATGTGATTCTTCTTACGATCCTCCTAAGCCATTTATTGGCACAACTAGCCTTCAAATTCTCAGTATATCTGAAACTGAGATTCGCGTTTCGAACAGGATCGCTAAAATATGCTTCAATACAAATGGAGATGTGGTGCTTAATGATTCGACAGTCTACGCAAGCGTGCGGCGGACCCCTTTTACATTCTCGAACACAAAGAACAGGTTCTCTCTAATTGGTTGTATGTCCAGAGCATCTTACTTGGGTTTTGATCAGGAAGATAGGAGCTATTTAATTCAATGTACATCAGCATGTACGAGTAGGAAGCAAGTGGCTGAAGGGTCCTGCGGTGGTTATGGGTGTTGCCAATTTTCCATTCCGAAAGAGATTAAAAACTTTATGATAGCAGCTGAAATGAGTACAAATGTTTCAAACTCGTTCCGTTACAGCCCTTGCATTTACTCTTTCTTGGGTGAGTATGAGCAGTTAACCTTTGCTGAATCAGATCTTCTGGCGGTACCTCAAGACGGAGATATCCCCCTTGTTCTTGATTGGGCAATTGGGAATAAGACATGTGAAGAAGCACAAAAAGACCCAGCCACTTATGCATGCCATGGAAAAAGTTACTGTAGCAATTCAGACAATAATCCTGGGTATCGTTGCACTTGCTTCGAAGGCTACAAGGGGAATCCTTATTTCAGCCCTGGATGCATAGGTACGTTTCTGCGTTTTGTGAACATTTTACGGTTTGTTAGAAAAAAAGGTTGTGATTTACTTGCTCAAGCAGTCTCCCTGACCTATAATCTAAAATTTCTACTCCATCAATCTTAGAAAGATCGATACTTTCACTAAATAGATTAGAGCAAGAAAGGAAGGCAAGGAACGAAACCCCTGCTCAGATCTAGTCCTGCAACAGACTAAACCTGAGATGGAAGAGAATTCAGCAATGGGGTTTGAAGGGGTTTTTCTTAATTCATTGTCTTCTAAGGAATAAGAACTAACAAATTTATGTGTTCTGTGATGTGAGTGTGGCTGGACAGACATAAATGAGTGCGAGGATGAAAAAAACAATCCCTGTGAAGGTATCTGCACGAACACCGATGGGAGCTTCAATTGTTCTTGTCCAGCGGGCAGTCAAGGTGATGGGAGGAAAGACGAGCGAGGTTGCAATCGCAAGGTTCCAATTATACAACTTACTCTCGGTAAAGTTTTCCCTATTAAATACAGAATATTAACAATACCAGTATCAATAGTGCTTTTACTGGCTAAACTTAGCTTTGCTTTCTCGCAATAATAATGTATTATATTGCTCCAGGAACTCCTACTTTTTATAAACTCCTACCTACTCTCTAAATGCAGGTATTGGTATAGGGATGTTATTTCTAATTATTGCAAGTTCCTGGATATACTTGATCATAAGGAAAAGAAAGCTAATAGAAATGAAAGAGAAATTTTTCCAACAAAATGGTGGGTTGCTATTACAACAGCAACTATCGTCAAATGAAGGTGGTGCTGAGAATTCAAAAATATTTACAGCGGAAGAGCTTAAATTAGCAACCAAGAGTTATGATGATAGTTTAATTATTGGACGAGGAGGCTATGGAACTGTTTACAAGGGAACCTTGCCTGATAATCATATAGTAGCTATAAAGAAGTCCAAAATTGTTGATCAGAGTCAAATCGAGCAGTTTATAAATGAAGTTGTCATCTTAACTCAGGTTAACCATCGAAACGTGGTGAAGCTCTTGGGCTGTTGCTTAGAGACCGAAGTTCCCATGCTTGTTTATGAATACATTTCCAACGGCACCCTCTTCCAACATATTCATCCCAGCGGTGGGAAACCTTCCATTTCCTGGGCAAGCCGTTTGAGGATTGCTATTGAAACTGCCGGTGCACTTAGTTATTTGCACTCCGCAGCTTCAATACCCATCATTCATAGAGATGTCAAGTCTGCTAACATACTTATAGATGAAAATTATACCGCAAAAGTAGCAGACTTTGGAGCGTCCAGGTTGATTCCCGTGAACCAAACAGAATTATCAACACTTGTACTGGGCACTTTAGGATATCTGGATCCTGAATATTTTACCACAAGCCAACTGACAGAGAAGAGCGATGTTTATAGCTTTGGGGTAGTTCTTGTAGAGCTCTTGACGGGAGAATTGCCCATATCTCATACGAGATCTGCTAATCAAGTAAGTCTCGCAGCCTACTTCCTGTCGTCCATGCGACAAAATATATTGTTCCAAATTCTTGATGCTCGAGTACGCAACGAGGCGGCACCAGAACAAGTAAATGCAGTTGCAGAACTTGCAAAAAGTTGCCTTAGCTTGGCCGGTGAAGATAGACCAACAATGAGACAAGTAACGACAGAGCTAGAAAGATTGAGAGAGGCGGAGAAAGAAGCTTTGCCACTTCAACCAAACCAGGAAAAGATATCTAGCGTACAGTTTGAACAACCAGACCTCTATAGTGTTCCTTCGACCGGTTCAACAACTGGTGAATCTGGGCAATGTATTTTGAGTACAGATACCTTACTCCAGATGAGTGTGCCTCGATGATTCTGTAATTTATGTGAATAATCTTAGATTGGGTTTACTAAAACACGGTGCTACTGGATTGTGGGTTTGAAGTTGCGATTCTTTTATTTTGTTCAAATATGTTATCTATCCTTTTGTGTATTGTATATCGTGAAGTTATCCGATTGTCTCATTACCTATTGAATTTTTATGTTCTGGACAATATAATAAGTGCCACTTGTAGGTACAAAAAACCTACTCGCCACGTGTAAAGCTGCGAAGAGGTAAAATTAACGGTCGAATATTACTCAAAGATACCATTACTGAAATTCGAGATAAACATTTATTATGAGGTCAAATCAACTAACAGGAGAGTACGAAAGAACTTTTATAAATATGAGAGTTACGAAGTAGAAGTCACGAAGAGAAGAGTTAACGAAGGCAAATAAAGGAAGCAAGCGAAAAAGACAATTCATCGAAATGAGTCAAATGAAGATTTCCGGAGCGAAGTGATTTTATTTCCAGCTGCAGTTACCTAAAATCTGAGGTTGAGCACGAACATTCTTCGCCTAAACCACGCACAATGGCCGTTCAAAGGCTGCTTCAGTCACAGGGAAGAGATTTAGGGCTGGTCTTAGGGAGGGAAGCAAATGAAGAGAGATCAGAGAATTCTAGGGTTTGAAGAAGAATTACTCTAAGAGGTTCTGAGAAAGATTGTAGCTTGGAAAAATAGACGACTTATTTATAGCTGAATTCTCTAATCTCAGGTCGGTGAAGATAAGGATTGCTTTCCGTTCCGTGCGGAGCAATTCTCCTGTCTCTTCGGAAATAGGGATAAACTAGGTTGAGTTTATCTCATTATTCCACCGCTTTTACTCTCTTTTGCGGTGAGAAATAAGCCGGGTATTCCTCACACGTGTCGTAGACCGCCAGACCAAAACCCTAATTAATATCCCCCCATTTGTGTGAAGCTGAGTCAGCCTTTGTGATGATGTGTTGAGAGAAATATTCTCTTTAGCCGAGTTTGCCAAGATAGAGAGATATTCCCTATTTTGTGAGAATGACTAGGATGAGTCACGTGAAAGGGTATGAAATTCCTCAGGAATCGTGTGCAGAGTGTGAGAGGATCTGAGGCTGATCTCCCTCTCTCCATGGCCGGTCACATATGTCATGTGAAGACCATATTATTGTTTGTGGTTCCCTTTGTTGAGCATGCGGAGCTCAAGAGAGCTTATCCACGTTTTTGGATAGCCATGTATAGTTCATGCCCAATTTACTAGTCGTGAGTGTATTTGAGAGGGTGAGAAATAGGCTTGAGCACTAGGTAAGGCGTGTGCCTATCATGTAAATCTGTCCTAGATTTTGAGGAGAGATTTGAATCTCTCCGAGATTTTCGCAGACGGAACAAAATCTCTATAATTTTGCAGAGAGATTTGAATCTGTCCAAGATTTTCCGGACGGCTCAAAATATCTCCGTGATTTTGCAGAGAGATTTGAATCACTCCGAGATTTTGCGGACGGCTCAAAATCTCTCCGTGATTTTGCAGAGAGATTTGAATATCTCTGAGATTTTGCTGACGGATCAAAATCTCTCCGAAGATTTTCTTAACGGATCCGAATCTCTTTATGGTCAGCTGGGACTCGGCCTGGAGAGAGAGAGAGAAAAGGATTTGTACGCCCGATTAATGTCTCTCCGAGACTTTGTCTCACTTGTCTTTGACCAGTGTATCTTGCAGAGATATGCTAGGAATCAACTGTGTGTCCATATGATGATCCAACAAGACCAGTGTATCTCGAAAGGATGTTCTAGGAGTCTGTCGAAACGGCTCAAAGGTAGAATAACCATCGTTTCTCGCGGGGATGTCCTAGGAGTTATCCGGAAACCTCAGTAAGTCAGGTCAGAGCCTAGAACAGACATGACCAGTATATCTCGTGATGACCAGCAACATCTCGTTGAGGACGTATACTAGGAATCATGGCATCACAATCAGATGTGTCTCGCGAAGACATGTTGGAATTGTGGCTGTTCTGGTTCATAAGTCTGTCGGGGACGTTTTACGCTCTACATAACCTACGTGACCAGCAGTATCTCGTCGAGGATGTGCGCTAGGAATCACGACATCACAACCAGCAATGTCTTGCGAGGACGTATACTATAAATCGTTGCTAAGAATGTCTTAAGGACCAAGGGCTTAATCTCTCCCATGAGAGTTGAATTCTTCCTATAGGGTTGAAATATCACTTTTGCCCCTTATCCAAATTTCACCATCTACATTAAGTCCCCTCCTCAGAGTAGAACCTTGATTGTTCTATGATGAGTATATAGATGGTAAAAATTGCAATTCGTTCGTCCTTTTAGACTTGCATAATCCCCGAATTGATGTTTAGCCTTCGATTGTTATGACTCTAATCTTGGAATCGATTCTGGACATTGGAACTTCCCGGAATTTTGTGTTGGACATTAATGACATGATACTGAAGTATTTATGAGACAAAATCTCTATCTTGAGCGAATGAAATTTGTTAATTAGGGTTTACTTGGCCCAAACCCTAATTTTTCTCTCCTTGTGCATCCTTGAGCTTCCGAGTTTGTACAAGCGGTCATGTGGGGAAGAGAGAATTTTCGAACGGTTTCCTGGATGGCCTTGATGTTGTTGAAGAGCCGTGATAAGAGATAGGTACTTAATTTTGAAGTTACGGAGTCCCTATCCCAAGTAAATTCTTAATTTTGTACGGACCTAAACCATAATTTCTCTTTTGTTCGCGTCTAACTCCTTTAGACACTATGGAGAGGCTTTACAAGTCTTGGAAGGCGTGCATCTATCTTGTGGGTTCGGCACCTTGTGTGATGAGATCTTGGTTAATTCCTTGTACCAATCAGACTCATTTTTATTGGAGAAAATACATACTTTTGAAACTAAGGGTATTTTCGTCAAAGACCACTATGAGCTGGATTTTTCTTTGGCATGATAGAAACATGGAGCCTCCCTAGGCGTATTCACGTCTTGAAAGAGATATTCGCCCGTTTCTGGTCCTAGTTTTGGAAATCATGAACCCGAATTCCCTGTTTTGAGCTAGATACCCTTTATTATCTCTGAATTTATGCCTTTCTGGACTTCGTTTCAATCCCGTTCTTATTTGAACACTTAGATAACTCAATATTCATGTGTATGAGGCCTTTGGAATGAGCATATGAGAGAGCTTGGTCAGTCCCTAGCTGTATCAAGGCTTTCTTCTTTGAAAATACTCAAAATCGAAATATAAGGGTATTTTGGTCAAAATCCCTTATGAGCTCGTTTTTGTTGAAGACTAATGAGCTAAAAGGGATTGAGAGAGTCTTAGAGAACCGTCTTAGAGAATGGGAGAGGCCTGATATCCTCTCTCTTAGAATAAATCCCCTTTTAACAAAATTCTTGAAATTAGGGATTTTTTCGCCAAAACCCTAATTCTCTTCGACTTTGATCCCTCTGCAAAAATCCTGAGAGACTAAATCACATCGCACTGGCCTAGGAGAGCATCCTCATTCATAAAAAGGGGTTTTCCATGGTTTGGGGAAATTTTTAGAAGAAGAAAAGACCCTGGTTTCCTCATTTGAGCCAAATTAGGGCTATTTTCCTCAAAATCCTAATTCTCTTCGACTTTTATCCCTCTGAAAAAATTTCGATAGAATAAGTGACGTCCCACTGTCCTAGGAGAGCATTCTCACGCATTATAAGGACTTGGTCACGGCTTGGAGGAGTTTTGGAAGGAGAAAAGACCTTGGTTTCCTTAATTGAGCAAAATTCCTTTAATTTCCTCGTTTAGCTCCTATTCCTTTTCCTTTTGCTTGAGAGATTACTTCTTGAGATAAAATTAGATAAGAGAACTTGTCTTGTATGTAGTTTTGGTCGTGTACTAGTTGAGTACACCGATCTGCCTCCTTGCATTATTCATAAACTTTAAACCAAGGGTTTATCGTCAAAAAAACATAATGAGCGCTTGCTCTTGAGAAGAAAGGGAATGATTGAGCATCATCCATAGCTGGTCATGTGTGAATGAAAAGTCTTGGGCGTTTCTTGGCATGATTTTAGGGAAATAAATGCCCGGTTTTCCCTGTTCGAGCCAAATTCCTCTTTCTGTTTGAAGTAGAATTGATATTGCAGGAAACCCATTTCTTATTCTTAATGCTTGAATTTAATTCTATACCCTTGAATTATAATCGTGGCATGAATGTTTCTATAACGTCTTCCTTTGTTTAGGTGATAGTTCCATTCGTCTTTCAAAAGGATCGATACTAGTCTTCAATCTGATCACGTGGAAAATAGCAGAAGTGCTAATGATCTTGGATTTGATGATGTAGATACCCATCGTTCGTTCTTCATTGAGGCGTCCTCGGTAAGTATTGAACTTTATTTCTCTTTTATCATCTCTGATGCATACTTCTTCGGCCATCAAATGAATTAAAGTAGTCGTATTTGTCAAGGATTCTCTTTTTTTAAATGTTTGTCATAAAACTTCAGATTTGAGACAGTTAGGGAGAATAGATGTAAAATCTTTATATGGATTCTGATTTGAGTCCCCATACCCAACTTTGAAATAAAATAAGATAGACTTTCTAACGCAAAAAGAATGACTTGATTCCGAGTTCGTTTGGTCAATCAAATCCATGAATACTTTTGACTTCAGAATCTCATATAAAAATCATCTCCTAGCTCGTTTTTCTATTTGAATCGCCCTTTTTATACGTTGTTGGGAAGACATAGAGGGACACATTTGCTTCAGAAAGTACCCCGAAATTCCTTATGAATTGTCATCAGTTTTCAAGTCTTCGCGCTGCAATGTTCATCAATCACTAGTGGAAAAAGGACTATTTAGGACATTATGAAACGACACAGACGGTATATGTCCTGATATTTAGTCAACTCTAAAGCGTGGCAGACCAAAGTCAAACTCTCGTTGTAGCATGACTTTTGTTGACTGGAACAACAATAGTTCGGTAGTGTCTTTTCACTATTAGATTTTTATTTAAAACAAAACTTATCCATACTTTCTCTTTCATTCTCGGTTTCTTCTTCCTCTCCTTTTACTCCCTCCCAGAACCTTTTCTGTCCTCTCTCCTGTTCCTCTTCAAAATCTTTTCTTCTCTGATTTTCATTTTAGATCTTCCATGTCTTGAACGCGAGAAGGACTTCATTTATGTTATTGTAGGGATTATTTCGAAGAACAAAAATCATCAAGGTCACTTTGTTTTGTTCTGAAATCCCTAGATTTTGAATCTAAATCTCAAAATTATTTTCTTATTCAACCATTTTACTTTGTTATTAGGGTTATAATCAACTGTTCTTCTGCTATTTCGTTATTACGGTTTTAGTTTCATCAACTTTAGAAGGTAAAGTTAGGGTCTGCAAAATATTTTTTTCCCATTTCTGTTTTTCTGATTTGTTCATTTTGTTTGTTGTTAGGTTTTGTAACTCTTCTGATTTTTGTTGCAGGAGTTAATTAGAAGATCGATCATCAGTGATGGTTCATAAGGTAAATCTTCTAAACCCTAACTTATTCTTTATATTTCTATCTGTAATTTTTTTTTTTTTTTATGGATCCGGTTTTATATGTTTCCTACGAGGGAAATTAATGGTGGGTTTTTAGTATGATGTCAATTTTTGGGGTTTTCATGTTTAATCTGTTGATTTTGTTTCAATTTTTATGATATGTACTCCATGTATTTGATTATTTTTTCTTCTTCTTTGGTATTATCTTGTTTAGATTCAGTGGTTGTCATTCTACTTGGGACATCTTTTTGTTGAATTTTTATTTATGTTCTTGTTTGGCTCGATTTGTAGGATTCTAAGTATGTCTTCGTTGAGATGAGGAATTGGAGTTGAAATGGGAACAACCTGATAGGGTACTGATGGTTATTTTCGCTGTTTCACAACTGCGGGTAATTGGTGTGCTAACACTTTCAACTATATCTATGTTGCTATTGTAGTACCCAACAAAGCTCGGTAAGGAGTTCAATTTGTTTCCTAGAAGTTGAAACTATGCCTTTGTAATTTGTTTATGTTATGAAATTTTCTGATGCATTGTTTTTAACTTCAATCTTCTCTTTTATTTGTAGCTACAACTTTAACTAGTTGAGAATTTCTCCTAATTATGTTCATAGTGTCTATTTCATGTTAAATGCTAGTATGGGTATGTGCAAGTTTGCAAATCTAAGTTTATTAAAAGTTATTCTTGGTGATGGGAATCCTTTCAAGTTAGGAAAATATTGGTATTCATATTCCTTCGTAATTTCAGAATTATGAATTGGATTTATGGCCCATAGATGTTTGATATCATGCCTCAAAGAGTAACGAATTTCAAAACACATTGTAGTGTTGACTGCTAGTATTTCAAGCTCGATTTTGAGCATCTTAAATTGTGATTTGATCTTAGGTTAAAACTCAAGACTTGTAGGTGACTTTCTCATCTTTCTAGGGGTATATGGTTTGTTTCTTTTGGAGTTTAATTGAAAGAGATGTGAGTGATTTAATGACCGGTGGGAAATCTGGAAAACATAGTAGTAGTGACACTGCAATAACTTCATGGATGGTACGTTTTAGGTACGATAATGATATAATTTGGTCGAGCCCAAAACATGAAAGTTATAGAGGATTATCTCACCTTTCTGCTGAGATGTCATTTGCTGAATTTTGTTGTATATCTAAGTCCATTAAATTTGACAATATAGACATAAATTTTTTTGAAAGCTAGAAAACTAGAGTACTTCGTTGTCTGTCAGACCAGTTCGGCATTATATAGATGTGACTGACATGATCTATTACTAGTTAATTTATTTACGCGAGGAAGATTAAACCATAGGTCAGCTGTTAGAACTTTGCTTGCGTGAACTATTCATACATGCTATTGACTCTTCTACTCTTTACTTTACTCTCTTTGTCTCACAAGAATATTGTTATATGTTTATATTTCTGCTCCTTAACACTTTGATTGAAATCACATATGTTTCACTTGATAGGGTTGTTGCTGCTGCAAAAGAAAGCCTTGGCATAGACTTAGATTTTAAATTTCAGGTAACTACTCTACTATTTACTTGTTTATACTTTGTGATTCATTATACTTTTTTATATACAATGATAGCCAGTATCACCATCTGTCTTTAGGACATACTCTGCCCTGATTCTAAGACCAAAACTTGTTTTTGTTGCAGGTATACTATTCCGTTCAGTTGGGATTCTTGCTTTTGTCTATTTTTTGCATTTCCTTTTCTTGTTTTTATGTCGACCATTAAGATTTCCAGTTTGGATAGTATTTAATTTGTTATTATCTCGTGTAAAGCTGATATTCCAGGTTGGTCATAAGAGATAGCCAATTCATTATTATTCCACGCAGGATATAATCACACATATTTGACGTAGGTTGTTTTTCCAATTCTTTATATGACATGAAATGTTCAAAATTCTTTATATGCTTCAATGCTATAATGTTGCTGATACGAGGCTTTCTCAAAGACATCGACAAACAAAATGACGATGGATTGTGTACCAGTTCCATCCAAAGAGTCCAATCTTGCAGTTTCTATGAAAAGGTAAGTAGTTCAAGATGAACCTTCTTATTCCACTTTTGAGAACTGATATTTTCTCCTAAAGTTACTTGTGTCTGTAAGTTGGATCATGTGGTTTATTAGACTGCTTTGTTTTCAGAGTTCGACTCTAATTACCCTTTCCCTCCTAAATCAATGGTAGGTAGTGTCTTTGGGAAGGCTGTGTATGCAATTTAAAAGTTCATTCAGTTCCATCCCACAGTTGATGTTGCTGCTCTTCCCGATGGTCTCATGAGGGGGGCACTGATGTCATGATTGTTGGTAAGATCACTGTTGTTGATGGATATAGAGATGTTGGAAAGGGTTGTGCTTTTGCGTTCTTCTCTCACGCTAGTCTGGTGCCCGGGTGATGATCACTGAAATTGATGGTGAAACTTTTAGGAGTTGTAGTACTTTTCTGTAAGAAAGATGGAACTTATGAATTAGAAGTTGAATCCTTTTGTATGATTTTGATTTAAATTTATTAGTACAATTTTTAGTGTAATGGAATTGTCATTTTGTATGGATGAACAAGATTTTGTTTGGAATTGTCATTTTAATTTTAGTGTTTGAATTTGGATAGTCATTTGGTTTTTCATCTGAATTTAGATTTGAATTTGATTTTCATTGTAATTTGATTTTCAATTTACTTGTAGTTTCATTTGAATCGAATTATTTCAGATTTGAGTCGGAATGGTCATGCATCGATCTGCTAGATCTGGCTCGATTTTTTTTAAATTAAAATAAACTATATCTACGACGATGTGTGAATGTCTTGTGTAGCGATAACCTGAAAGCATCGTAATTCAGCGGCAACTTGAAAGTGTCGTTCCAGAAAAAGACACTGAATCTACGACACTTTCAGCGGCATCTCCAAAGTGTCTTATAACTCGCTTATACGACACTTTCGAACTATCTTAAATCAGCCTTTTTCCACTAGTGAATCTAAATTACCAAAGGAATCCTTATTTTAGTTGGATTCTTAAAACTCTCTCTTGCTTCAAGCACGACCCCTTGGAGTATTATGACTTCAATACCCTTCCTTAGCTTGGTTTAGGTCGTGAATTTTGTATTATTAGGCCAGGAACACGTCCGTGGTATTGATTATTCGTTTTTACTCTTTGGTTTCCAGAAAACATATTTTGCTTGATCCCTTGTTAATGTGTGGACCCAAACAAATCCACGAGTATCTCATGAGATGTGAGATGGATTTCTTGATAAGTACATTACTCTAGACATGAGGGTATGCTTGAAGGGACTAAGAGAAGACAAGGCTTAAAGGGATTGTAGGAGGACAAGGTTTTAGGGGAAAGGCCGGTCCTCATGTAAATCAAACCCTAGTCCTGTGTTGTTGCTCCCTTGATTTTAACTTATGTAATTTGAAATTTGCAGGCTTATCTGATCTTCTCTTTGTCTTTACAATACTCTTTATGGAGAGAACGAGTTAGATCTTGGTAGAATGCGGATGAGGCGGGCGATGGATTATATCATCTTCGAACGATCTTGCTTCTGATGATTTTGTAAACCTGAGAAACTTGGTGAAAACCCGTGAGAATCTTTGGGCTCAATTATGTCAGGATACGTCGGGGTGAGTTGAGTTCATGTCCTCGTATTTTAGAGGGTTTCTTAATCTGGAATGAAGCATAGTAAATGAAGAGCTGGAACATGCTAAGAAGGTGGATCGAGATACAGAGGCCAAAGTGAAGCAGAGGTACATGAAGAAAGAGATTTTCTCTAGGGGCTTTGTCGGAAGATTTCTCCAGGGTTGATATTTTGTCTCTCTGAACCTTTTCCATATGCATCTGGTAAAAGAATGGGACCCTCATGAGTTCGAACTTGATGCAAACCCTAGATTTCTCCGTTAGGTATGCGAGTAGGAGAAAACCCTGAGTTAAATTCGTAATATACGTTCCTTCCTTGCACGATCCTGACTCCAGAGGCTGTAAAAACTTCGTTTGACGTCCGATTTTGGTGGTTGACCCCAACTATCGAACAGAAAAGACCCAACCTTCATCTATTGGAGAAAAATTAGGATTTCGAGCTTGTTTTTCCGGTGATATGTCCATATAAAGTTGAACTTGGAGTCCAGATCTATTTAGCAACAATTCCTTCAAGTGTTTTGATGATATCTCTTGGATCATGTATTGAAACATCATTTCCTTTTGACACGTGGTAGGAGATACAAGGACGGATATTTTTATCAATGGCGCATTGTCGAACTCTCTACCCAGTGACGGAATGATGGGCTAGTTAGGTCTTAGGTGACTAGATCTCATCTCAATAAGGTGGACCGTGGAAATGAAATTACGGCTGGATCGACCACACTATATCAAGCCCATAAGGGGTACTCCCATATAGAATAGTGGGATAAGGGGTACTGGGTCTGAAAAATGGTTAAATACGATTTCAACTGATATAGGCAGTCAAAGCAGAGACAAAAAGAGATGTTCAACTAATTCCACAACGGCTTGACAAAGCTAGTTGTGCATTGGTCTGAAGTTGCGAACCCTCTAACATTAGATAAAGTCGAATGATATGTTTCTTGGATAGACAAAAGAATGGATAACGCATCTGACTTTCATTACAAAAACACTGCAACCCGCAATCCAATCAAAATGTACTCACAAACTACCCAATCATCAAGACATGCTCATCTGTACTATACTATCTGTATTCTGACTATAATACCCAAAGTGACCATTTGCTGAGCCGGTCATTGGAACACTATAGAGGTCTGTTGGTTCCGACTCTAAGATGTTTGGTTGAAGAGAACAAGCTTCTTTCTCTGCTGCTCTCAATGTTTGTAACTCCGTTGTTACTTGGCTCATCGTTGGTCTATCGCCACCTGTCAAGCTAAGGCAACGTTTTGCAAGCTCTGCAACTGCAATGACTTGTTTTTGGGTCCCCTCATTGCGAACTCGAGCATCAATAAGTTGGAATAATCTTTTTTCTTCCATGCACGAAATGAAGTAGGATGCAAGACTTCTTTGGTTTTCAGATCTCGTTCGAGAAATGGCAGTTTCTGCCGTCAAGAGCTCTACAAGAACTACGCCAAAGCTATAAACATCGCTCTTGACTGTCAGTTGCCCTGTGTGAAAGTATTCTGGATCCAGATATCCTAAAGTCCCCTGCACTAGTGTGGATAATTTTGTCTGGTCCAACGGAATCAACCTAGACACTCCAAAGTCTGCTACTTTTGCAGTGTAATTTTCATCTAAAAGTATGTTTGTAGACTTAACATCTCTATGAATGATGGGTATTGAAGCTGCAGAATGTAAATAAGTAAGTGCACCAGAAGTTTCAATAGCAATCCTCAAACGGCTTTCCCAAGAAATGGAAAGCCCTCCACCACTAGGATGAATATGTTGGAATAGGGTGCCGTTGGAAATGTATTTATACACAAGCAAGGGAACTTCAGTCTCTAGACAACACCCCAAGAGCCTCACCACGTTTCGATGGTTAACCTGAGTTAAAATGACTACCTCGTTTATAAATTGCTCAATTTGACTCTGATCAACTGTTTTAGACTTCTTGATGGCAACAATACGATTATCTGACAGGGTACCCTTGTAAACCGTTCCATATCCTCCTTGTCCAAGAATTAAACTCTCATCATAGTTTTTGGTTGCTAACTTGAGCTCTTCTGCAGTAAAGATCTTTGTATTCTCTGCACCACCTTCATTTGATGATAGTTGCTGTTGTAATAGTAACCCACCATTTTGTTGGAAAAATTTCTCCTTCATTTTTATTAACTTTCTTTTCCTAATGGTCAGGTACATCCGGGAACTTGCAATAATTAGAAACAATAGCCCTAAACCAATACCTGCATTAAGAAAGTAGAAGTTCGTAAAGAGTACTTTAGCTTAATACAGGGCATTGCTGCGAAACAAAAGACTGACGCGGAAAATGTATGTTTGAGTCCTGAATCTCCTGATACTAGTATATATATTTTGTAATTGACAGGGGAAACTTTACCAAGAGTAACTTGTATAATTGGAAAGTGTTCTCTTTTAGCAACTTCAGGAGTGTCTCTCTTAGCAACATCGGTAGTGCAACCTCGCCCGTCATTCAACCCATCCCCTTGACTGCCCGCTGGGCAAGTACAAATATAGCTCCCATTGGTATTGGTGCAGATACCTTCACAGGGATTGGTTTTTTCATCCTCGCACTCATTTATATCTGTTTAGTATCACAAAACACCAAATTTGCTAGTTCTCATGCAAAAAAGATAAATCACTATTTTCGTTTTCACAAACCATCTATTATTGACAAAATCCACTCACGTACCTTCACATCCAGGACTGAGATAAGGATTGCCCTTGTAACCTTCAGAGCAAGTGCAATGATACCCAGGGTTGTTGTCTGAATTGTTACAGTGGCTGTTTCCATGGCATGCATAAGTGGTTGGATCTTTCTGTGCTTCTTCACATGTCTTACTCCCTATTGCCCAATCAAGAACAACAGGAATATCTTTGTTTTTAGGTACGAACAGAAGATCCGATGCGTTGAACTTGAGATGCTCATACTCACCCAGGAATGTGTAACTGCAAGGGCTGTAGGGCAACAAATTTGTAGCATCAGCATTAGTAAGTGTTGTCTCAAAATGTTTAATCCCCTTGGGAATGGAGTTTTGGCAACACCCATTCCCGCCGCAAGATCCTTCAACAACTTTTCCCCTACTATCACATGATGATGTACACGTGATTAAGGACTCCCTATCTTCCTGATCGGAGCCCTGGTAAACCCCTACGGAGTTGCAACCGATGAGAAAAAACTTGTTCTTTGTGTTGGAGAATGTAAAAGGGGTCCGCCGCACGCTCATGTAGACTTTAGAGTCATTATACACAGCAACCCCACGTTCGTCGAAACATAATTTATTGAGCCTGTTTGCAACGCGAATTTCAGTTTCAGATATACTAAGAATTTGAAGGTTATTAGTTGTGCCAATGAATGGCCTAGGAGGATTGTATGAAGAATTACAGTTGACATTATAGCCGTGACCAACTTCAAGAATGGAGCATCCTCCTCCCCCTCCTTCACTAGTTATACCAAAAGGGTAAGGGATGCTTACACCACCACATTTATCTGGACACCCTGGCTTTGCCCCCTCAAATGCATCAAGAGATGTTGATAACATTAAACAGAAACAGAACTGGACTAATAGGATTTGTTTTATGAACATGATTTTTCAGTTTGCAAACTGTTAATTGCTTTTGCTAGCTAGTTATGAAGGAAGACATAGATCAATACAGACATTTTCCAAAAATCCATGCCCATACGATTTTAGGAAAATGACCTTTGAGATATATTCTTCACCAACTTGCAACTATAATGGCTGAATAAGAGTGTTAGTGGAGCTCCATATATCATCATAATCTGACTTTCTCATGATCAATATAGTTGAGGAGACTTTTTCTTGGGCTTGAACTGTAGTGGGCTAAGTTTACTATGTACAAGGGAAGCCCGGCGTTCCACACTCCTGATGAATCGTTTTTTGGGGACCATGGTTTTTTTGGTTATAAGTTCGGTTAGTTGCAAAAAACCTTTACCAACCGAACATAAGTTCGGTTAGTTGCAAAAAAACTTTCCCAACCGAACATAAGTTCGGTTAGTTGCAAAAAACCTTTCCCAACCGAACATTAGTTCGGTTAGTTGCAAAAAAACATTTCCCAACAAAACGTAAGTTCGGTTAGTTGCAAAAACATTTCCCGTTAGTTGCAAAAAACAATTACCAACCGAACTGGTAATGTTCGGTTAGTTGCAAAAAACATTTCCTAGCCGAACTGGTCAGTTCGGTTAGTTGCAAAAAACATTTCCCAACCGAACATAAGTTCGGTTAGTTGCAAAAAACATTTCTCAACCGAACAATAGTTCGGTTTAGTTGCAAAAAACATTTCCCCACCCAACAATAGTTCGGTTTAGTCGCAAAAAATATTTCTCAACCGAACCTAAGTTTGGTTACGTCGCAAAAAATATTTCCTAACCGAACACATTAGTCCCAAAAAAAACCATGGTCCCCAAAAAAAACCATGGTCCCAAAAAACGATTCCTCCTTATGGCAGTGTAATTTTATGAGAAGTAAGCCGAAGGGCACTTTCACTTGGTGTTGCCTTTGGATTTTCACCTGGTTAGAGATTTGATAATAAAGGCGTGGGCCAAAGGCATAGCGGCTTGGAAATATGGCTTGCGACACGTGTTGGCATGTGCCAATGGCACGTGCGGCCATGTTGACCTAGTTTCAAGTCTTGCAAGCCTAGGGCGCTATATTTGGCGTGGGCCAAAGGCATAGCGACTTGGAAATATGGCTTGCGATACGTGTTGGCATGTGCCAATGGCACGTACGGCCATGTTGACCTAGTTGCAAGTCTTGCAAGCCTAGGGCGCTATATTTAGCGTGGGCCAAAGGCATAGCGACTTGGAAATATGGCTTGCGATACGTGTTGCCATGTGCCAATGGCACGTACGGCCATGTTGACCTAGTTGCAAGTCTTGCAAGCCTAGGGCGCTATATTTGGCGTGGGGCAAAGGCATAGCGACTTGGAAATATGGCTTGTGATACGTGTTGGCATGTGCCAATGGCACGTACGGCCATGTTGACCTAATTGCAAGTATTGCAAGCCTAGGGCGCTATATTTGGCGTGGGCCAAAGGCATAGCGACTTGGAAATATGGCTTGCGATACGTGTTGGCATGTGCCAATGGCACGTACGGCCATGTTGACCTAGTTGCAAGTCTTGCAAGCCTAGGGCGTTATATTTGGCGTGGGCCAAAGGCATAGCGACTTGGAAATATGGCTTACGATACGTGTTGGCATGTGCCAATGGCACGTACGGCCATGTTGACCTAGTTGCAAGTCTTGCAAGCCTAGGGCGCTATATTTGGCGTGGGCCAAAGGCATAGCGACTTGGAAATATGGCTTGCGATACATGTTGGCATGTGCCAATGGCACGTACGGCCATGTTGACCTAGTTGCAAGTCTTGCAATCCTAGGGCGCTATATTTGGCATGGGCCAAAGGCATAGCGACTTGGAAATATGGCTTGGGATACGTGTTGGCATGTGCCAATGGCACGTACGGCCATGTTGACCTAGTTGCAAGTCTTGCAAGCCTAGGGCGCTATATTTGGCGTGGGCCAAAGGCATAGCGACTTGTAAATATGGCTTGCGATACGTGTTGGCATGTGCCAATGGCACGTACGGCCATGTTGACCTAGTTGCAAGTCTTGCAAGCCTAGGGCGCTATATTTGGCGTGGGCCAAAGGCATAGCGACTTGGAAATATGGCTTGCGATACGTGTTGGCATGTGCCAATGGCACGTACGGCCATGTTGACCTAGTTGCAAGTCTTGCAAGCCTAGGGAGCTATATTTGGCGTGGGCCAAAGGCATAGCGACTTGGAAATATGGCTTGCGATACGTGTTGGCATGTGCCAATGACACGTACGGCCATGTTGACCTAGTTGCAAGTCTTGCAAGCCTAGGGCGTTATATTTGGCGTGGGCCAAAGGCATAGCGACTTGGAAATATGGCTTGCGATACGTGTTGGCATGTGCCAATGGCACGTACGGCCATGTTGACCTAGTTGCAAGTCTTGCAAGCCTAGGGCGCTATATTTGGCGTGGGCCAAAGGCATAGCGACTTGGAAATATGGCTTACGATACGTGTTGGCATGTGCCAATGGCACGTACGGACATGTTGACCTAGTTGCAAGTCTTGCAAGCCTAGGGCGCTATAATTGGCGTGGGCCAAAGGCATAGCAACTTGGAAATATGGCTTGTGGTACGTGTTGGCATGTGCCAATGGCACGTACGGCCATGTTGACCTAGTTGCAAGTCTTGCAAGCCGAGGGCGCTATATTTGGCGTGGGCCAAAGGCATAGCGGCTTGGAAATTTGGCATTGATGCCATGGTGCGCAGGGTGCGGCTTGGTTTGGCATGGTTGCCATGGTGCGCGAGTGCGGCTTGGTTTGGCATGGTTGCCATGGTGCGCGAGTGCGGCTTGGTTTGGCATGGTTGCCATGGTGCGCGATATGCGGCTTGGTTTGGCATGGTTGCCATGGTGCGCGGAGAGTGCGGCTTGGTTTGGCATGGTTGCCATGGTGCGCGAGATGCGGCTTGGTTTGGCATTCTTGCCATGGTGCGCAATATGCGGCTTGGTTTGGCATTGCTGCCATGGTGCGCGATATGCGGCTTGGTTTGGCATTGCTGCCATGGTGCGCGAGTATGCGGCTTGGTTTGGCATGGTTGCCATGGTGCGCGATATGCGGCTTGGTTTTGGAATTAGGGTTACGTATTTGAAAACCCTAATGCGGTATTTTGAAAAACTACCCCTATTAATTATTTACACCTGGGTTAAATGCTCTTAGTTAATGTGTTGCGGGTAACACTAGGTCATGGGGTTTTACGATTTTACCCCTTGTTTAAAAACCACCATCAACATTAAGTCCCCTGCTTAGCTCGGAACAGGGGGCTTTGTTGCAGAGGTAAGCATAAGATGGTGACAAACTATTAACGGCAAACCGTAAAGAAAATTGAAGGAGGCTTCTCGACCTTTTATAAATAGGATTTGGAATCCTTGCCTCGGTAGTTTTGCACAAGTCGGGAGAGGCCGGCACAATTGGTGGGCCCGTGCAGCTTAGGCGACATTGGGAAGTTGGCGTGAGTTGGGAAACCGAGTGGGCTAGGCTGGTGGGACCGGCGCAAAGTGTAGAAGCCGTGCGTGCCTGCAGGTTGGCGCAATTGGTGGAGCCGGTGCAACTTGGGCGACGTTGGCTGTTAGCATGAGTTGGGAAGCTGAGCGTGCTAGCTGGTGGGACCGGCGCAAAGTGTGGAAGTCTTGCGTGCTTGCAGGCGTGACTTGTGCGACCATTGGGAGGTCGGCGCAATTGGTGGGGCCGGTGCAACTTGGAAGTCGTGCTTGCAGGCGTGACTTATGTAAATAAAGAGGGAGTGGGCGTTTTTTTCAGACAACAAAGTTTCCTTATTTTGCTTTTCTTCACGTGTGGCTTCCATTAGGGCATCATCCATGCCAAAAAATCTGGAAGCATTATGTCTTTCATTGCTCCTTTTCCCTTTTTAAGGTTCCGTATTCATATCCAACGCGAATGTATCGTCTCCCTTGTTTGAGAAGGGGTTCTTCCTGTTGATTCCCCTTTTCCTTTGCTTTGCCGGTGCGTTTTCTTATTGTTTTTGTTCACGCCATCCTCTTTTTATGTTTGTAAACAGGACGGAATTTGATCATCTTTCCATTTCTTGCAGTGCATGATGGGATCTTCCAGAGACGGCCGTGCTTTTAACCTTTTGGAAAAGGACTTCAGAATCGGTGGAGATCGATCTTCTTCTCTTGAGGAGGTATTGGTTGGGGTTGAATCTTTGTTCCATGAAGCTAACGAAATTATTAAGGACCTCCCTTCCATCCATCCTCACGAAGAACAGGTGCATGTTCGGACTCTCTTGGGTTCAGTGGACGCGGAGGAGAACGCCATGATTCTTGATTTTGATGTGAATGAATCAAAAAACTTCCTTCGAAGTGTCGATGAGAAAACTTTCGAAGGAGTATATGATAAAAGCGATACAACCTTTGAAGTTGATGTCAAAGGTGTTATTGATCATACCGGAGGGGTCATGGTGGCGTATGCTGGAATAGTTGTCGGGGAGAACACTGCTGCTGTTGTGGCTGCTTCGGGATGGGATGTTGAGGTTGCCGCTGCTAAAACCGCTGAATGGAACCTTTGTTTCCCGAAGGATTGCTGGGGGAAATGCTTGAAGATAGCTTTGCCCGAAGGGACTTGCGCTCCATCCTTCGAGGGCTAGTTCCTCCTTTTGTTTTTCTCGTTAGTTTTGTAGTTCCCTGATGTTTTTCCTTCCTTTTTTTTTTGTAAACACATCTTTCCCTTCTTCTTCATCAGTAAACCTTTTGCTTCATATATATATATTTTTGAAAGGGGTTGTGGTATGATGGCTCTGCAATGGTTTTCTGGTTCTTCTGATGTATTTCTCTGATATCTGAAGGATTCGCTCGGGAAGAGATATTTTTTTTTTTTTTTTTTTGACAAAGGGGAGATCTCCGGGAAAAATACAAACGGTGTATTCATCCTGGGGAAGTACAGCTATTAAGAGGAATGATTCAAAGGAAGTACTGAAAAGGGGAGTGATTGGGAAATATAGCATTTTAGGGATTGGATTCCTTGAGCCATCGCGAGTGAACTATCACGCCTTCAGGTGTGTCGGTATTGATGAGCTTGCAATATCCTCCCAAAAGGGTATCCGCAACCAGGTACAGCTCGCCTTCACCTTCCTCGGGCAAATCCATTTTTACTGTCATCCTCCCAACTTGAAACGAGCTTTCCTTAACCACTACATCTCCGATTGAAAACGGGTTCAGACGTCGTGTAACCGTTTGAGCCTTGGCTTCGTTGGTTTTGCTAGAAGCTTCCAAGCTTCTTGCAAAGTGTTCGAATGGTCCAGCTCCCCATTCACATTTTTTGACAGCATTCGTGCCGGTTGTTGCGTCGAGTCCCCATGACAGAATGGGGGAAGAAAAGGCCGGTTGCGAGAAAAGGTTGCTCGGTCGACTTACTTGCATTTGAAAATCATGGGCTAGCGCAAACGGGTCCTCCCCGGACGCTTGGGTTCCTTTAATAGCTCGTTGATGTGATAACCCGTGGGACGATTTGTTGGGAATCCCTTCGGGCGGGGATATCGGCGAGAGGGTGTACGTCCGGTTTTGCTTTGTTGTCGAGCACCCATAAGCGTCCAAAAATCATGTCATGATCTAGTTCTTTGATAATGTGGAACTTGTTGTGCGTTATAGCGCCTCCCATCTCGATCTCTAGGTTGATGTAGCCATGCGCGTTCAAAGCCTCTCCTCTCAAGCTCTTAATCACAGACGGGAAATAGGTAGCGTCTTGTTTTGTAAATCCGGCTGCCTTTAGTGCCTTGAAAGTGATGATGTTGTGGTCGGAGGTCATGTCGATAAGCGTGTCGCCAAATTCATTACCTCTTAAACGGAACGTGGTCGGCAGTCCCCAGTTCTCCGCTTCGCTTCTTTGAGAAGCTTGGTCCCTTGGCGTGGATTCCGAGGGGAGAAAAAGCCGTTTGCCGGATACAACACGATTGAGAGCTGCGAAAATATCTTGGCGCTGAACCTTGGAAAGATAGAGAATTTCGCATACATGTCGCATCATGGATTGCACGGAGTCCCCGGAGAAACCGCAGTTTCTTATTGGGGTGGGTCTCGATGCACTCTTTCGTCCCTAGTTGGAGTTCTCCTGCTTCTATCCTTTATTTGAAAATATGCTTTAGTCTTTGCAATCGCTAGTCGGGTGGTGAACGAACTGTGGTAATGGCAGTATTTGGGGTTTGCCATCTCAGCCTCAGTTGGTGGACGTCTGAGCGGTGGCAATCTGATGACATCATCTTGAACCCAGGCTTCTAGGAGGTCAATCACCCCCTCGATGGGGAATGGGAAATCAAGGATATTTCCTTCGGCCTCACGATGCTGCACATGAGTTTTAGTGGCGATCTTTCGTTGCGAGGGCTCCCGTTGCGCCGGCGTTTCACATTTCGGCTGGTGGCTCGTAGTTGCGGCTTTCCTTTTTCCTCTTTCGTTCACTATGTTCACGAAGGATGAGCCGGCATTAAATTGCTTGCTGATGAGGCGCATACTCCCGCGAGTTTCACGTGTGTCTTCAGTTCGAGTTGGCCTAGTCCTTTCCAGTAATCTTTGGTGCTGTTGTTGCAGATCGTCTGGCGGCCTCATGGAGTTCGGCGAATGTTTGGAAACGCAAGTTTTCTAGCAGGGCGCGGTAGATTGGGACCATACCATTAATGCATGCGTTTACCAATTGTTGCTCGGTCACGTTTGGGTCGTGACAGTCGAGTGCTTGAACCCTGAACCTTTTGACGAAATCATTCGGATGTTCGTTATCCCACTGGTACATTCTCCCGAGGTCTGAAAAGGTAACTTGTTCAGACACGAAGAAATACTTCCTGTAAAATGCGGTGACCATGCTACTCCAGTTGGGAATGCTGTTCGGTGGGATGCTGTTATACCATGTATACGCCCTTCCGGTAAGTGATTTTGAAAATTCCCTTAAACGAAGAACGTGATTATATTCATGTTCACCCAAGGATTCCATGAAACGAGAAACATGTTCGCGTGCATTCCCGGTACCATCGTACAGGGTAAATTTAGGGGAAGAGTACCCCATTGGTAGAGGGATTCTCTGTATTTCGGATGGGTAAGGGGGTTGGTGATGATGTTCATCGAACCCATCGTGCTTGATTCGGTCGCGTAGGAGTTGTTCCAAATCTTCTCTCGTGACGAAGTTTGGTGGTTGATTTCTCTCCAACAGGACTCTAGTGCGAGTTTCTTCATCCGTGGAGGCGTGCCCTGCCGAGGTGCCGACGTCAGGGTTGTTGGAGATGCTTCTAGGCGTCTCTGGAGGATGCGACTCAAGGGGTAGTCGCTCTGTCAGGGTTTTGAGAAAGGTGAGCACTTCCTTTTGTGTTGAAACCATGTCTGTCTGTGCTCTGGCGAGCGTCTCCTGTCGTTCCATCAAATCGGTGATGGTGACGTAAGGGCGACTCCCTCTGGTCCCTCCGGTCTCTCGTCCCGGGGTAATTGGAGCCTTAGTTGTCGGAGGCGCATGCTGGAAGAAGCATTCGGGGTCGCGGTGGCGGCTCTAGCTCTGGTGACTGGGGGCGTGACACCTGAAGAGGTATTCTCGTTGCCGTGATTGGAGGGTTGTGCAGAGACGCTAGAGGAGGAAGCGGCTCTGGCCCTGGTGATAGGCGGTGTTACACTTAAAGGAGTGCATTCGATGTTGTTGTTGTCAGCTGGTGAAGTAACAATGTTATGGGGAGAGACGCCAACATCAGGGATGCGTTCTGCGCTGATGTTCTCGGCAGCCGCTCCAGATCTGAGTTCCACCATGTTAAGATTCGACGTTCGGAAAACGAAATCAGGAGTTGGAGTTGGTATTGTAGCTGATAGATCAATCCTCCCGTTGTGGTCGCCAATTGTTAAAGGGTAAAAATCGTTTCTGCCGATTTTGGTAAATTCGGTAGGTGAGTGAGAAACTTGTTCAAACCCTAAACAAATGTGCTGCACGTGAGCACTTTATAGATTCGAGAGATCAATCTGTACGAGTCCGGCCTAAACCAAGAAATGGCCGTTCCAGACTCGCTTCGGTCACAAAGTGGAGGAGAAGGGTTGATTTGGGGAGGGAAGCAAAGAAAGGTGTTGAGACCAGAATAATTCTGGAGAGTAGCGTCTCGACTTGTATCAGAAAGTGAAAGCTTAGGAAGCTTGCAAGATATGGAAGCTTTTGGGAGAGCTTGCAAAGTTGCCTTTCTGAGAGTGTAGTGTTTTTCCCCTGACCGAGACCTGTTGTCTGGTGGAAATAGGTAAGACCTATTTATACAAGTCGAGATTGAAACGTACCCTGGCCTCATGAAGGAAGAGAGTAAAGGGTGAAATAATGAGAGGAGGTGGTAGCCGCATGGTTTAATGGGTGAAAACGTTTTTCACCATTATTTCCTCTTTTATTTGACCGCTTTATTCCTTTTCACGCTTTCTTAATGTGAGCGTAGTGTACGCTGCATGCTGTGACCGCCAAACCAAAACCCTAAAGAAGCATCCCCCAGTTTGTGTTGATGTCTCGAGTGTTGGCTGCATCTTGAGTGCAAGTGGCGCTGCTAGTGGCGCGTGCGGCATGTGCCATTGGCATGTGCGGAATGCCTTGGTGGTAGGTTGCACGGTTTGCAAGTTAGGCTACCAGCGTGTGTGTTTGGCATGTGAGGAATGCCTTGGTGGTAGGTTGAACGGTTTGCGAGTTAGGCTACCAGCGTGTGTGTTTGGCATGTGCCAACGGCAAGTGCGGAATGCCTTGGTGGTAGGTTGCACGGTTTGCAAGTTAGGCTACCAGCGTGTGAGTTTGGCATGTGCCAATGGCATGTGCGGCCATGTTGACCTAGTTGCAAGTCTTGCAAGCCTAGGGCGCTATATTTGGCGTGGGCCAAAGGCATAGCGACTTGGAAATATGGCTTGCGACACGTGTTGGCATGTGCCAATGGCACGTGCGGCCATGTTGACCTAGTTGCAAGTCTTGCAAGCCTAGGGCGCTATATTTGGCGTGGGCCAAAGGCATAGCGACTTGGAAATATGGCTTGCGATACGTGTTGGCATGTGCCAATGGCACGTACGGCCATGTTGACCTAGTTGCAAGTCTTGCAAGCCTAGGGCGCTATATTTGGCGTGGGCCAAAGGCATAGCGACTTGGAAATATGGCTTGCGATACGTGTTGGAATGTGCCAATGGCACGTACGGCCATGTTGACCTAGTTGCAAGTCTTGCAAGCCTATGGCGCTATATTTGGCGTGGGCCAAAGGCATAGCGACTTGGAAATATGGCTTGCGATACGTGTTGGCATGTGCCAATGGCACGTACGACCATGTTGACCTAGTTGCAAGTCCTGCAAGCCTAAGGCGCTATATTTGGCGTGGGCCAAAGGCATAGCGACTTGGAAATATGGCTTGCGATACGTGTTGGCATGTGCCAATGGCACGTACGGCCATGTTGACCTAGTTGCAAGTTTTGCAAGCCTAGGGCGCCATATTTGGCGTGGGCCAAAGGCATAGCGACTTGGAAATATGGCTTGCGATACGTGTTGGCATGTGCCAATGGCACGTACGGCCATGTTGACCTAGTTGCAAGTCTTGCAAGTCTAGGGCGCTATATTTGGCGTGGGCCAAAGGCATAGCGACTTCGAAATATGGCTTGCGATACGTGTTGGCATGTGCCAATGGCACGTACGGCCATGTTGACCTAGTTAAAAGTCTTGCAAGCCTAGGGCGCTATATTTGGAGTGGTCCAAAGGCATAGCGACTTGGAAATATGGCTTGCGATACGTGTTGGCATGTGCCAATGGCACGTACGGCCATGTTGACCTAGTTGCAAGTCTTGCAAGCCTAGGGCGCTATATTTGGCGTGGGCCAAAGGCATAGCGACTTGGAAATATGGCTTGCGATACGTGTTGGCATGTGCCAATGGCACGTACGGCCATGTTGACCTAGTTGCAAGTCTTGCAAGCCTAGGGCGTTATATTTGGCGTGGGCCAAAGGCATAGCGACTTGGAAATATGGCTTGCGATACGTGTTGGCATGTGCCAATGGCACGTGCGGCCATGTTGACCTAGTTGCAAGTCTTGCAAGCCTAGGGTGCTATATTTGGCGTGGGCCAAAGGCATAGCGACTTGGAAATATGGCTTGCGATACGTGTTGGCATGTGCCAATGGCACGTGCGGCCATGTTGACCTAGTTGCAAGTCTTGCAAGCCTAGGGCGCTATATTTGGCGTGGGCCAAAGGCATAGCGACTTGGAAATATGGCTTGCGATACGTGTTGGCATGTGCCAATGGCACGTACGGCCATGTTGACCTAGTTGCAAGTCTTGCAAGCCTAGGGCGCTATATTTTGCGTGGGCCAAAGGCATAGCGGCTTGGAAATTTGGCATTGATGCCATGGTGCGCAGGGTGCGGCTTGGTTTGGCATGGTTGCCATGGTGCGCAGAGTGCGGCTTGGTTTGGCATGGTTGCCATGGTGCGCAGAGTGCGGCTTGGTTTGGCATGGTTGCCATGGTGCGCGAGTGCGGCTTGGTTTGGCATGGTTGCCATGGTGCGCAAAGTGCGGCTTGGTTTGGCATGGTTGCCATGGCGCGTAGTATGCGGCTTGGTTTGGCATGGTTGCCATGGTGCGCAGAGTGCGGCTTGGTTTGGCATTCTTTGCCATGGTGCGCAGTGCGGCTTGGTTTGGCATTCTTTGCCATGGTGCGCGAGTGCGGCTTGGTTTTGGCATTCTTTGCCATGGTGCGCGATATGCGGCTTGGTTTGGCATTGCTGCCATGGTGCGCGATATGCGGCTTGGTTTGGCATGGTTGCCATGGTGCGCGATATGCGGCTTGGTTTTGGAATTAGGGTTACGTGTTTGAAAACCTAATTGGTATTTTGAAAAAATACCCCTATTAATTATTTACACCTGGGTTAAATGCTCTTAGTTAATGTGTTGCGGGTAACACTAGGTCATGGGGTTTTACGATTTTACCCCTTGTCTAAAAACCACCATCAACACATACCCAAATTCAACTCATTTTGCTGTGAAAACAAATTGATGTAGCAATTTCTTATTTCCTCCTTTATAACATTTTGATCAAAACTATCAACCCCTCCTACTTGTAGTTTATCTATTCTATTTCGCTTTCTCCTTGCACTTGCGATGCTATGAAAATATTTAGTGTTTGTACCATAAGTAAAAATACCACTTAATGGGCCAAATTGATACTTGAATCATGTTTTGGTCCTGATCCAAGCCCACCAACCAGTCAACCAAGGCGACCCACCATGCATCGGACCGATCGATGGTCAAAGTCGGTCAACTATCAAAGTCAACTTAGGTCAAGGTCAACGGTCAAAGTCGGTCAACTATCAAATTCAACTTCCGGTCCAAGGTCAATGGTCAAAGTCGGTCAACTATCAAAGTCAACTTCCGATCAAGGTCAATGGTCAACGGTCGGTCAACGATCAAAGTCAACCGAGCGGTCAACTATCGAAGTCGGTGGCGCCCCTAGCCAATTTTGATCTTGTAGCAAGAATCTGCTAACCAATTCCCGACCAAGAACTCTTCCAGGCGCCAACCGGTCTCCAACCATCTTGCCCGGCCAACATCCACCTATCCCCCCGGCCCATACATGTCAACCATCGGGCCGGCCGATTTTTTACGCCCATGCAGCCAGTCCATCCAGTCATCCAGCCAACTATGCAGTCAGCCAACCCATTACGCTGCCAGCCAGCATCCACCTATCCTGCCAGCCATACCTGTCAACCATCGAGCCGGCCAGCTTTTACGCCCATGCGGCAGTCCATCCGATCATCCAGACCCAACTATGCGATCGGCCAACCCATTACTGCGCGGCCCAAGATCCACCTATCCCCTGCCAGCCAGCATCCACCTGTCCAGCCAGCCAGTCTCCACCAATCCTGTCAGCCATTAACCAGGCAGTTTCATACATAAATTATGGTGAAGACATAAAGGAGCAGTTTTCATGCAGAATTCAATATAGGACCATAAATGGACAGTTTCATACAGAAATTATGGTGAAGACATAAAGGAGCAGTTTTCATGCAGAATTTAATATAGGAGCATAAATGGGCAGTTACATTGAGAATTCATTATAGGAACATAAATGGGCAGTTAATGCAATTTATGTTGACATTGGAATTATATTTTTCATTTTATAAATAGGGAGAGGAGAAATCAGTCAAGGGAGGAGCCAAGAGAGGAGAGAAAAAAAACACACTTTGTAATACAATTATCAATAAAGCACTTCTCCCCAAGGGGATTCATCCGTGGACGTAGGCAAGCCATGTTAGAACCACGTAAAACCTGCATCAATCCTTATCTATTTGTTTGTTCTTCAATTGGTCTCCTAACACAAAATACACACCAAACTATCCAATCATCGTGTTTCGTGCCCAAAAGTAATTTCGGGTACAAACATTGGCGCCGACTAAGGGGACTACGAGAAAAGGAATCGTGTCCTCCCATTGAGAAAAGTTGCAGAAAACGCTCCCGAATCGTTTCCATGAAAAAGCTGTTTGAACGTCGTGAAAAATCAATGTTGCTGTCCAGCTGGTCAAAGCTGCTGCAACCCAACTTGATCGTAATAATCGCAGTCCAGCTGATTGCAGCTGCTGCCGACTATATAACCGCAGTTACTGCAGCCCAGTTGACCGCAACTGCTGATATCCAGGTTTGTGGATCAAGATCTACAAAAACGATTACCTTCAGAAATATCTAAAACTGCACCACTACAAAGATCGATGAAACCGCTCTCAGGACGTTCGGTCCACGGTGAAAGATATTCTAATAAAAAAAAAATCTTCATCAAAATTGTTGCTGGATGTTCGATCTACAACATGGATTGATCCAATTACGTTTTCAATCGCTGCAGTCCAGCTGATCGCAGCTGCTGCAGACCAGCAAATTACCATTACTGCAGTTCAGTGAATCACAATTACTATAGCCCAGCATCGCAGCCGGAAGCCACCAAAACTGATTCACTGCGAAAACCACCAAGGTTGTTGTCAGGATGTTCGATCCGCAGCATGTTCAAGTCCAAAGTCCGAAAAAATTGCTTCTCAAATAACGCATTATCCACCTGTTCGAGTTTGCTGTATGACAAAATCAATACTTATTATGATCGCAAAGTGGTCAAGTTGTCCACATCTCAAGGTGCCTGAATACCCGAGGAAAACCTCCCGAGAAAAGCATCTCGAAAATTCCGGAAAGGACCACAAAAGTGCAAAGAAAATCATGGTGAAAATTTCATGAGAAACGGTATGATTCAACAAACCCATTCTTTGAAATTGTGAAGAGAAAAGACAACAGCCAGAAAAATCTGTTGCAAAAGGTCAAAGAGAAAAGATAACACCACCAACAAACAAGTTGTTGAGAATTTAAGACAAAAGGCAACAGATTCGTGAAAAGCGTGGCGAAACGTTTCAAAAAAAAAAAAAAAAAAAAAAAAAAAAATCAACAAGCCGCAGGCAAGAGCGAGCGGCGGCAGCGACCAAAGCCGACGGCTAGAGCGAGCGGCGGCGGCAATGCAGGCAGCAACACAACCCAGATCTGTTCACCCACTTCTGTTTTTACCTCACCCACATTAACTTTCTTCACCCACATCATCTACTATTAACCCACGTTAACTACCATCACCCACTTTTAGCCATTCAGTTCACCCACTTAAACAAAGGTTTTGTACACCCTCTTCAGCTTAGACAAAGTTCGATGCGACAATGGGACATCAATCTTCGATGATCTGGATACAAGACCGTAGATGCTTTCCGAGACATCAAATTTCGATGTTCAACTTTACATTTAAAAAAAAAAAAAAAAAAAAAAAAAAAAAATCAGTAGCAGAAGCCGGAGGGAAGACCCGGCGGCCAAGGCCGGCGGCAAGAGCGAGCGGCCAAGGCCGGCGGCTTGAGCGGCAGCGGCGGCAAGCAGCGCAGCCGGCGGCGCGGCGGCGCGGCGGCGAATGACGGCAGCAGCAAGTCGGCGATCGGATCGGTCCGATTAATCGTCCCACGAGAAAATCGGCGATTAATCGGATGAACATGTTACTATGTATCTCGACCCAACTTAATACCCCGGTCCCCGATCCTATGCTTCGCGACGCAATTTAATTTGGTAGCCCTTGATGTTTCAGCCCACATTCGTTTGGCTGACGGATTTATGCACCCCACTTGGGCTTGGTCTAGAAATTGTTTCGTTGATATCTTCTTCGTCTCACGTCCTAATTGGATGATTTTTGGCTCGTTGCGATCGCTTTTCAATACCCTACGACATGAGGGTAAAATTTTACAATCGGAGAAAAATATTTTTTGGGTGAAATCACGATATCAACATATTTGGAGCAAGACCCTAACCAACCAATTCTTCGATAACTTCTTCTTTGTGCATCCAAACTGGGTGATTTTCGGCCCGTTCAGATCGTATGTCAATTCCCAGCATCGCGAAGGAGAAATTTCAATTTTTGGAGACAATTAAATTTTTAGAAATTTGAAACGACAGCACCAAAAACGGTCACATTCAATCACCACTGAAAATACTGCAGTCCAGTTGATCGAACTGCTGCAGTCCTTTTCTACATAAATATTACAGTCAGTTGATCGAACTGCTGTAATCCAGTTTCATAATCAGCAGCTGCTGGCATGTTGATCGAACTGCCACAGACCCTTTTAATTCCTACAGTCCAGTTGATCGAACTGTTGTAGTCCGAATTTACCCAACACTGTTTCAATACAGTTTTCCTCACCACTGCTTCAGTCCAGTTTTATGCATAACTGTTACAGTACAGCTAATCAGAGCTGCTAAAATACAGTTCCGTGGCAACTGTCTTCGACGTAAGGCAACTATATTAATCATCATCGTTGGAAAACAACGTCATTGCCAGTGGGCATCCTAATCACTTCATAAACGAGGTCGCAGTAACATTTACAATATGGTAAGTATATGGTAAGTATACAATTTACATACTTTTTTTTTTTTTCTTTTCATATATTCATGCATATTTTTGTTCAATATGACACCTTTAATGTGGCGAGCATTTTTCTCAACGAGGATGCACACATTTCAATTGCTACGCATATCCGGAATAGAGGATTGGCCCCATGAATTCCGGATAGCAGAGACATCTTCAAAATTCAAAATTCCATGCACAAGCAAAATGCAGCAAGGCGGTGCACCCTTGTGCGAGCATTGAGAAGCATGGCAATCACTATCCATCAGGGCGAGTTGCATATCTCTTCAACGTGACGACTATCACTTAGGGGCGAGATATGCGACACCTCATGGTTTGAAATGACTCCTTTGGGGAAGGCTGCGTAAACACTCTATATGATTAGGGGCAAAATACATAGCACCTAAATGCAATGCGGAGTTCGGCTTAGAAAATCGGAACTTCGAGTAACTCGAACTTCTTAATCCTCCAACGAATTGCAGGATTAAGAGGGGCGAAGCATATACCATAATATTTTTACGCATAATATTTTTCAGTAATGTTAAACGCCATAGTTATATTGATTGAATTATTGTACTCGGTTCAAAAGCAAGCTGCTGCACTCGGTTGGGCGCAATCGATGCGGTCCAGTTACTACGAGTCCATGACTCGATTGGACGCAATCGATGCGTCTGGTGGCACTCGGTTGGACGCAATCCCGATCTTTGCCTAGTTTTATTCATGTAATCATTACATATGTTTATCGAACTATTTAAGTCCAATCCCTCGATTGATCTTGCATTCGGTGATCACAAATGATGCAAATCCACTCATCGCAGCTGCTGCAGGTGTAGCTTTGTTCGTTTGCTGCATTCCGGCTGATCACAGCTGATGCGATCCGGCTATGCTTGCGATTCCGCAGTCCAGCTCATCGCAGCTCTTTCGATACAACTTCGTTTGTTCTTCTTGCATTCCGGTGATCACAGCTGATGCAGTCCAGCTTTGCTCGCACTTCCTGCAGTCCAGCTGACCGCAGCTGCTGCACTCATGCTCGTCGTTCTTTGTAGTCCGGTGATCGCGGCTGCCAGTACAACTTTGTTCGTTCTTCTTTGCATTCGGTGATCGCGGTGATCAGTCCGGCTTTGCTCATGATTCCTGCAGTCCAGGCCGCAGCTGCTGCACTCATACTCGTCGTTGCTGTAGTCCAGCTGATCGCAGCTGCCGCAGTACAACTTTGTTCGTTCTTCTTGTTTCCCGGTGATCGCTTGGGTGATGCGATCTAGCTATGCTCATTCCTGCCGATCCGGTGACACTTGACCGCAACTGCTGCACTCATGCTCGTCGTTGCTGTAGTCCAGCTGATCGCAGCTGCCACAGTACAACTTTGTTCGTTCTTCTTTGTTTCCCGGTGATCGCAGTGATGCGATCTAGCTATGCTCGCATGTTCTGCAAATCCGGTGACCGCAGCCTTTGCGATCTTACTAAATCGTTCTTGTTGCATTCCGGTGATCGCGGCTATTTGCGATTCAATTTTGCTCATCGCTGCTGCATCCCACTGATCGCAGCTGCTGAAGTGCGATTTTGCTCAATCCTCCTGCCAGTCCGGTGATCGCAGTTCTTTGCATGCGATTTGCTCGTCACTCCTGCAGTCCAGTGATCCGCAAATGCTGAGACCCGGCTTCACTCAATGTTGTTACTGCCCATTTCCATCATCACTCTGCTCCATTATCAAGCTTCCGCTGCATCACCTCAGTATTGTTTTTACAGCACTTGGGGGCGACTTGATTACGATCTCCACAATCAACGAAGGCATTTCTATTTACGCTTCAACAACATAAATGTACTCTTGGGGGCGTCTTGATGTCCGCAAACAACAAGGGAAGTTCGCCAATCACCTCAATATCAATAGTCCACACTTGGGGGCGAGATTTATCATTGACTAAGGAACACAAAATTTTTCTTAACCCCCAACAAGTTGGAGGTTAAGAGGGGGCGATGTTTGTACCATAAGTAAAAATACCACTTAATGGGCCAAATTGATACTTGAATCATGTTTTGGTCCTGATCCAAGCCCACCAACCAGTCAACCAAGGCAGCCCACCAGTCTGCATCAGACCAGTCGATGGTCAAAGTCGGTCAACTATCAAAGTCAACTTCCGGTCAAGGTCAACGGTCAAAGTCGGTCAACTATCAAAGTCAACTTCCGGTCAAGGTCAATGGTCAAAGTCGGTCAACTATCAAAGTCAACTTCCGATCAAGGTCAATGGTCAACGGTCGGTCAACAATCAAAGTCAACCGACGGTCAACTATCGAAGTCAGTCGCGCCCCTAGCCAATTTTCAGTCTTGTAGCCAGCAATGCTGCTAACCAATTCCCAGCCAAGAACTCTTCCGCGCTGCCAACCAGTCTCCAACCATGCTGCCAGCCTGCATCCACCTATCCTGCCGACCATACACAGCCAACCATCGAGGCCGGCCAGTTTTACGCCCATGCGGCGATCCATCGATGCATCCGGCCAACTATGCGATCGGCCAACCCATTACGCTGCGCGGCCGGCATCCACCTATCCTCGCCAGCCATACCATCAACCCATCGGGCCGGCCAGTTTTACGCCCATGCGGCAGTCCCATCCAGTCATCCGGCCAACTATGCGGTCGGCCCAACCCATTACGTCACCGGCCCGGTATCCACCTATCTCAAGGCCAAGCATCCACTGTCTAGCGCCGGTCTCCACCAATCACATCGGCCATTAATCGGGCGGTTTCATACATAAATTATGGTGAAGACATAAAGGAGCGATTTTCATGCGAGAATTCAATATAGAACCATAAATGGACAGGTTTCATACGAAATTATGGTGAAGACATAAAGGAGCAGATTTTCATGCGAGAATTTAATATAGGAGCATAAATGGGCGAGTTACATTGAGAATTCATTATAGGAACATAAATGGGCGATTCTTGCAATTTATGTTGACATTGGAATTATATTTTTCATTTTATAAATAGGGAGAGGAGAAATCAGTCAAGGGAGGAGCCAAGAGAGGAGAGAAAAAAAACACACTTTGTAATACAATTATCAATAAAGCACTTCTCCCCAAGGGGATTCATCCGTGGAGGTAGGCAAGCCATGCCGAACCACGTAAAACCTGCGTCACTCCTTATCTATTTGTTTGTTCTTCAATTGGTCTCCTAACACAAAATACACACCAAACTATCCAATCATCGTGTTTCGTGCCCAAAAGTAATTTCGCGTACAAACATTGGCGCCGACTAAGGGGACTACGAGAAAAGGAATCGTGTCCTCCCATTGAGAAAAGTTGCAGAAAACGCTCCAGAATCGTTTCCATGAAAAAGCTGTTTGAACGTCGTGAAAAATCACTGTTGCTGTCCAGCTGGTCAAAGCTGCTGCAACCCAACTTGATCGTAATAATCGCAGTCCAGCTGATTGCAGCTGCAGCCGACTATATAACATGATTCTCGCAGCCCGATTGACAATCGCTTTGCTATCCAGGTTTGTGGATCAAGATCTACAAAAACGATTACCTTGAGAAATATCTAAAACTGCACCACTACAAAGATCGGTGAAACCGCTCTCAGGACGTTCGGTCCACGGTGAAAGATATTCTAATAATAAAAAAAAAATCTTCATCAAAATTGTTCTTTGGATGTTCGATCTATAACATGGATTGATCCAATTACGTTTTCAATCGCCGCCGATCCAAATGATCGCGTTACTGCGGAACCCGACAAATTACCATTGCTGCAGTTCAGTGAATCACAATTACTATAGCCCAGCATCGCAGCCGGAAGCCACCAAAACTGATTCACTGCGAAAACCACCAAGGTTGTTGTCAGGATGTTCGATCCGCATGACATGTTCAAGTCCAAAGTCCAAAGTCCTAAAAAATTGCTTCTCAAATAACGCATTATCCACATTGCTCGAGTTTCTTTGTATGACAAAATCAATACTTTGTTATGATCGCAAAGTGGTCAAGTTGTCCACATCTCAAGGTGCCTGAATACCCGAGGAAAACCTCCGAAAAGCATCTCAGAAAATTCGAAAAGGACCACAAAAGTGCAAAAAATCATGGTGAAAATTTCATGAGAAATCTGTATGATTCAACAAACCTGTTCTTTGAAATTGTGAAGAGAAAAGACAACAAAAGAAAACTGTTGCAAAATGTCAAAGAGAAAAGATAACACCACCAACAGCCGTTGCAGAGAATTTAAGACAAAAGGCAACAGTTCGTGAAAAGCGTGGCGAAACGTTTCAAAAAAAAAAAAAAAAAAAAAGCCGGCGGCCAAAAAAGCCGGCGGCAAAAAAAAAAAAAAAAAAAAAAAAAAAAAATCAGCAGCAGAAGCCGGCGGCAAGAGCGAGCGGCGGCAGCGACCAAAGCCGACGGCTAGAGCGAGCGGCGGCGGCAATGCAGGCAGCAACACAACCCAGATCTGTTCACCCACTTCTGTTTTTACCTCACCCACATTAACTTTCTTCACCCACATCATCTACTATTAACCCACGTTAACTACCATCACCCACTTTTAGCCATTCAGTTCACCCACTTAAACAAAGGTTTTGTACACCCTCTTCAGCTTAGACAAAGTTCGATGCGACAATGGGACATCAATCTTCGATGATCTGGATACAAGACCGTAGATGCTTTCCGAGACATCAAATTTCGATGTTCAACTTTACATTAAAAAAAAAAAAAAAAAAAAAAAAAAAAAAAAAGCGCGAGGGGAGGAAGACCGGCGGCCAGAGCCGGGCGGCATGACCCGCGGCCAAGGCCGGCAAGCAAGAGCGAGCGGCCAAGGCCGGCGGCTTGAGCGAGCGGCGGCGGCGACAGGCGAGCGGCGGCGGCGGCGAATGACGGCAGCAGCAAGTCGGCGATCGGATCGGTCCGATTAATCGTCCCACGAGAAAATCGGCGATTAATCGGATGAACATGTTACTATGTATCTCGACCCAACTTAATACCCCGGTCCTGATCCTATGCTTCGCGACGCAATTTAATTTGGTAGCCCTTGATGTGGGCTGACGGATTTATGCACCCCACTTGGGCTTGGTCTAGAAATTGTTTCGTTGATATCTTCTTCGTCTCACGTCCTAATTGGATGATTTTTGGCTCGTTGCGATCGCTTTTCAATACCCTACGACATGAGGGTAAAATTTTACAATTGGAGAAAAATATTTTTTGGGTGAAATCACGATATCAACATATTTGGAGCAAGACCCTAACCAACCAATTCTTCGATAACTTCTTCTTTGTGCATCCAAACTGGGTGATTTTCGGCCCGTTCAGATCGTATGTCAATTCCCAGCATCGCGAAGGAGAAATTTCAATTTTTGGAGACAATTAAATTTTTAGAAATTTGAAACGACAGCACCAAAAACGGTCACATTCAATCACCACTGAAAATACTGCAGTCCAGTTGATCGAACTGCTGCAGTCCTTTTCTACATAAATATTACAGTCAGTTGATCGAACTGCTGTAATCCAGTTTCATAATCAGCAGCTGCTGGCATGTTGATCGAACTTCCACAGTCCCTTTTAATTCCTACTGATCCGATTGATCGAATCAAGTAGTCCGAATTTACCCAACATCTGTTTCAATCTGATTTTCCTCACCACTGCTTGAGTCGATTTTATGCATAATCTGTTACAGATACTGACTAATCGAAAGCTGCTAAAATACGATTCCGTGGAAACGTCTTGACGTAAGGCAACTATATTAATCATCATCGTTGGAAAACAACGTCATTGCCGATGGGCATCCTAATCACTTCATAAACGAGGTCGCAGTAACATTTACAATATGGTAAGTATATGGTAAGTATACAATTTACATACTTTTTTTTTTTTTTCTTTTCATATATTCATGCATATTTTTGTTCAATATGACACCTTTAATGTGGCGAGCATTTTTCTCAACGAGGGGATGCACACATTTCAATTCTGCGCATATCTGGAATAGAGGGATTGGCCCCCCGCGCGAATTCCAGATAGCAGACATCTTCAAAATTCAAAATTCCATGCACAAGCAAAATGCAGCAAGGCAGTGCACCCTTGTGCGAGCATTGAGAAGCATGGCAATCACTATCCACTGGGGGCGAGTTGCATATCTCTTCAACGTGACTGACTATCACTTAGGGGCGAGATATGCGACACCTCATGGTTTGAAATGACTCCTTTGGGGAAGGCTGCGTAAACACTCTATATGATTAGGGGCAAAATACATAGCACCTAAATGCAATGCGGAGTTCAGCTTCCGAAAATCGGAACTTCAGGTAACCCGAACTTCTTAATCCTCCAACGAATTGCAGGATTAAGAGGGGGCGAGCATATACCATAATATTTTTACGCATAATATTTTTTCAGTAATGTTAAACTGCCATAGTTATATTGATTGAATTATTGTACTCCAGTTCAAAAGCAACTGCTGTACTCAGTTGGACGCAACTGATGCAGTCTGGTGGCACTCGGTTGGACGCAACTGATGCTGCCTAGTTTTATTCGTAACTGTTACACATATGTTTATCGAACTATTTAAGTCCAATCCCTCAGTTGCTGCTGCATTCCAGCTGATCACAGCTGATGCAGTCCAGCTCATCGCAGCTGCTGCAGTGTAGCTTTGTTCGTTGCTGCTGCATTCCAGCTGATCACAGCTGATGCAGTCCAGCTATGCTTACAGTCCACTCATCGCAGCTGCTGCAGTACAACTTCGTTCGTTGCTGCTGCATTCCAGCTGATCGCAGCTGATGCAGTCCAGCTTTGCTCGCAGTTCATGCAGTCCAGCTGACCGCAGCTGTTGCACTCATGCTCGTCGTTGCTGTAGTCCAGCTGATCGCAGCTGCCACAGTACAACTTTGTCAAATTCTTCTTGCATTCCAAATGATCGCGGTGATGCAGTCGGCTTTGCTCGCAGTTCCTGCAGATCCAGCTGACCGCGTTCTTTGCACTCATGCTCGTCGTTCTTTGTAGTCGGTGATCGCGGCTGCCCGCGATACAACTTTGTTAAATTCTTCTTGTTTCCCGGTGATCGCGGTGATGCGATCTAGCTATGCTTTCGCGATTCTGCCCGATCCGGCTGACCGCAACTGCTGCACTCATGCTCGTCGTTGCTGTAGTCCAGCTGATCGCAGCTGCCACAGTACAACTTTGTTCGTTCTTCTTGTTTCCCGGTGATCGCGGTGATGATCTTAGCTATGCTCGCGATTCTGCCAGATCCGGTTGACCGCAGTTCTTCTGCCGATCTTACTAAATCGTTCTTGCATTCCGGTGATCGCGGTATTGCGGTTCAATTTTGCTCATCGCTGCTGCATCCCAGTGATCGCAGCTTTTCTTTGAAGTGCGCTTTTGCTCGTCACTCCTGCAGGTCGGTGATCGCACTCTTCGCAGCTGCGCTTTGTTCGTCACTCCTGCAATCCGACGATCACGGCTGCAGAGACCGGCTCACTCAATGTTGTTACTTTGCCCATTTCCAACATCACTCGCTCCATTATCAAGCTTCCACCGCATCACCGCATGATTGTTTTTACAAAGATTTGGGGCGACTTGATTACGATCTCCACAATCAACGAAGGCGTTTCTATTTACGCTTCAACAACATAAATGTACTCTTGGGGCGTCTTGATGTCCGCAAACAACAAGGAAGTTCGCCAATCACCTCAATATCAATAGTCCACACTTGGGGGCTAGATTTATCATTGACTAAGGAACACAAAATTTTTCTTAACCCCAACAAGTTGGAGGTTAAGAGGGGGCGATGTTTGTACCATAAGTAAAAATACCACTTAATGGGCCAAATTGATACTTGAATCATGTTTTGGTCCCGATCCAAGCCCACCAACTTGATCAACCAAGGCAGCCCACGATGCCATCGGACCAGATCGATGGTCAAAGTCGGTCAACTATCAAAGTCAACTTCCGGTCAAGGTCAACGGTCAAAGTCGGTCAACTATCAAAGTCAACTTCCGGCCAAGGTCAATGGTCAAAGTCGGTCAACTATCAAAGTCAACTTCCGATCAAGGTCAATGGTCAACGGTCGGTCAACAAAAAGTCAACCGACGGTCAACTATCGAAGTCGGTCCGCCCTAGCCAATTTTCGATCTTGTAGCCAAAGCCAATGCCGCTAACCAATTCCCGACCAAGAACTCTTCCTTGCACGCTAACCGGTCTCCAACCATGTCGCAAACAAGATCCACCTATCTGCCCGGCCCATACCTGCCAACCATCAGGCTAATGGGGTTTTACGCCCATGCGGCCCGGTCCATCCAATCATCCGGCCTAACTATGCGACAAACCAACCCATTACGTCGCCATCCAAGATCCACCTATCCTCGCCAGCCATACTACAACCATCAAAGCCGGCCGGTTTTACGCCCATGCAAATGGTCCATCCAATCATCCAAATGCAACTATGCGATCGACCAACCCATTACGCCCGGCCAAAGATCCACCTATCTGCCCAAAGATCCATCCACTGTCTAGCGGCCCGGTCTCCACCAATCTCGCCAGCCATTAATCGTGCGTTTCATACATAAATTATGGTGAAGACATAAAGGAGCGATTTTCATGCGAAATTCAATATAGAACCATAAATGGACAGTTTCATACGAAATTATGGTGAAGACATAAAGGAGCAAGATTTCATGCGTAATTTAATATAGGAGCATAAATGGGCAGTTACATTGAGAATTCATTATAGGAACATAAATGGGCAGTTAATGCAATTTATGTTGACATTGGAATTATATTTTTCATTTTATAAATAGGGAGAGGAGAAATCAGTCAAGGGAGGAGCCAAGAGAGGAGAGAAAAAAAACACACTTTGTAATACAATTATCAATAAAGCACTTCTCCCCAAGGGGATTCATCCGTGGACGTAGGCAAGCCATGCCGAACCACGTAAAACCTGCATCAATCCTTATCTATTTGTTTGTTCTTCAATTGGTCTCCTAACACAAAATACACACCAAACTATCCAATCATCGTGTTTCGTGCCCAAAAGTAATTTCGCGTACAAACATTGGCGCCGACTAAGGGGACTACGAGAAAAGGAATCGTGTCCTCCCATTGAGAAAAGTTGCAGAAAACGCTCCAGAATCGTTTCCATGAAAAAGCTGTTTGAACGTCGTGAAAAATCAATGTTCTTTGTCCACCGGTCAAAGCTGCGCAACCCAACTTGATCGTAATAATCGCAATCCGGTGATTGCAGTGGCCCGACTATATAATCAAGATTCTTCGCAGCCGATTGACCGCAAATCTTGCTGCTATCCAGGTTTGTGGATCAAGATCTACAAAAACGATTACCTTCAGAAATATCTAAAACTGCACCACTACAAAGATCGATGAAACCGCTCTCAGGACGTTCGGTCCACGGTGAAAGATATTCTAATAAAAAAAAATCTTCATCAAAATTGTTGCTGGATGTTCGATCTGCAACATGGATTGATCCAATTACGTTTTCAATCGCTGCAGTCCAGCTGATCGCAGCTGCTGCCAGACCAAACAAATTACCATTCTTTGCAGCCGATGAATCACAATTACTATAGCCCAAAGATCGCAACTTTGAAGCCACCAAAACTGATTCACTGCGAAAACCACCAAGGTTGTTGTCAGGATGTTCGATCCGCAGCATGTTCAAGTCCAAAGTCCGAAAAAATTGCTTCTCAAATAACGCATTATCCACCTGTTCGAGTTTGCTGTATGACAAAATCAATACTGTTATGATCGCAAAGTGGTCAAGTTGTCCACATCTCAAGGTGCCTGAATACCCGAGGGAAACCTCCAAAAAGCATCTCGAAAAATTCCGGAAAGGACCACAAAAGTGCAAAGAAAATCATGGTGAAAATTTCATGAGAAAGCAGTAATGATTCAACAAACCACAATGCTGAAATTGTGAAGAGAAAAGACAACAGCCCAGAAAACTGTTGCAAAAGGTCAAAGAGAAAAGATAACACCACCAACAGCCGTTGCAGAGAATTTAAGACAAAAGGCAACAGTTCGTGAAAAGCGTGGCGAAACGTTTCAAAAAAAAAAAAAAAAAAAAAAAAAAAAGCGGCAAGAGCGGCGAGCGCGACACCAAAAGCCGACGGCTAGAGCGAGCGGCGGCGGCAATGCAGGCAGCAACACAACCCAGATCTGTTCACCCACTTCTGTTTTTACCTCACCCACATTAACTTTCTTCACCCACATCATCTACTATTAACCCACGTTAACTACCATCACCCACTTTTAGCCATTCAGGTTCACCCACTTAAACAAAGGTTTTGTACACCCTCTTGACTTAGACAAAGTTCGATGCGACAATGGGACATCAATCTTCGATGATCTGGATACAAGACCGTAGATGCTTTCCGAGACATCAAATTTCGATGTTCAACTTTACATTAAAAAAAAAAAAAAAAAAAAAAAAAAAAAAAAAAATCGTGCGAGGCGGAGGAAGACCCGGCGGCCAGAGCCGGCGGCATGACCCGGCGGCCAAGGCCGGCGGCAAGAGCGAGCGGCCAAGGCCGGCGGCTTGAGCGAGCGGCGGCGGCGACAGGCGAGCGGCGGCGGCGGCGAATGACGGCAGCAGCAAGTCGGCGATCGGATCGGTCCGATTAATCGTCCCACGAGAAAATCGGCGATTAATCGGATGAACATGTTACTATGTATCTCGACCCAACTTAATACCCCGGTCCTGATCCTATGCTTCGCGACGCAATTTAATTTGGTAGCCCTTGATGTGTCAGCCCACATTCGTTTGGTGACGGATTTATGCACCCCCACTTGGGCTTGGTCTAGAAATTGTTTCGTTGATATCTTCTTCGTCTCACGTCCTAATTGGATGATTTTTGGCTCGTTGCGATCGCTTTTCAATACCCTACGACATGAGGGTAAAATTTTACAATTGGAGAAAAATATTTTTGGGGTGAAATCACGATATCAACATATTTGAGCAAGACCCTAACCAACCAATTCTTCGATAACTTCTTCTTTGTGCATCCAAACTGGTGATTTTCGGCCCGTTCGGATCGTATGTCAATTCCCAGCATCGCGAAGGAGAAATTTCAATTTTTGGAGACAATTAAATTTTTAGAAATTTGAAACGACAAAGACCAAAACGGTCACATTCAATCACCACCGAAAATACTGCGATCCGATTGATCGAATCGCTGCGGTCCTTTCTACATAAATATTACGATCGATTGATCGAACTGTTGTAATCGATTTCATAATCAGTGGTTTCTTGGCATGTTGATCGAACTGCCACAGACCCTTTTAATTCCTACAGTCCAGTTGATCGAACTGTTGTAGTCCGAATTTACCCAACACTGTTTCAATACAGTTTTCCTCACCACTGCTTCAGTCCAGTTTTATGCATAATCACATAAAGATCTGAAATCGTAGCTGCTAAAATACGATTCCGTGGAAACTGTCTTCGACGTAAGGCAACTATATTAATCATCATCGTTGGAAAACAACGTCATTGCCAGTGGGCATCCTAATCACTTCATAAACGAGGTCGCAGTAACATTTACAATATGGTAAGTATATGGTAAGTATACAATTTACATACTTTTTTTTTTTTTTTTCTTTTCATATATTCATGCATATTTTTGTTCAATATGACACCTTTAATGTGGCGAGCATTTTTCTCAACGAGGGGATGCACACATTTCAATTCTGCGCGTATCTGGAATAGTGGGATTGGCCCCCGCGCGAATTCCAGATAGCAGACATCTTCAAAATTCAAAATTCCATGCACAAGCAAAATGCAGCAAGGCAGTGCACCCTTGTGCGAGCATTGAGCAGCATGGCAATCACTATCCATCAAGGGCGAGTTGCATATCTCTTCAACGTGATGACTATCACTTAGGGGCGAGATATGCGACACCTCATGGTTTGAAATGACTCCTTTGGGGAAGGCTGCGTAAACACTCTATATGATTAGGGGCAAAATACATAGCACCTAAATGCAATGCGGAGTTCGGCTTAGAAAATCGGAACTTCGGAGTAACCCGAACTTCTTAATCCTCCAACGAATTGCGGGATTAAGAGGGGGCGGCATATACCATAATATTTTTACGCATAATATTTTTTTCAAAAGAATGTTAAACTGCCATAGTTATATTGATTGAATTATTGTACTCCGGTTCAAAAGCAATCTGCTTTTTCGGTTGGGCGCAATCGATGCAATCGGCTCGCGAGTCTCAGATTGGCTTGACGCAATCGATGCAATCTGGTAGCACTCGGTTGGGCGAATCTTTGCCTAGTTTTATTCGTGAATCATTACACATATGTTTATCGAACTATTTAAGTCCAATCCCTCGATTGATGCTGCATTCCGGCCTGATCACGGTGATGCGATCCGGCTCATCGCATTGTTCTGCCGGTGTAGCTTTGTTCGTTCTGCTGCATTCCACCGATCACAGCTGATGCGGTCCAACTATGCTTGCGATTCTGTGATCCGGCTCATCGCAGTTCTTTGCGGTACAACCGTTAACCGTTCTTCACGCATTCCAAATTCCTGATCGCGGTGATGCGGTCGGCTTTGCTCGCGATTCTGCAAATCCAGTGACCGCAAACGTGCACTCATGCTGCGTCATTCAGTAGTCCAAATTCGATCGCACCGCCCGCAAGTACAACTTTGTTAGTTCTTCTTCGCATTCCGGTGATCGGCTGATGCGATCCCGGCTTTGCTCGCGAGTTCTCGCATCCGTATGACCGGGCATTCTGTGCGCTCATGCTCGTCGTTCTTTGTAGTCGGCTGATCGCGGCTGCCACAAAGTACAACTTTGTTCGTTCTTTCTTGTTTCCCGGTACGATCGCGGTGATCTGCGGTCTAGCTATGCTCGCAGCCTCTGCATGATCCGGTGACCGCGAATCGGCCGTGCACTCATGCTAAATGTTCATTGTAGTCCAAATTGATCGCAAATTGCCACAAGAGATAACTTTGTTCGTTTCTTCTTGTTCCCGGTTGATCGCGGTGATGCGAGTCTAGCTATGCTCGCAGCCTCGCAAATGATCCGACCAAGTACGCAGCCTTACTTACTCGTCGTTGGTGCATTCCACCGATCGCACCGTTGCGCTCAATTTTTCTCATCGCCGCGTCGGTGATCCCACCATTTCTTGAAGTGCGCTTTGCTCGTCACTCCTGCGATCCAATTGATCGCACTGCCGCAGATCTGCTTTGCTCGTCACTCCCGCAGATCCAGGTGATCACAAGGCCGCAGACCAACTTCACTCAATGTTGTTATCGCCCATTTCCATCATCACTCGCTCCATTATCAAGCTTCCGCCGCATCACCAGATTGTTTTTACAAAGACTTGGGGGCGACTTGATTACGATCTCCACAATCAACGAAGGCGTTTCTATTTACGCTTCAGCAACATAAATGTACTCTTGGGGGCGTCTTGATTTCCGCAAACAACAAGGGAGTTCGCCAATCACCTCAATATCAATAGTCCACACTTGGGGGCGAGATTTATCATTGACTAAGGAACACAAAATTTTTCTTAACCCCCACAAGTTGGAGGTTAAGAGGGGGCGATGTTTGTACCATAAGTAAAAATACCACTTAATGGGCCAAATTGATACTTGAATCATGTTTTGGTCTGATCCAAGCCCACCAACCCGGATCAACCAAGGCAACCCACCTGATCTGCATCGGACGGTCGATGGTCAAAGTCGGTCAACTATCAAAGTCAACTTCGGTCAAGGTCAACGGTCAAAGTCGGTCAACTATCAAATTCAACTTCCGGTCAAGGTCAATGGTCAAAGTCGGTCAACTATCAAAGTCAACTTCCGATCAAGGTCAATGGTCAACGGTCGGTCAACAGTCAAAGTCAACCGACGGTCAACTATCGAAGTCAGGCCGCGCCCTAGCCAATTTTCGGTCTTGTGCAGCGAATGCTGCTAACCAATTCCCGCCAAGAACTCTTCTTGTAGCGCCAACCAGTCTCAACCATGCGCCACCAAGATCCACCTATCTGCCAGCCATACCACAACCATCGAGGCGGCCAGTTTTACGCCCATGCGGCGATCCATCCAAATCATCCGGCCAACTATGCGATCGGCCAACCCATTACGGCGCCCGGCCGGATCCACCTATCTCGCCCGGACCATACCACAACCATCAAGGCCAGCCGTTTTACGCCCATGCGGCAGTCCATCCAAATATCCACCAACTATGCATGTGACCAACCCATTACTGTTTGCCAACCGGATCCACCTATCTGCCCGGCCCATCCACTGTCTAGCCTGCCCGCCTCCACCAATCTGTCACCATTAATCGAGCGATTTCATACATAAATTATGGTGAAGACATAAAGGAGCCGGTTTTCATGCGAGAATTCAATATAGAACCATAAATGGACAGTTTCATACGAAATTATGGTGAAGACATAAAGGAGCGATTTTCATGCGAGAATTTAATATAGGAGCATAAATGGGCGAGTTACATTGAGAATTCATTATAGGAACATAAATGGGCAGTTAATGTAATTTATGTTGACATTGGAATTATATTTTTCATTGTATAAATAGGGAGAGGAGAAATCAGTCAAGGGGGTAGCCAAGAGGGGAGAGAAAAAACACACTTTGTAATACAATTATGAATAAAACAATTCTCCCCAAGGGGATTCATCCGTGGACGTAGGCAAGCCATGCCGAACCACGTAAAACTCCGTCAATCCTTATCTATTTGTTTGTTCTTCAATTGGTCTCCTAACACAAAATACACACCAAACTATCCAATCATCGTGTTTCGTGCCCAAAAGTAATTTCGGGTACAAACATTTAGTATTTGAGTCTCCCCATCTAAAATCATTCTGCTTTGCCAGTAATTGCCATTTACGATCCTCCATCGCCTCAATGTTGTTCAGTTGCAGTTTACTACGAATTCTCTCTTCTAACTGACCTTGCTGTAAAGCCCTCGCTTCCTTAAGAATATCCAAGTCGTGAATCCTACCTATAAGAGCATTTTTGTCCCTTGCAAAAGACCCAAACTCGTGAATTCTCCAAGGCTTAATCAGATGCTTCAAATTTTGTAACTTGAGAAAGAAAGTTGTGCTTGCACTACCATGAAAAGACATAACTTCCCACCACTATTTCACATTGTTCACGAAATCCTTATTCTCAGTCCACATTCTGTCTAGCTTAAAGTAAGGCTTGGAAGGCAGTGATGGTTCGGATGTCACCAAAATGGGGTTATGATCCGAAATCGTTCTAGTCAAAACTATTTGAAGAGCATTAGGAAAAGCTTCTTCAAAATCATGACTAAAAAGAAATCTATCTAACCTGCAAAGAAGTTAGAGTGACTATTGGACCAAGTAAATGATCCTCCTATCAAAGGTTGATCAATCAATCCCTATTCCAAAATGCATCGTTTAACAATGCATTATTTCGACTGTCACCTACACCACGGTTCCTCCCCATTTCTGATCTTACAGCGTTCATATCACCCGTAATACACAATGTACCAGACCACCACCATCTTGCTTTAACCATATAAGCCCAAAGCTCCGCACGAAAATTGTAGTCACAAGGACTGTAAACATTTGTCAGTGCCACTGAAATCCATTTATCCTGGTAGAAAAAAGAATAGTAATATTATTGTACCCAATTATTTCATCCAGCTTCAAATCTACTTCCATCCCATATAGACAATTAAGAATAAATTGCTTCAAAGAATATATTGGAAAAGGTCCCAAGATTGTTAAATGAACTCATCAGGGACGTGCAAGACACAAAGCGGCCCACGAATTGTGAACTGAGCCTACAATAATATACATTAATGCCATGAAAGGCTTGGAAGCTGGAATTCTTTGCAACTATCCACTAAAAAAACCAAATATCTATTGATACAACATCAACTATAAACTAGATCCATTGGCCACGATCAACTATTTCAGAATAAAAATTGTATGTTGAGAACAGTATACAGTATACACTCGCTAAAAATAAAATAAACACCACAATAACGATAGGATCATCAACTCATCACCAAGCAACTCCAATTGCTGGGACTCCACCAGCCCCCAGTATTCCAACATCAGCAGTTACTTTTTCTTTCTGCAATAAATCAGAAGTATTATTTATATAATTATTTTTTTCGAGAGCTGTGATTAGCCGGAGTTTCTGGTTAATTCTGGCCCCACCATTTTTATATTTCAGCCAAAAGAATTTCAGAAGAATCTACCAATCATATTAAAAAAAAATTAATTACTTACCTAAAAAACCTAAAATCTTACAAAATATTTTTTATCTAAAAAAACCTGCTGTAAAAGTTAAATCACAAATAATCACAAAAGGCTAGTGTAAAAACCTGCTATAAAAGTTAAATCACAAATAAAACATTTTTGGAGACCATGCACTTCATTGTGCTAAAGATGTTGGAAGTAAGTTTCGACATGATGTTGTTCGTGATCACTACACCATATCCTGCATTTTGCAACATCTCAGTTTCGGGGGTGTGCAACGGATATTCACGTTGCACCGTTTTGCAACTTCAATATCCGTTGCACACCCGAAAATACGTTGCGCAAAATAAGTAATATTGATTTATTTAAATGGAATTAATGGAACAACGTTTTGATGCGTGTAAAACCGTTGGACACTAATGGCAGTTATGTAATATCAGACATTTCTACTTTTTTAATCTCATACTTTTTTTCCAACTTTTAGATCTCTCTCGTATTTTCTCAATATTTTCATTTTTCGTTTATTACTCTCTCTCTCTCTCTCATTCTCAGAGAGTTCTTCCGAGAAAAACCGAGACCTCTCTTTGAGTTTTCTTTCAAAATCAAAACCTTCTCTTAGAATCAAACCTAGAGATCTGCCTAGATTTCCTAACAAAATCAAAATCCTTATTTCAGTAATAAAAACTGAGAAATCTCGATCTATTTTCTAAAATCTTAAAAAATTCCTAAACCTAGAAAATCCATTTTGTTCCTGAAATCCAAAATCAATCCATCTAATAGTTAATCGGTTTGTTGATTATCATGAGGTATAAACCATTATCTACTATTACTGTTATTTAATTTTGATTTTGTTGGTTATATTTTGGTCTATTGTTTGACCTAACTCTGTGATGTTGGAGTCATACTGCATGTATAGGTTTTGGTGTTCTTATTTTTGCATTATGTAATTTTAAACCATGGGTGTATTTAGATTTCAATTTAATGTGTTTATTGAAGGTTTTTGAGTAATATGGGGTATTCACATTGATTTCAATTTATTGTGTTTATTTAATGTGTTTATTGTATTTTGTTTTGTTTATACATACTTCAATGGTGCTAACCCTCAACTGACAATTGTGGTTCCTTGTGCCCTATTGATAGGTTGAGGTGAATGATTTTGTGTAGTAAATAGAAAGCGAATTTGCTGCAAATTATCTTAATTCCTATTTTCTGTAAACGGAAAGTGTTCACAGGAAGATGTAGATGTGATTCACTCACCTGATAAGGAAAGGACTCTTAGTGTTGAGAAATCTAAGTACATTAAGATGCATATGGCTAATTGTGAGTAATTCTCCTCAAAACCCCAATCTCCTTACTTTAATCCAGTTTGAATTATGAAAGGAATCTTTTTGTTAATGGCTTTAGGGTGTTTATGAAGTTCTGTAATCTGGGGGTTTGTTTTTTTTTTTAAAAAAAACAGAATTTGGTTTCTTTATTTGCCCTAATTTGTGTAATTACTGTAAAATTGTGGAGTGCACCGCAGGCACGCTGAATTCCGGAGTGGTGTATCAGTTTTTATAGGAATGTCTGGCTTGATGACATTCTTTTTAGTCTTGGATTTCCCTTGGATTCTCCATTCTTTCCTATTAGGTTTTGCACATTTTAGTAATTTGAGGTGTTGAACTGCATCTTTTTGCGATTTTTTTTAGGGTGTTATGATGTTCTATAATCTGGGGTTTTTTGGGTTTTTTTTTTAAATAAAATCAAAATTTCATTATTGTGTTTTGTGAATCTTATGTAAAACTGGTGCATCTAGAGTGAATGGCGCAGAGCATGCGCACTGAATCCAGAGTGTTGAATCAGTACAGTACTGTTATTCACGTGTTATCATTAATATCATCAGAAATCCAAGGATATGCCACGAAAATCAACCATTCCATTATTCTTGCAAGGGTTTTAGCATTATTACATTATTAAGGATGACATGCCAACTTCTTCTTGTTTCATCATCATTATCATTGGCATACTCATTCGCACACAATAATTATTATTTGGCACCAAAGTCGGATTCCAGTACTATTAGGAGAGGTAGTACTCGAGTAAACCTTGAAATAGAGATATCAATATCATCTCCGGTATGAGAAGCGAATTTACATGGTAACATGTTAAATAGACGCTAAAACTATAGGCATTATCATCCGAAATCAATTATTATACCTATGGTTGGGATGTAAATAGTCTTAGCCTTTTAGAGGATCCTCCTCCAATGTGGAGATTGTGGTTAATTGGGAAGCTTTTGATGTGAGACACTGTCATTTGTCTTTTGATCAGTTGGTTCCTCTTGCATTATCTTGATATATACTACAGTAATTGACAATTGTCTGGAGTACTTTTTGTCAATTTAAAAATGCATTTTTCCGTTTACAGAAAATTTGGTTAATTTAAAAATCTCTGGAATAGAGATGATTTGGATTTCAGAGATGTAGCTAAGCCATGGTGATAGTAGAGATCATTTTTGCTTTAAATGCCTAGAATGATGTGTTGATTTGGATTATTAGGGATCTACTTCAGGAAAACTTTCTCTGTACTGCACAAAGTCCCTTTCTTATTGCTTTATTGCTTTGATAAAAGGTTATTAGTACATCTTCTTAATTCCACGGTGATATTAGAGATCATTTTTTTTTGTGTAGTCACCAAGTCCCTACTAATATAACTACTACCTAAGAAGACCAGGTTTGATTGCTTGGTTTGATGTTAATGGAACACTTATAGCTCCACAAAAGGTATTTATTATATATATATGGATATGGATTTGGAATTTCAAGTAGTGTAATTTCATTGTCTTCATTTTACTGTTTTTTATGTCTTTGAAAAATCATTCAACTGCAGGAAGTAATCCAAAGATGTTAGCTCATGAGAAATCTAAGAAAGGTACTTGATTTTGATAAAGATTAGTGATTTTTTTTTCCTATTTGTATTCAATGTTGCTATTGGTTTAGATTGTAACCCCTTGAATGTGATACCAGGAAATTATTGTTTGTGTTGTTGGGGGCTCTGATCTTGTTAAGATTACAGAACAACTTGGGAAATCAGGTAGAGAGTTTATCTAATGTGTCTTGTTTGGTGTTAGTGAGACCAAACCATAGAATAGTTATGTTGAGTGTTTCCCAATCTTGATAGATGTCTGCGTCGTGGACGCCTTGTCTAATGAAGTCAGTTTTATTGCATCATTTGAATTTATTTGAAGCAGCATCAAACTACACTCAGCCATTCCTATCTGATGTTGTTTCTGAATCTATTGTGGTAGTCGATTAACTGCTTCAAACCACTCTCAGGTTGCTCGATTCTCTCTGAATTTCAAGGACCAAGGTTTGTGTTTATTCTCCGCCTCGTGTTTTATATGACCGTGAACATTATTGTTTTCAGTTAGTTTTTTTGTCTTCAAATCTTAATAATAATTCATAGCTGGTGGTGGTAGGTTTGGGAGTGCCCATCTAGCTATTCTGGTGGTTATAACAAGCTTGTTTCTCTTTTCTATTTATACTGAGATGTGCTCGATCGATGATGGTGATGCCCACCATTATGGGAACCAATTGCAGGTCATGTTTCCATATAAGGTGAGAATAGTAACCCCAGGTTCTTTGTTATCTTCCATTAACACATTGAATTTTACCATTAACCTTCACTTCTACCTCTTTTTCAGGCGTCAACCCTTAATTTTTGGACAAACGTTGCTTACGAAGTAAGTTTTCTATTGAGATTTTTTTTTATTTCATATGTTCTGAACCATAAATTGAATTGAATTGAATTGAATTGTCAACATTTTGGTTTCGTCAATAAACTATGAGGCTTCTGTATCAACTTCAGTTGGATTATAATTTTGTCTTGTACTCTACAGGATATTGATTTTAATGCTCTTCCACTATCGGTACTTCTCATTACAAAGTATATGTAAACAACTGATGGTATTCTTATGAAATAACTTTCATATTGTCATTACCATGAGTAAGCCTTCTAGTGATGATGATAATGCTTATCAATTGCTAAAATTTGGTGCATCTTAAAAGCTATTTGCACTTGCATTAGTATATCTCCATCCCTATTTTTACCTGTCATTACAGGGATCATCATTTGACCAGCATAGGTGTTTTTTGTTGGAGCTTACAGACATGTACATCCTGCCATTGTTGCATGAATGTGTTGGTGATTGTTTGTTAGGTTGGATTACTAAAATATGTGAGTGACATTACTAGATTAAATATTATACGTCGCTTTTATACCATTCATACTTTGCTTTCCTTAAAATGTTTTGAGGTGATATCTAATTTACCATTTCCTTATTTTATCTATCATCTGTAATTGATGACGTTGATATGTAAATTCCCGCTGGGTTGTACTCATGTTGATGTCATTTTTGGTGCCAAGTGAATCTACTACAGCCGAGAACGGAACGGGGGAAGGCGAGTACTACGTCTAGCACGAGTGAGTAATTTCAAGTTGGTACCTTGGAGTATCTTAGCAGTGGTCTTAAACATGTTTTGTGTGTAATTTTTTTTTTGAGGTGATGGCTATCTTAGATGCCACCTAGATTTTACCTTTGTATTGTATGATACACTTGTCAAGCAAACTTGATGAGTCCAGAACTGGAAATGTTTTAAATTAAGCAGACCTAGGACATGTATTAGATTAACTATCTCCTTTTTGAATCAGACATGATAGCAACAAATAGTACCAGCTTTTGGATGATGAAAAACATATAAAAATAGGATGAATAAGAAACAAAGAAAGGTTAAGATTGTGATTTGGTTAACAATAACATTGAAATCTTACCTAAATATTGTTTCTTGGTGGATGTTTTCGTTGTTTTGTTTTTAAGCTATGGATAGAAAACAGAGTCCTTATTGAGAAAGTAACTCACTATTTCTGCTTATCATTGTTGTCTATGTTGTTGTCACATGGCAAATTCTAAAGTATGATTTCTGTTTTGGTGTAGGTTTCGTAGAGTAAAATTGTTGTTCCAAGGACTTGAAAGGTCGGGTAACCTGTTCAGCTTTTGTTCAGCTGTTATAGTTATCATTAATTTTATAAGATTGTATGTTCAACTTCTTACTGTCTTAGTGTTGGCTACTCATTACTTAGGTATCGACGTATCGTGCACGAAACATGTTCATCGCAAAGAGGGTTTGTTGCTCTCAGTTTGCTTATAATTCAGTTTCTTGATATGCATTCAGTTTGATTAGGATTCAGTTTGCTGGTCATTTCATAAGAATGATTTTTTTTGTTTTGTTGTGAATTATAGGCTAGAAACAATATCTGATTTGTTTATGAAAGGTATGCATTTGAATCCTCACCAATTCCTATCTGATTTGCTTCAGATAGATTCAAATTGAATTGATCTAAGTTAATATTTAGTAAATCAGGTCAAACTTGCATAAATAATGCCAATGAATAGTCACAGATTTAGTTAATAATGAAGAGAACCACAAGTGCCGCACTTAGGAACTTTCTATATGCACGCCGCAAAGATATTATTTTGAATTATTCAGCTTTTTTATTTACGTTTTTTTCTTTCACTTTTTTTCTTTCACTTTTATATACTTGACACTCTCAATCGCTCCTCGACCGAATGTTCACCTTGGAGGTCACCAAGGCTCGGTGAAAAGCAGGTGATGACATTATAATGACCAGACCTGACCAAAGATTTTGAATATCATGTCCATAAAGTGGGATCCTGTGCAGAGGTATTTATCCGCTTATTACTGAAGTACAGGATCCTGTGCAGAGGTATTTATCCTCTAGTTTTACTTTTCAGATTTATTGTGTCCAGGGTAACCAATATGAAAACTTGCATAAATCATGCCAATGAGTATTGCAGCATTTGAATCTATCTGAAGCAATATCGAACAACACTTGATCAACCATTCCTATTTGATTTTATTTCTTAATTGATTTTTGTAGTTGATTAACTGCCTCAAACTACACTGAGCTTGCTCGATTCTATCAGAATCTCAAGGACTAAGGTTTGTGTTTATTCTCCGCATCGTGTTTTAAACGAGCGTGAAAATTATTGTTTTCAGTTAGTTTTTTTGTCTTCAAAGATTAGTAATAATAATTCATAGCTGTTGGTGGTGGGATTGGGAGTGCACATCTATTCTGGTGGTTATAACAAACTTGTTTCTCTTTGATACTTATACAGATGTGCTCAGTCAATGATGGCGATGCCGGCAAGACATTATGGGAAGAAATTGCAGGTCATGTTTCCATATAAGGTGCCAGGTCCTGTGTTATCTCTCATTAACACACTGAATTTTACCATTAACCTTAACTTTCATATAATTAGGGATATTGATTTTAATGCTCTTAAACCATTGATACTTACGATACAACGTGTATATAAACAACTGAAAGTATTCTTATGAACTAATTCATATTGTCAAATTCAGAAACTTGGATTCGTGACCGTATTTATCTTTTAATCAACCAAATAATTATATGGTTTATTATTGTTTATTTGTTACATGATGATTCATATATTTATTACAAGCTGATATATATGAATATATCTTGATGGATTGTGATATATTGGGTCTTTTAGTTAATCTACAATGGTATATGAAGGTGCAGAATATATTTTCAGGTGCAAAAATCCGTCGGAATTCTATTTTTTACCTGGAATTATCGTCGGAAATTCTTTTTTTTTTTTATCTGCAAACTGGTTTCCAACGTATATAAGTGTTGCTCAAATTAGAGTAATATGTTGCCTAAATTATTGTAACCGTTGCACAAATTAAAGAATCAGTTGCTCAACAAACGTTGGTAATCTTTTTGAGCAACGTTTATATACGTTGCACAAATTAATTTTCCCAACGGATTTTAGCGTTGCACCAAAATTTGCTACGCCATATTCCCAATAGATATTTGTGTTGGTGAAATTCATTGCAATGCGTATATCCGTCCCAAATCGGATGTTTTGGTGTAGTGGATATTACTGTTGATATTTGTTACAAGGCTAGTGTACCTGCCCGCAAGGAGGTTTCTCTGGGTATTGTTTCAGATGAGGATGAAGACTTGAGGCCTGCCGATATTCTTGTTCTCAACTGGAAAACGGGCAAGATGTCTGCATGGATGTTACTGTTGTCTCGCCCTTTACTGGTGATGGTGTTCGATCTTTTGTCCCAGGGAAAGCCATTTCAAAGGCAGTTTCAAGGAAGCGTGCTAAATATCTGGACAAGTGCACTTCACTCGGTTATGGTCTTGGGGTCTTGGCTTTCTCTACTTCGGGTGAGCTCGGCGAAGATACTTTATGTTTTTTAAGGCGTCTGGAGAATTGTCTCGTTAATAATGACGCTAGGAGTGGTTATGGTAGTTTTTTTTCCATAGAGTAGGCATTGCTATTTAGAGGGGGTTGGTGTCCAGCTTGTTGCTAGGTTGCCAACCAATAGCTTTGTGTGATTTTATTTTAATATTTTATTATGCTCCTTTTAAATATTTCATAATCAAAAAATATAAAAAACATGCTATAATAGTTTTTATAGGCTAGGTGTCGTTATTCAAAAGGGGTTGGTGCTCGACTTGTTGCTAGGCTACCAACTAAAGTTCGGTATGACTCTATTTAAAAACTAAAGAAAGTAATTCTTTCATATATTATTTATTTTATAATTTGTATGAGTATAATTTATTATTTGATTATAAAATAATAACTTAGATCAAGTAATTCTTTAAATTAATATATTATTATTATATCTAATTTAAAATAAGCAAATAAATTAAGACAAAATCATATCGAAATATACATTTTTCATCGTGATTTTATCACAAATTTAAATCAATCATAAAACTTATGATAAATAAATAAATTAATGTCCATTGTCCAAATACACTTCTTACGATTATAAATTAATCCTAATTACAACTTCAATGTACCCATAATTAAATTAACCATAATTACATTTTATATATATACATATTTGGTATACCAAGTAAAAAATATTCTTAAACTTAGCGGATTGGTTGTTAACCCGTGGCTGTGGGCGGGTTGACATGTTATCTACAAGGTCCAATAATAACTCCGACCCTGTCCAGGTCCATATACTGTTTTTCTCAAGAAAGGGTCAGATTTAGTAAAGTTGATGGGAATGGACTCTCTCAAAGTTGGCGATGTAAGGAGCTCCACTAACATATGTTAATGGTCAGCTATGTTAAAAGTCTATGATGGGCATGGACTCTTTCAAAGTGAATGGGACTGCCATTGAAAAAGTATATGTCCAGTCCAGAAAGCTAATTAAGATGCTTAAAATATTGGTAATGATTGATCTATCTCTTCCTTCGATCAATAGATAGCTAGCTAGCACAAGTAATTAGCGCTAAGAAACTGAAACTATGTTCATACAAAGAATCCTATTAATCCAGTTATGCTCCTGTATAATGTTAGCAACATCTCTTGATGCATTTGGGGAGCCAAAGCCAGGATGCCGTAACAAATGTGGTATTGTAAGCATACCTTACCCTTTTGGTATAACTAGTGAAGGAGGGGAAGGAGAATGCTCCATTCGTGGAATTGGTTACGGCTATGATGTTCGCTGTGATTCATCTTACAGTCCTCCTAAGCCATTTTTTGGCACAGGTAACCTTCAAGTTCTTAGTATATCTGAAACTGAAATTCGCGTTTCAAGCGTAATAGCTAAAGTATGCCGCAATATAAATGGTGATGTGGTGATCGATAATCCGGATGTCAACATGAGCGTGCAGCGGACAACTTTTACATTCTCGAGCACAAAGAACAAGTTATTTCTCTTCGGTTGTAATTCTGTAGCGGCTAACCATGGGTTTGATCAGGAAAATAGGGACTCCCTAACAACGTGTATATCATACTGTAAAAGCAGGGGAAGCGTGGCTGAAGGGCCTTGCGGTGGTGGGAATGGGTGTTGCCAAAGCACCATTCCTAAAGGGATCAACCAATTTCAGACACGACTTTCTGGGGGTGACAATCCTAATGTTACAAACTTCTTTTCCTTCAGCCCTTGCAGTTATGCTTTCGTGGGTGACTATGAGAGGTTCAATTTCTCTGCATCTGATCTTCTAGCGGTACCTGAAGACAGAGCTATCCCAGCTGTTCTTAATTGGGCAATAGGAATAAGACGTGTGAAGAAGCACAAAAAGATCCGAGCACTTATGCATGCCATGAAAACAGTCACTGCAAAAATTCAGACAACAATCCGGGATATCATTGCACTTGCTTTGAAGGTTACAAGGGGAATCCTTATTTCAACCCTGGATGTATAGGTATGTGTGTCTTTCTTGATTAACTTATGGTCCGTGAAAACCTATAAGATATATAGTTCTCCAAAAGAAAGAAAGAAAGTATACATTTAGAGCTAACAAGTTTCGTATATCCTGCAATGTGTGACCATGAACAGACATTAATGAGTGTGAGGATGAAAAAAACAATCCCTGTGAAGGTAAATGCATAAATACAAATGGGAGCTTCAAATGTATTTGTCCAGCGGGAAGTCAAGGGGATGGGAGGAAAGACGGGCGAGGTTGCATCCCCAAGGTTCCAATTATACAAGTTACTCTTGGTAAAGTTTCCTTTTCATTTACAAAATAATAATAGTACCAGGAGTCAACATACTTTTCTTTGGTTTCATGCTTTAAGTTATTCTTCTTCGTTCGGTTTCGGTCTTATATTTCGCCATAATTTGTACTCGATTAATGCAGGTATAGGTTTAGGGCTGTTGTTTCTAATTATTACAAGTTCCTGGGTGTATTTGGTTATACGGAAAAGAAAGCTAATAGAAATGGAAAGAAATCTAATAGAAGTGAAAGAGAGATTTTTCCAACAAAATGGTGGGTTGATATTAAAACAGCAACTATCCTCAAATGAAGGTGGTGCCGAGAATTCAAAGATCTTTACGGCGGAAGAGCTCGAATTAGCAACCAACAATTATGATGAGAGTTTAATCGTTGGACGAGGAGGATATGGAGTTGTCTACAAGGGAACCTTGTCAGATAATCGTATAGTTGCCGTTAAGAAATCCAAAATAGTTGATCAGAATCAAATTGAGCAATTTATAAATGAAGTTGTTATTCTAACTCAGGTTAACCATCGGAACGTGGTGAGGCTGTTGGGGTGTTGTTTAGAGACTGAAGTTCCCATGCTTGTTTATGAATACATTTCCAACGGAACCCTCTTCCAACATATTCATCCTAGCCGTGGAGAGCCTTCCATTTCCTGGGCAAGCCGCTTGAGGATTGCTATTGAAAAACTGCAGGTGCACTTACATATTTACACTCGGCAGCTTCAATACCTATCATTCATAGAGATATCAAATCTACCAATATACTTTTAGATGAAAACTACATCGCAAAAGTAGCGGACTTCGAGCATCCAGGTTGATTCCTTTGGACCAGACAGAATTATCCACACTAGTACTGGGGACTTTAGGATACCTAGATCCAGAGTACTTCAACACAAGCCAACTGACAGAGAAGAGCGACGTTTATAGCTTTGGGGTCGTTCTCGTAGAGCTCTTGACTGCAGAAATGCCCATTTCTAAGGCTCGGTCTTCAAAACAAGTAAGTCTTGCACCCTATTTCATTTCGACCATGCAAGAAAATAAATTGTTCCAACTTCTTGATGGTCGAGTACGCAACGAGGGCACACCGAAACAAGTCGTTGCTGTTGCAGAACTTGCGATACGTTGCCTTAGCTTGACGGGTGAAGATAGACCAACGATGAGACAAGTAACTACAGATCTGGAAAGATTCAGAGAGGCAGAGAATGAAGCTTGGTCTGTTCCACCAAACAACGAACATAAGTTGAGCTTACAGTTTGAACCAACAGACCTCTATAGTGTTCCAGTAACCGGCTCAGCAGCTGGTGACTCCGGGCAGTATAGTTTGTATACATCTGATTCGGGGCAGTATACTTCGAATACAGATACCACAGTCCAGATGAGCATGCCTCGATGATTGTTTAATTTATCAGTATAACTTTATTGAGTTTACCGAAGAAAAAAATACTATTCTGTCCATCCCTTGTGGGTTGCAGTTGCAATTTTTTTATTGGAAGTTCAAATATGTTCTCCGTTCTTTTGTATTTTGAAGAAACATAATGGAGTTTTTTTTTTTTTTGGAGTTGTTATCTGCTTGTTTCATAACCTTTTGAATTTACACTACAAAGAAAGACAACAAATAAATCACACACTTCGCGAATGAATGATACTACTGTAATCAATGTCTCGAATTTCAATTTCTAGTGGCGATTAATAGGACTCACACCGACCAAATATCTAGCGATTCTTGAACTATTTTAGGGGGGTTTTCTCCTTGTAGACTTGTATGGAACTGGACTTGCAGGAGTTAAATATCGCATAGCCGATAAATCATGCGAAGTAACTGAATTGAAAAGGGACGAATGGTATTCACACATTGCATATCCTAAATAACGGAATCAATGACGTCACAAAGTCACGGATAAAGTGTGGAATCTATGCGAAGTTGAGGAGCACGCGCGAGAAGACTTGATACAAGGGTGCGAAGACATCGCACGAGAGATCCGAAAATAGGGGCTTTGTTAGCTGTCCTCCACTATGTAAAATCTCTATATATAGGACCAGCCACCCTTGTGTTAAGGGAGAGATCTTTTTGAGAGCTGGAATAGAAATTTAGGAGAGAGAAAGTTATTTGCCTCCCAAGTTAGGGTTTTATCTTCTTTATATTGATTTCAATACTTAATAAAAATCTCTTTAAGCGTTCTTCACAATAATTTCGTAATTTACTATATAGATCGTTTAAGGGGTGTAGTAGTAGGATTTTACACTACTACATTTTGGCGCAAGAATACAGTTCGGGAATGGGATCATACCTGTTTGTGAAAATTTTAAGTTGAGTTTCTTTTTCAAAAACTTCTTTTAAAAAGGGTTTCTTATTGTTCTAGTTTTTGAAAGATCTTAATCGCTTTTGTGAAAATAAAACATATGGGATCACCCATTAAAACCCCAGTTTTCAATTAGGAATGAAGTTATATAGAATAAATACCCGTTTTGAAAAGCAAAGTTTACAGATCTGAAAAGATTTCCATAGAGATAGTGAGAAAAGTTACCCGTAGATTTCAAGTTGAGGTTGTCTGCACATAAAAGAAAGAAGAACCAGTTGATGCGAGAAGAAGAGCGAACAAGCATGCATGCAATAAACGGAGCGAGTAGATCCACAGGAATAGTAAAGAACATCGGAGCAAAAGAAGGGAGTAAACGTCTACAGTGCAATATGATAACAAAGTCACGTATAGATATTATGGATTTCAGTACAGGACTCACGGGACAAATCCACAAGCGTGATTACGAAGGAAGGAAGATCTCGACGATCGAAAAGATATCACCCTTACATGAATGGAAAAAACGAAAGATCATGTTTGAAGCAGATGACATACCACATAGAAGCTTGGGGCGAACAGATCCATTGGTAGTAACTATGCCTGCGCGAAGAATGATGAAGGATGAATGTGCAAAAAACTCAGAGGACTGGGAGATCAGAAAAACTTTGATAGATACCGGGAGCTCAGCCGACATCTTGTTCTATCACACGTTCAAGGAGATGGGATACAACGACACGGATTTACAACAAACTACATACAACATACATGGTTTCAACAAAGATATAACAAAACCAAAAGGGGAGGTAATTATAAGTATGCCGCTAGGAGAAATAGAGGTGAAGGTAACATTATGCGTGGTGGATGTGGAATCACCGTATAATATGATATTGGGAAGACCATGGCTACACGGTATAAAAGGAGTGGCGTCAAACTTGCACCGATGTCTGCGTTTCTCAATGCCGAGCGGAGTAGGAAAAATTGTAGAAGACTCAGAAAGATCCAGTGCCTGCAATCAGCTAGATGTGAAGAATTACGAAGGCAGAGCTGAAAAGAGAAAAGATAACTGGAGAAAGGCGAAGCAGTCAAGAAAGGAGGAAGAATTCAGGGTGTGTATGATACGAGCGGAAGAAGGAAGAGGCATACCGAGCGAAGTCCCAGACAAGGAAGGTGCACTAGCGAGAGAAATAAAAGAACCATCCCCGATAAGCGAACCTAGGGCAAACTTTGTTGCAGCAGAGCCAACTAAATAAGTAAACATAGGAACTGAAGAGGAGCTCAAGATAATAAGGATTGGGATAGGGATGGATGCAGAAGAAGAAGAGCAAACAATAAACCTTATGCAAAAATACAATGATGTATTCGCATGGGACATGCATGAAATTCCAGGTATGGATCCTGATATCGCATGTCACAAGTTAGACATTAGGAAGGACGTGCGACTGTTCAATCAAAGAATAAGGAAAATAGCAACCACATACCATCCGCAAATAGAAGCGGAGTTACAAAAAATGCTAGACGCAGTAATAATTCGACCAGCAAAATACCGGGAGTGAATAGCAAACATAGTGGTGGTGCCGAAAAAGAACAAAGGGATAAGAATCTGCATCGACATCAGCGACTTGAATAAAGCATGTCCAAAAGACAGCTATCCGTTACCAGATATACCACAGATGGTAGAGGATGCCTTAGTATATAAAAGATTGTCACTTATGGACGGGTATAAAGGATACAATCAAATTCCATTAGCAGAAGAAGATCAGGATCACACGGCTTTCTTCGCACCGAGAGGATTATACTGCCACAATAAAATTCCTTTTGGATTGAAGAATGCAGGTGCTACGTATCATAGAATGGTGGAAAAGGTATTCGCAGAATGGATTCATAAAACTTTAGAGGTGTATGTTGATGACATGCTTGTAAAGTGTAAGGATATCGAAAATCATGTAACTCATTTGGAAGAAATATTTGTTCGAATACGGCAGTGCAAAATTAAAATAATCCCCGCGAAATGTATCTTCGGAGTGCCATCAGGGAAATTCCTAGGATATATTGTATCATAAAAAGGAATACAAGTAGATCCAGAAAAATTGCAAGTAGTTAGCGACATGCCAACACCAACGACATTAAAAGATGTGCAAAAATGGAATGGACTTTTAGCCGCGTTGGGACGGTTTATCTCACGCTCTTCAGATAAATGCAAGCAATTATTTAGCATTATAGAGAAAGGAGCCAAATTCGAGTGGACAGCTGAATGTGAAAAGGCGTTACAAAGCATAAAGAATTACCTAATGAACGTGTCAATTTTGCAGAAAGCTGAACCAGGAGAAGAGTTATTATTATATTTGACTTCGATACCACATGCATTAAGCGTTGTACTACTTCGCTTAGATGTAGGAGTTGAGAAACCGATTTATTACATAAGCAAAACATACAATGTAGCAGAAAAGAATTATGCGAAGATTGAGAGACTCATCCTCGCACTGGTATATGAAGCTCAAAAGCTTCACACGTATTTTCAAGCCAACAAAATCAGAGTCCTTACAAAGGTACCAATTGAATATGTGATGAATAATTCAAAACGGTCTGGGAGAATAAAAAGATGGAATGCACAGGTGGGAGAGTTTGAAATCAAATATGAGATACTATCATCACCAAAATCACAAGTTGTTGCAGACTTTCTAGCAGAGTTTCCCTTGGAGGAAGATGAGAGTGTATAAGATATGATGGAGATAGACGAAGAACAAGGGAATCCACAAAATATATTAAGAGAATGAAATTCAAAAAGGTGGGAGATACTAGTTGATGGATCCGTAAACGGAGAAGGAAATGGAAGGGATAGTAATTATATCACCATATGGGGAAAGAATGGCATATTCATTCGGGTTGGAGTTCGCGTCGACAAATAATGAAACAGAGTACGAAGGAGTAATACACGCGTTACTATTGGCAGTAGAAATGGAGTTGGATAACGTCAGAATAACTAGTGACTCTCAATTAGTGATAAACCAGATATTGGGGATATACAACATGAATGAACCTTCATTATAGAAATACAAGCTGCTCGCAGAGGGGTTATCAGCAAAAATAAAAAACGTGGAATGGAGACACATATGCCGGAAAGACAATAGATTCGCAGACGCACTGGCGTTTCTTGCGTCAATGCTGGTGGATCCAACCGCACGATACATAAAGATTACAACACTTTTCCTACCATCAATCAAAAAGGAAGGAGAAGCAGGTGTAATGATAGTATAAAGCGGGGAAGAAGAAAATAGTGATAACATGGCAGATTGGAGATCACAACTTCATTCATACTTGGAGAAGGTAGAAGTAATATGGAACAGATTGGAAGCACATAAGATAAAGAGTCGTGCGACAAATAGTGAATTGAGGGACGGAGTACTCTATCGAATATCATTCCTTGGGCCTTCACTCCGATGCTTGACGCGAAAAGAAGGAATGGAAATACTTAAGGCAATACATTATGGAGACGCAGGAAATCATAGCGGAGGACGGTCACTAGCGTACAAAACAAAGATACAAGTGTATTATTGGCCTTACATGCATGAGGACGCGTAGGAAGTATCTAGACGGTGTGAAGAATGTCAAAGGCATGGAAACAGAATACATGCACCAGGTGCGAACTTAAGCTCATCAACCATTGTTTGTCCATTCGCAAGGTGGGGCTTAGATATCGTAGGACCATTCATACCAGGGTCAGGCCAAAGAAGATATTTGATTGTCGTAACAGACTACTTCACAAAATGGTCAGAGGCAAAGGCGGTTCAACATATAAGAGATAAGGACATCTTCACATTCATATTTGAGAATATCATCTGCAGATTTGGGATCCCTGTACAGCTGGTGTCTGATAATGGAAAGCAGTTCGAGGGAGAGAACATAGAAATGATACTAAATGCCTTCAAAATCCAGATCGGAAAATAAACTCCATTATACCCACAAAGTAATGGACATGCTGTGGAAACTAACAAGACGCTTGTGAATACGCTGAAGAAGAAGTTGGAAGGGCATAATAAAGGATAGTGCGAGCAAATCCATAATGTCTTATGGGCATATCGAACAACATGAAGAGAAGCAACAGGAATGTCACCATTCTGTTTGACGTATGGAGTAGAAGCTGTATTACCAACCGAAGTAATCATACCAACGACAAAGAAAGAAGCTTGGGATAAGAACCTAAACACAAGCCTGATACTAGAAAAATTGGATGAATTGGAGGAAACTAGAGAGGATGCTTTGCAACACATGGAGAACTATCACAAAAGATTGGCAAGGGAGTACAACAAGCGTGTCAAACCAAGATAATTCAAACCAGGTGAGCTAGTATTAAGAGAAATACCATCTTATCAAAAAGGAGGAGATGGAAAGCTGGAGAAGAAGTGGGATGGACCGTATATAATCAAGCGAATTGTGGGAAATGGAGTGTATGAGTTGATGGACAAGGATGGAAAAGATGTTGGGCGAAAACTCGATCATCCATGGAATATATTGTACCTTAAAAAGTATTATCCGTAGAATGTTTAGTAGAATAATGTGTGTGAAATAATAAGAGGGACAAATTCACAATGTACATGAGAAGTTATGAATAGAAGGAAAAAGTTAGCACTCTCACAAACAATGATCTATAACAATACAAGCAGGAGAAAGAGGCAACGATAAGACCTCATGAATAAGACCTCAATAGGGGGCAAATAATTTTTGTTTTTTTAAATCTCTAACTAGGGAGGCTAGGAATCCCATTACGGCGTGCACCCTAGTTCAAACTTGTGCAAGAGTCAATATACATAAGCCTTAACGCGCATCGTAATTGGGAAGCACCTAGTAATACATGGCTTGGGCGAAAGCCATACCATTCCTAGGACCTAAGCCATGGAAAGTGGGGGAGAAATAAAAACCTATCCGGTAGAGACTCCTTAGTCGAAAGACTAAGGTACTAATTTCTCTATTACAGAATGTAGAAACTCAACCAGGGCGCCGCGGTACATGGTTGAGTTAAGGGTGTTGGGGGCGTCTGGAGCGTACCTCGCCGCTCTTAGGAAGTTCTGGCTATGATACACTCGGTCCTCAAGAAACCCCACCTAGGATGTGATCTCGTAACCATAAGCCACATAGGCCAAGGGATAAGAGACCGCGAAAACAACTGGTTGTTGCATCACCGGATGGGAGGAGCCCACCCTAACTCGGTAGGGGTACGTCTCCTTGAAGGATCAATCAGGGGGAAGATAAGGACGGCACCCTCCATTAGGGAGATGAATTGTGTCAAAGACATTAATATCACGAGGCTTTTACTCATGGGAGTACTTAGGCTTGTTGTATTAATGCATATTCATATATACTTCATAGGCAATAATACGAAGGACGATAATATAAGGTCAAGGGGTCAATGCGCGAAAACGTAAAGACGTCCTGCGACTCTATCGCATGGCTAAAACAATATCCTGAGGCAAAGATAAGCCCTATCAACATGAGAGGCTGACTAAGATCTACTTAGGGGGGATCAATAAGACCTCACTATCAAACACAGAGATACTTAATTAAATGCTCATGACATAAAAATATTTGTTTTCTAAAAAGGGGTTGTATTCTCATACACACTATTTACATGTTCGCACACACACAATATAACGTATTCGCATAATTTATGTTTTATATTCGCATGAATAATATATTATGTACGGATAATTGATATTTTATGTTCTCACAAGTAATATCTTATATTCGCACAAGTATCATTCTTCTTAATAGACTTTACCTTCTTGACAAGTATTTCATGAGAACTTTATTATCTAACTGTTTATGGGTAAAAATCGTTTCTGCCGATTTCGGTAAATTCGGTAGGTGAGTGAGAAACTGGTTCAAACCCTAAACAAATGTGCTGCACGTGAGCACTTTATAGATTCGAGAGATCAATCTGTACAAGTCCGGCCTAAACCAAGAAATGACCGCCCGGACTTGCTTCGGTCACAAAGTGGAGGAGAAGGGTTGATTTGGGGAGGGAAGCAAAGAAAGGTGTTGAGGCCAGAATAATTCTGGGAGAGTAGCGTCTCGACTTGTATCAGAAAGTGAAAGCTTAGGAAGCTTGCAAGAGGTGGAAGCTTTTTGGGAGAGCTTGCAAAGTTGCCTTTCTGAGAGTGTAGTATTTTTCTCCTGACCGAGACTTGTCGTCTGGTGGAAATAGGTAAGACCTATTTATACAAGTCGAGATTGAAACGTACCCTGGCCTCATGAAGGAAGAGAGTAAAGGGTGAAATAATGGGAGGAGGTGGTAACCGATTTGGTGTTAATGAGTGAAAACGTTTTCACCATTATTTCCTCTTTTATTTGACCGCTTTATTCCTTTTCACGCTTTCTTAATGTGAGCATAGTGTACGCTGCAAGCTGTGACCGCCAAACCAAAACCCTGGAAAGCATCCCCGGTTTGTGTTGATATCTCGAGTGTTGGTTGCACCTTGAGTGCAAGTGGCGCTGCTAGTAGCGCGTGTGGCATGTGCCATTGGCATGTGCGGAATGCCTTGGTGGTAGATTGCACGGTTTGCAAGTTAGGCTACCAGCGTGTATGTTTGGCATGTGCCAATGACATGCGTGGCCGTTTAGGGCCGTTGCTTTGGTAGGAAAAGCTGCTAACGAGCATGTTGGCATGTGCCAATGGCATGCGGGGCCGTTAGGGCCGTGGCTTTGGTAGAAAAAGCTGCTAACGAGCATGTTGGCATGTGCCAATGGCATGCGGGACCATTAGGGCCGTGGCTTTGGTAGAAAAAGCCGCTAGCGAGCATGTTGGCATGTGCCAATGGCATGCGGGGCCGTTAGGGCCATGGCTTTGGTAGAAAAAGCCGCTAGCGAGCATGTTTGGCATGTGCCAATGGCATGCGGAGCCGTTAGGGCCGTGGCTTTGGCGAAAAAGCCGCTAGCGAGCATGTTTGGCATGTGCCAATGGCATGCGGGGCGTGGCTTTGGTAGAAAAATCCGCTAGCGAGCATGTTTGGCATGTGCCAATGGCATCTTGGTAAGTTAGGGCCGTGGCTTTGGTATAAAAAGCCACTAGCGAGCATGTTTGGCATGTGCCAATGGCATGCGGGGCCGTTAGGGCCGTGGCTTTGGTAGAAAAGCCGCTAGCGAGCATGTTTGGCATGTGCCAATGGCATGCGGGGCCGTTACGGCCGTGGCTTTGGTAGAAAAAGCCGCTAGCGAGCATGTTGACATGCGTGGCCGACTTGGCCTAGGTTGCGTGGTTTGTAAGCCTAGGGCGCTATATTTGGCATGCGCCAATGGCGTAGCGACTTGGAAATATGGCTTGTGGTACGTGTTGGTATGTGCCAATGGCACGTTCGGCCATGTTGACCTAGTTGCACGTTTTGCAAGCCTAGGGCGCTATATTTGGCATGTGCCAATGGCATAGCGGCTTAGTTCGGCATGGTTGCCATGGTGCGCAGAGTGCGGCTTGGTTCGGCATGGTTGCCATGGTGCGCAGAGTGCGGCTTGGTTTGGCATGGTTGCCATGGTGCGCAGAGTGCGGCTTGGTTGGCATGGTTGCCATGGTGCGCAGAGTGCGGCTTGGTTTGGCATGGTTGCCATGGTGCGCAGAGTGCGGCTTGGTTTGGCATGGTTGCCATGGTGCGCAGAGTGCGGCTTGGTTTGGCATGGTTGCCATGGTGCGCAGTGTGCGGCTTAGTTTGGCATTGTTGCCATGGTGCGCAGTATGCGGCTTAGTTTTGGAATTAGGGTTCCGTGTCGAAAACCTAATCTGGTATTTTGAAAAATACCCCTATTAATTATTTACACTGAGTTAAATGCTCTTAGTTAATGTGTTGCGGGTAACACTAGGTCATGGGGCTTTACGATTTTACCCCTTGTTTAAAAACCACCATCAACATTAAGTCCCCCGCTTAGCTCGGAGCAGGGGGCTTTGTTGCGAGGTAAGCATAAGATGGTGACAAACTATCAACAAAGAAACCGTAAAGAGAATTGAGGAGGCTTGTCGACCTTTTATAAATAGGATTTGGAATCCTTGCCTCCGTAGTTTTGCACAAATTGGGAGGCTCAAGCGATTGGGAAGTCAGCATCATTGAGAGACAGGAAGCTGGGCGGCATTGAGAAGTTAACGCGAGTTAGGAAACTGGGCGTGCTAGCTGGTGGGACCGGCGCAAGGTAGGGAAGCTGTGCGTGCTTGCTGGCGTGACTTGGGCGGTCATTGGGAAGTTGGCGAGTTGGGAAACTGAGCGTGCTAGCTGGTGGGACCGGTGCAAGGTAGGGAAGCCGTGCGTGCTTGCTGGCGTGACTTGGGCGGTCATTGGGAAGTTGGCGCAATTGGTGGGACCGGTGCAACTTGGGCGACGTTGGGAAGTTGGGCATGAGTTGGGAAACTGAGGCGTGCTAGTCAAGCGGGACCAGCGCAAGGTGGGGAAGGCTGATTGCGCTAGCTAGCGAGGACCTGTAAACAAGGAGGAGTAGGTGTTTCTACGAGATAACAAAGTTTCCTTGTTTTGCCTTCCTTCACGCGCGCAGACTTTCGATCGTGGCATGTTCCATGCTAAAATTTGGAAGCGTTATGTCCCTCATTGCTTCCTTTCCTTTTTAAAGGTTACGTATTCATACCAACGTAATTGCATCATCTCCCTCGTTTGAGAAAGGGTTCTCCTTGTTGAGTTTCGTCTTTGTCATGTCGCACGAGTACGAACCATCTTCTAACCAGCCCGAGGTTCTCCCGGTGAAAGCGCGAGGTCGACTGGAAGGAGCATCCCAACAAAGGTTATTCGGGTTAAGAAAATCATACTGGGTATGTTTTCTTCTTCTTTGAGTGAACCGACGTCGCTTTACCGCTTGTTTGATGAATGAAAAATTTTCCTTTTGTGCAGAGATATCCTGTTGGAGCATGCGTTAGTGTTATCGACGAGGATGACCTAGTCGTTCCCTTCCCTTCAAATCCAACCTTGTTGACTGCTGCAGACTTGGAAAACAATGATTTAGGGCTCTCTTGTCATGACTACCCCTATGCGGGTTCGTCGTTTGGGACTCGTATGAGGTGTCTCTCCTCCAATTATCGGAATGTTAGCGGTTTCTGGTGCGGAAAGAATTCGTGGTCCTTTATACGAGGATATGGAAGACATGCAGCCATATCGCTACCAGGAGCGCAGTGAAGTGATGTTCGTCCGCCTTGGTTTCCGTAGTTGTTGATGGTGGTTTTTAGACAAGGGGTAAAATCGTAAAACCCCACGACCTAGTGTTACCCGCAACACATTAACTAAGAGCATTTAACCCTGGTGTAAATAATTAATGTGTAAATAATTAATAGTGGTATTTTTCAAAATACCGATTAGGGTTTTCAACACGGAACCTAATTCCCAAACCAAGCCGCATATCGCACCATGGCAAAGAATGCCAAACCAAGCCGCACTCTGCGCACCATGGCAGCAATGCCAAACCAAGCCGCATACTGCGCACCATGGCAGCAATGCCAAACTAAGCCGCCCTCTGCGCACCATGGCAGCAATGCCAAACCAAGCCGCACTCTGCGCACCATGGCGACAATGCCAAACCAAGCCGCATAATGCGCACCATGGCAGCAATGCCAAACCAAGCCGCACTGCACCGCCCATGGCAACCATGCCAAACCAAGCCGCACTCTGCGCACCATGGAAACCATGACAAACCAAGCCGCATACTGCGCACCATGGCAACCATGCGAAACCAAGCCGCACTCTGCGCACCATGGCAACCATGCCAAACCAAGCCGCACTTTGCGCACCATGGCAACCATGCCAAACCAAGCTGCACCCTGCGCACCATGGCATCAAGCCATATTTCCAAGCCGCTATGCCTTTGGCCCACGCCCAAATATAGCGCACTAGGTTTGCAAGACTTGCAACTAGGTCAACATGGCCGCACGTGCCATTGGCACATGCCAACACGTGTCGCTAGCCATATTTCCAAACCGCTATGCCTTTGGCCCACGCCCAAAAAATAGCGCCCTAGGTTTGCAAGACTTGCAACTAGGTCAACATGGCCGCACGTGCCATTGGCACATGCCAACACGTGTCGCAAGCCATATTTCCAAGCCGCTATGCCTTTGGCCCACGCCCAAATATAGCGCCCTAGGTTTGCAAGACTTGCAACTAGGTCAACATGGCCGCACGTACCATTGGTACATGCCAACACGTGTCGCAAGCCATATTTCCAAGCCGCTATGCCTTTGGACCACGCCAAATATAGCACCCTAGGCTTGCAAGACTTGCAACTAGGTCAACATGGCCGCACATGCCATTGGCACATGCCAAACTCACACGCTGGTAGCCTAACTTGCAAACCGTGCAACCTACCACCAAGGCATTCCGCACATGCCGTTGGCACATGCCAAACACACACGCTGGTAGCCTAACTTGCAAAACCGTGCAACCTACCACCAAGGCATTCCGCACATGCCATTGGCACATGCCACACGCGCCACTAGCAGCGCCACTTGCACTCAAGATGCAACCAACACTCGAGACATCAACCCAAACTGGGGATGCTTTTTTAGGGTTTTGGTTTGGCGGTCAAAGATGTGCAGGCGTACACTACGCTCACATTAAGAAAGCGTGAAAAGGAATAAAGCGGTCAAATAAAAGAGGAAATAATGGTGAAAACGTTTTCACCCATTAAACCATGCGGTTACCACCTCCTCCCATTATTTCACCCATTACTCTCTTCCTTCATGAGGTCGAGGTACGTTTCAATCTCGACTTGTATAAATAGGTCTTACCTATTTCCACCGGACAACAAGTCTCGGTCGGAGAAAAATACTACACTCTCGTAAAGGCAACTTTGCAAGCTCTCCCAAAAGCTTCCACCTCTTGCAAGCTTCCTAAGCTTACACTTTCTGATACAAGTCGAGAAGCTACTCTCCCAGAATTATTCTGGCCTCAACACCTTTCTTTGCTTCCCTCACCAAATCAACCCTTCTCCTTCACTTTGTGACCGAAGCAAGTCTGGAACGGCCATTTCTTGGTTTAGGCTGGACTTGTACAGATTGATCTCTCGAATCCATAAAGTGCTCACGTGCAGCACATTTGTTTAGGGTTTGAACCAGTTTCTCACTCACCTACCGAAATTACCGAAATCAGCAGAAACGATTTTTACCCATAAACAATTGGCGACCACAGTGGGAGGATTGATCTATCGGCTACAATGTCATACTGTCGATCTCGTTCTTCGACCCAGATGTCAAGATGGTAGGGGAAGGCGACTCAATCCGACGCAAATACCAGGCAACCCGGTTATTAGTTGTAAAAACTACACGAGAAAACTGGGAACTTGTCGAAGATGCTACCACTCGATCCGACTCAACCACCAGACGACCCGGTTACCAGTTGTAAAAACTACATGAGGAAACTGGGGACTCGCCGAAGATGCTACCAACTATTGGAGACTTGCTGACAATGCTACCAGCAAAGCCGCCTTTTACATGGAGAGGGATGTGTTCACAAAAACCTATGAAGTGAGTAAATTTAGACTGCGCAAGATATACGAATGGTTTTTAGGTTCTTAGTAAAACCATTATACTATTGAGTATTGTGCCTATTGCTAGCACACACTTTCATAAAAGCAATATTCCTTTCCCAAAACATAATCAGAGTCATATTATCAAAACCATTCATCCTGAAAATAATCCAATACCCTCAAAAGCTACCAGCTGTCTACCAAAACTGGTCAAACCTTGAACCAGACATCCAGTATGTCTTTCAAAAAAGAAAAAAGAAGAAAAAGAACCTAAATGAAAGTTTAACAGAGAAACATTCAAGGAAAATCATCCAACAGAGGTCTGTTCTTCTTGGAGAAAGTCAACTTTGCATCTTCAAGAGCCGCTCTCTTCATAGTCAACATCTTGGAAAGCTTTCCGAGTTTTACCTCCTGTCGTGCAATCTCCTCGGCGGAAAGGCTTTCAGTTGCTGCATCTTTCAACTTTTGGATCTCACAAGGCCTTCGACAAACCACGAAGTGTTGAACTCCTTTTCTACGCACACGTCGCGATGGTGCTCCCAGTCGGCAATAACGTCTTGAGAAACGGTGTGACCAGTCACCTCACGCATATCCTCGATGGAAGATAAAGCCTCTTCCACACGCTTAACCAGCAAAATCGACTAGTGACTTTCTTGGTTGTGGCCATATGTCCGTACTTCTCCCATTCGGTGTACAACGCCTCATGCTTAGCCGACACGCTGAAGCCAACCAACACATGACTGGATAAGGAACCAATTACGGGGATCAAAAATGGCGCCCGCACTGGCCTCACGACTCGCAGAGGGTCTTCTTCCATGTCTACGGCAGCAACCATCAGAGAATCATCCACCGTTTGAGCCACATCTGTGCCCGGCAATTGGCTAACTCCCATCTCCAAGTCACCGGCGGTGGCCACCAAAGGCAAGTTTTCGTGTGGCTCTACCCCTGAATCGTCCTCCGAATCGGATTCCTCCTGCGAACTTGAGTCAGACATCTTTCAAAAGAAGAAACTGAAGAAGAAAGTAAAGAAGCGCGGAACTCACCGAACCACTTCCCGAAAAAGAACCAGTGCTGCCAGAGGAATCACTCTCATTTGTCGAACTTTCTTCTTTCTGTGACTCATCACCGCTATGACAAGGCTCAGTGCTGCTGGAATTCTTTGAAGAAATTGCCGTCTCCTGGCAACGTGCAAGGCATAGCATCAAGAAATATTTGCATCTCTCAACCGCACTGCATCAGGAAAGCAGGCGTTTCGAGCCATGGAAGCCGTTCCCAAACCCCAACCTCTCCTAGAAAGCACGATCGATGATATAAACTGGGGACTCCTAACCTCTTTTTTCTTGAGGGATGTCGAGTTTGACAGAATGTGACGCGGCCTCCGACTTCAAAATGGTAGCCGTCAAGGCTCTGAGAGTTGCAAGACGTCGTTTCAACGTTCTCTCCAAAAGTAGCTCCGCATCAACGTTCTCTCCAGAAGTAGCTACGCATCAACGTTCTCCGCCACGGCTTCGCTTCAACGTCGCTTCAATGCCACTCCTTCCTCGCAAAGGGTCGTGCGCCACACTCCCTATATCAAGGAACATAGTCACAACCAGCCAATCTTCGTAGTCATGGACACCTTTTAATCCATCTCGCCAAACTCGTGATCATGGACAGTTTGCTCGCTTACGCATCCGACCAATCCTTTTACGTCCACTAAAGCCCATAGAATATCAGCCAACCTACTTTGTTACCACGACAATGTAGTTTCTCCTGATTACATCTCCTACCAAGAACTGTTGCCCCTCATTTGTTGATACCAGCCAGAGCTTCACCGCAGAAAGAATTACTACAAAGATGGAAACACGTAAACCATACTTGAGAACGGAAGATATACACGGGATCCCTTCACTGTCAAAGCTACGAAGAACAGTCCACCAAAAATCCGTACCCACAACAAGGTCCTCTACTCTTCAAGGGTGCAGCGCAAGAACATCATCACCTCTCTGTCTAGAAGACGCCTTCAACACTTTACGAGGCCGCGGAGGATCCCGAGCCTGCACTATCCAGAATATGTCATCATGTAATTTCTGAGCATCCCAGTGTCACATCCAGAAGAGTACGATAGGCTCATATCAAATCCCGTGGAGAGGGGATTCAAGGCGATATAATGAAAGTAGGTCATGCATGGGGACTACCAATGAGATGCTTTCACTCCCCCTCAACCAGGTTATCACCGATTTCAACATCATCACTATCAAGGTTTTACGAGCCGGGAATTTCTCAACATGAATCCGTACATGTGCACCGAAAACTCCAAAAGCACGCCAGAAGGTTACATTCACGTATTCATCCATTCCACCATATCAAACCGAAGTATGACCGGGGACTTCTCGCTGCATCCCATTTCGTAAGATAGAGCCCTAAATCAGCGTCCTCCAAGTCTGCAGCAGTCAACAATACAGATTTGAAGGAAGGGGAACGACTAGGTCAACCTCGTCGATAACAGTGACGCATGCTCCAACAGGATATCTCTGCACAAAAGGAAAATTTTCCATTTATACAACAAGCGGCGGTAAAGTGTACGACAGTCGCCAAAGAAGAAGAAAACATACCGAACCTTTAAAAAGGAAAGGAAGCAATGAGGGACATAACGCTTCCAGATTTTTGGGCATGAACGATGCCCTAATCGAAGTCGCGCGTGAAGGAAAGGCAAAATAAGGAAACTTTGCTATCCAGCAGAAACACCTACTCCCTCCTTGTTCACACCGATCCCATCAAGTCACGCCCGGCTAGCACGCTCAGTTTCTCAAGTCACGCCTGCAAGCGCGCACAGCTTCCACACCTTGCGCCGGTCCCACCAGCTAGCACGCTCAGTTTCTCAAGTCACGCCTGCAAGCGCGCACAGCTTCCACACCTTGCGCCGGTCCCACCAGCTAGCACGCTCAGTTTCTCAAGTCACGCCTGCAAGCGCGCACAGCTTCCACACCTTGCGCTTGGTCCTACCAAACCTAGCACACTCGGTTCCCAACTCGCGCCAACTTCCCAACGTCGCCCAAGTTGCACCGGCCCCACCAATTGTGCCAGCCTCATGACTTGTGCAAAACTACCAGAGGCAAGGATTCCAAATCCTATTTATAAAAGGTCAGACAAGCCTCCTTCAATTTTCTTTACGGTTAGCTGTTAATAGTTTGTCACCATCTTATGCTTACCTCGCAACAAAGCCCTGTTCCTAGCTAAGCAGGGGACTTAATGTTGATGGTGGTTTTTAGACAAGGGGTAAAATCGTAAAACCCCACGACCTAGTGTTACCCGCAACACATTAACTAAGAGAATTTAACCCTGGTGTAAATAATTAATGTGTAAATAATTAATAGGGGTATTTTTTCAAAATACCAGATTAGGGTTTTCAACACAGAACCCTAATTCCCAAACCAAGCCGCATACTGCGCACCATGGCAGCAATGCCAAACCAAGCCGCACTCTGCGCACCATGGCAGCAATGCCAAACCAAGCCGCATACTGCGCACCATGGTAGCAATGCCAAACCAAGCCGCACTCTGCGCACCATGGCAAAGAATGCCAAACCAAGCCGCACTCTGCGCACCATGGCAAAAAGAATGCCAAACCAAGCCGCATCTCACGCACCATGGCGGCAATGCCAAACCAAGCCGCACTCTGCGCACCATGGCAACCATGCCAAACCAAGCCGCACTCTGCGCACCATGGCAACCATGCCAAACCAAGCCGCATACTGCGCACCATGGCAACCATGCCAAACCAAGCCGCACTCTGCGCACCATGGCAACCATGCCAAACCAAGCCGCACTCTGCGCACCATGGCAACCATGCCAAACCAAGCCGCACTCTGCGCACCATGGCAACCATGCCAAACCAAGCCGCACCCTGCGCACCATGGCATCAAGCCATATTTCCAAGCCGCTATGCCTTTGGCCCACGCCCAAATATAGCGCCCTAGGTTTGCAAGACTTGCAACTAGGTCAACATGGCCGCACGTGCCATTGGCACATGCCAACACGTGTCGCAAGCCATATTTCCAAGCCGCTATGCCTTTGGCCCACGCCCAAATATAGCGCCCTAGGTTTGCAAGACTTGCAACTAGGTCAACATGGCCGCACATGCCAACACGTGTCGCAAGCCATATTTCCAAGCCGCTATTCCTTTGGCCCACGCCCAAATATAGCGCCCTAGGTTTGCAAGACTTGCAACTAGGTCAACATGGCCGCACGTACCATTGGTACATGCCAACACGTGTCGCAAGCCATATTTCCAAGCCGCTATGCCTTTGGCCCACGCCAAATATAGCACCCTAGGCTTACAAGACTTGCAACTAGATCAACATGGCCGCACATGCCATTGGCACATGCCAAACTCACACGCTGGTAGCCTAACTTGCAAACCGTGCAACCTACCACCAAGGCATTCCGCACATGCCGTTGGCACATAACAAACACACACGCTGGTAGCCTAACTTGCAAAACCGTGCAACCTACCACCAAGGTATTCCGCACATGCCATTGGCACATGCCACACACGCCACTAGCAGCGCCACTTGCACTCAAGATGCAACCAACACTCGAGACATCAACCCAAACTGGGGGATGCTTTTTTAGGGTTTTGGTTTGGCGGTCACAAACATGCAGCGTGCACTACGCTCACATTAAGAAAGCGTGAAAAGGAATAAAGCGGTCAAATAAAAGAGGAAATAATGGTGAAAAACGTTTTCACCCATTAAATCATGCGGTTACCACCTCCTCCCATTATTTCACCCATTACTCTCTTCCTTCATGAGGCCAGGGTACATTTCAATCTCGACTTGTATAAATAGGTCTTACCTATTTCCACCCGGACAACAAGTCTCGGTCGGAGAGAAAAATACTACACTCTCAGAAAGGCAACTTTGCAAGCTCTCCCAAAAAGCTTCCACCTCTTGCAAGCTTCCTAAGCTTACACTTTCTGATACAAGTCGAGACGCTACTCTCCCAGAATTATTCTGGCCTCAACACCTTTCTTTGCTTCCATCCCCAAATCAACCCTTCTCCTCCACTTTGTGACCGAAGCAAGTCCGGAACGGCCATTTCTTGGTTTAGGCCGGACTTGTGCATTGATATCTCGAATCCATAAAGTGCTCACGTGCAAGACATTTGTTTAGGGTTTGAACCGTTTCTCACTCACCTACCCAAATTACCGAAATCAGCGAAACGATTTTTACCCATAAACAAGAGTGAACTTGTCTTTTGCCAATGATTCTTGAGATGGAGAATACGTCCATCCGTGCCATCTGCAGAGTTAGCCATTCAAAGGTGGGAGAACATGGTGTCCACTGCAGAATCCTTGTAGTTTAATATCGGTTGGTTGCGACATCGTCTCAATATTGTGAAAGTCGGCAGTGGTATTCTTGCTTTGGTGAGATTCTTGCCACGAAACCATCTTTGGAAGAGGAGAAAGCTTTGGCCTTGGAGTTTCGAGAGGATTGAAGGTTTAACTCGAGACTTGAAGAGTAGAATTTTTGATGTAGCATGTTGCAGGGAAGTGATTAGGCGTAGTATGCCTTAAGCCACTTTCCGTTGATGACTGTCTCTAACTTTCCCCATCTTCTTTGATAATCTTGTAGTAACCACCGTCATACGCTTTAGTGATTATGTACGGCCCTTCCCATTTGGGAGAAAACTTCGGTGCCGATGCATCTTGGCCGGATTTGACACTTTGGGATGCTCGAAATTACATGATGACATATTACGGATAGTGCGGGCTCGGGATCCTCCGCGGCCTCGTAAAGTGTTGAAGGCGTCTTCTAGACAGAGAGGTGATGATATTCTTGCGCTGCACCCTTGAAGAATATAGGACCTTGTTGTGGGTAAGGATTTTTGGTAGACTGTGTCTTCGGAGCTTTGACAGTGAAGGGATCCCATGTATATCTTCCGTCCTCAAGTATGGTTTTTACGTGTTTCCATCTTTGTAGTAATTCTTCTGTGAAGCTCTGGCTGGTATCAACGAATGAGGGCAACGAGTTCTTTGTAGGAGATGTAATCGGGAGAAACTACATTGTCGTGGTAACAAAGTAGGTTGACCGGATATTCTATGAGCTTCCGTGGAAGTAAAAGGATTAGTGGATGCGTGGCGAGCAAACCTCTATGATCACGAGTTTTGGCGAGATGGATTAAAAGGTGTCCATGACTACGAAGATTGGCTGGCTGTGACTATGTTCCTTGATATGAGGAGTGTGGCGGCATGACCCTTTGCAGGAAGGAGTGGCGTTGAAGCGAACGTTGATGCAGAGCTACTTCTGGAGAGAACGTTGAAATGACATCTTGCAACTCTCAGAGCCTTGACGGCTACCATTTTGAAGTCGGAGGCTGCTTCACATTCTGTCAAACTCAACATACCTCAAGAGAACAGAGGTTAGGAGTCCCCAGTTACATCTATCGATCGCGCTTTCTAGGAGAGGTTGGGGTTTGGGAACGGCTTTCCACTGGCCGGAAACGCCCGCTTTCTGATGCAAAGTGCGGTTGAGGGGTGCAAATATTTCTTGACGCTACGCCTTGGAGAAATATAGAATCTCACATAACTTGTTTCATCATAGACTCGTACGACTTTGTGGTCGAAGTTTCCATTGTGCGGAAGAAGTGTCTCCGTGAACTCGGGAGAGTTGTTGATTTCCCTTGCTTTCGATTTTGGAGAAGTCTTTCCCGATCTTCCCGTGTGACGAAATTGGATTGCTTATCCCCTTCTCTCATGCGTTCAAGAGCAACGCGAGCATCTTCATCTATAATCGCGCGTCCTGCTTGAAGTATCTTTTGTCTTTCATCAAATCAACGAGTGCTAAAAGGAGGTCGGCTTCTTCCGATCTTCCAAAGTATCTTGACCGATGGTGGAGTAGCGTCTCTGGTGACGGTTGGAGCTTCCATGCTTGAAGAACCGTTGGGGTGGCGGAAGTGGCTCTGGTTCTGGTGATCGTAAGTGTATCGTGCATAGATGACACGGTTTTGATCACGAAGTGCTGGAGCCATGGCGCCGTTTCGAAGGGCGAGGATGGTGTTGAAAGGGCGCAAGATGTTAGCGCTGGAAGGATGCAAACTGTTATCACAAAGTGTGGCACTGCGGCTGGCATGCGCGTGCAGCATGTGTGCCTGGCATGTGCGTCTGGTAAGCGCATCTGGCAAGCACGTCTGGTTCTGGCATGCGCGTCTGGCAAGCGCATCAGGTAAGCACATCTGGGAACGCATCTGGTAGGCGCTGGATCATCTTGGAATGGGCGCTGACTTGGCGTGGATGCTGGTTAGGCATGGACGCTGGCTTGGATTTCGGTATGGTGTGGACCATTGGCTTCTTCCCATACGTAGCTCAAACAGGAAATCCTTTCCTTATTCAAATTCAAAAGGTGTTATGCTTATGAAATGGGTTGGCTCCCCTTTTACCTCGTATCTTTGTTATCACGTCATGGTGTTAGCGGTAGCGTGGTAGTGATAAAGTGGGCAAGCATATTCATTATGTACTCCAGTGTTTCTCTTTCAATTTGTTTTATTGTTTTCTTGTCTTTGGTGTAAACCGTAGCCATAGGTATACCTTTCATAAACTTGTGGAAATACTTCATCATAAATAATTCTTCAAATGTCACATAGTAATGTCTGCTAATAGTGACAGGTAATTATTATTGTGCAAAGTAGGTATGTACGGTAGGTGAAATTTTTTTTTTTTTTTTTTTTTGAAAGGCAAACAAAGCGCCTGGTTTATGGTTTTGTCTTCTGGATTTCTTGGGTTGATAGATAAATGTTACCTTGACAGTTTGGGTTATTCTTTTGGATTGAATTGTTTAGGAGTTGATTGTTTTAGTTATGATTGAAAGTGACGCAAACATCCCAGGAAAACCATGGAACCGTATGTTGGTAGATGATATGGGATGAAACATAACATGGCTATCGGTTTTATCATAACTTGAAAAAAGCAAACCACGTATTTTTTGTCTAGATAAGACTTACTCGGTTTCTCAGAAAAGTCATGGGAAGTCCCCAATCTTCTGAATCGTTGCTGAGTTGTCGGATAACTGTGCCGTTAATCCCTGGGCGGATCGTTTTGCTTCTAGCCTGTGAGAAGTCCCCGGTCGCCCCTTGTCATGTCATGACTTATAATCGAGCCGTCAAGTAACTGAGTCGGAGTGGATTGCCTTCCTCTACCATCTTGACGTCTGGGGTCAAGAATGAGATCGGCGGTTGAAAGTTGACATTGTAACCGAAAGATCGAACCTCCACTGTGGTCGCCAATTGTTTATGGGTAAAAATCATTTCTGCCGATTTCGGTAAATTCGGTAGGTGAGTGAGAAACTGGTTCAAACCCTAAACAAATGTGCTGCACGTGAGCACTTTATAGATTCGAGAGATCAATCTGTAAAAGTCCGGCCTAAACCAAGAAATGGCCGTTCCCGGACTTGCTTCGGTCACAAAGTGGAGGAGAAGGGTTTGATTTTGGGAGGGAAGCAAAGAAAGGTGTTGAGGCGAGAATAGTGCAGGAGAGTAGCGTCTCGACTTGTATCGAAAGTGAAAGCTTAGGAAGCTTGCAAGAGGTGGAAGCTTTTTGGGAGAGCTTGCAAAGTTGCCTTTCTGAGAGTGTAGTATTTTTCTCCTGACCGAGACTTGTCGTCTGGTGGAAATAGGTAAGACCTATTTATACAAGTCGAGATTGAAACGTACCCTGGCCTCATGAAGGAAGAGAGTAAAGGGTGAAATAATGGGAGGAGGTGGTAACCGATTTGGTGTTAATGAGTGAAAACGTTTTTCACCATTATTTCCTCTTTTATTTGACCGCTTTATTCCTTTTCACGCTTTCTTAATGTGAGCGTAGTGTACGCCGTAAGTCTGGACCGCCAAACCAAAACCCTGGAAAGCATCCCCCAGTTTGTGTTGATATATCGAGTGTTGGTTGCACCTTGAGTGCAAGTGGCGCTGCTAGTAGCGCGTGTGGCATGTGCCATTGGCATGTGCGGAATGCCTTGGTGGTAGGTTGCACGGTTTGCAAGTTAGGCTACCAGCGTGTATGTTTGGCATGTGCCAATGACATGCGTGGCCGTTTAGGGCCGTTGCTTTGGTAGGAAAGGCGCTACTTGAGCATGTTGGCATGTGCCAATGGCATGCGGGCCGTTAGGGCCGTGGCTTTGGTAGAAAAAGCTGCTAACGAGCATGTTGGCATGTGCCAATGGCATGCGGGGCCGTTAGGGCCGTGGCTTTGGTAGAAAAATCCGCTAGCGAGCATGTTGGCATGTGCCAATGGCATGCGGGGCCGTTAGGGCCGTGACTTTGGTAGAAAAAGCCGCTAGCGAGCATGTTTGGCATGTGCCAATGGCATGCGGGGCCGTTAGGGCCGTGGCTTTGGTAGAAAAAGTCGCTAGCGAGCATGTTTGGCATGTGCCAATGGCATGCGGGCCGTTAGGGCCGTGGCTTTAGTAGAAAAAGCCGCTAGCGAGCATGTTTGGCATGTGCCAATGGCATGCGGGGCCGTTAGGGCCGTGGCTTTGGTAGAAAAAGCCGCTAGCGAGCATGTTTGGCATGTGCCAATGGCATGCGGGGCCGTTAGGGCCGTGGCTTTGGTAGAAAAGCCGCTAGTGAGCATGTTGGCATGTGCCAATGGCATGCGGGGCCGTTAGGGCCGTGGCTTTGGTAGAAAAAGCCGCTAGCGAGCATGTTGGCATGTGCCATTGGCATGCGTGGCCGACTTGGCCTAGGTTGCGTGGTTTATAAGCCTATGGCGCTATATTTGGCATGCGCCAATGGCGTAGCGGCTTGGAAATATGGCTTGTGGTACGTGTTGGTATGTGCCAATGGCACGTTCGGCCATGTTGACCTAGTTGCACGTTTTGCAAGCCTAGGGCGCTATATTTGGCATGTGCCAATGGCATAGCGGCTTAGTTCGACATGGTTGCCATGGTGCGCAGAGTGCGGCTTGGTTCGGCATGGTTGCCATGGTGCGCAGAGTGCGGCTTGGTTTGGCATGGTTGCCATGGTGGGCAGAGTGCGGCTTGGTTTGGCATGGTTGCCATGGTGCGCGAGTGCGGCTTGGTTTGGCATGGTTGCCATGGTGCGCAGAGCGGACTTGGTTTGGCATGGTTGCCATGGTGCGCAGAGTGCGGCTTGGTTTGGCATGGTTGCCATGGTGTGAGAGTGCGGCTTGGTTTGGCATGGTTGCCATGGTGCGCAGTGTGCGGCTTAGTTTGGCATTGTTGCCATGGTGCGCAGTGTGCGGCTTAGTTTTGGAATTAGGGTTACGTAGCCGAAAACCTAATCTGGTATTTTGAAAAAATACCCCTATTAATTATTTACACACTGTGTTAAATGCTGTTAGTTAATGTGTTGCGGGTAACACTAGGTCATGGGATTTTACGAGTTTACCCCTTGTTTAAAAACCACCATCAACACTAACATGCATATAATAGAGGCAAGTATGGGAATTACAGAAAGAAAGTATTATCCGCATGATTAGAAAATAACCTTGCATAGAAATTGTTCGCATACTCGGAAAATAATCTTTAGAAACAAATTTGTCTTTCCTTGTGCTGCGAAAAATAAAAAGCGAGATCCAAACAAGTTCAAAAGGGTAGAAATAGAAGGAAGCTAAGAGTCATTCTGAAGAATTTCATCATACGAATCAATAGCTTCAGTCTCAGCAGCAGGAGAGGAGCTTGGAATAGAAGCCTTCGCAGGCTTCAAAGCTTCGAATGATTCGGTACATCAAAAATATTGCTGCCAGTTCCACCCCTCTCGGGCTAATCTACAGGAAGAGGGACCTCCTCGTCACCGCTGACATAATTATAGTCACTATCGGGATGAGAAATAGCTTCATTATCAGAAATATCAAGAGGTTTCACGTCCTCCAGAGGCAGCGAATTAGCGATGCATATCCCATCAACGAAAGCTTTAGCTTGAAGATGAGCTTCCTTTTGAGCATTCTTGACATAAATCCTCATCAATTGTTCAAGGTATATCTGGCTCCTCTAAGCCCTGTCACGACAAGATGAAAGTGCAGAGGAAAGATCTCTAACTTTCTTGTGAGCTTTAGCCAAGTGAGACCTCAGCTTTTGAACAAGGAATTGATTGGACTTCTTAGAGACTGCGAGAACAAAGAATACTAGAGTTAGCTTAGAAACCACAAAATCGCATAAAAGAAGCAGCATTCAAAAGAAGCTAAAAATATAAGTTAAGGTAGTCAGCTTGGTGCGACTACCTTCCATCTGAGAAAGGTAATATTGAGACAGGGCATGACCACTACTTCTCATAACCTCCAAGTGTTTATCAAAATCATCACCTATCAAGCCTTCAAGACGAGAGCTAATCTTCTTCTCATATTTAGTAAGAGAGGCATGTTTCTTCTTCAAGATATCATGCGATCTTTCCAACCGAGTGTGTTGTTCGCGAAACTTCTTCATTTCGATAGTCATTTTCACTTTGCTATTTATAATCTTATCATTTTCCAAGGATACTCTCTTCATATCTTTGTTATACTGATTTCTTAAAGCGCGAAGAGATTCCTCTTGCTCAGTACAGGTTCGTCCAAGGGCGAGGTATTGCTGGGTGTTATTCATTTTCTCCTTCAAAAGAGATTGATTCTCTCCCATGAGGGTGCGATTTTTCTCTGATAAAGTTTGGTTACTTAAGTCAGTGTCATATAAATGCCCAGAAATATGAGATATTTGGGAATTCGAGAGTCGAATCGAGTACTAAGGCCATGATTTTCATTCTTCAAATTATCAACTTGGTCAACTAAATATGAGCGATCAGTAAGCAACTGATTCAACTGATTCCGCAACTCTTTATTCTCCGCACAAGCATCCTTTGCCGAATATTGGAGATTGTACCTTTCCATGACTCGCTTTTGATTTAAATCTAAATATTCGCACAAGCAGAGGCAAAAAGGGAAAAATTACATGCGAATAAATAGATGCAGCAAAACTTAAGAGAGAAGCGAGATAAGGTAAAATCCCAAGATTAATAAGAGAAGAAAGAGAATACCTCTAAGCTCTTGGTGCGAAGTTTCTCAGCAAAGAGTTCACCAGCATGCACATCAGCTTTCAATTTAGAATTCTCGCTGACTAAGCTCTTGAATGAGGGAACTAGACTCTGAAAATCCTTCAGCCTGGATAAAGAGGAGCCGAGAGTCCATACAATCAAACGCTGCGCTAATCGAGGGATCCATCTGAGCGAAGATCTCACTCCGAGTAGACTTATCTGGAGCAGGGCCGCCCAAAAGCTTAACAAGAAACTCGCACAAACGTTGTTGGGACTGGTCATTGGAAGACGAGCATGCGAGTTGTACGATATCGAGGAGAGGGTTTACTCCCAAGTTCGCTGCATCAGAGGTACATACCTCATGAGATGCAAATTTCGCTTGAGAGGGAATAACTATGCGAAGAGGAGAAGTGGTCAATACAGTGCTCATGGAGGAAATAACAGATGCAGCATCAAGGAGAGAAGAGACAGAGTAATCCACAGATGTGGGGATAACCAAAGAGGTGGAGACGGGGATATCTAGCATATATGTAATAACTTATTCAGTAGAAAAAGAGATGGCCTGAGTCATTGAAGCGAGGTCCAGAGGAGCCGGAGTCACTGATGGAAGAGAAGAAATATGTGAAGAAGCTAAAAGCATAAGGTCCTTACAGGGATTTTTATCAAATAAAGAGAGGAATGATGAACATGCGATAGTGTTTTCTGAAGAAGAAATAATAGATGATGGAGGAGTGGTAACACCCTCTTGATCGGTAGCTGAGGCATTCTACTGAGTAGGAGGAGCGATCACACCGAAGCCCCTGCTTTGTGTAGACTTCTTCCTGAAACTCGGAAGATCCATGCGAGTATCAATGGTAGGAGACTGTTTGCTCCTCTTAGGCTTCTTCTCCTTCTCCTTCGCATCAGCCTGCGAATGACAATGCATATGAGAAACAGAGACAACAATATTGTTTTAAAAAAGTAAGGTGTTTCTTAATACCTTGTCATGCGAATGCTTCCTCTTAAGGGACTTGCCACCTTGGGACTTGCCATTTTTAAGGTTTGGAACAGTAAAACGAGTTTCAGATGAGGAAACTTTACTGCAACAAAAAACAGTATGGGAATTATCGATAACAGCAGCAGAGCTATAAAATGGCGATACAGAAAGAACAGTAGCAGAGGAATAACAATGGTGGTGATTAACTACAGGCAATCAAAAACAAGCTACACACAATAAAAAGTACGATAAAAGAGATGAAACAAACCTTTGAGGGGAATCCATGGGATGCCAGCACTAGCAGGAGGTGGAAGGATGAAAATTACGAGAAAACGCAAATTCAAGTAGGTCTGTGAAGAAGCAAAACTAAGGAAGAGAAAATCTCTCTCCCAAAAGGATTAAATAAGGAAGAATATGACCGGTTACAACAGGTGGAAAAGAATGTGTGCCGGTAATAAATGAAAAAGTGGGAATGTGTGAACAGTTACGCCAAAAAACAGGAAACTTGTCGGTTAAAAAGAATATGAAAAGTTGATAGGGTGCGGCAAATGACATATAAGGGTGTGAAAACAACCAAGGAAAAGTTTGTCTCATCGCTCCTTCTTCGATAAAGATCGCTGAGAGAAGAGGCAAAATGTAGGGGTTAAATATCGAATAGCCGATAAATCATGCGAATCAATTGAAAGGAACGAATGGTATTCGCATATTGCGTATCCTAAATGACGGAATCAGTGACGTCACAAAGTCACGGATAAAGTGTGGAATCTATACGAAGTTGAAGAGCACGCACGAGAAGACCCGATACAAGGGTGCGAAGACATCGCACGAGAGATCCGAAAATAGGGGCTTTGTTAGCTGTCCTCCACTATGTAAAATTTCTATATATAGGACCAGCCACCCTTGTGTTAAGGGAGAGATCTTTTTAAGAGCCAGAATACAAATTTAGGAGAGAGAAAGTTATTTGCCTCACAAGTTAGGGTTTTATCTTCTTTGTATTGATTTCAATACTTAATAAAAATCTCTTTAAGTGTTCTTCACAATAATTTCGTAATTTACTATATAGATCGTTTAAGGGGTGTAGTAGTAGGATTTTACACTACTACAGGACTGTTAAAATGATTTAATTGTGACAGTTACAAATTTGATATCTTGATTAACAAAAAATCAATGTTCTGAAAACCAGCCCGTGCGTCGAACCAGAAAAATTATTTGGTCAAGGGTCATTGGTTCAACCAGTGATTCAACTCGGGTTCACTAGGTCGATATAAACACACAAAGTTTGGAATTTTAGCTTAGTGTACAAGCGACAAACACACTAGTTAAGAGGGCAAGGTGCATGGAATCAATTTAAATTTGATGGTCAAAGTTTCTCATTTTACTAACTTCGTATTTGAACCTCTAATGCTAACTATACATTTCCACCGCTAAATCATTAACTTTCTTAGCATAATGTCCACTCATTTCTCAACTTCCGCATCTATCCTCTCCTCTCCTCTCCTCTCCCTAACTTTACTATATGTGCTTCCACCTCACACTCATGGCGGCAACCTTCATCTCCACTTGGGTTAAATGTTATAAAACAACAAAACTATGAAGATTGACTTCTCTCTGTATGTAATCTAGATGTCTCATCAGGGATTTTGTGATTTTTTTTTTTTTTTAGCTTTGTTGATTTTTTGTTTAACTTCTCTCTTTCACTTTATGAAGCTTAGGTCTAAATCTTTGTTATTGACTAAATGAAATGAAACTAAGAAAGTAATCTTTCTTGTTAATCGATTGGGTAGTGTTAAATTTGAATGTTATTTATATCATTAATGATGAAACCCATCCTATTGAACTTCTGCAGAGACAATTTTTTTTTTTTTAAGAACCGGAAAAAAAAAATGAAACTTCGAGCGAGAAGAAACGGAGTGAACCGGCTAAAAATCCAGCTGGGTCAACTGATTCACTGGTTGGATCGTCCGGGTCACTCGGTTTCTACAAAAGAAAGCGGTTTTTAAGCAAATTACTGGGTTAGACATGAACCAGCCCGGAAATATAAGTGGGTCACCGGATCACCGGGCCGACCGGCCGATCCAAGCTGGTTTTCAGAACATTGCAAAAAATTACAAGATTAAAATTGGATTAGGCCGTTAAGAAATAACTAAAATCACTAATATTATCCACTTTGATTTTGGTAAACCGAAATTGAAAAGTAGTACTTTATAGTGACCATCAAAACTCATTGAATATCATAACCATCGTATCATAGCAAAAGCTCCATAGAGTACAATGTAATGTTCATATCATTTTTTTTTCGAAAGAAAAATAATTCAAAAATCACATATATATATACATATATATAGAAGTAATTCCGCATATGAATAGTAAAAACAAAATGGTCGAATAACACATTCGGAATTCCAAGAATCACACAAACAATTCATTTTGGAAATGGCCGCACTTCCGGAACTCAAGCTACTGTCAATAGCAATGGAAGACAGCTATAAGAAGTTCACGCCGCTGATCAGTCACTGACCGGAATTAACTTACAATAACAAACCAAAAATAGAATCAAACATTTGAATGATTACGCTTCCAAGTATAATGATCGGGATTGTTGATGTTATAGAGCTTTTGGTACTGCTTGTGGAAGGTATCTTTGGCTCAGTACTATTTCTGTTTGTTGATGTGTTTTTGTTGGTAGACAAGTTTGGATTACCAGTAACACTACAACAAACCAACACAAGAAAAGAACACACTTAAGCAAGATTGAAGGATAATGAAAATAAAACGTCTTGAACAGAATGATAATTCACTTACCTTAATCTTAAATTGTTATTATTCAATAATGAAGAAGGTATTGCTCCAGAAAAGTTATTATCTGCCAAGTTTCTACATAGGATATTCCGAAGAAAAAAAAAAAATTGAGTACACGGGAGGAAAAAAAACGGATTATAATCATATGTTGCAAGTAAAAACGAAAAATTATGAACTTACAATTCTTTAAGTTTAGGAAATACTCCAAGAAACTCAGGAATTTTTCCAGTCAAATTGTTACTGCCCAAATCTCTGCGAATTCCCCAAAAGTTATACAAAGTTTATAAACAATCTTCACTTTTCTTGGTAATGCAAATGTTTTTGAAAAATTATGTTTTCAGGACTCACATGGTTTCGAGGGCATCCATGTCACTAAAATCTGGTAACGTACCCACTAATCCAAGGTCATTGAGATATCTGTAAAAAAAAAAAAAAAAAAAAAAAAAAAAAAAACTCATAATATGATTATATTTGATTACATTTATTTAAATGTGTGCTTGCAGATCAACCAGGAAATGATAATAGTTTACAGAAGATATACAGTGCTGTAATTCGAGGAGAGTCGGTATCGGAATCACAAGCCACCCAATCCCAGGTATATGGCGAAGGTAAACATGGATCACCTTGCCAATCTTGAAGTTGAATGAAACTCTTTTGCAATAAAGCCAATGAATTCACTAATAAAAGGGAAAAATAACCAATAAGAAACTGAATTGCATATTAATTAGTATCAATTCTTAGACTTGTACAAAAAAATAAAATAATAATAATAAAAAAAACTTATTAAATTAGTTACCATCCTTTGAATTAGTTCCTTGAACTAATTTATCACCAATTGTGTATCCTTCAAGAGCGTTGATCAATGGAAATAGAGTTGAATCCTTCGTCGGAAGCATGAAAACCTGATAAAATTCTACGTATGATTCAACGCTTATATTATCAAGGCGTACCTGCAGTGCATGTCCATAAGGTGGATTCACAATGCCATAATCATTGAAACTAGGTTTGGAACCATTAACACCAAACGTATTAAGGAATATATTGAATGACCGTTTCTGAGTAGAATTCAATCTAGTCATTTCTGAAAAATATGCATTGAAATGCATAGGGACTTTAGGATCTGGAACCCAACCACCGAACCACATGGGCCCGATCGAAGACGTCACAGGCGTTATTGCCGCCTTGAATAGTGTCTTAGGAATTTTATCGTCGATGTCGACTTTAATAGATGGCGAGCTATTTCTAACTCTTAGAAGACCACTGCGGTTGCTTATTGGTCCAAATGATTCCCAAATACGGTCATAACTATCTTCAGGGAACCTACATAATCAACCAAAATTTTAAATATTGTTTCAGGATATGTGTCGAATAAGTTATCCAATGTTAAAAAAAAATTAATAGATGGCGAAATATATACATACCTTATAGTGTTGTTACTACTTATACCATAAGCTGTTCTTGACATGAAAAATAAGGGATAATTTGAATCAACATAACTGTACACGTCTGAATCCAAACTTCTTATTTCGATAGCTGATATAAACGGAACATTATCACGGTGAGTTTGAGCAAGACATACAGTTATTGTGTTTCCATTGTTCAATGAATATACAACCTCTTTATAGGTCAAACAGGTATTCGTTATGACTTGTGTCCAGTTGTTTCCATTAAACTGAAGATTAAAAGTCGGAGGACTTGATTTGTTATCATAGTTTCCATAGAAGAAACTAGCTCGAACAAGTACCCTTTCAACCTTAGTGTTGCCTTCGGACTTGCCCTTATTAATATCTATTGAATAACAATTCTTTTTTCGAGTTGGGAATTCTCGGAGAGTGTCCATAACATGAGGATCCGAACCATACATTTGATCTTTTCAATGATGTTTCGAACTTCTCCTGTTTGTATGTACTGATCGTCTCCAACCCATTCTATCGAGTTTTCGTCAGTGTAAGGTTTCAATGAAGAGGAACCACAGTCTATGCTTATGAACACTGCAATGGCAATAATTAATTTGATTTCAGATGTAGTCTAATTAAGCAATGCATGAAATTTCTTAAACATTTTAGGAAGAATCCTCACCTTTTGCATATACCGGTACGAGCAGGACATGAAAACACGAGAGATGTGAAACGAGTAAAAGAGCATGAAGATTGGAATTTAGCGAACCCATGTTGAAATTGCACGAGGGCATGCAGTTGAGGAGATTGTAGGTTCTTAACAATCTGTATTTTGGTGTATCTGACGTTTACACTTATAATGTTCATCAAGTTGGTGTTTTTAATGATATAATTTTCATTTTCATTTCAACTTGTAAACGCTCGGACATGCCAACACCATTTTGGAATATTGGACAAGGTCCAAACTCCTAGGAGCAAACTGGCCAAAGAACAGTTGAAAAAACAAAATACCCATTGTAAAAAGGAAATAAAGAGGTGAACTCATCCAAAACCATGCTAGATCCATACATTTCTTTGGAATAGGGCTCACCACTCTTCAAAAAGAGTTCAGCATTCTCCTCTCTTGGTCTAGGCAGTTTCAGAAGGATGTACTTTTATTTATACAAAATGGGATTTGAGCTATGAAAAAAACCAATTTGGAACTTTTGAAGTTTATCCTAGGTATTTAACCTAGGAAAGTTTTCTGAGCTTGAAGTCTACTACTGTACTACTAGCACCATTTACGTCATTAAAAATCATCGCTAAATTGAACTTTTTGTTTTTTCTTGAGCGAGGGCACTTTTATCGATAAATGAAAGGCCAAAAACACAAAAACTAGAGAGGGCAAGAACCTGAGAGAAAAATAAAATAAAAAATATAAATCATCGAAATCTGTAAGAGCATCTCCAATGCAAGGGGTAGAGGTCGTAAATTAGCATGACACATAGGATTTAATACTTTTTTCACCAAAATTTCATCTCCAATGCAAAGGTGAGGGTGTAAGATGACATGGCTAAAGTTGGGGTAAAGAAGAAAGTCTAAATAAGACTTTCTTCATGACCTTGGGTCATAAGTCCACATCATCTTTTGTGTCCAGATTTAGACAAAAAGTGTAAGATAAGACCTTGGGGATTGGAGATGAATTTTAGGTAGTGAGCCTTTCTCTTTATTAGTTTTTGTCCTATAATAAATGACCCACAACCAAAAAGTATAAATAAGACATCCACATAGGATGACCTTGACCATTACCATTTGAGATGCTCTAAGAACAAAGACTACTTCTATCCCTAAATAAAACGCATCAAGGACGTGCAAGACACAAAGCAGCCCACGTCTTATGAACTGATTCCCTTGCAAGTATATACTGTATTACTAACCATGGAAGGTGGAATTCCATACAACTATCCATTAAAATATCCATCAAAAAATTTCTTCAGAAATAAATATGATTATGATACAAATTTATTATAAACTACACCCACGGTCCATGACTCCGGAATAAAAATGATTTATGTTGAGAAATGGTATACTTGCTCAATTAATTATACAAAAACCATAGTGTAGATAGGATCATCGACTCATTGCCAAGCAACTCCCATTGGTGGAACTCCACCCACCTAGTATTCCGACGTGTACTAAGTCTTTTAAAATAGAAGTCTACTCCCAATGCAGAGAGCGGTTCTCTCCAAAATGCACCTATTGGCCTATACAGATCCTAATAAGATCGATAAAACAAAATCGAAAAAGAAAAAACATTTAGGACTATCTAAAATAGTGCTTAATGAGGTAAATTGTGGTAAATTCTACGCGCCCACAATAATAATTTTGGATATTAGGATAATTTGATAAGTTGGCCATTTAGTGGTTTGAATCCGGAAACAGATTTCTGGGTAGTTTTGAGAAGTTACTCTTTTATTTGTTTGATGCGTGAAAATTTTAGGATCGAACATTCGCTGTTGAAAGAGAAAAATGGCACGGTGAAAAGATGAGGGAAAAAAGTGAAATAACTTAAATATTTTTTATGGAAAAGGGATAAACATATTGAAACTGGAATAAATAAGACCACTACAAAAAAGTGGCTTCCCTGTATAAATTACAGAAGCGCTACAATGTAGTTAAAAAACAAGAAAGACAAACCATAACAAAGTGACAAACCTAATTTCACCACGACGGAGAAAGAGATAACAATTGATTTTTTCTACACACAATGCAGCCATTTTTTTATTTTTATTTTTTTGACTTAAAATGTTAAATGCACTAATAAAAGGAGAAAAGGAATACAAGATTAGAATGCCTAGGCGATTTCAGAGGCGAGATAATCTAGCACCATAATACAAAGAAAGCAAACCAAAAAGGCGGTAAAGCCAACACCCAAAAGAACCCTAAGTTTGGGGGTAGTAACTGTTCTTGTGATCGTCAAGTATCCCTAATTAAAGCTTCTAACTTGGAACTCGAGCTTTGCGCGTCTATTCAGACTCCGCAACCCGATTCTCCAAATACTGTCCAGGAGGAGACCCAGGTATTAGAGACTCGTTTTTCGGATGAATCTATTTATCGAGACACACATATGAAGCTCAAATGTGCGTCCCAAATAAATCCAGTTGTCTTGACAGAAACCTTAGATGAGAATGTGCTCTTTCTATTCATTTTTATGAACCAGTGCAGTTGTCTCATATTTGTGTTAGCTCTATTTGGTCTTATGGACCCGCAACTATTTCAGCCACTGATGTATGACTTTGGAAGGTGAAGATCCTTTTTGAGGTACTTGATGTTTGGCTGACGAATTTAAACTTAGCATTCCTTGGGAGGTGTCCCTTGGTCATGCAACACGGTAATATTTTTCCTCATTTCCTTTCCTTCTAGTGGTAATAGTTTCTCCTTGTTCATGCTTTCAATTTTATATTTAGAACATTGAGGACAATGTTAGATTTAAGTTTAGCAATATGGGAGAAACTTTTAGTTGCATTTTACACACCAGAGCCTAGAAATTTATGCCTATTAAGGATAACAATAACCAATCTAAGTGGATGGAAGCACCTTGGTTGTAGGAGTTGAGGAACCAATCTGAGTGGATGGAAGCATCTAAATAGAGTCTATTCATAAAAGTAGAGAGCTCAGGCGTTATAAATAAAATGGTAGTTTCGCTATATCTCGTTTAGTCCTTTTCACCTTCTGTTTTATTTTATTTTTTTGAAAATATGTTTCTCTAAGTGATTCAAACAAGGCACAAGCATCGAATGGTTACCATTGCTAGGGTGAAATAGAGTGATTGAGTTACCATATATATATATATATATATATATATATATATATATTAAAAAGAAATTGAAATTTAAAAAAAAAAATAAAAAAAAAAATTAGACCAGACCAACCGGAATAAATTCAATAAAATCGACCACTGGTTCCCTTGTATATACCAACTGAGTTGATTTAGAGTTAAGATTATCAACCACTGGTTCCCTTGTATATGCCAGTTGTGTTGATATTAGTCAGACCGATATCTCAGTCCATTAGGATAGGTTCATCCTGGAAGTGTCCTTCAGACAAATATGGGAAACACCGTTCACCTTAGTCAACATCTAAAACCATCTACGTTTTCTCTATTTCCATCTTCTTAATCTATTCATGTGATTTGTTGATTCTGGATATTGATGTCCATAGTGCGACTATCTTAGTAGAGCTCTGTCACTTATATATGAATTTTAGTATGTGAGTGCAAACTCATGTCCATCAATTGGAATTTCGCATCAGGATACTTCCTCCTGTAGTCAATAAGAGTACGCCAACCAAGCAGATTCTTTAGTTCCGTTCAAGGTTCTACGTAGATAGTTAAGGTCTGGAGTAAAGTATTTTTGGGTACACGTCTAGTAAACCCTCTCGAGACTATAACTCGGCTACTAGGGAAACCTAGGGGTTCAAAGGCTTGTTGCACACGCTAAGTACAATTGCGTTGCCTGCGACAATAAGTTAGGATTTTATTTTCTAGATTAGTTTGGAGTTATTTGATAGACACATTTTTGTATCTAAGTTGTCCTCAATTTTCTGTATTGTTGGTACTCGATTTTGTACTTAATATGGTGTTTTATGTGTTTGTATGTATTTTTGAGAAATAAATATTTTTTAAAAATTCGGCTCGAAAATTATTCGGGGCACCCCCATAGGACAGGTGCTAAATGGACCCCGGTTTTGGACAAGGGGCACCTCAATTACTAAGGGGCACCTTATTTTCTGTTTGCACCCAAGGGCACCAACAACTATTCGCATGCCATTTCTGTTAGGGGGAGGTCATCCCTTACCTTTCAAATTTCATAATTGGCGGGAAAAGCAACTCGCAACTAGAAAAATTAGGTTTTGTGATTTGGGCGTGCTTTAGGGAGACTATATGGCTGGAATTAATTGGGTCTTCTTTATTGTGTATAACAAGCCTGATATGGGCGTCGGAAACAACAAAATTGGGCTGGATAATCACGGTGAAGAAAACAGGGAAGAAGTGAAAAATATGATACTTCTGTGAAGAATTTCTGGAAGTTTTAGCGAGATTTAATTGCCCCAATGAGTTGTAATCACCCTGTAACGGTTGAACAGGGTTGGTAACGTGTTTAGTTCCACAAATTTTGGCTGAATCGTTGGATTGAAGCAAACAGAGGAATTGGTTTATATTTGATTTACAGCAAGTTTGAGAAGTGTACTGCACGCGTTTGGAGAAACTTACTGTAATTTGGAGCATGACTGAGATAAATTAGGAAGGTTGGATAGCAGCAGATGCATGGTTGAGATAAAAAAAAGAAAAAAAAAATATCTCGAGAATATATTCTTTTACTACCAACTCGAGAATATATTCAGTATGATATATAAAGGGTGTTGGTGTATCAGAGAGGTGTTACGGAGAGTTTGGGAGAGTTTAGAGCGACAACAAAGGAGATTGCTCGAGTTGCAGAGAATACTTTTCTGCTGGTGCTGTGAAGAACACGAAGAACAAGAGTTGCCTAAGAATGAGTTTGTAACGGTGACAGCGACTGTTTATTTTATCGTTCTCTGTAACAGTTGAGTTTGTAACAAATATAAGTGTTACAAACCCGGTTTAATTATTATTTTCTCCTATTTCATTATTTGTGAACACTTTTTGAGCAATGAAATCAAATTTTGAGCGTGTTTCCATCATGATGAGCTAAACTCTATCCCTTGGTTGAAAGAGGAAGCCATTCTCTCAAGATTATGTGGTAATTTTTATTTAATAAATTTATGCAATATTTTTATATGATTAATTGCATTGATAAAAAGATGAATTAAATGATATTTACTAATCAAATGTGTTTTCTCTTGATGATGCATGCTTAGCTTTAGTCTCTTGATGCGTTATACTTTCGACTAACATTTGATATTTTTAAATCTGATTTTGGCGATAATTTAGAATCGAATCAATTGTTCAAATTGCATGATATGAATTAATTTTTGTACCACATAATTATTGATTAATGGTTGAATCCTAACCCTAGTTTCTCCATAATATTCACAACACTTTTTATTTTTGAATTTGATATACTTTCAGTTTTATTAAGTTTGAAAATTGAACCTTCACAAGTCCTGAACGAACTAATTTACTACAACAAAATTGATATTCATATCAAATATTTGTTGCAATTCAAAAGGGGCTTGCGGCACAACTGGTTGCTCGCTTGTCTGCTTCATCGATGTAATTAAAGTAATTAATTAAATTTTTTTTTTTTAAATAACTTATTCGAATCAAAGGTTCAAACTATGTTTTATTATTGTAGACAAACCACCATTTCAGTTGGACTTTTTAGAAACCCTTTTGAACTTTTAAACAATTTTTTCTTTATCAATTGGGACTTTTTTTTAACTTAATAGCCTCAAATATTCATAGTAAGGTATCAATTTTTCCATAATTGGAACAATGATACATTATTACATTTTCATTCTAGTTCTGAGTATTTAGATAAGTTAGGATCGCCCAAAGGCTGTGATCAACCCTGCTATGTTTGATCATATACTTGTTACAAAAAACAACTAGTTTTGCACCCCAAATTATATTTTCTCTCCTCACCAGGCTGAAATCTATGACTTTGAAATTTATATCAAATTTTTCTTTGTTGTAAAAATTTTAACTGATCTTGTATTTCTGTTAAAGACTCTCGTCGGTTACTTCAACCTCCATCTTCACCTAAAGGCAAGTTTGTTCTTGCTTTATTAGGTTGGTTGTGTTTATTTAAGTTTCCTATTTGTATTGGTAGTTCAAAATCATTATAGGGGCAAACCATAAATCAATCCGTTTTCGGAACCTTAAATTGCATATGAATTGCAGACGTCGTTTTTCTTGTAAATCAATTTACAACTGTTGGTTGGTGCTGAGTTTTTTATATGTTGTATTTTATTGTGTTATCTATATTAGTTTAAATTTTGAGAGTGATCAAATATTGTTAAGGCCTTGAATCGATTGATTTAGCTAACTGCCTTCCTGAAGGACTTTAATTCCGTGGAGGACTGTTTGAGTTCATGTATTGTACGATCTAACCATTAGATCTTGCCCATTGTTTGATATGGATTCATGTATGATGTGGTAAACACCCCGTAATAGTCTCATAAGGATCAGACATAGGTAGGTACCGAAGAAGCTTTTACAACGTTAACTGCGTCTAGAGATTTCCACCACATACCAGGATAAATGAACGATTTGTATCTCGAAATCCAACCGTTATATGTTGCTCATATTTTTACCGTGTATGAAACCTGTTATTTTTATTATTTTTTACATATTTCAGGAAGATCGGACTTCGTTTGGTACCCCATAAACCCTGATAGATCGGACTATGTGAGTAGAGACCATGTCGAAATGAATTCTATTGAATAACAGATTCCGAAGAATCTAGCCATTACAACATGATGAAAATTTCATATGTTATAGGCTAGGTTCGTATGAGTTTCCAGTTTAAATTTCATGAATATCAGGTAAGCGCAACGTCACTTTTTTCCATGTACTATTAGCTCTTGTTGTTCGAAATGTTTACGTCTTTTCTGTTATATTCGTTGTGGTGTGTGTGTGTTTGGTTGCTTTGCTTTGCTTGTGGATATTTGTATTTGTTGTGTTTCCGACATCAGAGGCCACAACTGTGCATTATAGATATCTTGTGCGTTGCGGTGGGCAGTGGGATACAATTATTCAATAAATTGCTTGTGTGTCTCCGTGGGATGTTCTTATGTATGTTTTTGTCTTATGTATATGTGGCTTTAAATAGTTACATGGTAAAGAAATGTTTCAAGTTACTGAACTTGATCCTTGTGAAAGGTTACGAACTAGTGAACTTTATTAGCGTTTACGATGTTGTCTCATAGCTAGTATAGTTATTTTTACATGATACTTTGATGCTTTTATATTCAACGTTTGAACGGATGGACTAAGAGTGAAGTTGCAATTTCCAAGGCTCTGACCTTGTGTTGATTTTCAGTTTCTGATAGCAGATCGAGTAACTAAATAATTAATCTTGGATTTTTCTAGAGATTCCGCTGCAGTATCTGGGAAGAAGTGGGACCCCTTCCTTGATGAAGTTTTCTTCTAAATTTCTTTTCCCTTATCAAAAAGGTTAACACGTTGTTAAATATTATGTTCTTAATAAGTTTTCCTATCAAAACTTTGTTAAAACATAATTCTTTCATTATTCGAATGTGTTGTTTTATTTTATTTCGTAACTTGTTAATGTGATAAAATTCTTTCCTTTCTATTTTATTTAAAACAAATATTTTTCTCATCTAGTGTGAGCTATGTGGATGTTGCATTCATGTAATGAAAAACCTTGCATTATTAATGATAGGGCCGGTCGGACTATTGTTGATGATTCGGGTGGTCACACAGCAGCAACAAGGTTGGTTCTGAATCACTTGTAAAAGAATACTTGTGGCCACTCCAATGTGTTGCCCATTGGAAAAATGCATCTGCTCCAACTTTTTCCTCTTTGGTTGTACAGTCAGCATAAATCCCTCTAACTTCTCTAATTGTACCTATATGGTCACATAAAGTCAACCAATTCCAACTTATGTTGTAGATTCAATTCTATTAAGGACTATGTTTATTTTAAGAGTCATTTATTTTCCCATAATGGTAGTAGTCTGTTTGGTGCAACTTCTAAGGGTAGTAGTCATCTGTAATGTGTCATCTTTTTTTGGGTTGTAATACAAATCATCCATTATACTATGGCCTGGCTTCTTTATTGTATTGTAACTATTAATGAACTTGATTATGTTATTTGCACCATTTTATCTTCCATGTTTAAAAACTACCTTGCACCTTATTTTCCAAATGAACCAAAGTACAGTACTGCATAAGACTTGTCAACCAATATCATAATCTCTTCTTTGAGGATTAGCAAAACAGTTAGTAAGCCAATCATGGAAAGTAGCATTACCATTTCTAATGAAGTCCATACCAAAATTAAAGTGCATCCATACCCGAGATAAAAAAAAATCCGCCCATAGTCTACCTCAGACCATATATACTCAATATTGTCCCGTGGAAAGAAATGACCAAATCTAGTCTCGTATTTCTCTAATAGCTAATCTGCCCTGGAAGGAGTTGTTTTTTTTTCCTCTTCTTATCTCTCTTAGTTTTCTCTTTTGGTTTTCCTTCCAGTTTGGCTTTGTCCAAGTTTTGTCCGTGTTTATTTTGGTTTGGTGGTTGGTTGCCACTTTGGCTTTCCTTCCTGTTCTAATAAATCTTTCTTTATCGAGCACAAAGAAAGAAAGAAAAAAAAACTTTTGTTCCTTTTTTACTTTTCTTTTGAAATTAGTGATTTACTTTAATTAAAAAAACAAAAAAACAAAAAAAAGGAACCCACAATTGGGGGATATCAAATCTAATTGGGGATATGACTAGATGACAAAATAGGGATCCAAATATCCTAGCTGGGTTACCCCTTATCTAATTAAATTATTAATTCCTAATCTAACCCTCCCGATCAAAATTAGTTATTAATCCAGATTAGTAAAATGTTAATGATTTGGGGATATAATTTGTGTATTTATGTTTATTTGAATTTGTGTGTGTTAGTTTAGAGGGAAAAAAATTTTTGAGTAGAATTTTTTTTTTTGAAAATGGAAGATGATTGTGATGAGAGACTTGGCAATTTCTTGAATCTTTAGCTCAATTACAACAACAATCATCTCTTCAATCTTCGATTAATGATAACAACTCACAATTGTTGTATGATGAACCAACACCTTTGAATCATTATTTTCTTGACCATGAAATGTGTTGTGAAGAACCAACTCAAGAAAGTAAACATGTTCAGCATATAAGAAACCCCAACACACGGGTAATCCACCATTGTTGCAGCTGAAAAAGCTTGGTGTCGGTATGGTATTCAACCAAAAACCCATGCGGGCAATTGTTGGAATTTTTTTTCTGGTTTTGATCTTCAGAATGTTGATTTTTTTCTGGTTTTGATCTTCAGAATGTTGATTTTTTTCTAGTTTTGAACAGGTACCGGCATGGTAATCTAGTTTTCGAGCATGCCGGTACATGTTCCGGCATAGTATTTTGCTTAAATTTCTATGCCGGAACAGGATGAAAAGTATCCAGAATGTTGATTTTTTTTTTCACTTGACTACTAGGCATTGATAGGAAATTATCGAGCATGCCGGTATCATGTTCCGGCATATGGTCTTCATCAATTCCGGCATGGTCTTCATCACTTCCATTTTGAATTTTTTCTGGTATTAATCAGTCCAATTCGGGCATGGTCAGTTGATATGAAGACCATGCCGGTATTGTTTTCCGAGATAGCATGTTGCCTTATTTTCTATGCCTAGGAAGTGGGTGATTAATACCAGAAAAAATTCAAACGGAAGTGATGAAGACCATGCCGGAAGTGATGAAGACCATATGCTTGGAACATGATACCGGCATGGTCTTCATCAATTCGGCATGGTCATCATCACTTTCAAGATGATCTTCATCACTTCCGAATAAAAAAATTGGTTTCCAAAGTGAGGAGAAGAGAATTTGATATAGAGTGGGGAGAGTTTAGAATTTGAAAGGTCATCATCACTTTCAGCATGATCTTCATCACTTCCGAATAAAAAAAAATTGGTTTCCAAAGTGAGGAGAAGAGAATTTGATATAGAGTGGGGAGAGTTTAGAATTTGAAAGGGAATGGGAAATATTTGGGTTTCAAAGCTCCACCCCTAAATAAGATTAATAAGAAGTGGAGATGGAAATGGGGGATATGATTTTGTTTTTGATTTTAAGTTTTTGATTTTTATTTTGTGGGAAGGGTATTTTAGTATTTTCATAACCAATGGCCACCCCTTAGCCGAAATCATGGGTTGGGGGAAGTAATTCATATCCCCAATTAGTTTTCATATCCCCCAATTAAAAGTTCTTATAGCGAAGTACTTTTTTACTTTTCTTTTGAAATTAGTGATTTACTTTAATTAAAAAAACAAAAAAACAAAAAAAGTACACTTCGCTATAAGGAGCAATATGTTGATTCCTAGTCACACAAAAGTTTTTATACGTTAATTGTCCGAGCAATCAAATTACACTTCTGGAATCCGAAGGATCATAATATTTGCAGTGGAAGATAATGGTTTTACAGACAGCGCCACCGAGTCATTATGTCCCTAATTTAGTTACAATAGAAAACCAAATATATAATCAAGCGTTTGGATTATTGCACTTCCTAGTATAATGATCGGGATTGTTGATTCTATAGAGTTTTTGTTGTTGCTTGAGGAAGGAATCCTTGGTTCAGTACTATTTCTATCGCCAGATGTGTTGGTGACAGACAAGTTTGGATTCTCGGAAGCACTACAAAATCAATATGAAATACTTAACTGACAATTAATGAACGATAATGAGAATGAGTTGTTTCGAGCAAAATACAATGTTCACTTACAAAAACTTTAAATTGGCATTGTTTAATATTGATGAAGGTACTGCCCCAGCAAAATCATTATCTGCCAAATTTCTATAGAGTATATATCCAGAAAAAGATTTGAGTACGTTAAAAAAACCCAAAAAAAGATTAATTGAAAGTACTACAAATGAAAACTTTGAACTTACAATACAACGAGATTCGGGAATGTGCCAAGAAAATCAGGAATTGCTTTCGTCAAACTGTTATTGTGTAAATCTCTGCGAATTAAAGAAAGGTTAATATTCAAAACACGGCACCGAGGAGAAAAAACAAAAGTATACTAGTTGCATCAAATGACACACACAAAAGAAAAGTCCTAATTAATGCAACTGTTTCCTTGACTCACATGAACCTGAGGGCATCCATGGCACTAAAATCTGGTAGAGTACCTACTAACCCAGAGTCATTGAGATATCTGTAAAACACCCATGATTAAAAAAAGGAAAAAAGGTGTCCGTTAGAAGCTGCGAAACCGAGGCACTGGGGTGGAGAGAGCAAGCACTACGTGCTATGACAAAACAATGAGTTTAACTGCGATTTTTACAGAAAATGTATACTTACAATGCTATAACTCGAGGAGAGTCAGCATTAGAATCACAAGAAACCCAATCCCAAGTATATGGTGAAGGTAAACAAGGATCACCAAGCCAATGAGTTCACTGATCAAAACGAAACACTAATTAATAAGGAAAAAAATTGTATTTTTTCTTAATTTTTTGGGAAGAGAGAGAGAGAAAACTATACCATCCTTTGAATTGGTTCCTTTAACTAATTTAGGACCAATTATAAATGCTTCAAGGGCATTGATCAATGGAGGTAGATTTGAATCATTTGTTGCATCCAAAACGATCTGGTATTCTTGGTATGAGTCAGCAGTTACATTTTCAACATAAACCACCAGTGCGTGTCCATAAGGTGGGATCACAGTGCCATATTCTTTACGATTAAAATGCTCAGTATCATCATATGTATACACTGTTATGTCGAACGATCGTTCCTGTGTAGAATTCAATTCGCTCACTTCTGAAAAATATGCATTGAAATTAATAGGAAAATTATAATGTGGACTAGTATCAAAATTATGACTGATCCATAACCGCCCGGAGATATTCTTAAGCATTAGTGCCGTTGTGAATAGACCCTTTGGAACATTATTGCGAACGCTGGCTTTAAAGGATGGCGAGTTATTTTCAACCAAAATTGCGCCACCACCACTAATGTTGCTTAGTGGACCAGCTTTGTCCCAAATTCGATCACAACTATCTTCGGGGTACCTAATTAAACATATGAAGATCAACCAAGATTCTTAGTATCGATAGCGGGTAAGTAATTAGTTAGTCATCAAATGTTGAAAAGGACGACACATGCGTACCTTACAATTGTGTTGGTACCATAAGCTTCTCTTTGCATAAAAATTAAGGGATAATCTGAATCCACATAACCATAAATATCAGAATCCAAACTTCTTACTTCAAGAGCCGATATAAACGGTGAGACATCACGCATAGTTTGAGAAAGACATATGAATATAGTGTTTCCACGGTTCAATGAGTACACCACTTCCTTGTATACGACTTCGGTCATTGATGTTCTGACATATGCCCATCCGTTTCCATTGAATTGAAGTTGGAAACTTGGAGGATCTGATTTGTTGTCATAGTTACCATAGTAGAAACTAGCCCGGACAAGGACCCTTTCAACCTTTGTGTCATCCTCAGATGTATTATTAACATCTATTGAGTAACAATTTTTTTTTCGAGTTGGGAATTCTCTAATAGTGCTCAAAACACGAGAATCCCAGCCATCCGGTATATCTTTTGTTATGACTTTCCGAGCTTCTCCTGTTTTTACATACTGATTATCCCCAACCCATACGATTGAACGTGTATCAGTGTGAGGTTCCAATGAGGAAGAACCACAGTCTATGCTCACAAACACTGTAAATACAATCATAAAATGTCAGACTTAATTGGTTTCTCAATAACTAAGTCTGTGAACAAAAAATGTAAATTTTAGTGATGAAGAACCTCACCTTTCGCCGATACCAAGTTAGTAGACGAGGGGTGTGAAAAGAGCAAAAGAATAAGAAGATTGAAACCTAGGGTATGCATGTTAGTTTTGTTATGAGGAGTGCTGAAGGAGACTGTAAGCTCTTAATTATGTGGGTTCCATGAAAAAATACAATCCTACTGGTGATATATAAATTTTTCATTTTCTTTTGAACTTGTTATTTTTTATTTTTTATTATATATTTTTTTTGTTGTTGTTGATAAATCTCAAGAAAAAATCAAGTCATTGAATTTTTTTAGCAAAAACTATTGCAAGTGGCGTTGGAAAGCTGTTAAAGTCATCACTGACGACGTGCAAGACATATATAACCTGTAACCACGCCACACCTTGCTTACCACTTAATGAATCCCCATAAGCCGTATGTGTGTTCTTGCCATGGAAGCAGGAATTCATTGCAACAACCATTAAGAAATCCAGATTCTAATAGAAAAATATTCTTCATCAAGAACTATACGCCTGACGACTAGCTCAGGAATGTAACACCAAAGTAAAGATAGATCATCGGTCGAACAACTCCTATTGGTGGAACTCCACCAAGTATTCAGACGTGGTAACATTAACTTTGCGAATTATTTATGATGACCAGGTTTTTATATCTTATATTCGTTGATAATTTTAGGTCCTTGAGCTTGACCCAACAATCGACCAGTTTACTGTTAAAAATTCTTATAATTTTGACATTGAATAATATTTGCGGAGGTATACGAGCATAGTGGTGTTGCTCGTATAGAGCTCCTAGAACTCTAATAGTGAAGGTGGAAGCAAGGACTTTCTAACTTTGAAATTTCTCTTCAATTAATCTTCTTGCTTGCTTTACAAATGACACACGGCTTGCCTATTTATAGGCTTTACAACCGACTTCCTAACTCTAGAAGTCTCTCTGACTATCTAGTCTAACATCCTATCTAGAAGATTCTTCCCACTCACATTTCTTTTACATCTTTTACATTTACATTAAGGTACTTACTTGACCGACCTTCTCTAGAATTATCTAGAGAACATTTCGACTAGAACATACTTCAATTGATATTTCCAAATGACTACTGACTTAGCTAACTCTAGAACATTCTAGAGTGCTTATTTTTAACACATTTCTATATTTGTCTAGAACATTCTATCCCATTACAAATTACATGTTCCAACACCCCCTCTTAATTTGTAATGTCCTCTTTATGATATTCACCCAGACTTCAATTGCCATTAGCCTCTTGTGCTCGTGTTCGCGATTTTCGCATCTGATAGCTCTTGTCTTCTAATATTGTCTCCATATCTCATGCCTTGGATCTTCCTTAACGCCTTGGCATCTTCGCATCCCGATCGTTGTAGATTCAGTGGTTGTGCCTTGTGCCGGTACTCTTCTTCTCCTTCACGGTTTAGACCGAACTTGACCGTCTTATATACAGAGGCTTTGCCTTCTGTTGATATTCCTCGCCTTTCACGAAACTTGACCATCATAGGTTCAGAGGTTCCGCCCACTCAACTTTAATTGTGAGTAGAAATTTTGTACAAGATGGTTCTTTGCCATCGTTGTCATTTGAGGAGGCATTCTTTGATGCTCTCTTCCCTCAATTATTTTTAGAAAATGCACTCTTTGGCGCATCTCTTTGCGAGGATGGAAATTTTCTTCTTGCTTTCTATCTTTCTCTATTTTTAACGAAAGGAGGAGATTTCACTTGAACAGAAATTTTATAGGCAATTTTGGTATAGCTCTTGGGCTATGACTCTTACTAGGCAGTCACTTGACTTGCTCTTAAACTGACTAACTTGGTTTGCTCATTTTTGTTTTTCAGTCATATGGAGACATTTCCATTCCTAAGGGCTACTTTATCTAACTAAATTTCACGAGCTGCTATATTTTTTTTTTTTTTTTTTTTTTTTTTTTTTTTTTCATGTTTTTCTAAACTTAGAATTTGGGTGATAAATAGTTTCTGTTGGGGGTTGTAAAACAAGTAGGGAACTTGGACAGTTGAGACGTACCTTGCGTTTTCTCATTTTCTTTGAACTTCATTTGTGTGGAATTATCACCTTCAGCTTGTAGCGGAAACTTCAACGCCCATTTGGATCGAACCCGCTCTGATACCATGTTAAAAATTCTTATAATTTTGACATTGAATAATATTTGCGGAGGTATACGAGCATAGTGGTGTTGCTCGTATAGAGCTCCTAGAACTCTAGTACTGAAGGTGGAAGCAAGGACTTTCTAACTTTGAAATTTCTCTTCAATTAATCTTCTTGCTTGCTTTACAAATGACACACGGCTTGCCTATTTATAGGCTTTACAACCGACTTCCCTAACTCTAGAAGTCTCTCTGACTATCTAGTCTAACATCCTATCTAGAAGATTCTTCCCACTCACATTTCTTTTACATCTTTTACATTTACATTAAGGTACTTACTTGACCGACCTTCTCTAGAATTATCTAGAGAACATTTCGACTAGAACATACTTCAATTGATATTTCCAAATGACTACTGACTTAGCTAACTCTAGAACATTCTAGAGTGCTTATTTTTAACACATTTCTATATTTGTCTAGAACATTCTATCCCATTACAAATTACATGTTCCAACATTTACTTGACCAAAACTCTTACAAAAAGAAAAATGTCTTAGCCGGTCGATTTTTGAATTTCTATCGTAGGATCTCATTTAGTCTGACTCTAAGAGAACTTTAGCCCTAATGGCCTAATTTCATTTATTCCCTGGGTTACCGTTAAACCTTGATTATCGTTCTGTTATTGTTTTTTTTTCTTCTTAAAAACCCTACTGGCAGTTGGGTTTTTTATTTCAAAAGGAGATTACTGGAAAATGAAGTTAACCAGTTATCTGCTCTACTGCTCAGAATTGGATCTTCTCCTCTTACTCTGGATAACTACACAGATAGAGTGTTTTCTGTCAAGACACTCTATTCTTGGCTAATAAAATCAGATGGAGTGAATAATTTTCCTTATAAATTTGCGTGGAACTGCAAAATACCATTTGAATATCGGATGAAGGATTTAAAACCACAACGGACGGTGAGATCCTACTACAAACTTGGTCATGACTTACAGAGGTTAGATCCTAAACAACAAATCGCTTATTGTGTGTAACTAATTATGCACTGATTGCGTTTTAGTCATCAAGAAAAATTTACATACAACGAGCAGAAATCTGTAAGATATATTAAGAAGTTTAGCCGACCAATATCGTGATACTCGTAGTGCCATAGTTCCGTATGAGAATAAGGATTCCGGAGCATTTTTTATTTTTTTTTACTCAATACAGGTATGATATTCAAAGAGTTCTCAATAACAAAGTAAGAAAAAACAACAACACAATATGAAGGAAAAAAAAAAACTAATAAGAAAAGAATAAAACACATATATATAAGGCCGCACTTATTATAAACTGCATCGATTGAAGAGGTGCGCGCTCAAAATACTGAAGATTCCTTACAATCATCGGGGACCTGTTATGTTTGTCGACAAGTTGTTTTCTCCGGAATAATCGAATGAAGATGTAGTACTATAAGAGCTGTTTGGCACACCATAGAGGTCACTTTCAGTCTTCACTGTCACGTTGTCAGAATCTTCATAGCATGGTTGATAAGTCGGTGCATCTTTCTCTAAGCTTCTCAGACCTTCTAGCTTTGCTGCAACTTGTTTCATTGTAGGTCTATCTTCTCCTTTTAAGTTCAGGCATTTCTTTGCAAGCTCTGCAACAACAAGTACATGCTCTGGCTTTCCTTCGCTCAATACTCGAGAGTCTAAAAGATGGGAGAAATCATTTGCTTCCAATAAAGAAATGAAATAAACAGCTAGATTTCTTTGTTCTTCTGACCTCTCAAATGAAAGGGCTTTTTCTCCTGTTAAGAGTTCTATAAGAACTACACCAAAACTATAAACATCACTTTTATCGGTCAGTTGGCTGGTACTGAAATATTCTGGATCCAGATATCCAAAAGTTCCTTGAACTCGTGTGTTTAAATGAGTTTGATCCAAAGGAACCAGCCTTGATGCTCCAAAGTCTGAGACTTTTGCAGTGTAATTTTCGTCTAGCAGTATGTTGGTAGACTTTATATCTCTATGGATGACGGGAATAGACGCAGATGAGTGTAAATATGCAAGTGCATTTGAAATTTCGGAAGCTATCCGCAGAAGACTTTTCCATGAAATGGAGGACATACCATCTTTACGATGAATATGTTCGTAAAGGGTACCATTGGAAACATATTCATAAACAAGCAATGGAACTTCAGTCTCTAGACAACAACCTAGGAGTTTCACCACGTTTCGATGGTTTATCTGACTTAGAATAACAAGCTCGTTTATGAATTGTTCTATTTGGCTCTGGTCAACTACTTGTGACTTCTTAATGGCAACTATACGTCTATCAGATAAAGTTCCTTTGTAAACGGTACCAAAGCCTCCTCGTCCAAGGATACAACTCTCCTCGTAATTATTGGTTGCTAATTCTAGGTCTTCTGGAGAAAATATCTTTGTCGTATCTACACCAACTTCATTCGAGGATAGTTTCTGTTTTAACAGCAATCCGCCATTTTGCTCAAAAAAATTCTTCCTATGTTTCATTTGCTTTCGTTTCTTTATGATCAAGTATAAACAAGAACCACCGATTATAAGAAAAGCTAATAACCCCAAACCAATACCTGCATCAACATGATCATTTCCTTTATATATAAAAGTAGTAATAAAGTCAATAACCAACGATTTAAGACAGGACATTGTTGTATCGGCAAGTTATTAAAGAATAGACGATACGTACCCAAAGTGACTCCTAATATTGGAAATTCCTGTTTCGGGATTATGCAACCGCTCCCATCTTTTCTTCCATCGCCAGAAATGCCTTTAGGGCAGGAACATTTGAAGCTCCCTATTGTATTTGTGCAAATATCTGTGCAGCGATTGATATTTTCATCCTCGCACTCGTTTATGTCTGTTAAGATGATATTTAAAACCACAGTAAAGAACATCGTATTCCTAATACCTAAGGAAATAAAACAACTACTTGACGTACCTTGGCATCCAGGTTTGAGATAAGGGTTTCCTTCGTAACCCTTGTCACAAACACATCGATAACCGGGATTGTTTACAGGATCCTTACAAGAACTATTGCCCTGGCACAAAAAAGTGGACGTATTTTTTGGCGCTTCTATACAAGTCTCCTTCCCTATTGCCCAATCAAGGACCATTGTTATATCATCTCTATCTTTTCTATGGATATCCACGAGATCTAATGCACTGAAATTGAAGCGGTCGGTCTCAGCAACAAAGGCGTAGCTGCAAGGATTGAATGGCCAAACTTCACTTTGGTTGCTACGTACAAACCCAAAAATCTCATGTACCCCCTTTGGTATTGGTGTTTCGCAACACCCACTGCCACCACAAGAACCCTCCATCACTTTTTTCCATGTCTCACAATTTGAATGACATTCAGCTGTGAATGTCTTTCTAGCACTATACAGTTGCATGAGTGCATAAGATGATGTATTGCACCCTAGAGCAAACACTCTGTTTTTGGTATGGGAGACCGTAAATGGAGTATCCTCTGAGGAAGCAGTGAAAATGCTACTAACTCTGGCCAAACCAGAATCAATGAAACAATTTTCTGATATTGGGCTTTTTACACGAATATCAGTGTCTGATATACCAAGTAATTCATCGCCAAATGTATCGGATCTACTGGTATAGAGAAAAGGCTTCGGTGGATCATAAGAAGTATCACATGTAACGTTGAAGCCAAGACCATAAATAGTTGGGTCAACAAAACAACCTTCCCAATGCCGAATGGATATGAAATGCTTATGTTCCCACATTTAGGTTGGCAGCCGGGCTTTGTCTGAACAAACACAGCAGCTGATGATGATATGGATATTAAGCAACTGATGATCAATGATATGATTACAGTCATTATGTATGTACTGCACAATTTTTTTTCTCTAGCAACGTAATGGGATAAATTCCCATATATATTTTTGTTGCTGCACAATGCTGAAGAAGCATACACTATTCGGGTTGGAATTATCTATGCAATACAATAACAACATTAATTAGCATATCTTATGAGGAGACATCTTATCACGATCTAGAAATAGAATTAACAAATTCAACCGACTTAGTCTTTGCTAATTAAGAATCCTAGAACATTGAAAGCATAACCTGTCGTTAAGGCTGGCAACCTCGTCTTAGCAGTTCATTAAAAGATATTTTTTCTTTTGTTATGATTAATTCTGGATAAGTTTATGGCCGCCTTTGACAATTCACTCCAATTTTAGTTTATTATGTTTAGGGGGATTTTGTGTTTCCCCCTCAAAAAAGATAGCTATTTTGCATTACCCCCTTTATAAATAGCTAATAGGTGAAACCCCCTCTCCGTCAATTTTACTGTCACTGCATAGTTAAGTAAGCACGTGCATTATGCGTGCCCCAAATTCATTCTCTTAAAAGAAACAGCAGATTCTCTTCCATATCGGCCATTGGAGCTTCTTTGCAAGCTGTAATTTTTATTCATAGAATCAGTTTCAGTGGACCTTACACAAATCGTTGAAAATAGGGGCACTAAACCTATTCTTAATCGAGTCATTATTTCCACGAAAATCCTAATTTACCCAATTCATCATTAATCAAAATAATGCCCTAATTTCAATCTTACGCAAAGAGATCTAAATCTTAAGTTTGATCAGTGACTTGATTATGATCTAGTTCTTCGGTAGCAGTACCAATCTGTGCACCAAATCCAAAAATTGAAAAGAACAAGCATCGGCAACAGTAATTTCTTTGATTAATAAGTTGTTCCTATCTTTTATGGCATCGGTATTAGCCTCCCGACGTAGCAAGTTCTTTGATCGAGAAAAAAAACACACTCACCAATAACACAGTTGAATGCATCGGTAATTACCTTCTTATATCTTAGGAACCATCATTAATTTGAATGATCATAAACACTCAGGAACTCCAAAGAATAGTGAATTGTATAACACAATTGAATTGTAAATTATGCTTACATAATTAAACAACCGATGAAAATCCATCTGCCATGAATATACAGCTCTGCAATTTTCTCTTCTCTTTCTATGAAACAGTGATGAAATTGATAAATTAAAAGAATAGAATAACCGTGTGGGGAAGAAGGCGGTGGAGGAATTGGAGATGGAGTAGGCGGGGAAGAAGATGACTGATGGTATTAAGGTTAATCTAGAAAAAAAAAAAAACCGGGACCGTCGGATTAGATTACGGAGTACATCTGTACACCTTTGTGTAAGGAATAATTATTTTATCATTCACACACGTGTATGGTGCATATTAACTTAACTATGCAGTGACGGCAAAGTTGACGGAGAGGGGGTTTCACCTATTAGCTATTTATAAAGGGGGTAATGCAAAATAGCTATCTTTTTTGAGGGGGAAACACAAAATCCCCTTTATGTTTATAAGAAGGGGTCTCTTGAAATATCCCCTCTTACTCACAAAAAAAATTATATATAAATAAGTAAGCGGATAAGAAACTCTATTTTATTTTTTATTTTTTTATAGATCAGAAACTCTATTGTAATAGACACTGACAGTGACTTATTGGTTATTCGTGCAAAGATGTCCTTTTAGGAAGGGTGAGTATGGGCCGGTATGGACTGGTTTTTCCTCATCCGCATACAATCCAATTCACTACGGGTTTCAAATTTGGCATTCGCATCCAATTCAACATCCAACCGATTTGCATCAAATGGATGCACGGATGAACAGATTGGGTGCAGATAATCTAATGGATTTGTGTAAGTTAAGATTTATAATGAAAAAATAAAGCCACTTACACATTTTATATATGTACTAGATCTTAACCCTGCCGTAACGGCACGGGATGTTTTGTCTCTAATACGATATTGTTCACATTTCTCTTGCTTCATTTTATTCGTGAGTAATTATTTTGATATTCAAATAGGTTTTGGGAAACAAAATGGGTTACCCGATCTTTTTATTTTTTACTTAAGCATGTTATTCCAATTTATTATCTCGGACGGAGTAATAATGTTGTGCCAACATGAAAATAAAATAAAAATACAAAAAATAAAATTTTTCCCATTTATTGTTCCATCATACCATAATTTCAAACTTCAAAAAGAATATTTCATCTAACAATTACATATACCTAAACTGCCAATCCAACTCCATGATGTTTATGGATACATTTGTTCCTAAATCATTGATAACTAAGGCTCTAAGGAGTGAAGCAAAAACCCATAATATTTTCCCTACTATAGATAAACACTATTTATTTATTTTTTGCATATGTGAGAGTTATAAAATGAAGAACCCTTGGCTATTGGAAGGCTGAGATATACACATGTGAGTTGAAAAAAATAAACTTATAATAGTAAATCAAAACATGTGTAAGATTCTTTCTCAATCATATTGATAACATAATATTGAAGAAATTCGTGGATAAAAAGATTTCACACCAACTATGCTAAGTAGTGCATGAATGACGTTCTCACATCTAGTGTTACTCAAGTAATTTGGAGTTTTAAAGAGCATAGTCATATTGATATTTGTATCTACATAAATTCAACTAACCTTCCGAAGAAAAATTATTAGTTTCAAGGTAGAGCCGACACAAACTTCTGTCGCCTTCAATGTATACAACACACATTGGGTTTAATCGGACTTGAGATTAAACAAATACCCCAATATTAGTCAAATAATGTCTACAAATACGGGATCGAAACAATGTGCTAACGGGAAAAATGAGAGACTAACATCAGTTCTACAAAGAAAATACCCTATATGTATCAAAGTTTGTTAACCAAACATGTATTCAAATTAAAAAGTCATCAACTTAACACAAAAATATAAAAGAACCCAAGTTAAATCAATACTTGCATAAACAAAACTTATAAGAGAATTTTATAATTATTAAATACCTTTAAAATCACTATTAGAGATTTAATTGCATGCCTCGCAACGGTAGGACGAAATCACCAGATTAATTTGTAGAAATTTCACTGGATATGTAGCAATTCAGAGAAGTTTACACTGGTGGTGATGCGTTCCATCTAAGTGTTGTTCGATTGATTATTTTTTTTAGAAGGTTTCGGTTTTCATTGGAGAAACCGAGAGGGAGCGTTTCATTATATTCATTATCATTCAGAAATCCAAGACCAACTCGCCCTATGCTTACGGGACCTCAATACAACCTTAGATTTATCTATTGGACGGAGAAACCTTGATACTAAATATGTAGTTTTTAGTGTTATTTATTATATAACGTGATATCCAAATGTTTTTTTATTCTTCTTAATTTTCATGTATTTTAACCGAGTTTATATTAGCATTAAGACGATCAACCACATTTCTAATTTATAGTGTTATCCTTTTGTAGCAGCACATAATTAACATAGTCAATTACTACTCATCAAAACCGGCCTCCGTACCACAATCCACCGGATATTACTTCTTTCTCCACCACCACCATTTTCCATCCCTCGTAGAATATTGGGCGCACTTATAACTTTTAATCCCACACGTCATGTATAAAGTTTAGATTTAACAAACTTAGGTCGTCAATTAATTTATTCAACTATATGTTTTTTGTTAATCTGAAAATCATGCGTACTGAACGGTTACCAAAGATAGCGGTGACACCAAAAACAACCATTTTGTCTTATATGATTTGGTATCATCCCAAAAGTATTTGTTATCCGCCTTTTTTGATCGTGTCAAAAACAACCAACTAAACTTTTCACAATACAATGTTACCCGTCATGTAAAAATTTTTATTATTTTTGATTCAAAAAGAAAAAACTAATACCACCGCCATTAAAACCATCCATCGCCACTATTTCTTCCACCAAAACTAATGTTACCGCCTCCACCACTTTGTAACACATTCCACCGCTTCCACCACTTACTTCTTCCTCTACTACCACCACCACCACTAATATCTATTGAAATAATTTTTGTCAAAATTATTACTTATTGATGGAGATATGTATTAATATTAATTAAGGGATATTTATGATGTAAAATTAATAAATCATTTATCATGAGAAGTTAATGTTTCCTAAATTAATAAAACACTTATACTAATTAATATTTAAGTTGAACAAACCATAACCATAGATTTATCTTCTCTCTAGACAAATCACTTATACTAATTAATAAAACACTTATACTAATTAATATTTAAGTTGAACAAACAACCACTGTTGATTTATCTTTTTATCAATTCCAACCAAGGTGGAACAATGGTTAGAGGCCACTCTTATGACACAATAGGTCATGAGTTCGAACCTCCCGTTATAATTTTTAAAATTCAATATCTTGACTTGAGTATTCATTTTTAATTCATAATATTGGAATGAACACCACGTGTGCGACTTGTAGGGTGTGGCACGGAGGATCACAGCCTTTGATTTATCTTTGCCAAGGATAAATCCGACCACCACTCATATAGGCAAAGTTAGCCTTGGCGCACGTGCGGGTTATGGGTGTGGTCTGCACAACCACGACCGTAGATTTATCTTTGCCCAGAATAAATCCTGGCCACCACTCAGAAACAAACTGTGCTTTTATATTGTAGATATAAATATAGAAGTGGCATGGACAACACTCCAAGCAAACACCTTACAAATTCCAAAACTATGTGTATATTTTCTAGAAACTATATAAATGCCCTTAATCTAACGGATATGGATGTCTAACGTATTTTCAAAGTTGTATCTGGGCCCAATCCGTAATCTGTTGGATCTCAAAAATCTCATCCACGTCCAACCTATTAGGTACCGGTTCGGGCATCCATCCGCAAAAATAGGGTTGGTCCGGTTAAATGAGCGGATTACGGGTAAAATGCCCATCCCTACCTGTTAGCTAGCTACCAGGTTTAAAGGATTTGACCATGTTTGGAGAAACGGTAATCAAGTTTATGCACGTGATTATTAAAGGAAGGATACTAAGTATCGATGGTTGACATTAATCATTAGCCTGATTAAATATTTTGACTTGTTCTCAGTCACATCACATGACACAACGTGACAAAGTTAACGAGTAATTGTCTTATCCGCTCCATCCACTACGGAAAAATAGTAATCTACAAGCCCAAAAATCAGTTGTCATACATGTACGACAACGTTTTTCCATAGGTTGCATAAGGGGGTTGTAGAAGGCCCTCAAATATTCACAACTCTTAGCAAGAGTCGTAAACATAGTTGTCGTTTTTGTACGACGCTTGCTTCAATTGTGAATGTCCTTCGAAATTTCCTCTTAATGCTAACACAACTCTTATCTTGGAATTTGACAACAGTGCTTAAGAGTTGTATGTCAGTTATTTGACAACAGTGGTTCGTAGTTGTATTTTACTTCTTTGACAACTATGGTTATGCTTGTAATGCGTTTCTTCGACATCCCTGATTAGAGTTGTATGTCGTTTCTTCGACAACCCAGGTTAGATTTGTATCCGTTTCTTCGACAATTTTGTTTAGAGTTGTATGTCATTTCTTCGATAACTGTGGTTTGAGTTGTATGTCATTTCTTCGACAAGTATGGTTATAGTTGTATTAACTTTCTTTGAAAATCTTTCATAGTAGTTGTGGTTATTTTTCATTTTTGAAAAAAAATATTAAAATTGCTCAGAGTAACATTCAATCAAATTATACCAGCATTCATTCAAAATGTGACATCATCCAAAATGTGACAGCATCCAAACATTTAAACAAAATTTACATCATTCACAACCTTGAATGAATCATTCAAAATATCCAGACCACAGAGCAACAACCAAAGTTTCCTGAAACTCTGTCAAAATAAAGATCAAGTCAGGTGGCTAGCCAAGCACTATAAATTCCTTGCCCCATGTGATGAAATTTCCTACAGCTTGAATGATAGTCTGACACTCACTGGTTTCCCTGTAGACAAGAGCATCATCCACAAAAGAAGTTTTCACGCCTACCTTGTATGCTCCAAAACCTATTGGCCTTCCATGGACACTTTTCTTTGGATCCGTTTCAGCAATAAATGCATCAGCAACAATCTCTCCATCAACGTACCAACTGAGCAACTTGCAAGGGTATCCTTCTCAACTCCCAACGGCTTTTGCACCACATTTACTCGCTCAATGGGCTGCCATTTTCACGGACCATGCTAGTGCTAGCATTGTTGTTGCTGGCATTTCCATACTACAGAAGAAAAAAAAAAGAAAATACCACATGTAAACAGACTTACTTTTGGAATGTACGGTGTTTTTACATGTAAACATGTAAAAAATACAAAATACAACAAAAATTGCAAGTGCAGAAACATGTAAATAGACTTACTTTAGGACTGGCCTTTTGCAAGTGTGATCCAACATGGCAGCAGACACATCTCAAGGACCGTTCCTATACAAAGACCAAAACGACAATATAAGGGGAAAGTTTGAACTCATAAACTGAGAAAAGAAAACTAAATCAATAATAAGATTCTCACCTCTAACATATTAAGTCTTTCATTCATTTCTAACATAGTTTCTCGACACTCCTTGATGATCTTCTTATAATGGGACTTGACAGCCATCTTTGTCTTTGTTACTCCAAACCCTACTCCTTTGAGTCGACCTGGTTTGTCATCACCAAGAGCTTTGACAAGAATATTATGCAGTTAAAGATGATCCAACAACATCATCATTCTCTTCTTGGGCTCTTGCAATTTTCTCCACGCATTTAGTCACATTTATAAATCAGTCGAACACATATATAAACAAAAACAAAGAAAGAAGTCTTTTGAGTACTCACTAAAGCTTCAACAACACCCAGATTTGGTTCCTTTCCTTCCTTTTGCTTGTGACCCGTTTTCCACATTTCCACTACGTCAATCTCTTCAGTTGTCTTCTTTTCCTTTTGTTGTAAACAACAGACAATTCCAGTTACTTAAAAAAACTACAAATAGGTTTAATCAATCATTACTAACATACATATGAATTTAAGTATGTTTTGTAGAACATACCATAGCCTCCTCCAGTCGAGCGTAACCTTGTCTATTGATTGTGTGTGGGGTGGTATGCTTCCTCCGAATTTCCTGCATTTTGAGTCTATTCGCCTAAAAAAGTAACGGAATATATGTTGTTAAGTAACAAAACATCACCAATAAAATTGACTGTCCAAAGAATTAATATAAAAGATAACACGATATAAACACTTACTCGGAATTCCTCCGAGCAAACATTTGTTTCTGAAAACTTCCCACTCATTATCCGACATGTTTTGTGGTTTAAGTGCTTTAATCTTCTTCTCCCTTTCTTCTTCTTCTAACTCATCAAGGGCGAGTATCTTACCAGCTTTCCTAGACCTAGCCTCTTTAAGATAACAACCCATCTTCCCATAGTAATAGTCTTTGTAAAGATCATCAACAATGAACCTCATCTGCAAATAACAAGTGAAAGAGTTGAGATTAAGATTGAAGGTTAAAAGATCTAAAGAGGTGAAGAGTTGAAGAGTTGAAGATCTAAGAAATTACCTTAACAATCTTTCATATATTATCTTTGGCATCTTTAGGGACCCCTCTCCAATCCTTTCAAGTTAATGAAATGTTTCGCCTAACTAAAACTCTCAACACACTTGCAAGTTGCACGAAAGCGCTACCAATGGGTTGATCCTTACTGTTAAAGCTAATAGTGGATTTGTTTGTTGGGTCCTCTGTTAGCCCAAGTGAAGACATCCGTGATGGGCCATGTGGAACATACTTTCTCTTCTCTTTTCCTTTTGAAACCTAAGCGTTTTAAGCAAAAGAGTTATTAAACAAGGATTGAAAAACTAAAATAAAGAAACAACTTAAAGCAACAACATAAGGAGTTATACCTCATCTGTTGTTTCCTTTTCATTCTCCGCGATTTCATTGTCACCAAAATTATCGGTTTTCCTTGTCTCCACCTTCCCCCTCTTGACATCTTCATCTTCATCTACATCTTCATCTTCATCATCATCTTCAACCATATCAACGAAGGTATCATTCGGATTCACGAGTTGTACATTGGGACATGGGACCGTTGATTGGTACAATTTTCGCCTCACTTTGTATTTTGCTTCTCAATAACTTCCTTAGATGTGGAACGTAATGGTTGAGATGCTCCGATGTGGACTGCAATGGTTGAGATCTTTGCGACACTTTCCGATTCCCAAATAAGCTTTTCCGTTTCCCAAGTGATGACCGTGTTGCAGCACTCTTCTCGGCGATAGGTGATGACATGTTCTTAAACCTAGGTGATGACCGTCTAGGTGTCTTTTCGAGGCTCGAGTTGGTGATTCGGTTGGAGTCTTTTCAATTGCGGGTTGCTCCGAATTCTTAAATCCGCTTAGGAGTTGTTTTCTTGTTATAAGACTTTGTCCGCTCTCCAGGACTCTTCTTCTTTTTCAAGATTATCTGCAACTATAAATTAAGTTAATCAAGAGGGTGGTAAATAAATTGACTTGAATAAATAAAAGAAACTGAGTCAAGAGATTGTATTACTACCTTATTCTTTGGGGATGGGACTGCCTTAGTCTTGGCAGCCTTGCTTACCTGCAACATAAAATGCATAACTCAGATAAAATGATAACACGATGATGCAGACAACTTGAACAGATGTGGCAATGTAATGGAGAAACTAAAAATTATAGTTGGAAGTAAAGAACTAAGTTGCAAGATATATACGCATATGAATTCACATCTCCGTATCTACAGAATCTACTTTCAGATAAGTAAGCACACACCACTTATAAATTTTAAACACCAACCATAAAGATAAGCATGCACTTACTTTATTCTTTGCCTTCAGACAACTCGGTCCTCGCCATTTTTGAACACGTACAACTACAAAAACAGGTCCAAAATTAGAAACAATAATCACACTTTTAACAAATGCAAAAATGCTATGGCCTTGGGTTTAAGCTCTCTTTAAACCCAAGGCCATGAGAGTAAGAACCAAGTGGAGGGCCAAACAAATAATTTCTACTAATTTGTATTATAAGGAATGATGCTGATTGGAACAAAAAGATCATCATGGAAAGATTAACATGCATTGTTTACCTAGCAGTGAATCCTATACTAAATTAGCACTATGCAGAATATTCATTTTAAGGTTTTACTTAGAATACTAACTCAGAAAGCTCATAAAGTTTAGCAGCAGAAAAAGCTTTCATAATTAGTTTCATTTGACAGAGGACCACCACTACCCATTAACAAATCAGATTTAATAAAACTATAAACATCCACCAACAATTATTAAACTCTCATAATTCAACAAACTCATTGACTTTTGTTCCACATTTCAACTAGTACTAGTATATTGATGCTGTTGAAGTACATACATTCAAAAAAGATCATTTTCGGTCTCCGATGGACAACCATCAATACTGGACGACCAATAACAACCTAATTAAGTATCAAAACCCGTATCATCTAGTAAACTTAGAATCTCTCGAACAGGGGTTGAAACAAACCGACATGACATTTTATTATTACTACGGTATGACGATGACCCAATTTTGAACAAGGGCCGAAACAAACTTAGACCTTAACAAACAGCTACATAGTGATTTCCTCATGTTTGTGATTATGTGTCCTGTAACTTCGCTTAATGCATGTATTTTATTTTGAACTTGTAAATTTTAAAGCATGAAAAGAGCTAAGTATGCACACAAGGTACAAAGAGAAACATATCATTGCTAGCCATTTTTGTTAATACTGTAATTCAAAAAAAGGAAAAAAGATCTTTCCAAATCCTCTGAAAGATCTTCAGCCTTTAGTTTTATAAGCTAATATAGAAAATCCTAAGTTAATTTTGTTAAGAACAAATCATTTATTAGTTGATTTTGTTAATTATTATGATATATTCATGCAAAATTAAAATTATAAGCTAATATAGAAAATCCTAAGCTAATTTTGTTAAGAACAAATCATTTATTAGTTGCTTTTGTTAATTATTATGATATATTCATGCAATTAATATAAAAATCATGGAAACAAACAACGGAAGATCAAATTTCTTCAATCCATGCCAAAGCAAACCAGTTTTGTAGAACGAAGAAAGCGACTTTAAAGGGAAAAATTAAATTAGAACTCGAATTAAGGGAAAAATCAAATTAGAACTCTAAAAACCCATAATTTTGGGTTTAGGGAAAATCAAAATTAACAGTAAAATTAAACTAAAATTAACAGTAAAACTAACAGTAAAGTCAAAATTAAAAACCCATAATTTTGGGTTTAGGGAAAAACTAAAAACCCATAATTTTGGGTTTAGGGAAAAACTCAGCAAAACAAACAAAAACCCTAGTTTCAAAAAAAAAAAAAATCAATTAGAACTCTAAATCATACATAAATCATACTCTAAATCATAAATAAATCAAACAAAACGGAAGAAAATAAACCCTAATCAGGAAATTTATACCTGAGATTGAGATTTAAATCAGAAATCGGCGGAGGTTTTGAGGTGAGGTTGATATCCTTCTGGGTTTGATTTCTTATTGCTTGGGTTTGTTTTGTTATTGCTTGATTGGGTTGGGTTTGATTTTAGAAACCCTAGTTGCAGAACTTTTTTTTCTTCTCAGAGACAGAGAGAGAAAGAAGAGAAAGAAATGAAAAGGAAAGTGAATGAAAATCGTTTAAGGAAGGTAATTTTTTTTTTTTTGGTAAGGATGGCGACACGTGATGTGATCTGTGGCCGTTAAAAGAACGTTTCTTCTGAAACCGTTAGATTAAAAATTCAAGTAGGATGTGCCCAAATTTAGGCGGGGTGTTTGGGGGGAAAACACATAATCCGTATGAGTTTATCTATAGCCGTTAGATCAAATTTTAGACAATCCCATTGGTTTAAAAAGTGCATACGGATTGAGAAATTTAGTTAAACCAAACACAACTTCCAACCGTTAGATTGGCCATGATTTGATTTCCCTAAATTTGGTTCGTTGGATTAGAAATAATTACCATAAAACCATTGTAACACACAATCTTTATATGTTTATTCCTTATACGATCGAACCCTAAACCCTGAGTGTATGTCAGAAGTGGTTCTAACTCTAATTTATATTTTCTTTGCCAATAATATTTACCTTACAGTAGCCTTATTAGTGCATACAATATTTCCTCCATATGTAGCTGCCAAATAGTAAATAAATAAATATTATTTCTGGATAACTACATTAATTTATTTTTTGAGTTATTTTTTCCAAGAAAATATTGAGTATCTTCTACATCTCTAAAAATAGAATTTTTTATTTATTTTTTTGTTTTATCAAATTAATAATATTGAAACCCATATTCAATTTTGTCTATTAGAGCATCTCCAATGGTGTCTCAGTATATATCTTATGTGGAAACCTAAATATTAGGCTTTTAATAAACATTATATAGAGAATATCAGAAAAAAAATCGTAAAAGTGGAGCTCATGTGTCGCTTCTAACTATAAATGTGTTTATACCTTATACGATCGAACCCTTAACCCTAAGTATTATTTTTACTTCCAATATATCATACCCGTCCATTATTTTATTTTTTTTAGTATTATTACTTTTTCCAGACATTTTAGAGTTGTGCTTTGTTATCGTCTTGGTATTCCGTTGTTTGATGAGAATGGTATTGGTAGTTTTATTTTTCATAGATTAGGCATTGCTATTCAAAAGGGTGTTGGAACCCAGCTTGTTGCTAGGTTACCAACCAAAAACTTTGTATGATTATTTTCCTTTTTTAATATATTTTTTAATTAATAATTTTCAACAGTTTCTTTATAATATTTCATAAATATATAATAAAGTTTAAAAAATAACTCATGCAGAGCTTTTGGTTGGTAACCTAGCAACAAGCTGGGCTCCAACTCCTCTTTGAATTGCAACACCTAGTCTATAAAACGTAAAACTACCTAAGCCACTACTGGCGTCATTGCTCACCAAACAATTCCGTAGACGCTTGAAAAAAAACAAGAGTATCTTCTCCAAGCTCCCCTAAAGTAGAGAAGGCCGAACACCCAAGCCGTAACCATGTGCAACACACTTATCCAAATACTTGGCACGTTTACGAGAAACGGCACCAGAAATAGCCTTTCCAGGGGCAAAGGAGCGGACACCCTCACCAGTGAAAGGAGAGACGCCTGTGACATCCATACAAACATCTTGCCCATTTTCCCAGTTAAGAACAAGAATATCAGCTGGCTTTAGATCTCTACCATCATACGAATGAAGACCTAGAGAAACCTCCTTGCGCGCAGGTACATTGGCTTTGTAACAAATGTCGATGACAACATCACGAACAACATCATGGCGAAACTTATACCCAATATCCTTAGAACAATGAAGCGCATGATCACCAAAGATGTCCATAGTTTTGCTACAACTTGGACATGAACTATTCTCAACGAACATAGGAATACCAAGGCGATAACAGAGCACAACTCTAAATTTTCTAGGCCCAAGGCTCTAAATTGTCTAGGCCCAAAGATGTCCATAACTACTTAGCTTGTGCTTGTGCTTATATTCCCCGAAACCTTAAACAAACTCTATTCGGGTATATTGTATGCATAACCTGGCTCCGATATTGAAACCTGGCCTTGAGTGGATCACATAAGTAAAAACTTGGTAAGAACGATGAATTCATCCATTTACTAGTAAACTTGTATGCATACCGTGGCTCCGAGATCGAAACGTGGCCGGGAGTGGACTACTATAAGTCTGAAACTTGGTAAAAACGATGAATCCATCCATTTACAGGTAAGATTCCTTCATAATATCCTCGAAACCTTAAACAAACCCTATTCTCGCATAATGTACGCATACCTTGGGTCCGAGATCGAAACCTGTCCGGGAATGGACTACTATAGGTCGGAAACTTTGTAAGAACGATGAATCCATCCATTTACAGGTAAGATTCCTTTAGAATATTCCACGAAACCTTAAACAAACCATATTAAGCCTATTGTACGCATACCTTGGGTCCGAGATCGAAACTTGGCCAGGAGTGGACTACTATAGGTCGGAAACTTGGTAAGAACGATGAATCCATCCATTTACGAGGTAAGATTCCTTTAGAATATTCCCCGAAACCTTAAACAAACCATATTCGGCTGTATGGTACGCATACCTTGGGTCCGAGATCGAAACCTCGGCCGGGAGTGGACTACTATAGGTCGGAAACTTGGTAAGAACGATGAATCCATCCATTTACAGGTAAGATTCCTTTAGAAAGCAGTAAGATATTAGCCGATCAAAAAAAAAAAAATGCCTGAATTCAGATTCAACAAAATTGACAATTCCAAATTAAAAAAGTAAAAATCCGAGTACATAGTTAATAGTCAGACTTTAAATTAGCGAAGTAAGCTTCAAAACACATGGATATAATTATACCTTGGCAAGTTGTTGAATATGTATTTTTGTGCTTCCACCTGTCTCACCAGCACATAATCTAGTGCTGTCATTTAGCTGAAAAACCGCAAATGAGTTAGTCATTTTCATAATATATATATATATATATATATATATATATATATTTGTGTAACTTTTATATTTTTTTTTCACGTCAGATCATGGGTTGTTTACTTTTGAAATTGAAGAAAGAAACCTGATGAACCAAACTTTGAGATTCCTTGCGATTGACCCAGGTCTCTTAGTACTGTGCACACCATCTAACTGAATTTTGAGCTACGTATACAATCTGTGAAATTATTGCAAATAAAAAAAACACGAAATCAAAATTCAAAACAAACCCACAATATATATCGGAAACAAACTCATTATCAAAAACCACTTCCTAATTTAACCAAACGACATTCTAACTGCCCAATGGAAAAGGATAGAAATGAAGTTGTTTAAAAAGGTTCTCACATGATTCCACTGATGGCCCGCACAGAGAACTACTATGTCAGCTTCACGAAAAGCCGATGTTAACCTTCGCCATGCCATTGACATGGATTGTTTTTCCAATGCTTCTATGCCTGCAAACATTTTATATTTTTGATCATTAATTGAAAAGAAGAGAATGGGTTAAACCGTAAAAAGCACTCTTCAGACTCACTTAGCTAAAAAGATCCAATACAGACCTTGATTCTGGAAACTATTGTACTTCTATCCCACAAGTAAGTCGATGAAGCTAAAGGCATCAAATTTGATAGAATCCCCATGCTTGATGTCGATTGATGTCTTTAGCTTATTATCTAATCTGATGAACAAAGAGACGAAAAATGAGAACAGGGAGAGAAAATACAAATACAAAGAAAATACTGAATGAAACTGCAGTTAAACACACATGAAAATACGTTTATTACCTCAATTGAACTGCACTTCTTTTGACAAAGCCAGCACATTGAACTGATTTTCTCATCATATCCATAAGTTATAAGAAAGCCGTAACTGATTTTTTTGCAAGATAATCTATTCGGGATTATACTATATTGTACAAATTATTCGAGTCACCAAGTTTGGAAACTCGACCTACTTGTAGTACTACCCTAGAAATTATAATGCATCACACCGCTACGTACCAACAATACATCACGCTGTGTAAATTCAAAGTCTAATCAGACACTTTAAAATAAGAAATGCAGGTACAAAAAGCAGAAAGTCTGAAGAAAGAAAATCAGGGGCATGACTTTAGGGAGAATAAACTCAAGACCTCTTTCTTTCTAGGCATGTGCAGTTGCTCATTCCCAAATCAAAAATTTGGTGTTATTTTGGGGTAAACACCTTTTCCCTACTTTGTCCCTAAAGCTTGTATGTCCATGAAAAATGCTATTGTAATCGATGCAAAACTCACACAATGAATATCTCATAAACATTCGACATTACCAAAGCGTATATGACAACCTAAGATTTTTGTACCTTGACTAATTAGTTCATGGATTTGTTGCTAACGCACTTGAAAAAAAGAATAGAATTAAAGCAAAAGTCTATATATCGATTACAATGTGTATTGTAACACTACCTGCACAAAGAGGATCCTTTCAATTAGGGTCACTAATATCAGCAGCCGATTTTCAGAAACAACAAATTACCAAAAAATGAAAGAAAACAATACCAACTAAGGCAGAGGCAACACATCAGTTAGGGTCTCTAAAAAGACCAACCATTTCCATCAAAAACTTATTCGATTAAGCTAAACATAATAAAATATATCTTGTATTAATAAACAAATAAAAACCCTAAAACCATCATACCTTGAATTGAACACGAAGAACAGAACCCTATCCTTGAAGGCTGAAATAGAGAACATCATAAACACCAGACTCAGTAACTAAACTCATTCAAAACCCTTCAACTGTGAAAACAGAAGAAAAAGATGATAAAGATTCGAGATGCTTATACTTAGTGGGATTATCGGGCTCGTTCGAATACTTCGCCGGTTAAATTAAAATCAAAGCAAAGAAGAATTAATCAACACAATAATCAAAGAAGAATTAAGGATATCGTAGCTGGGGTTTGAATGGAGGGATTCAGATCTACGCACCTCTGTTTATTTGGGTTTTCGGTTATTTCTTATTCTTTGAATGGTGAGCCGGCGAAGGAGAACAGAGACAGAATAAGATGAAATAAGAGGCGGAAGTCGTTTTAGGTATGATTTTTAACGTAAGTATTGTCTACATCAAACGGCGTCACTAACGTCCAGTTAAGTATTTGGTATAAACCAAGTGTAACTAATTAGTTAGCACTCAAATAAGTTTTGTATACCCACGTTTTCGCTAACGGTGTTAGAAACACCCAGTTAAATACATGGTGTAAACTGAGTGTAATTTATGTTTTAATGTCTCGACCAATAGAGTCCTGCCACTTGTCGTCACCATGATTGCTTTTCCTCAAAGCTTTTATCTAATTTAATTTGAGGGGGGTGTCACACTCACCGCGCGACGTGGGAGCTCATTAGACTTAGCATTTTAAAGGAGGGGAGATGAAACCAAAATGATTTTGATGATAGTTTCGTTGACTTGAGACTTGAGAGTATTCAGTTCCATTTACTTCTTTTGTTTAGGGCTCTTTGCAGCCCTTTTTCCCTTCAAAAAGAAAAAAAATTTACTTCTGTTGTAGTAACATGTGTGGGGATGTGTCTGACCACACATCACATGTGTCAAGATGCATGTCATCTCCTTTCTCAAACTAGACACATGTGGGAATTGTTCTTTCCCTTACTACCACTTGTACTTACACAAGCTCTCCTTGTCTTGTATTTAAAGAGAAAATACTAATGAGAAAACATGCCTGATTTCTCTTCCTCTCTTTCATGCTTTGTATCCCTTTATGTTTTGTCTCTTAGTTTGTCTACCACTCTAAACACGTTATCAGCACGATGCCTAACCATTTGAGTTTCAAACCTTCAAACACAAAACAAAAGAAAATTGTTGGCTTCATTCTCAAAATCAAGTAGTAGAATTTTTCCAAAAGAAGGTATAACTCAACCATTCTTTCCATTATCATGTACCTATTTACTCTTATTGAAAGTGATATATTTGTCTCATCTATCACATGACATGATAATATTAGCTTTTACTCTTTATTTTAGTTACACCAAAAGTTAAAAGAAATAATCCATTTGATTTTTACTAATTGATTTTCAACTTGATAGTGATAGCTTATTTGTTTCTTTATGATCACATGCTTGTCTTCTAACATGAAAGTGACACTTTTATATATAGTTTAATTAATTGAAATCATGTGATACACAAAAGTGTAGTTTGCTTTACATTTCAAAAAAAAAAAAAAAAAAAACTCACAGATTTTGTTTCAAACTCCCCATGTGATGTTGTACTTGATCTTTCATTTTTAATAAAATAAATAAATAAATACATGTATGGATATTACCTTTGAAGAATTTCTACTTGTTAGCAAATTTATTATACCCATGATGCATATGTATGTATGTTAATTTTTCTTTTATGCCATGAGTATCCTAGTATTTTATTTTTATCAAATACTCATCATATTGGTATACACCCATGATGTTATCCCCACCAAATGTTATAATTTACCATACATATTTTTTTAGTATGTTAAACTATTTTATTTAGACCTTCCTAAAAATAATATAAATTTTTGACATATACTTTATGTTTAAGTATTATATCTTAGTTTGATATTACTCATGCATGTCACAAATATTAACCAAAATTTATTTTATCCCGCAAACTGTTTGCTACTAAATATGCAAACGAATTGCGACTTAAATTCCAGTAATTTTATATGCGTATATAAATGATAAATGGGCCTGCAGTTTATTTTTTTTAGCAGACCTATTTTCATTGACTATTTTGTCAACCTTATTACCAAATTGTTTGCAATTTTTAACCATAAAGAAATTTGGTTTGCAAACAAAGTTCCCATGTTAATTAAAACCATAAAGAAAGTTGGTTAATTAATTTTGCGGACTGGGTTATGATCAGATATTGGACTATATGACATATCCGTATTACACACAAAACCATAAAGAAATTTGGTTTTGGTATCCATCTTGGCCATAAAGAAACTTGGTCACGAGAAAATAATACAGGATTTGTCATGGACTCAGAAGGACTTGAGCACCATATTAATGTCCTTTATTTTGTCTATGTAGATGGACCCAATTCGACCAGAATTCGAACTTTTGGACTCAGCAGGACTTGAGTACCATCGTTGGGTATCTGATGTGGAAACCACCTTCGTGGCAAAGGACTACACCTCCACTATCAAGCCATCTGTCGGCGCTGCTCCGACAACTGAGAAAGACAAAGCTCATGCTCTTATGTTCCTTAAGAGGCATATCGATCCTAACCTACGTTGGGGTTATCATCACTTGAAAACGCCAAAAGAGCTATGGGATGCTCTAGATAGCCGTTTTGGGAACATTCATGATTCCTTAATACCACAATTGAACGTCCTGTGGAACGAAATCCGCTTTCTCGATTATGTAAAAGTTAATGATTTCCAAAAAGACATGTTGCAAATTCAGGCACGTATGGACTTTTTTGGAAAGAAACTTACGGATGAGGAAATGATTCAGAAAACCCTATCGACCTTTCCGACCTCGTCCATGATACTAGCGAACCAGTATCGTTTAGAGGTGGACAACAAAAGAATCACCACATTCAGTAGGTTGATAAACTTATTGCAAGTGGCCGAAAGGCACAATGAGATTCTTGTCAATAACAATGCCGAGTTGTCGGGAAAAAGAAAGTTCCCGAAGCTAACCATGGCAAGGTAAATAAGGAAAGAACCCCAAAGGAAAAATGGCTCGACATTCTGATTCACATCCCCATGATCCATACCCACATGGAGATAATGCCTCTTGTGGAAGAGGACGTAAGGGACATAATCGAGGTCGAGGACGTAAAGGTCACTCTAATGTTTGGCACGGAGAAGGAACTTCGGCCATACAGGTGGTGATCCTAAGTTCGAGAAAACACCTAAAAATCCTGCTAACAAAAAGGTCACAGACGAAATTGCGCCTTGTTTTAGGTGTGGATTTCACCGGACATTGGTACAAGCATTGCAAGGCTAGTGCCAATGTAGCTGCGAGCTACAAAAAGTACCGGAAACTCTCGAACAAGAGGCTAACTATATGGAAGAAAATGATGTAACCCCTAATGTCAACCTCGCAATTTCGGACTTCACAGGCAATGAGGACTTTGCCCCAACTATGGATGTGCTGATTTTGCTTGGGCCAGGAATTTAGTTTCGGCTTGCTAGACTGTCTGCTTTTTAGATGCTTTGAAGTTTTTATGTTATCTTAGACTATCATTTGTTTAATAGTTTGAGTAGGTGTTACCGTTCTTTGAACATGTTCTTACCATCTTTATGTTATGTGTATGGATTATCTATAAGTACTTATTTTCTATTATGTTTTATAGAATTTTACTTTGTTCATGATAATCGATGTTTAGCATGTAAATTAGAATGGAAAGGACGCCATTCTAGTAGAACAAAATTCTCTAAAGGAACCGAGATAAATTGTTCGTTTTTCTTTGTTTGTAACATTCCTACCTAATGTACTTGTATGAATGTCTCCAGGGGAGAAATTGAATGTCTAGTTGATAGTGCAACCACCCATTCTATCCTAAGAAACAGACAATTATTTGTCGATTTTACTCCTTATAATACATTCGTGACTACGATGATTGGATCATCGCAAGTAATAATTGGGCGAGGTACTTGCTCAATTCTTGTTGCCAAACGGCACAATGATTAAAGTCACGTAAGCTCTATATGCACCAAGAGCTCACCGCACTTTGTTAAGTTTCAAGGATATCCATGCAAACGGTTATCACTTGGAAACTCACTGTGAAAATGGAATTGAGTACATATATGTGACCTCTAGTGAATGCGGAAGGAAGCGCATCTTAGAGAAACTAATAAGTCACTCTAGTGGATTGTATATCACCACTATTAGGATTATCGAATCCCATGTGGTTGCCAACGATGAACTGTTGGCGCTGACTTAAATAAGCTTTGGCACGATCGACTAGGGCACCTGTGTCGTGATATGATGATCCGTGTTTTGAAGAACTCACACGGACATCCTGTTCTTTCGAATGAAAAAGAAAATGGGACAAAAGATTGTTACAATGCAGAGTAAAATGTGCATTCTAAAGTAAATGATGCACATTTCATGCCTTCTAAAGCAAGAGAAGTGCAACCTTCGTCTTCCAAAGTAATTGAAGCGCACCTACTGTCCCATTCTTCTTCGTTGTCCTTATCGAAGGCACATCGCTCATTCTCGCAAAGCTTGTTCTCTAGCAAAGACAGGATCAAGACCATGCTATGCTAAAGATACCAAACAAAATATTCCATTTTTACAAAGAATACAAGGTGATATTTGTGGACCTATACATCCGTAATGCGTACCATTCTGTATTTTATGGTTCTCGGTTGATGCTTCACCCGTTGGTCACATGTTGCATTGTCGTCCACAAGAAATGCTGCATTTGCAAAGCTCCTAGCACAAATTATACGACTAAGGGCTCACCACCATGATCATCCAATCAAGTCTATCGGACTTGATAATCTTGAGAATTTACATCTAAAGGATTTGATGATTTCGTATGTCTAATGGAATTGACATAGAGCATCCCGTACCCCATGTACACACTCAAAATGGTCTCATAAAAGCTACCATCAAAAGGTTACAAATGATAGCTAGGAATTGGTTATGCGTTCCAACCTCGCCTATCACCGCCCTGGGGTACGCCATATTGCATGCAAGATTACTTATTCGCTTTAGACCCATTCCTAGCCAACCATTTTCTCGTACACTGGTTGGTAACTGGATATGAGCCTGATATTTCACATTTACGCATATTTGGTTGTGCCGTATACGTGCCTATTACGCCCCACAGCGTACTAAGATGGGTCCACAAAGACGAGTAGGTATTTATGTTGGATACGAATCCCAACAATTATCCGCTACTTAGAACCTTTGACAAAGATCTCTTTACCGCTAGATTTGCGGATTGTCACTTTGATGAGACAACCTTCCCATCGTTAGGGGAGGTATGGAAAAAGACTTCCAAAGGGAACGACAGGGAATTGTCGTGGTGTGTTCCCACGTTGTCTCATCTTGATCCCCGCACTCCACAATGCGAAAGTGAAGTGAAAAGAATTATCGATCTTCGAATGTGGCAAATTCATTGCCTGATGCATTTACTGATATCGCTAAAGTGACGAGATCACATATACCAGCTGCAAACGTGCCTGCAAGGTTGGAAATTCCCGACAAGGGAAAAGGTACCATAAACATAGGTACCAAGGATGCACTTGGTGGAAGTGTAGGCTGAGGCCGTGGCCCCCAAAAGGAAGAGGGGGAGACCACTTGGTTGATCGATACTCGACCAAGGAAGAAAAGGGCGAGTAAGGCACAAACCGATCCATATATCATCAATACAAATAATCCATCTCATGAGATTGTCTCTCGATTACGATTATGTCCATGAATCATTCTTGCGGGACGCCCCAAAGTTTGAATTGATTCCGAGAGAATAAAGAAATCTCCATGGATTGTGAAAGTTCATACGTGTTGATGAAAAGATCTTCCACGCATATTGATGATATATTCGCATATACCGTTGCTCGAGAGATTATAGAGCACGATGATATTAAACCACGCTGTATTGCAGAATGCCAAAAGAGAGCAGATTGGCCTCAATGGAGAGATGCAATCCGTCTTTGAATTAAATTCACCGGCAAAAAGACAGTATTTGGTGCGGTGAGTGCTAACCCCACCAGTGTAAAGCCCAGAGGACATATATGGGTATTTGTCGAAAGCGTAATGAGAAGAACGAAGTCTTGAGATATAAGGCTCGCCTTGTGGCGCAAGGTTTCTCACAACGCCCGGGATTGATTACGAAGAAACGTACTCTCTGTAATGGACGCTCATAACGTTAGCTACTTAGTCACCTTAGTAGTTTCCGAAGGACTTGAAATGCAACTTATGGATGTGGTTACCGCTATGGGGATCTTGATACGAGAGATATTCATGAAAGTTCCGGATGGACTTCCATTTCCCAAATCAAGTAACTCTAAACCACGGAGTGCGTTTGCAATTCAATTGAAACGCTCACTTTACTTGGATTAAAGCAATCCTAAGCGGATGTGGTATACCCGTCTAAGTGATTATTTGATTGGGAAGGGATATACAAATAATGAATTGTGCCCTGCGTGTTTATAAAGAAAACAAGTTCGGATTTGCTATTATAGCCGTGTATGTCGTTTACATGAACATAGTAGGTACTCTTGATGAACTAAGAGAAACCGCAAGCTATTTGAAATCCGAATTCGAGATGAAAGATCTTGGGAAAACTCGAATGTGTCTAGGACTTGAACTAGAACATCGAGCTTGTGGAATATTAATCCATCAATCGCATATGTCCATAAGATACTCGAGCAATTTAATATGGACAAAGTGCACCCTGCTAGCACTCCCATCGTTGGTCGAACTTTAGATGTACATAAAGATCCATTTCGTCCAAAAGAAGATGGCGAAGATGTGTTGGGATCTGAATATCCCTATCTAAGTGCAATAGGCGCATTATTGTACTTAGACAATGTACTCGACCGATATCTCATTCTCGGTGAATTTGTTAGCTAGATATAGCTCAAATACAACGCAGTCGTCATTGGAATGGTATAAAGAATATCTTTAGATACCTAAAGGGAACCATTGACTTGGGTTTGTTTTATCCCTACAAAGACGAAAGAAGAGATGCTAATGTAATTGAGACTCCTTACACCTAACCCCAAATAATGTTTTGGTTGGTTTTGCTGATCTTGGTACCTCTCGGACCCACAAAAGGTCGATCACAAACGGATACGTGTTCACTATCGGAATACAAACGATATCCCGGAGATCGACCAAGCAAACCTCAGGGAGGCTACCTCCACGAACCACTCGAGATCATTGCCCTACATGAGGCGGTTCGTGAGTGTATATGGTTAAGGTCTATCATTACACATATTCGAGGGACATGTGGTTTGAGTTCTACCATCAAGAGCCAACTTGCATTTACGAAGATAATGCAAATTGAATCGAACGGATGAAGCAAGGGTATATCAAGGGTGATAATACGAAACATATATCACCAAAGTTCTTCTACAATCAAAGAACAACAATGTCTTCTAAACATTCGGGTTAGTAAAGTAAAATCGATTTAAAATATGGCGGACTTATTTACTAAGTCATTACCTAAGGCCACATTTGAAAAACATGTGAGAAGTATAGGACTAAAGAGATTGTCCGAACTCCCGTGACTCCATGGGACTAAAGGAATTGTCCACTCCCATGATTGTATTAGACTAAAGAAATTGTCATGCATCAGGGGGAGCACCAGATGGTATGTTGAACTCTTTTCCTTCACATAGGTTACTTTTTCCCACTTTGGGTTTTGTTACTCAAAAGGTTTTTAATGAGACAACAATAATACCATAAATGCAAATCATGGAGAGATGTCGACATCGGGGGGAGCATCTAGCGATGTATGCGATGATATCAAAGTGTGTTGTACTCTTTTCCTTCACCGAGGTTACTTTTTCCCCACGAGGTTTTGTTACTTCCTACAAGGTTTTTAATGAGACAACAAAACACTAAAGATACAACTTCGGTTGAGGCTATTCTTCTCCTTACAAGTGTTCGAGTTTTTGTGCGAATTATTTTTCCGACACGATTCTACAAAGGAGAAGAGTCCCGACAAGCGGCGCCATTTCGAAGCTCAAGTATTTTTCTCCTTTGACCCCTTTTTCATCAACGGATGTTTTCGGAAAGGTTTTGACAAAGCGCTTAGTTTGTAATGGTGGTCATCCAAGGGGAGTGTTGTAGTAACATGTGTGGGGATGTGTCGACCACACATCACATGTGTCAAGATGCATGTCATCTCCTTTCTCAAACTAGACACATGTGGGAATTGTTCTTTCCTTACTACCACTTGTACTTACACAAGCTCTCCTTGTCTTGTATTTAAAGAGAAAATACTAATGAGAAAACATGCCTGATTTCTCTTCCTCTCTTTCATGCTTTGTCTCCCTTTATGTTTTGTCTCTTAGTTTGTCTACCACTCTAAACAACTTCTTTAAAACACCTTAAACTAAAAAAATAAATACATATGTATATCAATTCTTCTTTATATAAAGGAGGATGTTGTGGCTGACGTGTCGATACCAAATTCAACCTCAGCCATATTGAAAAATTAAGAAGCCACGTCAACCGCTACCCTATGTAAACGGCGCCCGTGCCACTTGAAAGGACACAACGTTTTTGGAACAGTTAGTCCGAAACTAAATGCATCGAAGAGAGTTTCTTTTGGTAAGAGATTTTAATACCTATTGTTTGAAACGTCGCAAACTTGGACTTCGGAATCCTATAAATTTATTATGAAATGGCATCTCCGTTGATGACTGTGACAATAATTCTTTAGCAAACTGATATTCTGGAGTATATGATTATAGCCATTTCAAACCCCAATGTTTGCGGAATACTTCACACTTGAAGTAAGTGAAAGAAGACACACGACCCCGGCTGCTTGATGAATTGCTAAAGTAAGAATGGTTCTTCAATCATGATAGTTCTGTTTCGAAGCTTTATAGTAAAACTGAACAGAAAGAAAGCCTTATCAAATCTAATCAGATCATATTCAATCTGGTATATTTTCACAATAATAGTTTTATGGTGTTTGGATTGGATTTTTGAAAAATGTATTTTCTTTTGTTAACTGTTGATAATAATTTGGAGTTCGTTTGATTTCATCTGGAGTACTTGCGTCATAACTTGGAGGAGATAATTTACGTTCATTTTTTTTTTTTTTTTGATTTATTTATAAAAGTTTACTTCTTTTCTTTGTATTCATCATTGCAACGATCGGTGGCGCCTGAAATGCAACATGTGCACCAGTTCTAAGTGTCCATTTGATTGATGAAACCCAAACAAAATCAGATCAAGTACAGTATTTGTAAGTGTCATCAGCGACCAGATTTCGTAAGTCAATAATGTCAATTTGGTTCAATTGGTTTTTACGAAATGGCTTTCCATGGACTTATTGGTGGTTTAGATAATTAGACAAGACATGTTTTGGTCCATATGGAGATATAACAAGTTTGGTCAACCTATTAACCAAATCATGTTTGGTTCAGATGGGGGAAGACAAATTTTGATCACCCAACCAAAATGTGTGACCTGTTAATATATAATTTTTACTACGGTTTGGTCATGGAAAGCAATTATACCTATCTGGGTGGTATTTTAGGACTTGGGTCAACAATGTTTATAATCGACTTTTGCCTTTCTTCACTATTTGCTCTAAGTTTCTTTAAATTTCCCATTATATGTTCACCATTGAAACAAGTTTCTATATAATCGATTGAGGACAAGCAGGTCGTAATGATTTTGGAAAATTAAGATATGTTGGGACTCCGGAGGTAAATCATGTTATCTTCTAAATTATTTGGTGTATTATCGTGCACTTGAGTTGATGTTTGGCAAATACAAATTATGACTATTTGTAGAAATCTAGGAAAATTAATGGCAGACCGGGTTTATCTTGAGTTGCACTACGGAAGCCGTATGTTATGGTAATAACAAGGACCATAGATTTAAACATTTTTTTTCTTCACAATCAGTTAGAAGCTTTTCAAATAAGTGACCAACAGCTTATATGGACTCATTGTTATACTTTTGTGTTTTTTTTATTTTTCCTCCAGGATTGAGGCCGACAAGGTTCTTTCCTACTCTTTATGCTTGAATCTCTGTTCATTTTCCCGACTCAGATTTTTATGATCCATTGATGGAACCGTTAACTAAGTAATTTGTGTACAAAAATTATTGTTTCATTTATAAGGCTTGCATACCAATTATTTGTTCTCCAATTAAGTTCTTACTGTGTATGCCTACATCATGACAGGAAGGAAATGTGTTTTCTAAGGATTTCTATATGAGTAAGTTAAGTAAGGTATGAGTTATATCTTCCAGTTTACCTTCGCAAATTGGATTTAACAAGAGCTGTGAAGTTCTTTGCGTTATTTCATGAAGCAAAAGAGGAATTGGTCAGAACTCAATGAGCGGTTTGTGATCCCAGCCTGTAATGCTAGATGGGTGCGCCATTTATATGTTGCAGCTGCAAGGTTTTTGAATGAAATGGTTAGTGCCTTTCTTATAGCGTAATTCTAAGTTACAGGGCTTGCCATTGGTGCCACACTTATGAACCTGAAAACTGGAATAACATTGTGTATAGATGTTCATTTTTAGGAGTTACGTCACTTCAAGAGAAACTCCAATGTTGTCCTAAAAATTAGATGGGTTTTTCAACACCTATTTTCAGGTTTAGCTTCATGTTTTTTCTTTTGTTTTGATTTTTTTAATGATGAATTGCTAATTAGGTATTGGTTTTTTCTTCTTTATTTTCTGTTTTCTGAGGCAATTAATAGGATGGAAAAAAAATGACTACATTCAATAGGATGCAAAAAAAATGACTACATTCAACGAAGAATTACAGTACAAGAATATTTCACCAATTCAGAAACCTAGCCCGTGCATCAACTGCACGGGCATAAAAAACCTTGTATATATATATACCAAGTAAAATATATTCTTAAACTTAGCGGATTGGTTGTTAACCCGTGGCTGTGGGCGGGTTGACATGTTATCTACAAGGTCCAATAATAACTCCGACCCTGTCCAGGTCCATATACTGTTTTGCTCAAGAAAAGGTCAGATTTAGTAAAGTTGATGGGAATGGACTCTCTCAAAGTTGGCGATGTAAGGAGCTCCACTAACATATGTTAAAGGTCAGCTATGTTAAAAGGCTATGACGGGCATGGACTCTTTCAAAGTGAATGGGACTGCCATTGAAAAAGTATATGTCCAGTGCAGAAAGCTAATTAAGATGCTTAAAATATTGGTAATGATTGATTAATTGATCTATCTCTTCCTTCGATCAAAGCTAGCACAAGTAATTAGCGCTAAGAAACTGAAACTATGTTCATACAAAGAATCCTATTAATCCAGTTATGCTCCTGTATAATGTTAGCAACATCTCTTGATGCATTTGGGGAGCCAAAGCCAGGATGCCGTAACAAATGTGGTAATGTAAGCATACCTTACCCTTTTGGTATAACTAGTGAAGGAGGGGAAGGAGGATGCTCCATTCGTGGAATTGGTTACGGCTATGACGTTCGCTGTGATTCATCTTACAGTCCTCCTAAGCCATTTTTGGCACAGGTAACCTTCAAGTTCTTAGTATATCTGAAACTGAAATTCGCGTTTCAAGCGTAATAGCTAAAGTATGCCGCAATATAAATGGTGATGTGGTGATCGATAATCCGGATGTCAACATGAGCGTGCAGCGGACAACTTTTACATTCTCGAGCACAAAGAACAAGTTATTTCTCTTCGGTTGTCATTCTGTAGCGGCTAACCATGGGTTTGATCAGGAAAATAGGGACTCCCTAACAACGTGTATATCATACTGTAAAAGCAGGGGAAGCGTGGCTGAAGGGCCTTGCGGTGGTGGGAATGGGTGTTGCCAAAGCACCATTCCTAAAGGGATCAACAAATTTCAGACACGACTTTCTGGGGGTGACAATCCTAATGTTACAAACTTCTATTCCTTCAGCCCTTGCAGTTATGCTTTCGTGGGTGACTATGAGAGGTTCAATTTCTCTGCATCTGATCTTCTAGCGGTACCTGAAGACAGAGTTATCCCAGCTGTTCTTAATTGGGCAATAGGGAATAAGACGTGTGAAGAAGCACAAAAAGATCCGACCACTTATGCATGCCATGAAAACAGTCACTGCAAAAATTCAGACAACAATCCGGGATATCATTGCACTTGCTTTGAAGGTTACAAGGGAAATCCTTATTTCAGTCCTGGATGTATAGGTATGTGTGTCTTTCTTGACTAACTTACGGTCAATGAAAACCTATATATAAGATATATAGTTCTCCAAAAGAAAGAAATTATTCATTTAGAGCTAACAAGTTTCGTATATCCTGCAATGTGTGACCATGAACAGACATTAATGAGTGTGAGGATGAAAAAAAAATCCTTGTGAAGGTAAATGCATCAACACAAAAGGGAGCTTCAACTGTATTTGTCCAGCAGGCACTCGAGGCGATGGGAAGAAAGACGGGCAAGGCTGCATTCGCAAGGTTCCAATTATACAAGTTACTCTTGGTAAAGTTTCCTTTTCATTTACAAAATAATAATAGTACCAGGAGTCAACATACTTTTCATTGGTTTCATGCTTTAATTCATTCTTCTTCGTTCGGTCTTATATTTCACAAAATTGGTCAAAAAGACCAAAATCAACAATTTCTGGGTGAAAAAGATACTTAGGTTTTGATATCATTTAAATATCCAAAAATTAAAAAGATACCATTTATATGGACAAAAATTTAAAAATAGGCGGATGTAACCAGGTTCATCCTCGTCCTTTTAAAATATTTTTTTCTTATTTTTATTTTACATGGGATGCATCCAGTTTCATCCTTTCTATTTTTTAAGTATAAGCTTTAATGAATCCAGTTTCATCCTTGCTATTTTTTTTTGGCTATTTCACCCGTACTTTTTTTACTCGTTCATTTGAACCGTGTTTTAAATTTTTTTGGACAAATGACCCATTTTCTCCTTATATTTCGCCATAATTTTGGTACTCCATTAAGCTAAAGTACTTTTTACGAATACGAACCTTCCAACTCTATTAATGCAGGTATAGGTTTAGGGCTGTTGTTTCTAATTATTACAAGTTCCTGGGTATACTTGGTTATACGCAAAAGAAAGCTAATAGAAATGAAAGAGAGATTTTTCCAACAAAATGGTGGGTTGCTATTAAAACAGCAACTATCCTCAAATGAAGGTGGTGCCGAGAATTCAAAGATCTTTACCGAAGAGCTCAAATTAGCAACCAACAATTATGATGAGAGTTTAGTCGTTGGACGAGGAGGATATGGAGTTGTCTACAAGGGAACCTTGTCAGATAATCGTATAGTTGCCGTTAAGAAATCCAAAATAGTTGATCAGAATCAAGTTGAGCAATTTATAAATGAAGTAGTTATTCTAACTCAGGTTAACCATAGGAACGTGGTGAAGCTCTTGGGGTGTTGTTTAGAGACTGAAGTTCCGATGCTTGTTTATGAATACATTTCCTACGGCACCCTCTTCGATCATATTCATCCCAGCCGTGGAGAGCCTTCCATTTCCTGGGCAAGCCGTTTGAGGATTGCTGTTGAAACTGCAGGTGCACTTGCATATTTACACTCGGCAGCTTCAATACCTATCATTCATAGAGATATCAAATCTACCAACATACTTTTAGATGAAAATTACATCGCAAAAGTAGCAGACTTTGGAGCATCCAGGTTGATTCCTTTGGACCAAACAGAATTATCCACAAAAGTACTGGGCACTTTAGGATATCTGGATCCAGAGTACTTCGACACAAGCCAACTGACGGAGAAGAGCGATGTTTATAGCTTTGGCGTCGTTCTCGTAGAGCTCTTGACTGCAGAAATGCCCATTTCTAAGGCTCGGTCTTCAAAACAAGTAAGTCTTGCACCCTATTTCATTTCGTCCATGCAAGAAAATAAATTATTCCAACTTCTTGATGCTCGAGTACGCAACGAGGGCACACCGAAACAAGTCGTTGCTGTTGCAGAACTTGCAAGACGTTGTCTTAGCTTGACGGGTGAAGATAGACCAACGATGAGACAAGTAACTACAGAGCTGGAAAGATTGAGAGAGGCAGAGAATGAAGCTTGGTCTGTTCCACCAAACAACGAACATAAGTTGAGCTTACAGTTTGAACCAACAGACCTCTATAGTGTTCCAGTAACCGGCTCAGCAGCTGGTGACTCCGGGCAGTATAGTTTGTATACATCTGATTCGGGGCAGTATACTTCGAATACAGATACCACAGTCCAGATGAGCATGCCTCGATGATTGTTTAATTTATCAGTATAACTTTATTGAGTTTACTGAAGAAAAAAAATACTATTCTGTTCGATCCCTTGTGGGTTGCAGTTGCAATTTTTTTATTCGAAGTTCAAATATGTTCTCCGTTCTTTTGTATTTTGAAGAAACATATTGGAGTTATCTGCTTGTCTCATAACCTTTTGAATTCACACTACAAAGAAAAACAACAAATGGATCACGCACTTCACGAATGAATTATACTAGAGTAAATTAGTGTTTGGGTCGTGATTTTTGGTATGGTAGAGGATTTGGGTCTCAAGTTTGTATTTGGGTCGTTCACCCGTTAGTCAAACCAGTTAATTAACGGTTAATGTCAAACATTTAAGTTAACGGTGGTCGGTGGTGGTGGAGAAACCATGTGTCCTTCCTCCCCATTTACCATGGTGGTTGTTCCAATTGAATTAGCAGACTAGCATTAGCAGTGAAGTGAAAAATAAAACTGGTAACGTAAAAGAATTGGCACAACCAAAAACCAAAAATCTACATATCATCATTCAGGCTCACAAATCCATCTTTTCATTAAATGCAAACCGAAAATCATGACTGAGATAACAATAATAACAAAAAATGATGCCTAATGAGGTTGATTTTCTATCTTCTTGATCACAGATTGATGTCCATTTCTGTCTTCAATTCCTCTGTAATAAACTCGAGAACCAATTATCTTCTTATTGCAAGATGTAAATTGCATTTTGCATCTCCTGGTTTTCCAACATTCGTAACCACTCTATTGTGCGTGACTGTGAGAACTGAATCATGTGGACTGTTAACCTTCACATCAGAACAAGAAGAAGACAAAAGGTTCTCGAGATTAATGGTGCTGATTTTTTTCCTGAGAAGGAGATGGTGTTGTTGTTGGTAAGTTCACGAAGAAGAAAAGAGGTTGGGACGGAGGGTGCGAACAAAACATTATTAGGGTTTTAAAAGTAGTTTGTGACGTAAACCCATCTCTTTCAATCAAAGAAGCTACAACCGTTCCTTATAGCTAAGATCTATCACCACGTGTCCCAATTTCACTGCGGTTTACTCTTCTAACGGTTTGACTGAAAAATATAGCTGACTAACTGGTCAACGACTCAAATACAAAATTGGACAAACCTATCATACCAAAAATCACAACCCAAACACTAATTAACTCATGATACTATTGGACATATATGTCTCCAATGTCAAATTCTAGAGGCGAGGATTCACTTCGAACAAATATCTGGCGATTCTTGAACTATTTTAGACGTGTATGGAACTGGACTGATTGAAATGATTTAATTGTGATGGTTATAAAAAGGATTTCTTGATTTAACAAAAATTTATAGGATCAAAATTTGGTTAAGCCGTTAACAAATAACTTAAATCACTAATATTATCCATTTTGATTTTGGTAGGTGGTGGTAGTTTTAATTGAGTATCTTCTTCAGTATGTCACTCTATACAAAGTCATATCATAGCAAAATCTCTATAACAGTGCTAAGCACAAAGCAATGTGACCATAGAGTACAATGTAATGTCATATATTTTTTTTTCTGAAAGAAAAATAATTCAAAAATCACATATAGAATTTACCGAACATGAATTAAAAAACAAAAGAAAATGGTCGAATAACATATTCGGAATTCCAAGAATCACACAAACAAGTCATTTTGGAAATGGCCACACTTCCGGAACTCAAGCTACTGTCAATAGCAATGGAAGACAGCTAGAAGAAGTTCACGCCGCTGATCAGTCACTGACCGGAATTAACTTACAATAACAAACCAAAAATAGAATCAAACATTTGAATGATTACGCTTCCAAGTATAATGATCGGGATTGTTGATGTTATAGAGCTTTTGGTACTGCTTGTGGAAGGTATCTTTGGCTCAGTACTATTTCTGTTTGTTGATGTGTTGTTGTTGGTAGACAAGTTTGGATTACCAGTAACACTACAACAAACCAACACAAGAAAAGAACACACTTAAGCAAGATTGAAGGATAATGAAAATAAAACGTCTTGAACAGAATGATAATTCACTTACCTTAATCTTAAATTGTTATTATTCAATAATGAAGAAGGTATTGCTCCAGAAAAGTTATTATCTGCCAAGTTTCTACATGGGATATTCCGAAGAAAAAAAATAATTCAGTACACGGGAGGAAAAAAAAACGGATTATAATCATATGTTGCAAGTAAAAACGAAAAATTATGAACTTACAATTCTTTAAGTTTAGGAAATACTCCAAGAAACTCAGGAATTTTTCCAGTCAAATTGTTACTGCCCAAATCTCTGCGAATTCCCCAAAAGTTATACAAAGTTTATAAACAATCTTCACTTTTCTTGGTAATGCAAATGTTTTTGAAAAATTATGTTTTCAGGACTCACATGGTTTCGAGGGCATCCATGTCACTAAAATCTGGTAACGTACCCACTAATCCAAGGTCATTGAGATATCTGTAAAAAAAAAAAAAAAAAAAAAAAAAAAACTCATAATATGATTATATTTGATTACATTTATTTAAATGTGTGCTTGCAGATCAACCAGGAAATGATAATAGTTTACAGAAGATATACAGTGCTGTAATTCGAGGAGAGTCGGTATCGAATCACAAGCCACCCAATCCCAGGTATATGGCGAAGGTAAACATGGATCACCTTGCCAATCTTGAAGTTGAATGAAACTCTTTTGCAATAAAGCCAATGAATTCACTAATAAAAGGGAAAAATAACCAATAAGAAACTGAATTGCATGTTAATTAGTATCAATTCTTAGACTTGTACAAAAAAATAAAATAATAATAAAAAAAAAAACTTATTAAATTAGTTACCATCCTTTGAATTAGTTCCTTTAACTAATTTATCACCAATTGTGTATCCTTCAAGAGCGTTGATCAATGGAAATAGAGTTGAATCCTTCGTCGGAAGCATGAAAACCTGATAAAATTCTACGTATGATTCAACGCTTATATTATCAAGGCGTACCTGCAGTGCATGTCCATAAGGTGGATTCACAATGCCATAATCATTGAAACTAGGTTTGGAACCATTAACACCAAACGTATTAAGGAATATATTTTTTTTTTTTTGAAACTGAAAAGTTGTATTGATTAAGAACCATTAAACCAGTACATGAGACGCATCTTCAGCAAGCTGAAGTAAAATGTCAGGAGGTGAAAGACAACCCCGGGAATTAGAAATCCTACCTTGTTCGGCCTTGTTGGCTAGAATATCAGCTATCTTATTACTTTGTTTTGGAACATAAATAAGTTTCCAACTTCTAAAAACTGAAAATAAATGCTTGATGTCTTGAACAGTATGGTGTAGTCTCCAATCTATGGAATTGTTTTCATGATTGACTGCATCTGCAACCACTTTAGCATCCATTTCAAAGATCACTCTATCAAGCTGTAGGTCTTTCGCCCATTGCACCGCTCTCCGTAGTCCCATACACTCGGCCCTGCTCAAGACTTCGACTTGATTCGGATAGATGCACCTTGCTTTGCTTTTGTGTACTGCACTTTCGAAGGATTAGACCAATACCCCCAGAAGGTTATAAGAATCAAAGGAGCCATCACAATTAATGGTTAAAGTGTCTATAGGTGGAGGAATCCAGTGAGCATTAATACGGTTAACTCTAAGAGTAGCCTGAGAAGGGTTATAGATCCTAGATATGTGCTCCTCCATCAGTGATTTACACTGTTGAATATTAACTTCAGGCGTGGGGTTTGAATGTTGAAACACTTTGTTGCATCTTGTTATCCAGATATTCCAAGCAACGATGGCCCTGTTAATTATTTCGCCTTCTTTGATGGTACCATTCTGCAGACCATCAAACCAACTTTCAATCCAATCAGACAACGAGCCTGTAGAATTAGAAATCCAACCTAGAGAACCAAACCATACTGCTCTGGAATAAGCGCAGTTCATAATAAGATGTGTAGCAGACTCTGGATGTATGTTGCACATAGGACAAGAGTCATTCTCCCCAACAATAGCTGAACCAAGGGAATCTTTAGTTGAAAGGAGGTTTGAGATGGCCTTCCATAAAAAGTGCTTTATTCTTGGAAGAGTAGACAATCTCCATAACCTGCAGTATATTTTCCTCATCCTTGTATCTACTGGTTGAGTATGATTCAAGTCCTGTATCATCTGCCTGTAACAAGATTTCACCGAAAAAGACCCATTTTTTTCCAGAAGCCAAATCATTCTGTCTGGTTGAGCAGGATGAATCGATATAGACAAAATAAGATTGATCGTCTCTGAACTGAATAATGTATCAAGAAGAGCACTGTTCCATTCTGTCATATCTGGCGAAAAGAGTTGATACACATAAGTATAATTTTGTGTAATACTGCAACCTTGTTTTGGTTGTGGAGGATTTTGAAGCTCAGGAATCCATCGGTGCTTCCAGATTAGGATTGAATTACCATCCCCCAGATTCCAGCAACTATGATTTTGAACAAAGGGGAGTTCAGAACTAATACTGCGCCAAGACCAGGTTGTATTAGATTTCTTTTTAAGATCGATGAGATTCCCATCTGGAAAATATTTCGCCTTCAGAGATTTGAACATAATAGAAGACTGATCCGTACAGAGTTTCCAGGCCGACTTGGCCAGTAAGGCTCTATTGAATGTATGCATATCCCGAAAACCAAGACCGCCCTCTGATTTGGTGTGGCAAACCCTTTTCCAAGTAATTATTTTCTTACCTCTGTTAGACTTTTTGTTTCTCCAGAAAGCTTGTTGAACAGAGTTCATCTTTTTAATCGTCACGTCTGGGAGTTTGAAACTTTGCATATGATAGATAGGAATAACATTAGAAACATTTTGGATCATCACCGAAGCGAGCGACTTCGACATATTGGTAGCATTCCAACTTGAAAACCGACGGTTCATCTTCTCATGCAAGACTCCAAAAGGCACTTTTCTATTTCTTCCTACAAAAAATGGCAGACCCAAGTATTGTTCTTTTTTTAGATTCATCTCACGTACTTGAAGAATACCACTGAACAACTGGCAGGAAGAAGAGTCCATATTCGAGCTAAAAAAAACTGCAGACTTGCTGAAATTTATTAACTGACCAGAGCAGGCACTAAAATCTTCAATTACTTGTAGAAGTTTGTTTGTTTGATCAAGAGAGGCCTTACAGAATAAAATACAATCATCTGCGAAGAGTAGATGATTAATTTTAGGAGCTGATCTTGATATCTTCATACCTGTGATTTGCTTAGTTCTCTCATAGTGAGCTAGAGCTCTAGAGAAGGATTCCATGGCCAATATGAACAAATAGGGGGATAGAGGATCCCCTTGACGTATGCCTCTTGAAGGATTAAACGGTTTAGAAGGACTACCATTTAGAAGAACTTCAATCACGTAGTACCTATACATTGCAAGTATGAGTTGGCAAAACTTGTCTCCAAAACCAAATGTTTAAGAACATCAATCAAAAAACTCCACTCCAATCTATCAAATGCTTTCGACATGTCCATCTTGAGAGCTAAGTGACCAGTGCGTCCTTCCTTTCGCTTCATGGATTGAACAATTTCTTGAACCAGACATACATTCTCTGAAATAACTCTACCGGGAACGTATGCTGCTTGCATCGGGGAGATAATTTTTGTGATGTGTTTCTTCATTCTAAGAGAGATAATTTTTGATATAATCTTATACACCGTGTTGCATAACGCAATTGGCCTGAAATCTTCAGGTTTACTTGGAGATTTCACTTTTGGAATAAGTGAAATTCTTGTTTTGTTGAGTTCTTTGAGTAAAAACCCGTGTGGAAAAAGACTTTACCATACTGCAAACATCCTCTTTAACCACGTGCCATTGTGATTGGTAAAACCCAGGTGGGAAACCATCCGGTCCCGGACTTGTCCATGGCTCCATACACATAAGAGCTTTTTGAATTTCTTGTTCAGTCGGGATTGCCTCTAGTTCAAGATTGTCCGCTTGATAATGATTGAAGGAACATGTTCCAAGAAGTAGTAATTATTTCCGGTGAAGAGGTTGTCATGATTTTTGAAAATGAGAAATTAATAGAACTTCAATAGCAGCTTTGTCATCATGCACCATGTACCATCCGGAGAGAGTAAAGCATCAACTCTATTTCTTGATCTTCTTTTTGTTGGCTCGGACATGAAAGTACTTCGAATTTTTATCCATGTCATTGAAGTAATGGTCTCTTGATTTTTGTTTGTTGGAGCTGGCAATAACATCATTGAGGGAATTAATTTCTTTTTCAAGGTTGACAATTGCATTAGTGTTTGAACCTTCTTTGTCTGAAGATTGAAGTTGAGAAATATTGTCTTGTAAGTTCTTGATTAAAGGTAATATCTCCATATGTAGCTTTACTCCATTTAGACAAAATATGTCTTGTATTAGAGAGCTTATTAGTAAACACAAAAGCATTAGAACCATGATAAGAAGTAGACCAAGCATTTTTAATCTCTTCATGACATTGAGTATTATGTAACCAATGCTCCCAAAATTTCCAGATTCTACCATTTCCTCTATGGGGTTTATACAAGTCCATAGAAATTGGACAATGGTCTGAACCTCTTTGAGGTAAATTGGTGAGTAAGGCATCAGGATAGGCAAGAGTCCATTCATTATTAGTGAGGGCTCTATCAATACGAGATTTATATCTACCGGTTCCATGTTTATTGCTAGACCAAGTAAATGGATTACCACTAAATCTAATATCAGCTAAACCAGATTTATTGATGGTTTCTAGAACTTCTTTAGGTGTATTATTCGGGGATTTAGTGTTTTTATCCTGGGGATAAATAGTAATATTCAAGTCCCCTATAAGGACCCAAGGAATGTTCAGTGATTTACTGAGATCTAAGATGTAAGACCATTGATCAGGTTGATCCTTCTTGTAGGAAGTACCATAAACACAGGATAGAAACCATTCTCCTTTGCTAGGGTCATTCGATACTATTACATGGAACATTTTATCAGTTGAACCTACAATGTCAAAATCAAAGCCATCTTTCCAAAGCAATAATAGACCACCAGCTAAGCCTATTGAGGGGACAAAGGTTTTATTAGGGAAATCTAAGAAATTCGAAAGCTGGATTATTCTATCGTCATTGATCTTAGTTTCCGCTAAAAAGATTATATCAGGAGAGTGAAGCTTATTGAGGTAAGAGAGATGGTCTCTAGTATCTATTCCTAGAAACCCCTGGCAATTCCAACTTAGAACTTTCATGCTTGAGTGATGATTTAAACCAAAGGAAATATAAATGTACTGAACAACTAAAGAAAAAGCAAAGAGCCAAGCGTAAGTAAGGAATACAAGGAAATAGAGGGGTTGAGAGAAAAAATACCACAAAGAAATAGGGACCTCATCAATGTCATGAAAGAACTCCTTCTCAGCCAGTTCTCCTTCCTCAATCAGATCATGTTCCATCTCATCAGTCTCGTATGCAGATGGCCTTTTTCCATTATTCTTATCATTGGTACCTGAGCTACCATTTCCAGTTTGAAATTTTTCACCTTCAGATTGCACGTCTTCCAACTCATTGTTTCTAGACCTCTTTAACTTCCTATTATTTTCCATATTCTCAATATCTTGTTGGTTCATCCTGTTCTGACTAGCTTCACAAATTCTCTGCACCAGTTGATCTAAATCATCATCGATTTCCACTTCATAAGTTCTGGCAAGCTCATGGATATATGCAATGTATTCGTCATTAGTATAACGCCTGATTTTTAAGTCTTCAGCAACATTAGCACACTCCTCATCATTGTGATCAATCACAAAACAATCTTTACATAAATTATGGGTCTGTCTTTCCCAATGATAACGAACCCATGCTACGCCTCCTGCTGCAGTATTCCACCACCCTCCTCTATGAAGAGGTTTTGAGAGATTAATATTGATTCTGGCAGTTATAGGACTTCCAGCACCTGGTCTACAATTCTCTGGATTAATCCAAATTTGCTGACCAAGTTCATTAACTGCATCTTCTACCATAGAACGAGAATGATGTTCCAATAAGAGATGTTGGAATTGCACATTCCATTCCTGATTAGTAAACTGTTGTTCTTGCACTTTGATGGTAGGATCATAAACTTTAAGATTTAGAAGACACTTGAATACATTCCATGGACCCCTTTTGAGAACTGCTTCCATTGTTTCTGCTGATTGGAACTTAAAAAGAAAAATATTCCTTTCAATTCCACGGACTTCCTTGAGTTTGAATCTTTTCCATAAAGAGATAGTAGTTTTCCGAATATCCTCAGTATCAATTGGATCCTTAGAGAAAAGTTTTCCAATCAAAGTGTTCTTCCATTCATTTGAGACTTCAGTAACAAGAGTTTTATTAGACCCCAAGTTTCTTCTCATTTGTCTAGCACATAGATCTCGAATAGTAGAGTTCTGCATCTTACTGGTGATAGCAGAGATTTGATTGTTAGAAGTAGAAGCCATAGCTATAGGATGTTTATTTGTCTTATGTGGAAAATGAGAATAGGGTTTCTTGTTTTTTTGCATTTTAATAGACAAAAGATGATTGAGGATAACTCTATCATTAATGCAGATAATATTGTAATCAATGCTCATATTGGAAAATAACTGGATTTTGGATTCATACTCCGAAAAATATGTAAACTTAAAAGACTGCATGGTCAACTCAGACTTAACGGGAAGAGAGCTAAATTGGTTGAGAAAATTTCTCTCCATGAAGAAAGGGCGGTTAGAAAATTTGAAATATAACTGAGACTTAATTAGGTGACAGCTGAGATGATTGAGCACTTTCCGCTGCATGAAGAAAGGAAAGTTTGAACATTTGAATTTCAAATTTTGAACAAGACTTTGGTGAATCGGCCAAACTGAGTCACTCTGAGATAAATCGCAGGTACCCAAAAGATCATAAACATGATAATCTTGATTTGAATACTGGAACATACTGTAGAAGACCATCTTGAGACTGATGGGTCGCAAAACTGCTATCGGCGATGTAGCTAACAAAACTGATTGTGACAATAAAGTTAACAGAAGAAGAAAAGGGAGCCAAGAGGATCCATACTGGATGCTATTCATGATGATAAATGAGGATCCCTGCCAAAGAAAATTAGAACTGCATTAGATAAGAACAATTTAAACCAAGATCTTTAAAAGCTAAGAAACTGGACATCTGCTAAGAAGAGAAAACAAGAGATTAAAAGGTAAAGACTAAAAGAATCAAGATCAAAATCATTCCTTTTTGAAGGATGATAAAGAAGAAAAACAAAGAAAAACCAATATTCTTCCTCTTCTGAAAGTAAAAAGACAAAAGTTGTTAGCAAAAATTGTGGGGAAACATGATGGACCAGTTGCATTATCTTCTTTGGAGAACTTCCCAGTTATTCTAAATCAGACTTCAAAGCCGAGGGCTGTATGTTCTGTTAAGATTGAATCTATTAAGGAATATATTGAATGACCGTTTCTGAGTAGAATTCAATCTAGTCATTTCTGAAAAATATGCATTGAAATGCATAGGGACTTTAGGATCTGAACCCAACCACCGAACCACATGGGCCCGATCGAAGACGTCACAAAGCGTTATTGCCGCCTTGAATAGTGTCTTAGGAATTTTATCGTCGATGTCGACTTTAATAGATGGCGAGCTATTTCTAACTCTTAGAAGACCACTGCGGTTGCTTATTGGTCCAAATGATTCCCAAATACGGTCATAACTATCTTCAGGGAACCTACATAATCAACCAAAATTTTAAATATTGTTTCAGGATATGTGTCGAATAAGTTATCCAATGTTAAAAAAAAGTGGGAATGTTATTTATGCCCCTACTATCCATGGGTCATGCACAAATACCCTTATGAGTCTTTACAAATACCCCTCATGGCATAATTGAAATTATGAACAAGAAAATAATTCACGTAATTCCTCTTTTAACCTTGACATCTTATACTCTTCAACTTCTTCTTCATTTTTCTCCCGAGAAAAACCAATTTAACTCTCACCATCTCCATCTCCGTCGTCACCACCATCTCCGTCGCCACCACAACTAACGCCACCATCGTCTTCATCGCCATCATCACCATCTCAGTGATATCACTTATCTCTTTTCTCTTTCTCTCCGGCAGTAACCTCCAACAACAACAACAACAACACCCCCATCTCCAGTTCCACCACCACCTCAAAGTCCACCAATTCTATCACCAGATCCATCAATAATTCTCTCTTCTGTCACCTGTTTGTGAATCAAATCCCGGAATCCTAAAAATCATCAGGAGCAGCAGTCTTCTTCTTCGTTGAACATTCAGGTGAGATCCCAAATTTAGGTTTTGATTTCTGGTACTGATCTCATTTTAAACTAAATTTCCGATAATAAATGGTTTCAATATCGATTTAGAGTGATCTAGATTCTTTTTGGTTTCGTTTAACTTTTGAAATCGAGATTCAAAAGATAAATTTAGAGTCATCTTCGATTTGAACTGATTTCTAAACCAGATTCAGAAATTTGTTTCTTTCTTTGGGTTTCGATTTCGAGTTGTAGATTCAGATTTCGAGTTGTCGATCCAGATTTGTTCTTTTTTATGTTTTCGATTTCTACTAATTTCTAAACCAGATCGATTTCGAGTTGCAGATTCAGATTTCAGTGAGATCGATTCAGTACGTATGATGATTTGAGGAATTGAAGATGTTGTTGTTTTCAGTTGTTGTTGCAGAAGAGTTTGAATTTGTTACTACAGAAGATGTTGTTGGCGATTCTATAATTGTGTTACTACAAAAGAGTTGATAGTGGATGAACAATGGTGGTAATGAGAATGGTGAGGGTTTTAATATGTTACTAGTGATGATTTGAGGTAGTTATGGATTGTATTGGTGTTGTGTAAAAGGGAAGATGCTTGAATTGGTGGTAGCAGGTAATGTTGGCTAAATAGTGTCGTAATTGCAGCTGTTGCAAAGCTTACGTAAAGTGCTTGATGTTCATGGATGTTGTTGGTTGGTCGTGACTCAAGAGGTTGCAGAATGTATGAAGTGATTGAATGCAGTTGGTTGGTGCTGATGTGCTGAGTTGTGGTGTAGATGGTGAGATGATTATGGAGAACAAAACCTAGATGTATGTTAGGTTTTACAGGTTATGCTCAAGGGAATGCAGCTGTGTTCAAGTGCAGCTTAGTTTGGTGGTCGTCTTGCTTGCAATTGCAATTGCAATTGCAGGTGCTGTGTGTTTGTGCAGAGATGTTGCAGTCAACAAAGAAGCTGGGACTGTCAATGGGTAAGGTTCGAGAACAAGAAAGGAGGATAATTCTGATGTGTTAGAGTTGAGATTCTTGAAGGTGCAGCTATAAATGAGAAGATGGGTTCAGTTTCAGTGGATGGAGAAAGAATAGTTGGTGGATTTGAGAAAGGCAGCTGCAGAGAATGGTTCTTTATGAGGAGTTTGTATTTTTGTGCTTCAAGTTGTTCTTTTGGAGTCGAAAATGAAATGCAACGACAATGGCTCGAGGCAACCTTGTTGCAGTATTACATGATGATGATGCTTTTAATGGGTGTACAAGGTTATCTTACAAGACAAATTTGAGAGAATGGAATGTGGACCGAAGTCTTGTGACAGAAAGTGAGTGGTTGTTTCTTGAAATTGATGTTGCAGTTGAAGTCGCTTTACCGCAACCGAGTTGGCTAAATTTCGTATACTCTCTCTTGATGCCATTATCGATTCATTAATTTATTTTGCTTGAATAGTGTGATTTTGAACTGTAGAAACATCGAAAATAGCTCCATTTTGATGGTGTGATATTCAACTTGACCAAGTTGCTTCTACTATTTGGAGACAACTTGTGCTAGTTGCTTCCAACTTTGCAGACAACTTGACCAAGTTGCTTTCACTTTGGAGGCAACTTGTGCTAGTTGCTTCCAACTTTGAAGACAACTTGACCAAGTTGCTTTCACTTTTGGAGGCAACTTGAGCTAGTTGATTCCAGATTGGAGGCAACTTGAGCTAGTTTATTCCAGATTCGGAGGCAACTTGGTTATGTTTTGAGCTAGTTGACGAATTTGTGGTGCAATGGTAACACAGGGTTGTGTTGATTTGATGATGATGGTTGTGCTGCTGGTGCTCATGCTTTAAAGTCAAGAGAGTAGATGAATGCTTAGGAAGTTGAGAAGGAACTCAATATGAATCCAGTGCATTGAAAGCGTAACAAGAAGTTGTTACTTGCTTGTGTGTTACCGATGGTGTTTGAGTAGGGGCATGGAAGTGACTCGCACCTATTGGCTCATGTTGCAAGTGTGCATAGACGGTTGTGGTCATGAAGCTTTTGCGTGTAGAGTTGCAGAGTACTGTATGGATGGTGTGGTGTTATATGGTGGTTGTTTGAATTGCCTGGTTGAGCACCGATGGTGTGGCGAACCCGTGGTTAATGGTAGCACAACCGACTATATGTCGATGATGTGTGTTCGATTCACACTAGGTTCACTTATTTGTGTATAATTTTTATTTTTTTTGGAGACAACTTGTGCTAGTTGCCTCCATATATGGAGACAACTTAGGCTAGTTGATTTCACTTTTTGAAGACAACTTTGTGCTAGTTGCCTTTACTGTTGAAGACAACTTGAGCTAGTTGCCTCCGATATGGACACAACTTCAAAGAAGTTGACTCCACATGGTGGTGGTGGTTGGCGGCGGCGATGGTGGTTGGCGGCGGCGATGGTTGGCGGCGGCGGTGGGTGTCGGTTGTTGGCGGCGGCGGTGGTAGTGGACAGTGGTGGTGTTCGTTAGCGGCGGCGGTGGTTTGGTGGTGGTGGTGGACAGTGGTGGCGGTGGTGGTGGTGGTGGTGGTGGTGGTCGGTGGTGGTGGTCGGTGGTGGTCGGTGGTGGTGGTGGTCGGTGGTGGTGGTCAGTGGTGTTGGTCGTCGGTGGTGGTTGTTAGTTGTGGTGGTGGTCATGGTGGTCGGTGGTGGTGGTGGTGGTCGTCGGTGGTGGTGGTAGGCGGTGGACAAAGTGGTGGTGGTTGGCGGTGGACAAAGGTGTGGGCATTAAAAATATTTTTTTTTTTTTTTTTTTTTGAATAGTGGTTGTGGTGGTTTTGTATATTCACTATATAAAAGAGGGTATTTTAGTAATGTATTAGGCTTAGGGTATTTGTAAAGTTGATAAGGGTATATTTCAAGGGGCCTCATAGTAGGGGTATTTAGATAATGTTCCCAAAAAAAAATTAATAGATGGCGAAATATATACATACCTTATAGTGTTGTTACTACTTATACCATAAGCTGTTCTTGACATGAAAAATAAGGGATAATTTGAATCAACATAACTGTACATGTCTGAATCCAAACTTCTTATTTCGATAGCTGATATAAACGGAACATTATCACGGTGAGTTTGAGCAAGACATACAGTTATTGTGTTTCCATTGTTCAATGAATATACAACCTCTTTATAGGTCAAACAGGTATTCGTTATGACTTGTGTCCAGTTGTTTCCATTAAACTGAAGATTAAAAGTCGGAGGACTTGATTTGTTATCATAGTTTCCATAGAAGAAACTAGCTCGAACAAGTACCCTTTCAACCTTAGTGTTGTCTTCGGACTTGCCCTTATTAATATCTATTGAATAACAATTCTTTTTTCGAGTTGGGAATTCTCGGAGAGTGTCCATAACATGAGGATCCGAACCATACATTTGATCTTTTGCAATGATGTTTCGAACTTCTCCTGTTTTTATGTACTGATCGTCTCCAACCCATTCTATCGAGTTTTCGTCAGTGTAAGGTTTCAATGAAGAGGAACCACAGTCTATGCTTATGAACACTGCAATGGCAATAATTAATTTGATTTCAGATGTAGTCTAATTAAGCAATGCATGAAATTTCTTAAACATTTTAGGAAGAATCCTCACCTTTTGCATATACCGGTACAAGCAGGACATGAAAACACGAGAGATGTGAAACGAGTAAAAGAGCAAGAAGATTGGAATTTAGCGAACCCATGTTGAAATTGCACGAGGGCATGCAGTTGAGGATATTGTAGGTTCTTAACAATCTGTATTTTGGTGTATCTGACGTTTACACTTATAATGTTCATCAAGTTGGTGTTTTTAATGATATAATTTTCATTTTCATTTCAACTTGTAAACGCTCGGACATGCCAACACCATTTTGGAATATTGGACAAGGTCCAAACGCCTAGGAGCAAACTGGCCAAAGAACAGTTGAAAAACAAAATACCCATTGTAAAAAGGAAATAAAGAGGTGAACTCCTCCAAAACCACCTAGATCCATACATTTCTTTGGAATAGGGCTCACCACTCTTCAAAAAGAGTTCAGCATTCTCCTCTCTTGGTCTAGGAAGTTTCAGAAGGATGTACTTTTATTTATACAAAATGGGATTTGACCTATGAAAAAAACCAATTTGGAACTTTTGAAGTTTATCCTGGGTATTTAACCTAGGAAAGTTTTCACAGGCTTGATGTCTGCTACTGTACTACTAGCACCATTTACGTCACTAAAAATCATTGCTAAATTGAACTTTTTGTTTTTTCTTGAGCGAGGGCACTTTTATTGATAAATGAAAGGCCAAAAACACAAAAACTAGAGAGGGCAAGAACCTGAGAGAAAAATAAAATAAAAAATATAAATCATCGAAATCTGTAAGAACAAAGACTACTTCTATCCCTAAATGAAACTCATCAAGGACGTGCAAGACACAAAGCAGCCCACGTCTTATGAACTGATTCCCTTGCAAGTATATACTGTATTACTAACCATGGAAGGTGGAATTCCATTAAAATATCCATCAAAAGATTTCTTCAGAAATAAATATGATTATGATACAAATTTATTATAAACTACACCCACGATCCATGACTCCGGAATAAAAATGATGTATGTTGAGAAATGGTATACTTGCTCAATTAATCATACAAAAACCATAGTGTAGATAGGATCACCGACTCATTGCCAAGCAACTCCCATTGATGGAACTCCACCCACCTAGTATTCCGACGTATACTAAGTCTTTTAAAATATAAGTCTACTCCCAATGCAGAGAGCGGTTCTCTCCAAAATGCACCTATTGGCCTACACAGATCCTAATAAGATCGACAAAAAAAAAATCGAAAAAGAAAAAACATTTAGGGCTATCTAAAATAGTGCTTAATGAGGTAAACTGTGGTAAATTCTACGCGCCCACAATAATAATTTTGGATATTAGGATAATTTGATAAACAAGCACTGATCTTATGGAGTTGTGAACTAGATACTTTTCGTTTCATTGGTAGTATTCAAATACTTCATAATTGGGAGCTAGTACTCCATATGTAATCTAGTCTTCGGACTTCTCTTGTATTTGGTTTTGGCTCTGCCATTTTTCTCTTTATATAACTTTTTCAATTCGAAAAAAAAATAATTGGGATATTTTGACTTTGGGTCACATAAAAGTGACCAGCTTTGCATTTGGGTCACGCCAAAATTTTAATTAGAGTTTGGGTCACGAGACCATCGTTGACCGTCTTGACTGTTTGGAAAGTTAGTTAAATACGAAAATGACCAGAAAAAAAAATTAAAGTTCGATTTATTTACTAACCAAGCCATCAAAAATTCCGTTTGACAGCTGTATGGTTCCTAATAATTAACAAATGCACGGCTAAGATTTAAAACGTGTGTGGCTAAAAGAAGTGACCAGATTCTCTTTTCTCACTTAACCTAAATCGATTTTTTAGTTCTAGGGTTTCACTTCTCTTTCCCTGTGTGACTGCAGAGGAGATTTTGCCTAAAATCTGAGAGTGTGTATCGTGTTATTGTGGAAGTGGTTGATTTCAGTTAGTATTAGTTCTTATTATCGCCGATCTACAACGATTTCGTGGTAAAAGTTGTGTTTCAGTTGAGGTAAGTACAAAAACTTCCCTAAATCGCTTAATTTAATTTGGGGGTTTTCGTTTATCTGCTTTTTAATGATGCCTATGAGTGTTATTCTTTGTTTTTTAGGGTTTTGTTCTGTTTTAGAATTTTCTTAGGTTTTCTTTTTGATTCCTTTTTTGCTTTTGTCGAGTGGTGCTTTATGATAAAAATTGGTACATGTGGGTGAGAGATATTGTGGTCCAGTGATGGCTTAAAGTATATAAATGTATGAACATTTTAGGAACTGTGATTGTTGTCAATAGAAGTATTCTTACGTGTTTAATCAAGTTTCAGTGGTTCTCACCTTCCATACTTAAAATATGTATGAAAAGGTATATACAGCCAATACTGGAAGTATTCAATGATGATGTCCTTTTCAAAAATTTGTACTACTGGTTTGATAAGCAACAATCAACCATTTTTGGTTGGTACATATACATTACATACTAGAATATTTAAATGTTGAATTAATTTTAGATGGTTGAATGATTTGTTATATCGAAATAGATAGGAGCAGCATTAGTACGTATTCTGGCGTGTTTAATCTGCTTATAGTTTACACCCTTATGCTAACTCATACACCCAAGTAAGCTGGCATTTTAGACTACTGTTCTAGCCGATTTTCATGTTTAGTTTGCGCATATTTATTGAAGTAATTTCTTGCAGACAAGTGGGTGCGTAAGGTTTTAATCTTCAAATGTTGGTGGTAGAAAGAGGAGAGAGGTGGAGCTACTCATGCATCAACTTCAAATGCTGCACCATCTTCAACTGCTGCTTCATCAGTTCCACCTACATCTGAACCAACAGTACTAACTACTAGAGGAAGAGGCATGGGTGGAAGAGGAACTGGAGGAGGAAGAGGTGGAAGAGGAACTAGAGGAGGCAGAGGTGGTGCTACTGCAGGTAAATCCTATACCAGGACTAGATGGATCCTTATTAAGAGGTAATTATGATGGCAGGGGAGGTGGGGCAGTGATGAGAGAAGGTGGTGCATTTTCTTCTACATCTGGAAGGGGAAAGAGGCCAAGAATGATGTACTGGCTAGGCACAGAAGACCAGTGGGCGAATGAAGGACTTCCATGATGTGAATTTGGTTTATTTCTTTACTGTTTTTTGTTTTCAAAACATCTTAGTGTTTTTATGGATCTTTTGCAGACATCCAACTCTTTCATGTTGCAAACATATTTTTTTGATGAAACATGATATGTTACTTTAATATGCTTTTTTATAAGAATTCTTTTATTCAGTTTTTCCATGTTGAGATCTGTTGATTCTGTCAAAAATATGTGCATAAAACTGTCTGCAGGTGTGGAAATGAGTTGCTGGAAAAATGGTTACCAAAATGGCAGCATTTGTGCGTTTGTAGGTATTTGAAGATGGGCTCAACGGTCTGAATGACAGACAAATAACCAAGAACGTTGGATTCATCTAATGGCAGCATTTGTGCGTTTGTAGGGATTTGAAGATGGGCTCAACGGTCTGAATGACAGACAAATAACCCAGAACGTTGGATTCATTTGTTCTCAACCATCAGATGTGCCTCAATAATACTCTAGTTAACACGTGTGAGTCACGTGTTAACGGAAACTGACGGTGTTAAGTAAATAAAATAAATTTTTAAAATAAATTATTTCTTAACAGTCAAGACGGTCAACGATAGTCTCGTGACCCAAACTCTAATTAAAATTTTGGCGTGACCCAAACGCAAAGCTGGTCACTTTTATGTGACCCAAAGTCAAAATATCCCAAAATAATTTGATAAGTTGGCCATTTAGTGTTTGAATCCGGAAACAAATTTATCCCATCTGTTAGCTTCCCACTTTTTGATACAAGTCGTAACACAACTACTCTTCTAGAATCAACTATTTTGGTCTAATCACTTTACTTGCTTCCCTCCCCAAAACCAACCCATATCCTCCACTTTGTGACCGAAGCAAGTCTGGAACGACAATTTCTTGGTTTAGGCCGGACTTGTACAGATTGATCTCTCGAATCTAAAATACTCCCTTGCAGTACATTGTTTAGGGTTTAAATTCGTTTCTCACCCACACACCAGAAATTACCGAAATCAGCAGAAACCATTTTCACCCACAAACACTATTATTGGAGATGCTCTAATGGTCAGCATCAAATGTGGTGGTTGGACAACACTTCATATCGATAATCTACGTTTATAATCATCTTTTAAGTACGGTTACATCCATTATTAGTTTTTAGGATCATGAGATTATTGAATTTATTTAATGAAATTAATTTTAAAACATAGATTCAATATTTCATAAACAAGAAGTATACCCGTGCATCGCACGGGTGGAAAACCTTTATGAAATTAATAATGGGTTTTGTTATTTTGTGCATCCATGCACAAAATAAGAGTCAATCATTGGTATGAGAAAGTATAAGAAATTATAAAATATAAGAGAGAGAATAGTTCTTTACATTGGAGAATGCATTTGTAGAGAGAGGAGTTCAAAAAAAATTTAGTTATCTGGGAATCGAAAATCCATGAATATTTGCATATCGAAATACAAGATAACAAAACCCATAAATAATAGGGAATCAAAAACTTAAATTATCTGGGTAAAAAGATTTAGTTAGATGAAACCAAAATGATTTTGATGATAGTTTCATTGACTTGAGACTTGACAGTATTCAGTTCCATTTACTTCTTTTGTTTAGGACTCTTTGCAGCCCTTTTTCCCTTAAAAAGAAAAAAAATTTACTTCTTTAAAACCTGGCACTTTTAGGGGCGACCCCGAAAGAATTAGGGGCGACTTTTTTATTCCCAACCCATATACACCGTTAAGGGATGTCCAAAAATGCGTAGAATACGTTAATGCCCTTACACAATCGGAAGCTATTTTGTGTCCGATTATTATACAGCAATCGGAAGATTAGTAACTATATTATACTACCGATTATTATCTATTTTGTGCCTAACGCGCATCTGGCTTCTATAACAATCGGTAGGAAAAACAACCTCACGAGACTACCGATTGTTAAAGTATAAAAATAAGAAATCTTTTGAATTTTGCAATGGTGAAATTTGGGGCTACTATATAATCGGACGAATAAAAAAATGTGTAAGCTACCGATTTAGGGTTTCCCATAATCGAGTGGTAAAAGTAATAATTCCTACCGATTATGGTAGATTTCAAATTTCCCTGCAATGAAGGATTTTCGAAAAAACTCATTTTGGGGCAACCTATAATCGGTAGTTTTGGTAACCTATTTGGCTTCCGATTATGGATAAATCCAAATCACGAACCACATGGTTATGGTCGGCTCTGCACCCCTCAAAACCTAGGGAATTTCGCCAATGCTAAATTTGGGGCTTCCAATAATCGGTAGGTTATAAGTAACCCACACTACCGATTTTGGGCTACTCAACAATCGGTATCTAATGAGGTGGTATTACCTACCGATTAATAACCGTTTGACAGATAAAACCAAAGTCGATTCATTTCATTTTCTTTTCAACTTCAACTTCAACTCCTCTTCTCCTCTTTCCTTCCGATTGCAGAGGAAAACTCTCCCCCTTTCCTCGCTATACATCGTTCATCGTCGAATCGAATCATCGTCGATTATTCTCTATAAAGATGAAAGAAACGGAACGTTAGAAAGCTCGAACCAAAAATGTAGTAAGCGGTGAGGATCCGAATATTGGGTTGCATGCCCGTAATAAAGAGGTTTTAACTCACGAACCCGAAGAAGATGAAGTCCCTGATGTAGGCGATCTTGATAGCCAAACTCTCGTGCAACTTCAAATGGCGCCAATTAGGTAAGATTCTACCATTAATTTGGTTTATATTACTTCAATTCGACGAATCCAATTTTTTTTTTTTTTTAGGGTTTTCTGTTATTACCTAGTTCGGTAGGTTAGGTACTTTGTTATAAACTTCCGATTGTGGTCGAACTCTTCATTTCACTAGAAAATTTGTCATATTCGGGTGGTAAAAATTTAGGTATCCTACCGATTATATAACGTTTTTCATTACTGAGGCCTAAATCGATCATAATCGGAAGCTAATTGTGATTTTTCCTTCCGAATATACTAGGGAAGAACAAGTATTAGAGACGCAATAATCGGGTGATATATTTTGTAATTTCTTTCCGATTGTTTATGCTGAACCATTTGAGTAGTTTCTGGACACAAGGTGACGCATATTCGGTAGAAATTAGTTTTGTGAGGCTTCCGATTGTGATGCATTCGGTAGGTGGACTTTATTATGCCTTTCGATTATCGGTATTCGGAGGGTTATGTTGACATTTAGCTTCCGATTATTGTGTGTAGATAAACATATTCGAGCACCAAAAAGCTGCTTTTGTTTCCGATTATATGTATTTGGTAGCTTTAGGTGAACTGATATTTACGATTGCGAGTAATCGGAGGCAATTTGTTAAATCAACCAACCGAATATGTATATTCGGGAACTTTGGTTTTACATTAACTTCCGATTATATAGTTTACTAACCTGTTGTACCTTCTTTTGTTGTTTAGGGATAGGCGAGGTAAGAACATTGAAGATGCTATTGTCTCAGCTAGTGCACGGAAGGAAAGGCGTCAGAAGCTGACAACTAGTGCAAGGAGAGCTAGGACTGCTAAAGCCACTTCAAGTGCTCAAGATGGAACTCAACAAGCAAGACAAGAAGCTGTTCAACCTAGTGCCCCTCAATCAGAACCGGTTCAAGAAGCTGTTCAACCAAGTGCCCCTCAATCAGAACCAATCCAAGAAGGTGTTCAACCAAGTGTTCCACCATCACAACCAGAAATTGAACTAGAAGCACCCGAAGAAGTAGGATAACCTACTGGTGCTCCAGAAGAAAGAGAAGCCGAAAAGAAATATCCTCCTCGAAAGAAAGCGAAACACCTTGTCCGAGATGAACTGAAGGTGAAGGATATTCCAGAAGGTGTAATCCTTGGGCTGCCGGAGGATGGAGGACAATTGTTATTTGGATACAAAGAATCCTAGGCCAGAGAAATATATGAAACTCAGGTAATGATCGTATCCATTTTATTAACCTATTATGTTTTTCTCCGTAATACTTTTAAGGGTTGTAGTTTTAGGTTATTCTAATTTTATTTTTTAACTTGTCATGTGTTTAATAGTATCATTCCGATGCGGTTCGTTTACTCAAAGCGATCGCCGCACCAACAAAAATGCTAGATTAGACTTTGGAGGATGAATGTGAAAGGTTCAAGACCATTATTGCGAATTCGTGGTTGGCCGATCTTCAGCGAGAACTCAATGTTGGAACATGACCGGTGGCTATATCGGCGTTTGTGGAGAGACTTTATCCCGAGACCGACACCTTCCATATGCCCGTTTGGGGAGATGACGATAACCCCGGATGATGTTGTGCATATTCTTAAACTCCCCGTCCATGGCAAGGGTGTTAGGGCTGAGTTCACTAAGCGGTTGGAATGGAAGAAACTTTATGAGTCGACTAAGAAGTATTTGGGTTGGGATGAAGAAACATCAACAACCGAGTTCAACGGATGCATGAAGTATAGAACTAGGCAGGTTCAACATGGGTACTCGATGGATATGTTCAAGGGCACCAAGGAAAAAGAAGCGAAAGGAACTTTAACCGATGAGCAAGTCAACCACGCGGCCACCGTATATCTCCTATGTGTATTGGGATGTGTCATTTTCCCCAATGCTAGTGGCAATCGGGTCGACTTTTGGATCCTCTCGATAAAGTGCATGAGTACTCATGGGGCACGGCATGCCAGGCGTGGTTGATGGAAGAGTTGAGAAAAGCGTCGAGGCTTGGAATTAGCCAAGTGGCCGGGAACGTGAGTCTACTACAGGTATTGTTTATTAACTCTAAATACTTGTTTATTTTTTTATTTTTCTACCATTGAAGAATCAATTTCCTAATACTTGCAAAAATGACAATATAGACATGCTACGACCACTTCCCTATCTTGAGATTGGCCATTGAAAACACGGCGTGGGCGAAAGGTGACCCTAGAGGAACAAAGTACGTCTTCGATGACAACAATTCTAGGACGAAGGAGCAGCAGCTGATTCGTTTGAGGGAGATTTTGGACTCACTTAATGCCCAAGACGTATGCTTTGATCCATACAAGGAAGACCGAGTTGCTAGACATATCGCGGATCGGTCCAATTTGGCACTTTATTTTAGACCGTTGTGGCACCCCACAGGATATGTGATGTACAATGCCTCAAGGGTGATGCAACAACACGGTTTTGTACAAGGTATACCTAAAGAGAAAATCCATGGCAATTTCACTTTGGATCTGGAGAACTGCGAGTCTCATAAAGATTCTATCATGGTGGTTCACAAGGTTCACCATCTTGTAAATTCCATTGGGATAGAAGGTCGCATTACTTGATCAACCAAGGAAGGGCAGCCAACCAAGGTTTTGAAAATTCTCCCAACTATATGGATTGGTACCGGAATGTTTCTCATCTTCGTGTAATCCGTGATCTTAAAGCAAAGCCCGATTCGTACAAGAGTATCCTCAAAGAGAAACCTGCGGGTTTTGACAGATTGGTACGTATTGTTTTATTAATTTAGTTTAATATTATGGGTCAAACTAGAGTAATAACCGTTTGATGGTATGCTATGTTTTAAAACAGATGAGCAGGTTCAAGCGTTTGTCCAAATGGTGCACTGATTGCATAAAGTCCGGAGAGCCTGTGCCACTTGAGAAGATAAAAAAGCACCAAGAGTTGATTGATAACGTTGACAATGAGGAGTATGCATCTCAGTTTGGGGACAAAGTGCAAAAGAAACATACAACCAAGGTGAACAAAAGAACTCGAGCGTCATAGAGCACTCAAGTTGATGAAACCAACGATGATGCTGGTCCAAGTCGTAGAGGTGGTATAGGTCGCAAAATCAAAGCAAAAAGGAACAAGTAAACTTTCGATGTTGTAAACTCTCGATGTTTTTCGTTAACTTTATGGATAACTTTGTTTATGTTGGATTATGTCGGATTATGTCGTTTTCAAAGTTTGTGTCGGAATATTAGTTGTTACGTTATGTTTATGGATTAAGAATAGTTATTTTACACATTTTATGCATTTAATGATGACTCGCAAGCGAATCACATGAAGAGACATGAAAGTGTTGAATTTTGGAACACAATCGGAAGACAAGTTTATATATTAACCTACCGATTCTGGGGATGTTCCATTTTTTAGTCAGAATCGTTAGGGTTATACGTTATTAACCTACCGATTCTGGAGATTTTGCAAAATATTTGGTCAGAATCGGAGGATTACTAATATACTTTTCTCCGATTATCATGTGTAAAGAAAACTTGTCTCTGTAACCAAACAACACCATAATCGGAAAGCAATTGAGAACCTTGACTTCCGAATATTTTTAATCGGAGGTTTGTAGTTTTGTTAATGTCCGATTATTCTACTAAAAAACAACTATGGTTTCTGTAACCAAACAACACCATAATCGAAAGGTAACTTTTGACCTTGACTTCCGAATATCCTTAGTCGGTAGGTTTAGTTTTTGTTGGTTTTCAATTATTCTGTGTGAAATAACCAATGTTTCCTGGAACCAAATAACACCATATTCGGAACTAAAGTTGACACATAATATAACCGAATGTGTTAATCGGTAGTTTGTTTAACAACATAAGCCTCCGTTTATTTATAATCGGAAAGTTGTTGTATTAATAATCCCCCGATTACATCCATTACATAAAGTTCAAACGACCTTAACCTTACAATTTCGTCAAAAGCACCTAAATCCGTACTCCTTATTGACCATAAAAGTATTAAAAAAGATCATAACGTCCAAACACCACAGAAATTGTCCCTCTTGATCTTGTAACATCCTTCATGTTCAAATCGTTTCCCGTAGAGGTCCATATACCGACGATCGCCAAGATTTCTCTAAATTACGAATGAGTAACAAGTTAGTACTAACTTATGTTAATGTGAGTCGGAGTTATAAAGATACTTACTCGTTTTTCATACGTCCACCAAGAAAAAGCGTCCCTAACAAATCGTTCTTCATCTTCAAGTTTGTCAATCTCCTTGTCAACCGCATCCTTTCTCATCTTAATGTCATTGGACAATCTTCGAATTCGATTACCATCTAACGCCTCAAATACCGATTATGGTAGCTTTCAAAATTTGATTTTGGGGCAACCTATAATCGGTAGGTTATGTAACCTGCTTGACGTCCGATTATGACTACATCCAAATCATGAACCACATGGTTATGCCTGGCTCTGTACACTCAAAACCTATGAAATTTGGCAAGGGCTCGATATGGGGCTCCTTACAATCGGTAGGTTATTAAGTTGGGTAGACTACCGATTATGGTAGATTTCAAAATTCATCACATGAAGGATTTTAGAAAAAACTCATTTTGGGGCAACCTATAATCGGTAGGTTGTGTAACCTATTTGGCTTACTATTATGTCTACATCCAAATCACGAACCACATGGTTATGCCTGGCTCTGTACCCTCTAAACCTATGGAATTTGGCAAGGGTTCGATTTGGGGCTCCATACAATCGGTAGGTTGTTAAGTTGGATAGACTACCGATTATGGTAGATTTCAAAATTCATCACATGAAGAATTTTAGAAAAAACTCATTTTGGGGCAACCTATAATCGGTAGGTTGTGGAACCTAATTGGCTTACAAGTATGGCTACATCCAAATCACGAACCACATGGTTATGCCTGGCTCTGTATACTCAAAACCTATGGAATTTGGCAAGGGCTCGATCTGGGGCTCCTTACAATCGGTAGGTTATTATGTTCGGTATACTACCGATTATGGTAGATTTCAAAATTCATCACATGAAGGATTTTAGAAAAAACTCATTTTGGGGCAACCTATAATTGGTAGGTTGTGGAACCTATTTGGCTTACGATTATGGCTACATCCACAGCTCAAGAGAAGTGGTTATGGTTGGCTCTGCACCCCTCAAAACCTATGGAATTTGGCCATGGTTGAATATGGGGCTCCTTATAATCGGTAGTCTTACAAGTTGGATAACCTACCGATTATAAAAGGGATTATTAGCCAAGTATCTACACAATAATCGGTAGGTATAGTTTCATTTTAAACTACCGATTGTATGTTTACCTACCGATTATGGTGTTGCCTACCGATTATATAAGGGCATATTGGCCATTTCGAAAAATCGAAGATAAGGGGTAGCTTAGATTTACGTTTGGGTGACCTTTTTTGTCTTTTAGTGTCGCCCCTAATTCTTTCGGGATCGCCCCTAAAAGTGCCAGGCTTTAAAACACCTTAAACTAAAAAAATAAATATATATATATATGGTATACCAAGTAAAAAATATTCTTAAACTTAGCGGATCGGTTGTTAACCCGTGGCTTGGGCGGGTTGACATGTTATCTACAAGGTCCAATAATAACTCCGACCCGGTCCAGGTCCATATACTGTTGAGAACTTTGCTGGTTGGTCCACAAAACCCGACCCGGCTTATCCTATAGTCCAGCGGGATAAATCATTTACTCGCTGGTCCAAAAAACTTTTAAAAACACTGAATTACTTTCCTGCCCATCACTATTCATGTACGAACACAGAAAAAATTAAAAATTAAAAATTTTAAACAACCAAACAAACTGAAATCTTAAAAAGGAAATCATCAAACAGACAAAAAAAAAAAAAAATCAAACGTAATCATCAAACTCGTAGATTCGAACTGATTTCTACTGAAAAAGATTGAAGAAAACCATATTTTACTAAAACCAAGGAGAAATTTGCATTTGGTGAATCCTGGCAAGAACAAGATCGAAGAATACAAAGAATACACAAATACCACAGTAGAAGAAGAGAGTTCAAAGAAGAAAAAAAGAGTAAAAGATCTAACTGTACATATTGATCAACAATACATATTGATATGTACTGAAGGTAATATGTATTGAAGGCAAAAGTATGATTCAACAATACATATTGATCCAATAGTACATATTGATATGTACTCATGGAAATATATACTGAGGGAAAAAGAGCGCAAAAAAGAAAAGAGTTGATGATCCAACACTACATATGTATCCAACAGTACATATTGATATGTACTAAAGGAAAATATGTATCCCAAAGAAAAAGAGTACAAAACAAAAAGAGTAGGTGATCTAACAATACATATTTATCTAATAATACATATTGATATGTACTGAACAAAAATGTGTATCGAAGGAAAAGTGTATGATTCAAAAGTACATATTGACACAACAGTACATATTGATATGTACTTGAGGAAAATATGTACAGAAGAAAAAAAGAGTACAAAAGAAAAAAGAGTAGATGATCCAACAATACATGTTGATATGTACTGAAGGAAAATATGTATTGAAGGAAAAATTTTATGATTCAACAGTAGATAGATATGTACTGAATGGAAATATGTACAAAAAAAGAAAAGAAAAGATTTGGGTTATTGTAGGATCATATAAAATTTCCAATTTTTTTACACGAACCTACTATAACAATTGATCAAAGATAAAATTAACAAAAAATTGAAATCAAAACTAACCGGAGACGGAAGGAGGATTAATCTTCACTTTAATCAACTAAATCATATCGTTTTGAATAGACTACCTTGGTCTTCAACATTGAATAAAAGATCAGATGAGGAAAAAGATTAAAAAGTTAAGAATCCCAAAATTGATTAAATCTATATCTCTTTATCTTTTTCTTCACTGTACTATTAATGGAATTATATCTTCTTCTTCTTTGTTCTTCTTCTTCATGAATCTTCTCTCAATCTTTTTCTTCTTAGTCGATTTCGGATTAGTTTAATTTTTTTAACAAAAACCTAAAATTGGTGAATTTATATATACTCTCGTAGATGGATTCTCGAATCTTCTTCTTTTTCACCATAAAATCGAACACGTAAATCATCATGATCTTAGAAAACTAGTAGAAGCAGAGAGAATATATGTAGATCTGAAAAATTGAGTTCGAAAACAATAATATGCTAGACTTGTTTTTCTGCTAGATATTGATTGGACGGAGGGGCAATTGCGACATTTATACAATAAATAGAAAACACCTTGCGTGTGTGTAGGACGAGCGAGTAAAATACCTGGTCCAAAAATATGTTTTTGGACGAGCTATTAAAACTTTTTTTGGGACCGGACTAGCCATCAACAAGGTGTTAGAGAACTGGATTAACCAGTAATTCCTAGTATACTGTTTTGCTCAAGAAAAGGTCAGATTTAGTAAAGTTGATGGGAATGGACTCTCTCAAAGTTGGCGATGTAAGGAGCTCCACTAACATATGTTAAAGGTCAGCTATGTTAAAAGGCTATGATGGACATGGACTCTTTCAAAGTGAATGGAACTGCCATTGAAAAAGTATATGTCCAGTCCAGAAAGCTAATTAAGATGCTTAAAATATTGGTAATGATTGATTAATTGATCTATCTCTTCCTTCGATCAAAGCTAGCACAAGTAATTAGCGCTAAGAAACTGAAACTATGTTCATACAAAGAATCCTATTAATCCAGTTATGCTCCTGTATAATGTTAGCAACATCTCTTGATGCATTTGGGGAGCCAAAGCCAGGATGCCGTAACAAATGTGGTATTGTAAGCATACCTTACCCTTTTGGTATAACTAGTGAAGGAGGGGAAGGAGAATGCTCCATTCGTGGAATTGGTTACGGCTATGATGTTCGCTGTGATTCATCTTACAGTCCTCCTAAGCCATTTTTTGGCACAGGTAACCTTCAAGTTCTTAGTATATCTGAAACTGAAATTCGCGTTTCAAGCGTAATAGCTAAAGTATGCCGCAATATAAATGGTGATGTGGTGATCGATAATCCGGATGTCAACATGAGCGTGCAGCGGACAACTTTTACATTCTCGAGCACAAAGAACAAGTTATTTCTCTTCGGTTGTAATTCTGTAGCGGCTAACCATGGGTTTGATCAGGAAAATAGGGACTCCCTAACAACGTGTATATCATACTGTAAAAGCAGGGGAAGCGTGGCTGAAGGGCCTTGCGGTGGTGGGAATGGGTGTTGCCAAAGCACCATTCCTAAAGGGATCAACCAATTTCAGACACGACTTTCTGGGGGTGACAATCCTAATGTTACAAACTTCTTTTCCTTCAGCCCTTGCAGTTATGCTTTCGTGGGTGACTATGAGAGGTTCAATTTCTCTGCATCTGATCTTCTAGCGGTACCTGAAGACAGAGCTATCCCAGCTGTTCTTAATTGGGCAATAGGGAATAAGACGTGTGAAGAAGCACAAAAAGATCCGAGCACTTATGCATGCCATGAAAACAGTCACTGCAAAAATTCAGACAACAATCCGGGATATCATTGCACTTGCTTTGAAGGTTACAAGGGGAATCCTTATTTCAACCCTGGATGTATAGGTATGTGTGTCTTTCTTGATTAACTTATGGTCCGTGAAAACCTATAAGATATATAGTTCTCCAAAAGAAAGAAAGAAAGTATACATTTAGAGCTAACAAGTTTCGTATATCCTGCAATGTGTGACCATGAACAGACATTAATGAGTGTGAGGATGAAAAAAACAATCCCTGTGAAGGTAAATGCATAAATACAAATGGGAGCTTCAAATGTATTTGTTCAGCGGGAAGTCAAGGGGATGGGAGGAAAGACGGGCGAGGTTGCATCCCCAAGGTTCCAATTATACAAGTTACTCTTGGTAAAGTTTCCTTTTCATTTACAAAATAATAATAGTACCAGGAGTCAACATACTTTTCTTTGGTTTCATGCTTTAAGTTATTCTTCTTCGTTCGGTTTCGGTCTTATATTTCGCCATAATTTGTACTCGATTAATGCAGGTATAGGTTTAGGGCTGTTGTTTCTAATTATTACAAGTTCCTGGGTATACTTGGTTATACGGAAAAGAAAGCTAATAGAAATGGAAAGAAAGCTAATAGAAATGAAAGAGAGATTTTTCCAACAAAATGGTGGGTTGATATTAAAACAGCAACTATCCTCAAATGAAGGTGGTGCCGAGAATTCAAAGATCTTTACGGCGGAAGAGCTCGAATTAGCAACCAACAATTATGATGAGAGTTTAATCGTTGGACGAGGAGGATATGGAGTTGTCTACAAGGGAACCTTGTCAGATAATCGTATAGTTGCGATAAAGAAATCCAAAATAGTTGATCAGAATCAAATTGAGCAATTTATAAATGAAGTAGTTATTCTAACTCAGGTTAACCATAGGAACGTGGTGAAGCTCTTGGGGTGTTGTTTAGAGACTGAAGTTCCGATGCTTGTTTATGAATACATTTCCAACGGCACCCTCTTCCAACATATTCATCCCAGCCGTGGAGAGCCTTCCATTTCCTGGGCAAGCCGTTTGAGGATTGCTATTGAAACTGCAGGTGCACTTGCATATTTACACTCGGCAGCTTCAATACCTATCATTCATAGAGATATCAAATCTACCAACATACTTTTAGATGAAAATTACATCGCAAAAGTAGCAGACTTTGGAGCATCCAGGTTGATTCCTTTGGACCAAACAGAATTATCCACAAAAGTACTGGGCACTTTAGGATATCTGGATCCTGAGTACTTCGACACAAGCCAACTGACGGAGAAGAGCGATGTTTATAGCTTTGGCGTCGTTCTCGTAGAGCTCTTGACTGCAGAAATGCCCATTTCTAAGGCGCGGTCTTCAAAACAAGTAAGTCTTGCACCCTATTTCATTTCGTCCATGCAAGAAAATAAATTATTCCAACTTCTTGATGCTCGAGTGCGCAACGAGGGGACACCAAAACAAGTCACTGCAGTTGCAGAATTTGCAAAACGTTGCCTTAGCTTGAAGGGTGAAGATAGACCAACAATGAGACAAGTAACGACAGAACTAGAAAGATTGAGAGAGGCGGAGAATGAAGCGTGGTCACTTCCACCAAACAACGAACATAAGTCTAGCTTACAGTTTGAACCAACAGACCTCTATAGTGTTCCAGTAACCGGCTCAGCAGCTGGTGACTCCGGGCAATATAGTTTGTATGCAACTGATTCGGGGCAATATAGTTCGAATACAGATACCACAGTGCAGATGAGCATGCCTCGGTGATTGTTTATTTCATGTGTACATCTTTTGTTGAGTTTACAGTGCAGTTGCAGTTTTTTTATTGGAAGTTCAAATACGTTCTCCATTCTTTTGTATTTTGAAGAAACATAATAGAGTTATCTGCTTGTATCATAACCTTTTGAATTTAGAAAAAATGGGTCATTTGTCCAAAAAAATTTAAAACACGGTTCAAATGGACGAGTAAAAAAAGTACGAGATGAAATAGCCAAAAAAAAAATAGCAAGGATGAAACCGGATTCATCCTGGCTTAAACTTAAAAAATAGCAAGGATGAAACCTGGATACATCCCGTATAAAATAAAAATAAGAAAAAATATTTGAAAATGGACAGATGAAACTGGTTACATCCCGCCTATTTTTAAAATTTTATCCATTTAAACAAGATCTTTTAAATTTTTGGCTATTTAAACAAAAGATCAAAACCTAAGTGTCTTTTTTACCCAGAATTGTTGATTTTGGTCTTTTTGACCAATTTTGTGAAAAAAAAATGTATATGTCCAGGAAGCTAATTGACAATGATTGACTAAATGATCCATCTCTTCCTTCAATAGATAGTAATTAGCACTACAAAAACTAGAATCATGTTCACACACAGAATCCTATTAATCCATTTCTGTTTCTGTTTGTTCTTAGCAACATATCTTGATGCATTTGGGGAGACAAAGCCCGGGTGTCCAGAAAAATGTGGCAATGTAACCATACCTTACCCTTTTGGTATATCTAATGAAGGAAAAGAAGGAGGATGCTCCATTCGTGGAGTTGGTTACCCGAACTTGTATTCTCTTATTCCATACTCATTTCAACTTCAAACCATATAACAACTTCTAGATCTAAACATCTTCTGAACACTAAATGATGATATGAAGTGCTAGAATATAGAATAAACACACAAATTTTATATGGTTCAATCTTTTAATAGATCTACATCCATGAATTTTACTATGATTAGTTGATTTACAAGATGAGACTCAATGAATGAGTTTTGGAACTCTTCCGATCTAGTTTTGGGGAAGAATATAAAGTTAGAGAAAATAAATCTGATCCCTTTCTCTCTCTTGCTTTTCCCTTTAAGTGTTAGAGAGTAGAAGTGAATTTACAAGTGTATCCTTTGCTTACTAATTAAGCTAACAAAGGTAAGATACTATGTAGACTATCCTAGGGATGTTATACTACACAGCCTTTCATTGGGCGCCACATGTCGAGTATGGTATTTTGGTATCTACATTTTTCCCTTTTTTCCTTGAGTATTGCTTGAAGAGCGATCCTTCAGGTCAAATCCGTTTTGAATTTGACTTTTGCGAAGGAATGAGCGAAAGAATAATAACTTGAAAAGTATATACTTGCCTCTTATTCTTTTGTGAAGTTCCGAAGCTTTGTTGTGGTACAGAAGCACCATTCCTTGATCTTGTTGCTGTCGATCATGAGTTGTTGATGGAACCATTCATTGATTCGCTTCGAATTTGCCCTGGTATGTTTGGTTGTTGATTTTTCATGTTGCTGAGAAGTAGCGAGGTGTCATGTTACATATAACGAGCCAAAATTGACAATGTATTTGGTGAGCGAGATATCTTTGTTAATGTTATTCCTTTGCTTTAGAGAAAATAATGCCTCAACTTTGGGTTTGCATGGTCCACTTCTTGCACTATATCTCCGTCTTTGATCTTCCCATTTGTTTGTAGGTGAAAATGGTTTCTGCTGATTTCGATAATTTCGGGTTTACAGGTGAGAAACAATTTCAACCCTAAACAATGTACTGGAAGGGAGTACTTTAGATTCGAGAGATCAATCTGTACAAATCCAGCCTAAACCAATAAATGGTTGTTCCGGACTTGCTTCGGTCACAAAGTGGAGGAGAATGGGTTGGTTTTGGAGAGGGAAACAAGGAAAAATATGAGACCAGAATAGTTGATTCTGGAAGAGTAGTTGTGTTACTACGACTTGTATCAGAAAAGTAGGAAGGCTAACAAATGGTAAGCTAGTAAGTATTTTCTGAGTGTTGTATATTCCCGAATCAAATGGCCAAAACTCAAAGAGCTTTCTAGTGGGGTCATGAAGTGAGAACAAAAAAACAACACTTCTTCAGAGGAGAAAGCGATGAAAGCTAAAGAAGATGGAGGTTTAGTAATAAGAAATATGGAATTAGTCAATCTCTCCCTTGTTGCTAAACTGGTCTGGAGATTCCTGACAAATCAACAAACCATATTGGTTCAGTTATTCAATGCGAAGTATCTGCAGAATGATTCTTTTTAGGATTATCAGACTAAGTAGGGCGAGTCTAATACTTGCAAGGATATAATCCATGTTCGAAATTTATTCATCAACAATTGTTGTTGGTTCATTGGGTCAGGAAATACCATACAAGTTTGGAAAGATCCATGGATCCCAAATCTGTCGGGTTTCAGACCACACAGGCTACATAACTCGACAATCCAAGTGACGTGGGTTTCAGAACTATTTATTCAGGGGGAAAAATCTGGAATGTAAAGTTATTGTTGGAGTTATTTTCGCTGGATTAGGTTGAAATTATATCTAAAATATATATTCTGCAAGACGAGGAAATTCGAGACAAGTTAATCTGGATGAAAACTCCTTCCGGGAAGTTTACTACAAAGTCATGCTACAAACATATCTCAGATAATACTCCAACAACCTCGTCGATGGAAGAATTTCCATGGAAGCAATTTTGGAAGCAAATTAAAACTCTACCAAAGATACAGAATTTCATGTGGAAAGTTCTCCAAGAAGGAATTGCAGTTTATGTTAATCTCAGCAAATACAATCCTCAAGTTCAAAACATATGTCCTTTGTGTGGTGCAGCTGAGGAGTCGATACTTCATCTTTTATTCAACTTTCGGTTCGCATTGAAGTATATCATTCTAGTCCGATATTGATTGAAACTCATGGTGATACTGTATCAGTCATTGGTTGGCTTACCGTGATCAAGGAATTATGCTGAATTTAGGTTCTTGCTTAATATGGAATGTTTGGAAGACAAGGAACGAGTTGGTCTTTAATAATAATCAGATTGCAGCTGGCTCTTGTATTCACAAAGCCTTGGAAGATTTTAAGTATTTTGATCTTCATCACGCTCTAAACTTCTGCTCGGAGATACAAGTTAATCAAAACAATATTGCAGTTTGGGAACTTCCACCTTCAACGTTTATGAAGATTAATGTGGACGCAGCGTACAATAATGGCAAAGGTGTTGTGGGAGCAATTGCGGTGGATTCGTTTGGTAATCATCTAGGATGTGGTGCAATATGTTTTGATACTTTTTCAGCAGTAGTGGCAAATGCGAAAGCATATGGCTTTGGAATACAATTGGCTAACAGACTACAACTTTCTCGTGTAATTGTGGAAGGTGATGCATCTGATATTCCAAAAGCAGTGACGGGAAATACGAATGAGATCCCTTGGAGTATTCGCTCAACGGTTCTATCTATTCGTGATCGCATCAAGGATTTTAGTGAAATTAGATTTGTAGCTATTCCTAAAGATGTTAATTCTATTGCGCATGACTTAGTTCAATACGCAATCTCAAACTCTATAAACAGATGGTGGTATCATAATGAACTTCCAAATTGTATTATGCAACGTCTCACATTCAGTGAGGATTAATATAATTTTAATTTGTTTCCTTTAAAAAAAGAAATAATAAAAAAAAATAGTACTATGAAGAAGCTTAATAGACTTTGTCACGACTAATAAGAATCTTACAAACATTGAATGCTTAAGCCGCTAGTGGTCATTAATTAAGGTTGGTAACCAGGTCTTATCAGCTGGAAAGTTATGTTTCTCACAACTGTACGTGGGAAGATGTCAGTCTACCAGGCTTGAGGGTTTTTGACCTGTGAGAAATGTTAATCAAGTTTATCCAGATCATTTGAAAAGCATAAGGTTTCATTTTTGTTTTCCAAAACAAAAATGATGAGCAAACCGTTCCCAAGACTATCCAAAACCGTTGAGAAGCATGAGGTGACCCCACTAATTCCTAAAGGGCGGGAATCACTAGTCCCACTCAGATGATGGTTAGGGTAGTTTTTTTTATGGAAACTAGTAAGGCCACATGTGCGATGCACATGCTTGATTTTGATTACTAACAACACCAAATTTGATGGTGATGAGAAAAAATCTTAATAATTTTCTTTTTTTAATATTCTTATTTGTACTCATTACGCAGATAATTCAAAGAGCTTTCTGAATATACTAATTTTGCAAAAATCCGGTATGTATTTTAAAATATATTAAGTTTTAAAAATTTTAGATCTAATTTTAAAACAATGGCATTTTTGTAAATATGTAATTATTAGTTTAATATGCATTCTCACCTTGAAGATATGCATAGTAATGATTGATATTTAAGGTCATATTAGTAATATCAAGGTGACACCAAATTATTTTGTTTTTTTGTGACCAAAAAAAGACTTCACCAAAAAGGGGTCTTTTCTTTATTATAGTAAGATGATAAACCTGCATTTTCTCCCGAACAAATTCCGGATTTCCGGAAATGATTGAATAATTAATAGGGGAAAAATCACTTTTATTAGAGGCAAAGCTGAGTTTCTTCAAATTTATTTGACTTTGGGTGGATTTGAAATTACTCTTTCCCATCAATAACAGTTTTTGGATTTTTCTATACAAACGTAACCCTAACAAAATCAAATACCTTCAACTTTTGAGAGAATGCTTCAAAAAGATAAAAAAAAAATGTTCAGAGGCGATTATCTTAATCGTAAAATACCGACGCGGACCGGAAGAAATGATCATAGTTGTACTAAATCCCCAACAAGCAAAGTCGATTAACAGTTTTGAGGAGAAAATATGGACAACTTGTTAATACATTAATTATATATTCGATTTGTCATTATCACAAATTCACAACCATAATGATCTCATAGTTTTCCATGACTAAGACGAGGTTCCAATTGAAGATATCATACGCGATGAGTCCATTGGAGGGCAAACATTTTCAAACCGTAATGGAAAGGGATTGTACTTAGATATGTAAATGTAATGCTAGGTACAGAAAGTGTTGTCCGGTGTGGCGGGGATTTTATTTTATTTATTTTTGATCAACGATGATTACAGTTTATATGGGATAAGGCTAGTGTTATAATCACGGATGATGTTCCATTGTCTAGAATTTGGGTTATGTTGATGTGTTGGGAATATATATTTAAAACATAAATTTATTTCCCAATAAAATATTTTTGGTAACAATAAAGTTTTTCTTAAATGAAAACTAATTTTTGTTATAATTGATTTTGACCGTTTCATACTTTGTTGTGTTAATGGTGTTAATTGCACTTTAATAATTTCTATTAAAACCTTGACTAGAAAAATCAGTTTTTTATGAAAAGTCTTTTAAGAGTTATGAAAATAAATTTTTCTCTAGTGTGAGAGCTTTTCATTTTTTATGTCTTTTGAGTTTTCAATTTATAAAAAAATGAATTATTTGTGAGAAAGAAAAATCAAGTGTGTGATCATCCTTGGCTTTTCTAAAAGAGTTCTGAGCAATAATGAAGTGTAGAAGTTTCACATCCTCTCACTGTGCAAGAGTGATTGTGTAAGAGATTGATCTCGGTTGTTTTATCCTGGAGAAGACGCGCCATTGAAGAACTGCTTGCACAATCTTGGGCAGAGCCGCGAAACGTCTTAAAGAAAGCGACCTAGTCCGCGACTCAGCCATAACAATTTGTTTCGTGTTTGATTTTATTTGTTGTGCAGGCATAATTCGGCAATTGTTCCAACAATTTTAAGACGTTATATTCTGCCATACAAATCAAAAGAAACGATTGCTGAAACGCGATAAGTATCCTTGTTTGATTTCGTTGTATAGAAATATAACTTGTACAATTTTTTCTTTAGCGATTGAATATGATGCTTGAGGTTTTAGGTTACTTTGTACCTAAAATTAATTTTTTGTCTAATATTGATGGACTAGGATTTTAACATGGTTATGATTTTTCTTTATGAAATTTTTAACATAAGAAAAATGTTATTGATGATAAACAAATGTTTTTTAACATGCTGTAGAATTTTAATTTTATCTTCTACACGAAAATGAATTGAGTCTAGAAATTTTTACTAGATATACTAGACATCACGAGGATAATCCATGTTAAATTTCACAATTTTTGGATACCAATAAGTATTTTTAAAGTATTTTATAAAACCGCATAACGTTGCTGAAATTTTTGATGGGCAGAAATTTATCCCTAGTTGGATTCATTTGTCACGATCTTGGTATAGCAATTTTGAATTTGTGGAACATGAAACTTGTGGATTAGGATTTTATCTTCAAAATTAATTTTGAAATTTCCAATTTGGATTTTTGGCTTGAGGAGTGTGGTGATTTAAAATCGTTGTGTATGTCTATCCAAAATATGAGACATGATACTTGAGATTAGAGATTAGAGATGTAAGAAATTTACTTTAAAGATCATTTTTTGATTATAGTACTTCGTACTCTTGTTTTGGTAATGAAAAAGAAGATTATTGTTAGCAATCAAACTAGTGCACCACATATGTTTGATAAAATGCTTGATAGAGAGTTATAAATATATGATATTATAACTATATAACTTTGAATCTTTGTTTGAAAATTAAAAGAAACTTGGAGTACTATATTAGTTAATTTTCAAGTAATTATGTAAGTGCATACCTTACTTATTTTTTGGTTTCAAATGCTCACACGTATGTGATTGTGACAGATGAAAATTCACTTACTTGAGAAAGTTTTTATTTTCTAATGAAATAAAAATTGCGGGAGATTAATGGATGTGAGGAGCAATGGGGTTGCTGATTTCTTTGTTGGTGCGCAAAGAATGGAAAATGGTTTGTAACCAATTGAGCTTTAAAAGCAATTGAGGTATGTTTGTTGAACTATTTGTAGTTATTGTAGTGATCAAATAATGGCATTCTAAATTGAATAAATTGATTGTTCAATCTTAGAATAAATTTTAGGGAAACAAGATATTGAGAATTATTGTGTATGACAATAAACATGTGACTCATATAAGTTTCGAACTTATGAGATGAAATTTTATACGAACCCAAAACCGAAATAATTAGAAACCTAGTCAAAACAAATGTGAATATCAACTCTCACCAAGAAATGAACATAATATTGATTATGAGATTATTTGTTATTCTTGCACGACATTGCAAGGATGTCAAATGTTATTAACAACGCTTTTCAAGCTTAGTTAATGTGAACTATGGATACGTGAGAGGTTGATATAGATTGGTATTTTACACCATATTTGTTTTGATAGGTTATGATTCAAAAGTTGAACCAAATCATTTTGAAAGAAAGTGGAGTTGAGATATACTCACATCACTGGGATTTTCGGTATTGGTATAGCCTAAAAGTTTACTTTGGGTAGAACAATCATGTTAAAGATGTATCTAGGTTCCAAGATGTTCATCTTGTTAATAACAAGATGCTCATATCTTATCATAAACAAGAGTGAGATAAGAAATTTGTTGAATTTGATCATTGCACTACTACAAATGAGATGTTATGGATAAAATGTTTGAATATTATATTATAATTTTAGCATAACATAAATTGAATTTTGAATATTTAAAATATGAGATTTTGTCATGCTCTTTGGGAAATCAATGAGTTGGTGATGAATATGAGCATGTTATATATTCTTATGAACTTGATGAATTTTTTGAGTAACATGTATGTAATCTGACCTAACTCACAAAAGCATGTACATTTTCAAATCTTACGCAACCTGCAATGATATTGGATGAAATAAAATATTTGAGAATTTTATAAAGATGCTTCGAGTAACTTGTCCTGATATCAAATATGATTTTTGAGTAGTGAATTGGGTAATGTTGCTTTCACGAAAAATGGTTTGAATTTTTATTCTCTATAACGTGCAAAACGTTTTGGGTTTAGATCATTAGTTTATTAGTTTTTCACAATTTTTGGGATCTTTGGATATTGTTTTGAAATTCTCGTTTGAGTCAAAAAAATAGTGGGGGTTCCATATCCTATGCTTTAGCACATTTGATTTAAATTAGAGGAACTAGAAAAATGAAGGTGACAAGTAATTCACTAAGAATGAACCTAGAAAAGCATATATAGTGAGACTAAATTTTAGTCATGAATATTTTGTTGCTTATTATTTGAAAGAGAACTTCTTATAGAAAGTAACTTTGTTCTTAAACTATTAAATCTTTGGCAAAACGTTTTTATGAGCCTATTGTTTTTAGACAAGCAAACAGAAAATTGTTGACTCTTACATTCATGTCGCTAAATAACTTACATGCTTGTTTTGTTGATGTTGTTTCTACAATGTATGATTTGCTAGTCATAAGTAGAAATATATACTTTTGTGTAAGTTAAGGATGAGAATCTATGTAAACCAAGCATGGAAAACTGTGTAGTTTCTACAATAAAAGAAATCATATAAGTTAGATAAGTTATCCTTTATTTTCTGAAAAAAACTTTAAAACAATTTATAAAATATAAATTGTTTACTTGATTCATTTGAATGATTTCAGAATTGATGAAAGTGAAATGCACAATACTATTTGTTTTGTATGCATAAGTGATTTGTTGAATTTTTATTCTAACTTATAGGATGAAAATGAAATTGAGAACATGCTTAGTTTGATATTTGACATGAAAGACTTGAGTGAAGATGGTGTATATTTTTGAAACGGATTTTTCTTTCTTTGGATCAATTTTCATTTCAATGAAAATAGAATTTTTAAAGAGACAGAAATATATATAATCTGACTGTAAATAAGTTTTCACTCATTTGGTTTAGTGCTAATGACTTTGAGATTGTGTGTGATTGCACTAGACATGAGTATGGTAGCTCAGTATGCTTCTTTGCTACGTGATTGACTATATATATAAAAGTATTTTTTGTAGTGGGGGTGTAATATATTGCTTCCATAGTGGGGGTTTTATATTCAGATTTACCAATCCTAGTATGGAAAATTGGTAAATATTGAGAAGGTTATGAGGTGTTTCAAACACATCTTACGCCTAGAAATACACTATCTAAATGGTTACCGCAATCCTTTAAGGATATTGCGAACCTGATTGGACATCCTTTCAGTTGAATCCTTTAAGGGATGGAGAGATTCGATCCTCTAATAAATAGAGGAACAGACGTATTAATCCAATGTGATAGTACCGCGGCTATTGCATGAATTGAGAATGTAATGACAACTATAAGAGTTGATTTTATGAGAATATGGATTATATAGTGTCTGAAACGAGTTTCCATTAGTCATTTGACGAAAGGATTGATAAGAAGATGTGAATACATCTTAGGGATGAGGTTGATGCCCATTGAGATTGAGTCATCTATGATGGATACCCAACCTAGAAATAGGTTCAAAGGGACTAGACGAAGTCATAAGTGATATGGAGATGCGAGAATCATGCTTTTGAAGAATTCATCCCACAGCATGATATCCTGAAGGGAGTAGAGGTTGAGTTTAATTTTAATTTTTTTTTTTAATCTTTAAACTCTTAATGATGTTTATATCTCTATTTAGAGTGGGGTACTTTCAGGAGTACTCTTGATAAACTCACCTATATGAATGTGAAAGTTTGGCCGCTTTCTATGAGAATACGGGCAGTTCTCTAGATCATTCATTAAACTGGGATACAAGCACAGGGCCGTAATGTGCTGGCTTTAGACTTTACACTAGTATAGTCGTGTGTGTTAAGTAATCTTTTTATCTCCTAAAGTTCAAGACTTATGTTCACTTTACGGTCAGATTTTAAGAGAGCATATTAACACTACGTAGAGGTTCAAGTCGCGAGACACCTTTGCTTATGCACAACTCTATACATTCTTGCTCAATGTTTTAAAAATATAAGTGGGGGATTGTTGGGAATATATATTTAAAACATAAATTTATTTCCCAATAAAATATTTTTGGTAACAATAAAGTTTTTCTTAAATGAAAACTAATTTTTGTTATAATTGATTTTGACCGTTTCATACTTTGTTGTGTTAATGGTGTTAATTGCACTTTAATAATTTCTATTAAAACCTTGACTAGAAAAATCAGTTTTTTATGAAAAGTCTTTTAAGAGTTATGAAAATAAATTTTTCTCTAGTGTGAGAGCTTTTCATTTTTTATGTCTTTTGAGTTTTCAATTTATAAAAAAATGAATTATTTGTGAGAAAGAAAAATCAAGTGTGTGATCATCCTTGGCTTTTCTAAAAGAGTTCTGAGCAATAATGAAGTGTAGAAGTTTCACATCCTCTCACTGTGCAAGAGCGATTGTGTAAGAGATTGATCTCGGCTGTTTTATCCTGGGGACGACGCGCCATTGAAGAACTGCTTGCACAATCTTGGGCAGAGCCGCGAAACGTCTTAAAGAAAGCGACCTAGTCCGCGACTCAGCCATAACAATTTGTTTCGTGTTTGATTTTATTTGTTGTGCAGGCATAATTCGGCAATTGTTCCAACATGATGTTTATTAAATTCACCCAATATTGACTCAATGTGAACAAGAGTAGACCATGATCAACTTTGCCTCTAGTAAAAATGGCTTTCCTCCTATTAATTATCAAATAAATGGCCTTGATTTATTGCTCCAGTATTTTCATATGTACAATTTGAAATTGGGTTCCACTCAGTGTAGTCAAAATCGATCTCCAAGGACGATTACTCCACGAGTAATCGCTACAGGCTATATGACCGAGGAGATTTCCGATTCCAAGCCATTTCCGATCTTTAGCGATTAAGGCGGACAATTTTGCCGATTTGGACTGACTTTTGAGCAAACCCAGTTAACGGTTTTTCCGAATTGTCCTTGCATGCGCTAAAATAAAAAAATAAAATTTTGTAACCCCTCAGATGAGAGTTATCAACTAGAAAAACCTCTAAATAAATGATAAATATGTCAATATAACAATATTATACACTCAATTACATGATAGTTTTAAAATTTTAATTTTAATTAGGTACAAATCATGACTTATGAGCAGCAATATATAAGTTTCTAATAAATTGATTCCTAGACCGAGTTTGAGCGATTTCAAAATCCGAACTTATTGCTCCTCACTCCAAGCTCCCCAACCGAGTAGGACCGAGGAACGCTTTCGACTACTTTGGTTCCACTAACTCTCAACCGAGATATTTTACCTGGAATTGGACTGACCCTAAATGACTATGCAGGTACAATTATTGAAGTTGGGGATCCTATGCAGATTGCACAACAAGGGAACAATTAGAAGAGAAAGGAGCCGAGGATGCTTTCCGATGGGCAACTGAATGGAGTGGGTATCAAATCATATTCCAAAGCGATTCCACGCTAACTCTGAAGCTGTTGATGGGAAAATACGCCGAAGCTAGACAACATATATATAGAATTAGTAATGATTTCGGAAATCGGACAAATGATGCTATTAATTTTAAAGTCAATGCCTTTATTTTAACCTCTAGATATAGTATAAACAAAGTGGCGGACATCTCAATCTTTTGTAACCGTAATGTTTGTTGAACACATATGGAAAGGAGATGCTCTAATTGCTTTTGAACAATCTATATATTAGGAATTGTATCAATGTTGTAACTGCCAATGATACTCAGTTTTCTGAGAACAATCATTATTATTATCGTGAATCAATAGTATGAGGTTTCATTCCTCTTTTCCGAAAAAAAAAAAAAAAAAAGATTGCCGAGTGGGGCGGGCCCCACCCTAAACCCCCACCTTTGTGCAACCACCGGGGAGGGGGAGATGCTACACCTACCAAATTCTCATCCGCAGAATCTCCCGAAAGGGAAATGGACGGTTCCTACTGCTTTTTATGCATCGCAATCATCAATGGGTTAAAGTGGAGAAAATATTTGATGGGGGCGTTTTTTGAAGGTGGCATGGGGGACCAATTATATATTGACACATGCACATGGTATAAATGAATTTTGTTTCCAAAAATATATGCAAAATGTATTTTTGCAAAGAAAATTTATTTTCATAATTGGTATTGGTATTTTTAAAAACATAATTTATTAATATCAAGTGCATGTGTTAACATATTATTGGTCCCCATGCCCCTTCAAAAAACGCCCCCATCAAAAAAATTCTGGTTAAAGTGGGGGCAGCCATTTGTTAGAGACGAGATATTGGGTCGAAGGAAAAATCGGTCAACCTAGCATTTTGGGTGCGAGGTTCCTTCTCAATTGAATTGAATTGAACTTTTTACTCGACCACGTGACACAACATGACAAACTAAACGGGGTTACCATTACTATTTTGAGCTGTTGCTAATCAAAATACATTATTTTAAACAAAGTGCTTGTCAACGACTGCCCGGGAACTGGGGTATGCTTATCCGGTATTATCAAGTGATAAAATAAGCTTAAAATGGCTCATTTGTCCAAATATTTTAGGAAAATGGGTTATTTATCCAAATATTTTTAAAATATGGTTTTAATGGACGAATAAATATTAATATGGGTGAAATGGACACAAAAAAAAAAATGCCAAGAATTAAACTGGATTCATTTTGGCTTAAATTTAAAAAAGAATGAGGATGAAACTGGATGCATTGATGTAAATTAAAAATAAGAAAATGTATTTGAAAATGGGCAAGATGGAGCTATTTACATCCTGACTATTTTTACATTCTCGTCCATTTAAACAGTATCAAATTTTACATGTCTTGTTCATTCAGGAATTGTTTATTTTGGTCTTTTTAACCAATTTTGTGTAAAATAATTTGTCTTTATTTATAACTCAAAATACAGATAATATGGAAAACATTAATAAGAGAAGATTTCAACGAATGACCTTTTTATATACTACATCCATCAATTAGTAAAAAGTACTCCCTCCGTCTCTAAAAGATAGGTAAGTTTCCTTATTTGGGTATGTCAAAAAGATAGGCTTGTTTCCATATATGGAAAGTCAAATGTTATGATTTTACTAAGATACCCATAGAGGGACCACTTCTCTCTCCATTTTCTCTTAATATTAAAGGAGGGTACTTCTCTCTCCATCTCTCTTATAACAAATGAGTGGGACCAAGGATAGATTAGAAAAAAACATGAAAAAATAGCTATAATCATTGGTTTTCTTGAATTTTGTGAAAACCAAACTTGCCTATCTTTTAGAGACGGAGGGAGTAACAACTGAAGAGGTGCACTAATTGAAAATTTTCTGCAATCAACGATTTACCTTGGACCTGTCATGTTTGTCGACAAGCTGTTCTGTCCAGATTCAGAATAATAAGAAGATGTAGTACTGTAAGAGCTCATGAGGGGCACAACATATAGGTCACTTTCAACCTCAACCGACACGTTCTCGGAAACTTCATGGCTTGTTTGATGTGCATCATTCTCTAAGCCTCTCAAACCTTCTAGCTTTGCTGCAACTTGTTTCATTGTTGGTCGATCTTCGCCTTTTAAGTTAAGGCATCTCCTTGCAAGCTCTGCAACAGCAAGCACATGCTCCGACTTTCCTTCATTCAGTACTCGTGAGTCTAGAACATGGGAGAAATTGTTTTCTTCCAATAAAGAAATGAAATAAACAGTTAGATTTCTTTGTTCTTCGGCCCTCTCCAAAGAAAGGGCCTTTTTTCCTGTTAAGAGTTCTATCAGAACTACTCCAAAACTATAGACATCACTTTTATCTGTCAGTCGGCTGGTCCGAAAGTATTCTGGATCTAGGTATCCAAAAGTGCCTTGAACTCGTGTGTTTAAATGAGTTTGATCCATAGGAACCAACCTTGATGCTCCAAAGTCTGAAACTTTTGCAGTGTAATTTTCATCTAGAAGTACGTTGGTAGACTTAACATCTCTATGAATAACGGGAATAGAAGCGGATGAGTGTAAATAAGCAAGTGCATTGGAAATCTCTGATGCTATTCGCAGAAGACTTTTCCATGAAATGGAGGACATACCATCACTGCGATGAATATGTTCGTAGAGGGTACCATTAGAAACATATTCGTAAACAAGCAACGGAACCTCAGTCTCTAGACAACAACCTAAGAGTTTGACAACATTTCGATGGTTAATCTGACTTAAAATAACAAGCTCGTTAATGAATTGTTCTATTTGGCTCTGGTCAACTACTTGCGATTTCTTAATGGCAACTATACGATTATCAGATAAGAATCCCTTGTAAACTGTACCAAAGCCTCCTCGTCCAATGATAAGATTTTCATCATAATTATTGGTTGCCAGTTCTAGGTCTTCTGGAGAAAATATCTTTGTCGAATCTACACCAACTTCATTCGAGGATAATTTTTGTTTTAACAGCAATCCACCGTTTTTCTCAAAAAATATCTTTCTATGTTTCATTAGCTTTCGTTTCTTGATGATCAAGTATAAGCAAGAACTACCAATTACAAGAAATAAAAGTAACCCCAAACCAGTACCTGCATCAACATGATAATTCCCATTATATGTACGAGCAGTAACAAAAGTCAAATAAGTAATGATAGATGTAAGATTGGACAGTATTATAGTGGCAAATTTAAAGAGTAAATATGTACCCAAAGTGACTCCTAGTATTGGAAAGTGAGGTTTCGCAACTATGCAGCCACTCCCATCTTTTCTTCCATCGCCAGAAATGCCGTCATGGCAAGAACAATTGTAACTCCCTATTGTATTTGTGCAGATACTTATGCAGAGATTGCTATTTTCATCTTCGCACTCGTTCATATCTATTAAGATGATATTTTCGAATATAAGTTAAAGGACATGGTGTTGCTAAATGAAACGAAAAGAATGATATTTATTTTACGTACCTTGGCACCCAGGTTTGAGATAAGGGTTTCCTTCGTAACCTTGATGACAAACGCAACGATATCCAGGACTGTTTACGGGATCGGCACAAGAACTATTACCCTGGCACATATAAGTTGACGTATGTTTTTGTGCTTCTATACAAGTCTCCATCCCTATCGCCCAGTCCACTACCATTGATATATCATCTCTACCTTTTCTATTGATATCCACAAGATCTGATGCACTAAATTTGAAGCGGTCGGTCTCAGCCACAAAAGCATAGCTGCAAGGATTGAATGGCCAAACTTCGGTTTGATTGCTACGTACAAGCCCAAACATAGAATATACCCCCTTTGGAATTGTTGTTGAACAACACCCACTGCCAGTACAAGAACCTTCTACTACATCTTTCCATGTCTCACATTGTGAATGACATGTAGCATTAGAGTTCATTCGAGTACCATATAATTGCATGATTGCAAAGACCGATGAATTGCACCCTACAGCAAAGACCCTGTTTTTGGTGTGGGAAACCATAAATGGGGACTCATATGCGGAAGCATTGACGGTGTTATCAGCATAAGTCTTCCGGTAACAATTTTCTGATATTGAGCTTCTTACGCTGATTTCAGTGTCTGATATACTAAACATTTCGGCCCCAGAACCGATTGCTGATATATACATGAATAATGGCTTCGGTGGATCATAAGAAGTATCACACATAACGTTGTAGCCAAGACCATAAATACTTGTGTCAAGAGAACAACCTTCACCAATGCCGAATGGATATGGAATGCTTACGTTCCCACATTTAGATTGGCAGCCAGGCTTTGTCTGAACTAACACTGCAGCTGATGATGATGATGCAAAAATTAACAAACTGATAATCAAGGATATGATTTTAGTCATTATGAACGCTGTGCACTATGTTCTGCAACAACCTGATGGGTTTAATTATCAGATATACTTTTGTTACATAATTATGAAGTAGCATACGCTATTTGCGAAGGAGACATCTAGCCATGATCTAGAATTAATGATAAGATACTTATATAGAAATCGTCTCGACTAATAAGAATCTTAGGACATGGAATGCTTAATGTGCTAGTGATCATTAACAGATGCATGTAGTAACCGGCCGACTGCTAAAGAGACATCTCACCATGATCTAAAATTATTATTAACAAACCTTGGAGAATTTGTCTCGGCTAAAGAGTCTTAGGACACGGTCCACCACAATCCACATTGAATATTTAAACTGCTAGTGCTTAATAGAATTTGTCTCGACTAATAAGAATCTCAGAACATGGAATCCTTAATGTGCTAGCTATGATTAACATTAGTAACAGTTGAGTTGGTCAAAGTCGCACTTGGTAGTTCTTGTGCCAAAAGATTAGGGTTTGAACTCTGAACCCTAATCTAATTCGGGGTTCATCACTTTCCATAATGATTCCAACCCCTATCTAATTTAGTTCATTTAGAATCATCAATTAATAACGAGGGACAAAAGCAAAAAAAAAAAAATCCAATATGAGCAAAAAAATTCCAAGATCATACGTTCATCAGTTGCATCTATTATTACAGTGCCGAAACATAAACATATGTGCAAGCATTATGCATATATATAACGTGGAATAAAAACACCTTCAAAAGCATTTTTAGAACTTCTACTGAGCTAACGATAAAGAATAAAAAAAGTAGAATACAAAGAGATAATACCGAAAAATAATACAGAAACAAAATAATAGTACATTCTGATCGAAAATAACTATTGTGATTTTCCTGCACTCATCGGGGGTTTCCCCTACCCAGAGCCACACTATGCTGCAAGCTATTGTGTGCAGAATCATCCGAAGTTGAAATACTACTGTGATAACTCATGAATGGCACACTATAGAGGTCCCGGTCAAGCGCAAATTGCATGTTCATTATTGAATCTTCACGGCTTAGTTGCATAGTTTCTGTGCTCGTCTCTAAGCTTCTCATTTCTTCAAGAATTATTGCAACTTGTGTCATTGTAGGGCGATCTGCTCCTTTTAAGCTAAGGCATCTCATTGCAAGCTTTGCAACTAGAAGTACTTCCTCCGGCTTTCCTTCTTGAAAAACGCGATCCTCAAGAAGTTGGGACAAATTGTTTACTTCCATAGAAGAAATGAAAAATGTAACTAGATTCCTTTCTTCTTCAGATCTCTCAAAAGAAATAGGTTTCCTTCCGGTTAAAAGTTCTACTACGACTACACCAAAACTATAAACATCGCTTTTCTCCGTCAACTCGCTTGTATTATAGTATTCTGGATCCAGATATCCCAGTGTGCCTTGAACCACTGTATTTAACCCTGTCTGATCCAAAGGAATTAACCTTGATGCTCCGAAATCCGATACCTTTGCAGTGTATTTTTCATCTAGTAATATATTAGCGGATTTTATATCTCTATGAATTATAGGTGTAGAGGCTGCGGAGTGTAAATATGAAAGTGCATTTGCTATTTCTGTGGCTATTGTCAAACGACATTCCCAAGAAATAGCCGACATATCGCCCCTCTGATGAATATGTTCAGAAAGGGTGCCATTTGAAACGTATTCATAGACCAGCAAAGGAACTTCAGTCTCTAAACAACAACCTAAGAGCTTCACTATGTTTCGGTGATTAATTTGAGTTAGTATAACAAACTCATTTATGAACTGCTCAATCTGACTCTGATCAACTAATTTCGACTTCTTAACAGCTACTATACGATTATCTAATAACGTTCCTTTGAAAACTGTACCGAACCCACCTCGTCCAAGGACTAGATTTTCGTCATAATTGTTGGTTGCCTGTTCCAACTCTTCTGCTGTGAAGATCTTTGTTGTGTCTATACCACCTTCTTGAGAAGATAATTGGTTTTTTAACAGCAATCCACCGTTTAGCTGAAAGAACTTCTTTTTACTTCTGAGTAGTTTTCGCTTCTTAGTAATTGCGTATATAGAATAAACTCCGATGACAAAAACAATTAACCCAAAACCAATACCTGCAAAGAATCAATTACTTCATTTATGTATAGGCAGTGCATGAATGAGCAATCAGAAATGACTACTAGACACAAGTTGTAAATAATGAGTTTACATACCAAGAGCAGCCCCTACTACTGGAAAGTTTTGTTTGCTGTTAGTACAACCAGTCCCATCTTTCCTCCCATCGCCGTCACTGCCGTGTGGACAAGAACAATTATAACCTCCATCTGTATTAATACAGTTTCCTATGCATGGGTTGTTAGTTCGATCTTCACACTCGTTTATATCTGTTAATCAAACAATTTACACTAATCAAACAATGTAAAAATCAAAGATGCTGTACAAAAACTATTATTTTGGAATCCAATATCCCTCTTTTTTATTATTTGAGCTATAACGTACCTTCACATCCAGGTTCAAGATAAGGGTTTCCTCCGTAACCTTTACGGCAGGTGCAATGATATCCTAGATTGTTCACCGCATCAGTACAATCACTATTACTGAAGCATGTGTAAATTGTGGAATTCGCTTTCGCTTCTTCACAAGACGTATCTCCTATCGCCCAATCGAGCACCGCTGGTATGACCTTAGTACCTGCATGTAATCCTCCATCCGGAAGAAGTTCTGACGCTTGAGACGGGTACTGCCCTTGCTCAGCCAAGTATGCGAAGTTGCACGAATTGGGAGACGAAATTAAACCATTAACTGGTGAACGACCCAACACCTCTACAGAAACATTTTGTAAATTCTTCGGAAATGTTGTCTGGCAACAACCGCTGGTGCCAGTGCAAGACCCTTCCATCATATTTTCCCTACTCTTACATTTTGGTTCGCAAGATGAGTTAGTACTTGTAATGGGTTGACGACCACCAGATGAACCCCATTCTATTCTCGCCATGATGTCACAGCCAATCCCATAGAAACTGTTTTTTGTGTATGATATTGTAAACACAGATCCTACCAAGTTCAAATCTCTAAAAGTAGCTCCGGGAACTGGAGATCCAGATTCATCGTAACATAAGCTAGCAATCCGGTCGTTTCTGATACGAATTTCCGTCTCTGATATATTTAAAATTTCTAAGGAACCTTTTCGAATGAAGGGTTTTGGAGGATCATATGAAGTATTGCAGTTAATGTCGTATCCAGAATGCCCACCAACAACAGCTGGATTAATGAAGCAGCCATCACCGATACCAAATGGGAATGGAATGGTTATATTCCCACATTTGGTCTGGCAACCTGGTTTTGCTTGTAAGAATGTCGATGATTCAGCTAATGTTGGTGATGATAATATTGCCAACAGAAGAAACCAGGAGAATATAATCTGCATGACAAAGTATTGAAATCGTTGATACTTGATAAAATGTTTTGTGCTTGGATTGTTTTTGAAGGAAAATGGGTTAATGAAAATTGATCGATTGAGAAGAAGCTTAATCATTAACCGGCTTAATTGAAAGGCCACTTGACCAAGCAAAGCAAAGTTGACCTTACCTTCACAGAAATGGCAAAATATAAAAATATCTCCAAATAGTAAATTACATACATAACTAATTAACTATGGCAGAGTCAAAATTCAACTTATCAAGAATGTATTTTGAGCATCTCTTTTTTTGTTTTCGGAGCTGCTTGCTGAACATTTGGGATCCGACTATGTCAAATTTTTATCTCTGTTGTCAAGAGTTGTTCAGAGGAAAACAAAATTATTTCTCTACTGTCTAGAGTTACTCAGAGAAGATCAGAAGAAGTACTTTGGTGTTTTTTCTTTATGGTTTTCCCAGTAGATAAAGGTACTTTTGATTTATTTAATATTTTCTGTACAATCATTGAAACTTGCAGCAAGTTGGTGCACGTCTTATTAATGTAAGACGTACAATCAGATTGACCCTTTAAGAGTGCAGGAATTGTGTTGCCAACCTGGATACTCAGACTGCCAAAATTGAATTCAGATATGGTCAAAATAGTTCAGCCAAGAGTTCAGCCAAGACTAAAACAAAAAAAACAGAAACCAAAACACGACAAGCTCAACAAACCAAAACCAACACCAAAAAGTCTAAAGAGTAGAAACCTGAAATGCGATGAATAATCAGACTTCAGCTCACTCAGAACGATAAGTCTAGATTCACCGTGAAAAATTCACCTGATATCCCCGTAAGATAAAAATATTGGTGGGACCCACCAAAAAACAAAAAACCACCCCTTTTTCTCTTGATGGGTCTCCTGTGAAAAACAAATTCACGGTGAAGAATTCTCGGTGTGTAGCAGCGCTGCACTCAAAAACCCAAGCTGGTACATACTCCCATCAATTTTCTTCACCTTTTCCCTGTAACTTCCGTCTAAACCCTTTACCCATAAATGATAAATCTCTTACAGCCCGCGATAGGACACGACTAAACAACATGGACCCATGCCTAGACAATGCATCGTACAGGAAAAATTTAGGGCAAAATTTTAGGGGCTTCTTTGTTTATGTTTATGTTTATGCTACATCTTGAGTAAAGATTAAGAGACATTTGGTAAATTTCCACTTCAAAATCTTCAAATTTCTAGCGTTTCAAGTGGGACCCTGCTAATCTCTTGGGTGTAGGTGGGGTCCACCAAGAGTTATTATCGGTTTTGATCAAGAATTGCGAAAGTTTCTCACTGCTCTCTCTAAAAAGTTCAACAAAGAACAGAGAGTCAAGCAGTCCAAATATGGATTCAACATTCAGTCATCAAATGAATGTAAGTGCCTCTTATTTTCAAAAATGCTACGTAGAAAACTATTAGCTCCCAAACTAAGCTCGTAAATTTGTGCCACGTCCTGTTCGCCCTTGTGATCAATCATCAATGAATAATCTCATTATTAAGAGATTTTGAATAATGAGGTGATATTATTGGGAGAACTACAAAAGTGAGCTGGTAAACATTTGTGGAAAAAAGAAAATCAAAAGGAGCTGAATGAGGTGATATTAATGAGGTGATTTCTTTTTTCCTGCTTGCAATTTGCAGTTTACAACATTCTTATGAATCCCTTTTAATATCTGTTTTTTTTTTAATCTCTTGTTTGGTTTACTTCTCTCTTTTCTCTTCTTCCAATTCGTTTTTTTGTTTGTGATATCTCACTAAATATCTCATTTCTTCACTGTGTATTAACAGATTGTGCAAGTTTCAAGTTAAAATGGCGTTTGCCCATACGACGTTTGTCACACAGACGTTTGTCTATGTGTTTATGATAGTTTTAGCGTTTGCTGTGGTTGATGATAAGCTCGTTGAATCTAAAGATGTCTCCATTGTTTCCATTACCAAGATTGCAGTTCAAGACGATTCCCGAGTCAGCGACGATCCAGTTACTAATTATTTTCAAATTCAAAAAGATAATATACGTGGCATTCAGTTTTCACCGCATCGTAAAAGTCGTTTCAAATTTGAAAATCAGTTCCCCTCTTCTCGAAAATCAATCAATATCAGCCAACTTTCCATAGTTCCATCCAATTTCCACTCCTTGAATATATCTTATATGCCGAGTATCCAGCTGTCAAAATATGGTATACTTGTCAATTACCCTAACCCTAATCTTCCAACACAAAAGATTTATAACCAACAACATTGTTTTGGAGGCAGCTACAATTCAATCAATTCCAGGAAAATGGCGGAAGTTCCAACTGAAACAGTCACAGATCTTACAGAAAAGTTCCAGAGTGCAACACTTGAACTAGGAAGTGTATCTGAAGCCATTGTTCACCATTATAAATCCGACGGGGAAGATGCAGAAGAAAATCAATGGGATAACTGCCTCATTGGCAAAATCATAATTGAAGGGAAGATGAGTGACAAGACGGTGGAGAGGCAGATTCAATTTACTTGGAATTTTCTCCAACCTGATGAATTTAAAGTTATTGAACTTGACCCAAACACAATGGTATTCAAGTTTAAGAAGCAGAAAAATATAAACAAGGTTTTCATAACTAGACCATGGAGCATCGATGGGTATCTAATTGTCCTTCATCATTATTGGGAAAGTTGTATTTATCAAGACTTTGATTGGGAATCTCAAGATTTTTGGATTGAACTAAAAGGTCTACTTCCAGAGCTCATGAAGGTCAAGATTGTTGAGGATATGGGTAGAATCATGGGAGAAATTCGTGCTATTAAACCAAAAGATGCAATTCTTGCACCAGGTAAATCTGTGAAAGTTTGTGTGAAAATCAATTTGCTTACTCCTTTGAGAAGAGGAATTTTTGTTGTAAACTCAGCTGGTAACACAAAATGGATTAGATTCTATTATGAAAAGCAACCACATAGGATTTTCCCAAATTGCTTTGTGTTAAAACACTCAAACAAGGCGTGTGCTGCTGCAACAAAATTTCTGGAATTAGCTCATCAAAAACCTCATATCTTTGGGAACACTAAATCTCAAAGAAAGAATGTTGTTGTAAAGCAAACCTGTCCTGATGCTCCACCTTAGCATAGTCATAAGAAAATAGTGAAGGCAGCTCCTTTTGTTCCACCAAAAGATGGTTTATTCAGTTTTAGTATTACTTCAGCAAATAGTAATGGAGGAACCCACAATTGGGGGATATGGAAACTAATTGGGGGATATGGCTAAATGACAAAATAGGGATCCAAATATCCTAGCTGGGTTACCCCTTATATAATTAAATTATTAATTCCTAATCTAACCCTCCCTAATCATAATTAGTTATTAATCCTGATTAGTAAAATATTAATGATTTGGGGGATATAATTTGTGTATTTATGTTTATTTGAATTTGTGTGGGTTAGTTGAGAGTAGATTGAGGGAAAAAAAATTTGAGTAGATTTTTTTTTTTTTTGAAAATGGAAGATGATTGTGATGAGAGACTTGGTACTTTGAATCTTTAGCTCAATTACAACAACAATCATATCTTCAATCTTCGATTAATGATAACAACTCACAATTATTGTATGATGAACCAACACCTTTGAATCATTATTTTCTTGACCATGAAATGTTTTGTGAAGAACCAACTCAAGAAGTAAACATGTTCAGCATACAAGCAACCCCAACACACAGGTAATGCCTCAAAGAGGTCGAAAATTTGATTATTTTTTTTTTTTTGAAACCGCCATTTCTGTCTGAAAAAACCTTAGTACCGGCATGCTCGTTGTATGAATTCTACGCCGGTATCATTTAACCGGCATTGTATTCATAGATATTTGTATGCCGGGACAAAATATCCCCCACTGTTCAAGAACATACCGGCGTGGTATTCAAACCAAGATTGAATGCCGGTACACATTTATACTTTTTACCTACTAGCGAATATTCAATGGAATATTCAAACCAGCAGTGTGAGTACATGACATAGAATGCCGGTTTACGATACCGGCATAGCAACTTAAATGTCGAGGATGCCGGTTTTACATAAAAAACATACAGAAGCTAATGATATTTTGAACTTAAATACCGTCATTTGTTTCTTTTAACTTCGTATGCCGGAACCTAATACCGGTATAGAGAGTCAATTACCATTTATGCCGGTTCTTAATCCCTAGCTTTACTTTACTTATCGACAATGCCGGTTTTGAACTAATCCAATTTTCTTTTCATTCATTCCTTAGATTGTTACCTACAACGATCAACCAAACTCCAAACCACTCCATCGGGATACGTCGGAGTACTATAAAATGCCGCGGGTATGTTACCAAACAATACTTTCACCTAGTTTTTACAATTTTATGTTGGGATTTGCTTGTAATCTCCATAATGTTGTCCTTATGTAGGGAATAAAATATGAAAAGGAAGCAATTGCTAGGGCAAAAGCGACGGCTCTTAATAACATGTGTGTCTTAGTGAGGAATTCCCAACGTTCAGATGTTCGTTTTGAGATGGTTTGCGAGAGAAGTGGAAAATACAATGAGAAAAATAGCCATAAGAGAAAGGGTTATGTATATGAAAAGAAGACTAAGAGGGTATACAAGACAGTTTCACGCGGAAGGATGACTTCCCCTTTAAGCTTGTATTCTATCTAAGAGGTTCAAAAGTAGAAGAAAAAGAATGGGAATGTAAGGTGTGGTTTGGCCGTCACAACCACCCCGATCCGAAAGATTTTGAAGGTCACTCCCTAGTTGCGAAGCTCATACCTGATCAATTCGAGGATGTAAAGATGATGACCAAAGCATGTATCAAACCAAGAGTGATTCTCGAACCTCCAAGGAAAAGGATAAGACCAACGTTTCTTCACTCAAGACAATTTATAGCGCACAAGCAACCATTAAAAGGTTGGAATGGGAAGGGAGGAGTGTTATGCAAGAATTTGAGAAGATAGTTTGGGATCACAATTACACGCGTATCATTAAAAAAGGTCCGGACAACAAGCCGCTTCAAATATTCATTTCGCATCCTTTGCTTTCACAATTGGCTCATACGTGTTGTGATGTTCTTATGATGGACTGCACCTACAAGATAAACAAATACAACATGTCGTTGTTCAACATCGTGGGGCAAACATCGGACAAGGTAACATTCACATTGGCTTGGTGTTTAATGAAAAACGAGAGGGATTACAATTATCATTGGGCATTGCGGCAATTGAAATTATTGTTCCCGAAAAATCGTTTCCGAAGGTCATCATAACCGATCAATTTGACGCACTAATGAATGCCATATCCGACGTATATCCGGATGCACAAAATTTCCTATGTACATATCATATAGGTGAAAATGTGAAAAAACATTGTCATGCTTTGTTTGAACCCTCTAAGGCTGATATTAAGAAGAAAATGGTTGCTCAACTAGAGGAAGATGTTCGCAAAGAGAAACTATCACCCGAAGAAGAAGAAAATGAAAGAGGAAAGATTAAAGAGTGAGTCGACAAAGAACACGATGAAAATCATAAAAGGTGGTTGGAATTTCTAAAGGATTGGGAGAAATTTTATTGGTCTCTTACCGATGACATGTATGAAAAGAGATTGAACAAGTTTATTGCCAAATATAACGAAGTGTATCCAAGTGCCGTCTCATATTGTCGGGATAATTGGTTGGATAAGTTCAAGGAAAAATTTGTGCGTGCGTGGACAAATCGTTATAGATATTACGGGAATGAAGCAACTAGTATTGCGGAGTCCTCTCATGGGAGATTTAAAGATCTTATCCAAATCCGTCCGTGGAAACGTGGTTACGGTCACCGAGGCAATGGAGAAACACTTTAAGGCCGATATCGATAGGATCAAGAAGGCTTTTGAGAAAAGCTCAATGAAAAGGATGACTCAATTTCTTCAACATACTAAGTTGCTCCAAGGAATATAGTTTAACGTCTCCCGTTGGGCAATAAAACATATGATGAGACAAATGCAATATGAGAAAATTTACGGAAATCCGGGTGATGTGTGTATTTGTCCCGACATGTCTTCATTGGGGCTTCCGTGTCGTCATATGCTTGTGAAGTATGAAGAAGTGATACCTATTGATGTTATTGATCCTTTTTGGAAGCAATTATCTTTCGACCTTCCCCCTACCTAAGATCCCGGACAATCACCATGGGATACAAAGGAGGCTTTAGAATTTTATGAAGCTTACTCACGTGGCAACTCGGCTAGCCGACAAGTATTGTTGAGCCAACTAAGACTAATTACATGGCCATGGATAGCACAAAGTGAAGAGCCAACAAAGGGAGATCTGGCGGGTAGACCACAAACTAAAATTGCAAGGAAGAAACAAAGAAAAGAGTTAAAACAAATGACTCGACGTGAAGAGGAACTCGCGGAAACTAAAAAACGAGATGTATGTACAAGTGAGATTTCAGAAGCAAGATTCGCTGAAACGCCCGTTCCAAACAAAAAGGGTAGGCCGAGGAAGGAACCGATATCAAGTCAACAACAATCGACGAGTTCCGAACCTACACCCATTGTCGATGTATCGGAGGTTCAAAGGAAAAGGGGAAGGCTGCCACCCATTGGCTTGCTAATTGACTTGGGGAACCTCATCATCTTCCTCCTCACTTTCCACTCCATCATGCTCATCGTCCTCAAGTGTTCCGGTACCTTCACGGATTGCAAGTGCGCTACGTTCACCACCACTCTCCCAAATTGACCCTCTTGTTTGAAACCCCAAACGTTTCTTGCGACCCGCGTCTTTCCCCCGTGGAGGCAGGGACTGAGGAGTATCAAGACCGTCCTTCCTCCTTCTCTTAGTGAGAATAGGACCTTTATTTTTCTTCGCTTCTTTGGCTCTTGACCTATAACATAAGCAAACAAAACAAACATTATAAAAGTCATGGCAGTTTAGGAACCGGCATACCAATTCCTAAAGAAACAAATGCCGGTAACATGGACCGGCATAAGAACTTAAATATCGAGCATGTCGGTATCGTTGTACCGGCATTTTCTAGAAACTAAATTATGTGCCAGTATTGAGCACCATTTCAGTGATGTTTCTGTATGTTTTAAGTGTAATACCGGCATTTCCGAATTGAACTAACAGATGTCGGTTTTTAAATACCGGCATTCACGAAACCTAGATAGAATGCCGGTACACACAATTAAGTTCATGTGTGTTTTTAGTTGACTACCGGTATGGTATTCAACCCTAATTGTATGCCGGTATAAAAAATTCGATTTCAGGAATGCAAACCGGTATGGTATTCGACCCAAATTCTATGTTGGTACCTAAACCGGCTTGGTATTCAAACCAAGATCCAATGCTGGTACTCTCTGTAACTCGACAGTTTCAGCTATTGTTGGCGATTCTAACCTAAACCCATGGCTACAAATCGAGTAAAACAATCATAAATGAGTTCAAAATCACTTACCTTCTCAGAGAAGCCATGAGTGTTTGATCATCTGACTTCGCTGTTGCGTCCTCTTCTAGTTGTTGAGCAATGTTCTCGATTCTTTGTTCATGTGTTTGTTGAGCAGCCGATTTGGTTCTCGGTTTTTCTTTCGATTTGGTTCTTGGAGGCATGGTTATGTTATGTTAATCGACAAAGAAATTTTTGATTCAACGATTAATCGTCGATGAAGAATGAACGATGAGGAAGAAGATAAAGAAAAAAAAAATTCAAAAACTAACCTATGCCGGTACAAATTTGAATTGGGGGATATATGATTTTGGTTATTTGATGTTTATGTTTTAGTTGAAAGGGTATAACAGTCTTTTCATAATGTTTTTTAATTAATCTAAGGGTGTTTTAGTATTTTTGCCCCCAAAAAACACCCCTTAATAGCCACCTTTGGTTGGGGGAAGTAATTCATATCCCCCAATTAGTTTCCATATCCCCCAATTGTGGGTTCTAATGGAGATTCTCTTGCAGAAAATGGCAGACTAGGCAAGCGTCAGAGAAATTCTACAAGCCAAAATAAACCTCAAATTCAAATTTCCTCCTCTGCTAATCATGGTAATGGAAAACAATTGGAGATTTCTGCTCCACAAATGACTATCAAGGAAACTGCACAATCAAGCAATGCAACAGTGGAGAAACAAGTATCTCCAAGACATTTTACTTCTCCTCTTTTATTTACTTTTCACTTATCTTATATTGTTTTTTCTTTCAACATGAAAATTCTTTCTTGGAATGTCCAAGGTTTTAAAAATATCTCTACTAGGAATCATCTAGCTGATCTTATTAGGTCTCAAAACCCAGACATTGTTTTCTTGTGTGAAACTAAAATTAGTCAAAACCAATGTAAACCTCTTCTCAAACAATTTCAATACCCAAATATGTCTTTCATATAGCCAGTACTCTGGTGGTTTAGTTTTGCTTGGAAGAATGGGTTTGCTTGTGATGTTGTAGGAGCTGATTACAATATGTTCAATATAATTGTTCATTATGATCTCAGTAAACCTAAATCCTTATCACTTGTATTTATGGTCTGAACAATTATCATAAAAAAAAAAAAAACAATGGAATTACATTCTAAATATTAGTAAAGCTAGTAGAATGCCATGGGTTGGTTTAGGAGATTTGAACTTCCGTTTTCCTGACACTATAGGTGGTGTTTCTTCCTCTATAGATGGTTAGGTAAATAACTTAGTTCATGAAAGTAGTTTAATTGATCTTGGTTACACAGGCAAAAACTATACTTGGACCAATAATAACCTAGGTACAGGGGATAAACAATCTAGAATTGATATGGCATTAGGAAATATTGATTGGCTCATTAATTTTCCTAATTCCAAACTTCACCATCTGAACCAAGTAGGTAGTGACCACAACCCAATTTTGCTGGTTTCTGACATTAATATCAATAATTGCTGGAAACCTTTCAAATTTTTCCTTACTTGGCTTAATGATGATTCTTGTTCAAATGTTATTGCTAATGCTTGGAAAAGTAAATTTTCTGGTTCTCCTGGTTTCAAACTTATCGAGAAACAAAAATCTGTTAGAAAGGATTTATCAAGGTGGAACAAGGAACATTTTGGTAATGTGAACAAGCAGGTTGATGACCTTCAAAAGCAATTGGAAACTCTACAAGCTCAACCTCCTTCTCATCTTATTCAAGACCAAGTTATCTCCATCAACAATGATCTTAATAAGTGGCATAAAATTCAGATGGATTTCTATCAACAAAAATCAAGAGATGTTTTCATTAAAGAGCGTGATAACAACACTAAATACTTTCATTCTAAATGCAATAGGAAAAAGGCTAGAAACAACATTGATTCATTACAAGATCACAGTGGAGTTTGGCTTTAAACAAGAGAGGATATTGCAGCTCATCTTACTTCTCATTTCAAGAGCATAAGTACTTCTTGTTGTCCCACTCTTGATGAAGGTTCTTTCTTAATTCTCCCTACTTGCATCACTGAGGATGACAATCTTTTGCTCACCAGAATTCCTACTGATGAAGATATTTTTTCTACCTTAAAAATTATGGAGAACTGGAGTGCACCTGGTCCAAAAGGGTTTCAAGCAGGTTTCTATAAAATTCAGTGGAGCACTGTTGGAGATGATGTGTGTCTTATGTTCAAAAATTCTTTGAAACCAAATTCATGTTTAAGCAAATCAACAACACCTACATTTCTCTTATTCTCAAGAAGAAAAAATCAATTTGTGCAGCTGATTTCAGACCAATTGGATTATGCAATACATCTTATAAAATTATTTCCAAAATTCTTGTCAATAGGATGAAGCCTCTAATGGAGAAAATTATATCTCCGTATCAGGTAGCATATGTTTTCAGGCAGGCTCATTAGTGATAATATTATCATTGCTCAAGAGATTATCCATTCCATGAAGAAAAAGAAGGGTCAGATTGGTTGGTTGGCTCTCAAGTTAGATATGTCTAAAGCCTTTGATAGGATTGAATGGACTTTTCTAATCAAGGTACTAAATTACTTTGGTTTCAAGGAAGATTTTTGCCAACTTGTTCATCAATGTATTAGCACAACAACTCTAGCAGTTATTCTCAATGGATCACCTTGTGAAGAATATCATCCCACAAGAGGGATAAGACAAGGTGATCCTTTGTCTCTTTTCTTGTTTATTCTTGCAATGGAGTTCCTCTCAAGGAAGCTTAATGCAACACATCAAGATAAATTGATTAAGGGTATTAAAGTGGCAGGTAATTCTCCAGCCATAAATCATCTACTATTTGCAGATGATTGCTTGATTTTCACTCAAGCCAATCTTGATTCAGTTAACAATCTTCTGGATCTTCTCAACAACTTCAGTACTCAATCTGGACAAGTTATAAACTTTGATAAATCCTCAGTTCATTTCAGCAAGAATACAAAACCAGAAACATCACAATGTCTCACTCAAATTCTTGGAGTTAAGGTAACGAGTTCTAAATAAATATATTTGGGTTCACCTCTTATACTTGGGCATTCTAAACAAGAAGCATTGAAGTCAATACAAGAGAATTTTGAGCACAGACTATCTACTTATAATGCTCTTAATCTTTCTCAAGCTGTGAGAGTTACTATGATCAAACATGTTCTAAATTCAGTTCCCTCTTATCAGATGGGCACTTTCAAGCTTCCAAATAATGCCATCACCAAGTTAACTACTTTGGAGAGAAAAATTTTGTGGGGACATCGCTCAAATAGAGGTTCTAATCCTGCGGCCTGGTCTGGTGTTTGTAAACCAAAGGAATTTGGTGGTCTTGCTATAAGAGATTTGGATAAACTGAATCTTTCTCTTTTAAGAAAGTTAGCATGGAAAATATGCACTGAATCTAATAATCTTATGGTACAAATTCTCAGCAGCAAGTATTTCAAGAATGGTGATATTTTGCATACCAAAATAGAAGCTAAGAATTGCTCTTATACATGGAATGGCATTACTAAGGGTCTTCTTATTGTGCAACAAAATTCTTTATCGAGGTTAATAATGGAAAAAAGACAAAAATTTGGAAAGATAAATGGATTACTGGAATGTCTCACCCTCCTATTCCAGTAAATGATTTATTCAGGTTTTATGAAGATGTCTCTGAATTGATCATTTCTGACAGCAATTCTTGGAACATCTCTCTTTTAAACTCTATGTTTGATGCAAACACTGCCACCAGGATTCGGAATATGTTTCTAAACTGTTCTAAGGAAGATGTGATAGTGTGGATGCCGGCTAAAGATGGCAAGTTCTCTGTAAAAAGAACATACAAGATGCTAACTGAATGTAATAGTCAAGTAACAGTTCATGGAAGGAACATTGATGATTCTATCTGGAAAGCTCTATGGAAGACACCAGTTGCTCATAGAATTAAATTGTTCATATGGAAGAGTCTCAGGGGAATAAATTCGACAAGAGTCAGACTTGCCACTTATAACTATGAGATGGAGACACACTGTGGCAGTTGTGGTCTAGGAAGTGAAACTATGGAGCATTTACTTTTCGAATGCAGGCATGCAAGAGCTGTTTGGCGTGGAGTTAATATTAACATTGATGCAGTTCGCAACAATTGTGCAGATGTTACATAATGGATTTCTAGTTGGTTTTTACCAAACACAAGCAACACAGATGAGAAATGGTTATTCACTCTTATGATTGGCTCATGGATACTTTGGAAAGATAGATGTGATTCTGTCTTTAAGGGAGTTACTCTTAACCCTTATAACTCGATACATAAAATCAATTTCCATTTAAGTTCTCATATGCATGATACTTTTCATAATCATGTCACAGATGTGTGTATTTCTAATTGGTTACCTCCAGCTCAGGGCATATATAAAATAAATGTGGATGCTTCTTTTAATCACATTAAAAAATCTGGGCACTGGACTAATAATACGTGACTCCACGGGTGAATGCGGAGGGATCAGAGGAAGCAATACAAATGGAGTCCTAAATCCCAGAGGAGGGAGAGTGCATGGCGATTAGAGAGGCGCCGGGTATGGGCAAAGGAGAAACAAAGATAAACGAATCCATATTGAAGCCGATGCAAAGTCAAGTTATTCAAATATTAACAAAAGAGTCGTCTTTTAATAAAGTGGGAAAACAGGATTCTGCTCAAAGAGATCAAACACTTATCTCAAAATTTTAGTTATTGTAATTTTTCTTTTGTTAAGCGCAATGACAATCAAGTCGCAGATGCAGTGGCAAAGTCAGTTAGAAACACTGGCATAGGCATAGAAGTTTATAACAATTTCAATGCTGAAATATGTAGTCTTCTGGCAAAAGACAACAATTTTTCACCACCCTAAGAAATAAAATCTCTTCTTCGTATCAAAAAAATTAAATAATGAGGTGATACTAAGTACATGATAAATTGATGTTTTAACTTATAAGCAATATCAGGCATTTTGAAGGCATGTGTGATATATGATGCTGCATACCTTCTATTCTTCAACGAATTCCTGTGCATTTTGATACCCATCTGATAAAGTTGAAGCTTATTCTGCGCTGCTACATTTCTTAACAATTTTCAATTCAACATAAAATCATATAAATATATAAAGGAAAAAAGAAAAAAGAAAAGGGTACTGTTAATTTAAAATACTTGAGCAGTAGTATTGTGATCATCTGAAGCAATCTCTGGATTCCTTCACAAAGCTTTTTTTTTTTTTTTTTTTTTCCGAAAAGGGCAAAGATAAAATAAATAAGAAAGGGCGGCAAGATAGCTCCTTTAAAAGATATAAGAAGAGATTAGGAAAGCGTATAGAGAGCTTACAGCAAACAACTCCCTAAACAAAATTCATGCACAAGGCTCATTAAAGGCTATATCAGTAGATTGCTTCTCATCACTACTATAGTACTCCAACTCCGAATAAGATTCTGATTGTCCTAGATCTGGCATATGTTAGTTGTCCAGTTTTAAAGTTTTCCATTAGAAATCAACCTCCTTGTCTCTCAGTCGCCTCTGGGTCTAAGAAACGACATCTGTTATTCTGCACAAAGACAGAGAAACAGGGCAAGAGAGAAGAGAGAGAGTTTGGGAAGCAAAAAAAAAAAAAAAAAAAAACACTGGCAAGCAAACCCTCGCCAGCGAACTTAAGGTATAATAAGCAGCTAATAGATTCTGGGGAATGTGCGGATAAGGGTGGACCACAAATATAAGAAACACAGCATCATGGTTCTCGTAGAATACTTTGGCTGGAGTAAAATATACAAGATAAATTCTGAAACAATGTGTATAATATGATTCAAGAAAAACATTAGGATAAGAATTATAATAACTATGTTGCAGGTGAGTTCACAGGGTGCACAGATCCAAAGAATTCGAACAAAAACAAATACTCCCTCCGTCCCACTATTAAGTGACCTAGTTCAAGTTTGCACAATTTTTAAGGCAAACAAGGGGGAAAATATTTTTAAGCATTTTTTACAATTATATCCTTAAATAGTGAAATTTTGAAATGATTTATCTCTCAAACTACACAACGGATGTTTGCAAAACTTCGCACTATCAAAAGCATTTTAAAACACCTACGAAGCGAATATAAACATGACTATCAAATTATGCATATTTCTTATATTTCTTATAATCAATTAAAAGGACAATTTTAGAAATATCTCATTGTTTAGTGATATAGGTCACTTAATGGTGGGACAAAATCTAAAAGTAACTAGGTCACTTATTAGTGGGACGGAGGGAGTAATAAATAAAATGGGGGAGTATACATATATCATCTGCATGAGGCAATGACACCCCAAATAACAAATGAAGAATTTAACTTTTCTTTAAAATGTAGCTTCGGTAACAGCTTTTACAGTTAAATTGCTCAACATTTACACTTCTAGCTGTACACGGAGAGCCATCCTATAACATCTCTACTGTCTTCATTCAACAACAACAACATCTCTACTGTCTTCATTCATGTCCAGAAAATTGGAGGAAGCAGCCATTAGACCCATTATCACATTCTTAATGTCCAGCTGAAAATTCCTTGGCATGATTAACAGACGAAAACTAGGTTGATGTAGAACATCGATCTGTTTTACTTATTCGTACGGTTAAAATGAAACCTGATTACTTCTTTCAGCGAGGCTCTCTTTCCCTCTTTAAAATTCCAAAGCACTGGTCCTCCCTTTCTCATTGTCTTGACTCCAATCCCTGTCTGTCTGTTATTTAACTTTTCTGGCGCCATTACCTATAATAATCACATACATTTACATCAATCAAAATCTTATGTTCAAATCATACTAATGTTTATAACGAAGAAAGAAAAAAATCGAAAATAAAAACATTTAGACAGATATATACATACCTTGATAAATTCTTGGCGAGCTTCCTGAAGTTCTTCTGTATAAAAACGTTCCTTGGCAACCAATGTTTGGTTCATCTCTTTAAGCTCTATCAACAATTTTTCATTCTCAGCAAGTGTTTTCTCACGTTCATAGAAAGATTCATTAACATCAGACGTCACGGAACGAATAAATTCTTCCTTCTCTTCATTGAGATATTCGATATCAGATTGCAATTTCTCCTTCTCCTCGTTGAGAAGTGCAATATCAATTTTCAACTTATTATTCTTTCTGTTGGTGAGTTCAAAATAAGTTATCAGTTTATCCTTCTCTTTGTTCAGAGAATGGATATCACCATGCAGCTTATTCTTCTCATCTTGGAGGAATTCAAGATCAGTTTCGACTTCTGACTTTCCTTTCTTGAGTACCACAACGTCCATTCCTAGTGTAGTTTTCTCTTGGTTGAGATATTCAAAATCACGTCGAAGTTCCATCTTCTCCTCATTGAGAAACTGAGTTTCAGTTACTAATTTATTCTTCACACTGTTAAATGATCTAATTTCACTTTCCAGGATAGTCTTCTTTTCACCAAGCAAACAAATATCACTTTCTACTGTAGACTTTTCTTTGTTGAGAGATTCGAAATCACTTTGCAATTTCTTTTTCTCCTTTTTGAGTGACTCAGTATCACATTTCAACTTAGTCTTCTCATTGCCAAGTGATCCAATGTCACTTTCCAGTTTAGTCTTCTTTTCATCAAGCGAAGAAATATCACCTTGTACTGCAGACTTTCCTTTGGTGAGAAATTCAAAGTCACTTCGCAATTTCATCTTCTCCTTGCTGAGCAATTCAGTCTCATTTCCCAAGTTAGTCTTCTTACTGCTAAGCGATTCAATTTCACTTTCCAGAGAAGTCTTCTTTTCATTGAGTGAAAAAATTTCACCTTGGACTGTAGATTTTTCTTTGTGGAGAAGTTCAAAATCGGTTTGCAATTTCATCTTCTCCTTGTTGAGTAACTCGGTATCACTTCCCAATTTCGTCTTCTCACTGTTAAGCGATTCAATTTCAGTTTCCAGAAGAGCCTTCTTTTCATCTAGCGAACAAATGTCACTCTGCACTGCACACTTTTCTTTGTTAAGTATTTCAATGTCACATCCCAGTTTATCCTTCTCATTCTTAAGTAACTCACTGTCAGCTTGTAATTTGGTCTTCTGTTCGCTGAGAGGACAAATATCACTTTGCAGTGCAGACTTTTCTTTGTTAAGTATTTCAATATCGCCTCCCAGTTTATCCTTCTCCTTGTTGAGTCTTACCAGTTTACCCTTCACCTTGTCAATTAGCTGACGATCAATTCCCAACTTAGCCTTGTCATTTTTAAGTGACTCGATATCACTTGCCAAGGTATTCTTCTCTTTTTTAAGAGAACAAATATCACTTCTTAGTGTATCATTCTCCTTGATGAATAACCCAGGATCAATTCCCAATTCAATCTTCTCGTTTTCAAGTATTTTCTTTTCTTTCTTGAGCATACAAATATCATCTCCCAATTTAGACTTCTCCTGGTTAAGATCTTTAATATAACTATCCAGGTTCGTCTTTAGTTTGTTCAGTAATTCAGTATCACTTTCCAGCTTATTCTTCTTTTTGCTCAAAGAATCAATTTCAATTCCCATCTCCGACTCCTGTTTCATGAGAACTGCAACATGACTTGCGAGTTTACTCTTTTCTGTGCTGAGTGCAGTTTTCTCTTGGTCAGTATTTCGGTATCTTTATGTAGTTCAGCATCTTTATCCGACTCTCTTTTACATAATTGCTCAACTTCTTGCTTCTCTTTTCTTGTAAGATCTAAGACTGACGTTCTTGTTTCGTTCAGGCGCTTTATATCATTTTCGAGATGATTAAACTCGAGCTGCTTGTTTACCATTCTTACAGTTAATTCCTCTATGCCATTACGAGCATAATCCTCATAATCAGCCACAAAAGACTCAAATAACGACTCACTAACCCGTACAGCGAGTAGATCAATACAGTATTTCAGTTTCTGTTTTGTCGAAATATTTTCAAGCAACACAAGTTCCAGCTCCTTCTCTTTAAGTTCTTCCTTTAATCCATCTACTGTTTCCTTCCAAAAAGAACGTAATTTTGTTGCAAACACATCAGCCTTCTTCGCATCATCTGATGCTGGTTTTGCTCTCATGTTAGTCTTCATCATAATTTCGGATACTGGTTTTGCTTTCGCATCAGCCTTCACTGTATCGCCCAATCCTGGTTTCAATTTAGCCTTCATTACAGACAATAGCGTATCGTCTGGTATTGGATTTTCTTTGGCAAGTTTTCCGCTGGAAACAGCTGTACTGCGTCTTTCCCTAAGTTTCCTCGGAAGATTGGTCTCAACTTCTGACTGATCATACAATAATCATACAGTATTTAGTGTTAGTCACATACTCATACTAGAAACTAACAGATCATATAAAAAATAAACTGAATCATAAATTTATTACTTTGAAATCAAAGGTAGTATAATTTAAGGTTAACATTCCTGAAATCAACCATAAGCATAAGCACAATCAAACGATTGCAACAAAAAAAGAATACACAAGCACCACAGATAAAGGATTTAGAACCCAATGGCTGATGGAATAAGCACAGTTAAACCATGTTGCATCAATGGCATCAGCACAAGTAAACCATATTGTTCGAGGAGGTTGGTAAATCTATCCAGATTTCAATTAGTGGGCACGAATTTCAAGATACTGAAATGACTCTTCTCACTAAACGGCAAAACAACATATTCAAATGAGAATTCCAACATAATGAGTAAGATATCAAGTCGAGGTTAACTGAAGATGGGGAGAATTCTCAAATGTCCAGGTGCATGGAACTCATAGTAGCTTCTTCTAAGGTTTTAGTCCAAATAAGTTGGGGTACGTTAGAAAGGAAAAACGAGGACTTCAGTCATCCATCTTGGTACTGCGCTCGCGCTTTCCAAGGGAATGGCTGGTTTTCAACCAAACAAAGGGAATGGCACTCATAAGATAACATTCAAGATTCAACAAGATAACATTGTATATCTTGAAATGCGGTGGCAGCTGTTGTGCTAGGGAAAAAAATAGATACTTAAAATACATACAATCTTGTTTTCAACAACTTAGAGCCAAAACCTGCAGATAGTTCTGTCATAGCCTAGAGATTGAATCAACCCAACAATGCACACTCAAAACTGAACCTAGGATGCATATTCATCTCAAAACATCCTAACAAAAAACTAACAGCAACAGAAACTGTTTCCAGTAATGCATCTATCAGTAAACTAGCCATGAAGATTTGTGGATTGCTTTTTTTGGCGTACGCATCTCACGTGGAAGCCCGATATCTGTTGAATAAAGCAACCCTTTATGGTAAATGTCAAGCACTCAACAGGTTCCACAGGGGATGCATGCATGGAAATAGCAGTCCACATATTATATTCGACTTGCTAGTTTGCTAGGATGCAAGTGAATCAGGACCAAATCAAGAATTTGGGACCTCGATAACTGACAACATAACAGGCAAACCATATTACATCAAGGACTTCAGCACAATTAATCCATATTGCTTTGACAGATCCGAAATGGTGACACCTAAATGTATCTGGTTTGACAAGTGCATACTAAACGTAATTAGTTGTCTAATTGAAATCCAAATCAGAATTCCAGCTCAGGGAGTGGAAAAACTCAGGTGGACGTTAACAAATACGGAAAGAAAACTGTGAATCTATGTACGCGGCACACATACAAAATAGCAAGACACAACAAAAAGCTCAAAACGTTTATAACTGAATCTAGAGCACACAAATCAACAATCATCCACCAAATATAAACATCGAGTTTCCACATTCAATTCCAACTCCAGTAAGTCGTCTCACCAATCAAGATACTAACAAGTGCAAAATGCCTCTACTAACAATCAATCTAAAATCAGAAATCAAAAATCACTTGGCACTGTACAGGTACATGAATTTGGAAACTCCACCAAGGCATTCCGCACATGCCGTTGGCACATGCCAAACACACACGCTGGTAGCCTAACTTGCAAACCCTGCAACCTACCACCAAGGCATTCCGCACATGCCATTGGCATATGCCAAACCCACACGATGGTAACCTAACTTGCAAACCGTGCAACCTACCACCAAGGCATTCCGCACATGCCGTTGGCACATGCCAAACCCACACGCTGGTAGCCTAACTTGCAAACCGTGCAACCTACCACCAAGGCATTCCGCACATGCCGTTGGCACATGCCAAACACACACGCTGGTAGCCTAACTTGCAAACCCTGCAACCTACCACCAAGGCATTCCGCACATGCCATTGGCATATGCCAAACCCACACGATGGTAACCTAACTTGCAAACCGTGCAACCTACCACCAAGGCATTCCGCACATGCCATTGGCACATGCCACACGCGCCACTAGCAGCGCCACTTGCACTCAAGATGCAACCAACACTCGAGACATCAACACAAACCGGGGATGCTTCTTTAGGGTTTTGGTTTGGCGGTCACAAGATGCAAATGTACACTACGCTCACATTAAGAAAGCGTGAAAAGGAATAAAGCGGTCAAATAAAAGAGCAAATAATGGTGAAAAACGTTTTCACCCATTAAACCATGCGGTTACCACCTCCTCCCATTATTTCACCCTTTACTCTCTTCCTTCATGAGGCCAGGGTACGTTTCAATCTCGACTTGTATAAATAGGTCTTACCTATTTCAACCAGAGAACAAGTCTCGGTCAGGAGAAAAATACTACACTCTCAAAAAGGCAACTTTGCAAGCTCTCCCAAAAGCTTCCACCTCTTGCAAGCTTCCTAAGCTTTCACTTTCTGATACAAGTCGAGACACTACTCTCCTCAACACCTTTCTTTGCTTCCCTCCCCAAATCAACCCTTCTCCTCCACCTTGTGACCGAAGCAAGTCCGGAACGGCCATTTCTTGGTTTAGGCCGGACTTGCATGCATTGATCTCTCGAATCCATAAAGTGCTCACGTGCAGCACATTTGTTTAGGGTTTGAACCAGTTTCTCACTCACCTACCGAAATTACCGAAATAAGCAGAAACGATTTTTACCCATAAACACAAGGATACTCAAAATATCCTTGAAATGTGGTACAACAGAGAGTATGTTTATTGGAACCATCTCTCCAAAGATAAATTTGTCAAGGATTTCGATCGTAACACTACTTTCTTTCACCAATATGCTAATAACAGAAGACGTATAAACCATATACATACACTTAGAGATGAAACAGGCCTTTGGATTGATGATAATAACCAAATACATCAAATGCTCATTAAACATTTAAATCAATAAGCTCTACTAGTAATGTTAAACATATTGATTTGATTAGTAACCTCGTTGACCCATGTATCAATGAGGAAGACAACATAAATCTCATCAGAATCCCTGATGAGACTGAAATTAAAAACACCCTCTTCAATATGAACCAGTGGGGTGCCCCTGGTCCTGACGGTTATCCGCCAGGTTTTTTCAAAGAGAACTGGGATGTTGTTAAAACAGACGTTATTAATATGGTCCAAGATTTCTTTAAGAAAAAATATCTCCTTAAAGATATGAATTACTCTTTCATTACGCTAATACCTAAAGTCCAGAACCCTTCTACTCCTGCAGATTTTCGCCCTATAAGTCTTAGTAACACCACATATAAGATTATCTCTAAAATAATTACTAACCGTCTTAAACCAATGCTTTCTAAACTTATCTCTCATAACCAATCAGCTTTTATACCTGGGCGCCAAATAACAGACAATATTATAGTTGCTCATGAACTTCTTCATTCTATGAAAATTTCTAAAAACAAATCTGGTCACATGGCTTTAAAAATCGATCTTTCGAAAGCCTTTGATAGGATTGAATGGGAATTCCTTGATAAAACTCTTAGATCTTTTGGTTTTTGTGATGATGTTTGTCACATAATTATGGAATGTGTTTCAACTACATCGTTCTCTGTACTCTTAAATGGTGTTCCTGGTGACAGATTCTCTGTAACTAGGGGTCTTAGACAAGGGGACCCTCTGTCCCCTTATCTTTTCATTATCTGCATGGAAGTGCTTTCAAAGCTCCTCCTTAAAGCTGAACATGATAACTTGATTTCTGGTGTTAAAGTTGCGAGGTCTGCTCCTCCAGTCTCACATCTGTTCTTTGCCGACGATTGTTTCTTATTTTCTAAAGCTAACCTCGATGAAGCTAAAAACATTATAAACATTTTAAACATGTTTGGTGAAATGACTGGGCAGGTCATTAACTTTAATAAATCGGGAGTTTACTTTTCTCCGAAAATTCACAACAAGCATTGTAAAATAATCTCTAAAAATATTAAAATCAGGAAAATTTCGAAAAATGATAAATACCTAGGGACTCCACTATTCTTTGATAAAAACAAAGCGAATAGCTTCGAACCGCTTCTTAATAAATATTACACTGTTCTTCAGGGTTGGATGGGAAAGATGTTTAACCAAGCAGGGAGAACTGTTTTAATCAAAAATGTCCTTAGCGCCTACCATAATCATCAAATGCAGTGTCTTGCTTTTCCTAAAAAAACTCTTGATAACCTTGACAAAATACAGAGAGATTTCTGGTGGCAAAAGAAGAATAAGAAAAAATGTTACTATCCAAAGGCGTGGCCGAGTATAACTAAGGATATACGACAAGGCGGTCTAGGGATTAGAAACCCCCATAAACATAACCTTGCCTTAATCACTAGATTGGCCTGGAGGCTTATACATAACCAAGATCAGCTATGGGATAAAATTCTTAAACATAAATATTTTACAGACCAAAACCCTCTTAAGAAAACTAGAAAGAATAGGATTTCCTGGATTTGGACTAGTCTGCGTAAAGGTCTTAACATTATTAGTTCCAACCATGTTTACCAGATTAATGATGGGAAATCAACCAATATTTGGACTGATTTTTGGTTACCCAAGCAGGTTCAGCTTCTAGAGCCTATTGCTAATGATTGCAACATGCCTGTTAATGTGTGTGATTTAATGAGTTCAGATGGGAGTTGGAACATGAACACTATTCTCAAATATATTGATGTGTCTTTCCATGGTGCTATTAATTCAATCACTACAAATATACACATGCAGGACAAAATTAGATGGAAGTCTACTATTTCAGGGAATATTAATACTAAATCAGTGTATAACTTTCCGACAAAACTGAGTTTTGAAAAGGATGAAGCTAGGTTTTGGAAAAAATTATGGAAGCTTAATTTGTTGCCTAGAATTAATATGTTTTGTTGGAAAGTTGTGTCTAATGCTCTTGCTCTGGGAAATAATATGTCTAAATATGTGAAAGATTCTGATCCTTATTGTATGTTGTGTGATAAAGTTGAAATAGAAAATGAAATGCATTTGTTTGTTCACTGTGACATGGCTAGGAAAGTGTGGGATGCTTTTGATCTTAAGGTCATTTATGTTCTAAATGGAATTACTAAAATCATGGTTTAAATTTTGGATGAATGATAGAAGACTAGCTAACAAGCATAACCAGATTACTTTCATAATTTGGTCCATATGGAAATTTAGAAACAGTGTAAAGTTTGATAATAATCAATCAAATGTGAACAAGTTAATTGATAGCATTAGAACATCCTACCTAAATTTCAATACCAGCAGGGACAATAAAGCCAATAAGGTTCTTGATACTGCTAAGATACCTATCAGTGATAGCAATGTGCACAGGAATTAAAAAAGACTATGATTGGTTTTTCCTGTTTGATGCTTCCTTTTCTGAAGATGATTTCACAATGGGATATGCCATATCTATCTTGGATAATGCAGGCAACAGGAAGCAATGTCGCGCAGGAAGTGGCTGGGCCTCCTGCCCTTTAGAAGCTGAAGCCAAAGCTGGGTTTGAGGCCATCAAATGGATGAAGGAATTGAAGCTCCAAAACTGTTGCATAGTTAATGACTGCCAAGTCTTAATGAAGATTTTAAAAGGAGAGGACAGTCCTGAAGCTCATTCATGGAGGTCTCAAAATAGCATCTATAGATGCAAATTTTCCATTGTAAATTATCATTCGGTTTCTTTTATGCACAAGCCTAGGAAACATGTAGATTTCGAAGACAAACTAGCTAAGGAAGTAAGGACTAGGAGAATTAAATACTTCTCTACGGAGAATACGAATGAAAATGTAAGATCTAGTATCCTAGAAAGAGCCAAGCTTGGCCTACATCCTACATTGTATATTTTGCATACTTCCTCTAATACATAAATAAATTGTCTTCTTATCAAAAAAAAAAAAAAAAAAAAAAAAAAAAAAAAAAAAAGTTGTTCAGAGGAAAAAAAAATTATTTCTCTACTGTCTAGAGTTACTCAGAGAAGAAGTACTTTGGTGTTTTTTCTTTACGGTTTTCCCGGTAGATAAAGGTACTTTAGATTTATTTAATATTTTCTGTACAATCATTGAAACTTGCAACAAGTTGGTGCACGTCTTATTAATGTAAGAGGTACAATCAGATCGACCCTTTAAGAGTGCAGGCATTAGTAGTTTAATTGTGTTGCCAACCTGGATACTCAGACTACCAAAATTGAATTCAGATATGATCTATGGATCGAATATGAATTAAAGAACCAGTAGCAATTCAAGGAATACAAAAGAGTTCAGCCAAGACTAAAACAAATAAAGCAGAAACCAAAACACGACAAGCTCAATACACCAAAAAATCAAAGAGTAGAAACCTGAAATGCGATGAATACTCAGACTTCAGGTCCCTGGCGAGATTGGGTATACCAAAACTATTTGGGGTATACCCAATTTTAAGTGGACATGTGACCTTACTAGGGGAGGTCAAATTTGGTTGAAGTTACAATACTACCCTTGACCTTTATAATTCTATTACCATAATCAGTTTTTTTATTTTCATCTTCCTTCTTCTCTTCTTCTCTTCCATAACCAACCACACCGGCTCCTCCCCCACCACCACCACCAAAACTCGTCGATTAATTCGTTAACATCGTCGATTCGAAAACTCCGAGTAATCTTCAACAATGGAACCACCACAGCGTAAGGGAACTCGTATGAAAGGCGCCAATCGCAAACCCAATCAATACAACCCTGAAATTGCAAAATTAGTTCAACAAAAAGAGAAGAAAAAAACCGTCGAAGAAGAAGAGATTGAACCCGCTCAAAACGAAGAAATGGTGCGATTAAGAAAGTAAGGGCCTACTTAAACTCACTCTAGTACTTCGATTTCATGTTTGCATGTCAAATTAGGTCAAAAAAATCGAATATTTGAATTTGCAGTTATTTCAGGCAATGTGTTTGTTTCACGACCTGCGGATTTCATATTTAGTGTTCCTCCACGGATGCTCGTTGGTTGAATATTATGCCGCGGTTTAGTTATTGTAATCGCTTTCACAGTGGTCGGGATGTTATTCAACCTAAAATCTTGCTTAGTAAAATTTTATTTTTTAAGCCGGGTTGGTTAAAAATTTTAAACTTGCCGGCGGGATTTCGATTTTTAGCGTCTCCCGATGCCTTGAATGATAAGGTCTAATGGTATCTAAATAATACAACGCCGCGTTATGTTAGCCGGTGTTGTTTTTATTATATACGTTGCCGTTTTGTAGTTGAAAACCCACCATAGTTGTTAAAAGCCGGAGTTATTGAATAAAACCCTCCCGACCCTTGTTTAGCCTAACTTGATGTTTAGATATAGACCCTTCCGACCTTAGTCCGCCAGAATGGTTATATATGTTGATATATGTTGAGCCTTCCGACTTATTTTTTTTTTCTTAATTGTTCTTGTTCAGGTTGCAAAAGGCAAACAAGAAAGCTCTGAAAGCTCTTAGTCCTCCTTCAAGACCTCCTCGTGTTGGTGACAAACTCTTGACTTCAAGACATCGAGGGGCATACGTTGTGGCGGAACGACAAAGATCCGTGTGCCGAATGATGATTATCAACCACCATCGAACCCGAGTGATTCGCACGAGACTCCGGATGAAGACCAATCAATTCCATCTCGGTAGAAGAGGTGACGATGATGATGTTGATGAAAGAACTCCTATTCCTGGAGGAGGGAACAATGATGATGATGATGATGATGGTGATCAAGACATGACTAATGTTGGAGGAGGTAATGATGATGATGATGATGGTAATGGAGATAAAGGTAAGGGTAGAGAAGATGAAATTGTTGAAGAGGCAAAGGAAGAAGAAGAAGAAGAAGAAGAAGAAGTTGGGGAACAAACCCAAGCCGCAAGTACTAGTGCAACCGGGGAAGAAGAAAAGGGTTATCACTAAACCAACTAATTCCCACATGCCTCCTCTCGAATTGAAGATTAAATTGAAACCAAACGAGCTTCCCCTTTGGACCCTTAAGATGGTGGACGTGTTCTTTTTGGATACAAAGACTCGTGGGCATGTGAAATCCAAAATACTATCGTAAGTAATCTCAATCCGTCTTTGTTTTTCATTTAAGTGTGTAACTATCTTAAATTTGTGTCAAGTATTTGTATTTCTTTTCATTTTGTGTTTTTGGTATTTAGGATCACAAGCATGCTATCCGTCTCATGAGGCGCCAAGCTTCATGTTCAAAGTGACTAAGACTTGGGATCTTGAGGATGAATGTGAGGAGGTGAAAGTGATTGTCAAGAACTCCGGGTTGTTGCTGCGGTGGAGAGTTCGAATGTTGAGTATGATAGAGTTACCGTATCCGCATTCTCGTGAGAGGTTCTACGGAGAGACCGATACAATGTTATTCCCATTCGGTGAGATGGCGATAACTCCCGATGATGCTCATCAAATTTTAGGCCTCGAGGTTGAGGGAAAAGCCGTCAAATGAGGGCTTCGATAATAACATTTCTTGGGAGGATATCTTCAAATTGACCAACACTTTGTTCGGTTGGGATCGATTAAGACGGAGTCTATGCTTGCGATGAAGGATGGTAATCTAAGCAAGAAGTTTAATCTGAAGAAGCTGAGGGATACATTGTCTGGGACCAAGAAAATCTTTGATGTGGAAGGAATGGTGAACCCCGTGCGAATCAATGCTACCGCGTCAGGTTATTTGCTTTACGTCCTGGGCAGATGTATCTTCCCCGACAGTTCTGGAAGCTTGGTCGACGCCAGTTATTTGCAACTATTGGATCCCTTAGATAAGATGCATGAGTATTCTTGGGTATGCGGTGGTCGCCTTCTTGAACAATGAGTTGACAAAGGCTTCAAGGGCACTCACTGCGCAAGTTAACTAAACATATGTCTCTTCCAGTAATTGTATTGTCTAAATCATTTATATTTACCAAATGCTTGTAATGTTTGATTCTTACTAAACTTTGTGTTTGCATAGGTTTGGATATATGAGCACTTCCCTACTTTGGTGAAAACCAACTCCCACGTCAAAGTGAATGAAAAGCTTGCGATTGATAAGCCAAGAGCGCAAAGATACGCTTTTAAGGGTGCTCGGGAAAAGGATATGCCGCACTGCTTATTAACGTGCGAATCGCCTTGGACAAATTGATCATGGATGAGGTAATATTTGATCCTTACCGAGATGCTAGAAATCAAGGTTTAATCCAAAGGAGAGATGATGTTGCATTATACTACGGACCCTTGTTGTTCTCCCATGGATTTTCAATGTACAATCCGCATCGGGTAATGCGACAATTGGGTTACGTCCAAGAAGAACCCCATTTCGATCTTGAGCCTTTCTTTAAAGTGTTAAGGGAGGACCGCAGACATCCCAAAAAATATTAACGTCGCTTACGCTCCACCCCCAACTCTAGGACATTGGAACGAAAGACTTGACCGTAAAGTCGATACGAGTCTTTTGGACGAGGTGACCGAAGGTCATGAAGCTCAGAGAGATACATGTCGTGGTACTTGGGTTGGGCTCGTCCTCTCGTGATTAGGAAAATGACCGGTGAACAATTGGCTCGTAAGAGGAAGATGGCATCGAATGACTCAACAACAGTTCCTAACTTCCTTGTAAGTATTTTGGAGTAGCTCTTCTTGTTTTTAAGATTACATTATCGAATAATTCTATTAATTGTTTGTTGTTTAACCGAAAATAGAAGGGGCATTTGAAGACCTTTGTGAAGTTGTTGTGTTGCGCGAGAGAAAGAGGAGAGCCTTTGTCGATTGAAGAGCAAACCAAGTACATTCACTATGCTAGCAATATTGACAATGAGGATGCCCATGAAATGTTCAAGCAAGCCGAGGTCAAGTAAGAAGGGAAGAAAAGGCCGGAGGGAAGCACAAGCCAAGATGAATGCCGACAAAAAGAGGGCTCGTAGTGGTCGTGGTGGTGAAGGTAGTAGTAGTCTTTGGTGTTCCTAAACAGGCCGAGGTCGTGGTCGTGGTCGTGCTCGTGGTGAATGAATGCAGTCTCTAGTTTATTTCTTTATGTTGGGTTGGACAAATGTAAAGGTTAATGGTTGGACAAATGGTTTTTTAAGGTTTATGGGACATGTTTTCTTATTTTGGACAACAAGTGTTTGATTTCTAATTGTTGAATGAAAGTTTTATATAGCTACATAAAAGTTTCAAGACAAATAGCCTAAGCAAGGTTCTTTTAATTCACCATGCCGACCATACCAGGACCTAGTTTTTAAGTGTCGACTCGCCGCCCTGTCAGCGGAAAATGCTTGCATACCAGGGTCGGCAAGTGAGTCGATCATTACCAAGCCGGCGATATACAAAAATGCCGGTGTATGTATTACGTTTTCGAATACGCCGGCATTTTGTTACAGAAAATACCTTCTCCTAATGCCAAAACCATCATAACGCCGGCATGGTTTTAAATTTATACCCTTCCGACCATATCATAGCCGGCAGTAAAACTTCAAAATATATTGCCGGCGTATTGACAGAAGAAAATGATTTACTGATGCCAAAACCATCATAACGCCGGCATGGTTTTAAATTTATACCATTCCGACCGTGTCATAGCCGGCATACTGAGAAAAAATAATCGCGCCGGCGAATTCAAAATTCAAAATTCAAAAGTACAATTTCATTGATTGACTTGTACTTTGGCACTATAACGGCCAAATTTGGACACCATCATATAAATACACTAATTCTCTCTACAAAACAACATACAAATAGTTTCATATACTCTCCAAAGCTCATATCATCATACAATCCATCAAACTCACCCAATAGCTAAACAACAATGACTTCATTTGATTCAAATGAAGATTTGGCAATCACCAAAGCATGGTATGCGGAAAATCGACTTAGACGTCAATCCTCCGAAAGGGAGGATTCCACGACCTTTTGGGCTAGGGTACACAACAAATTTTGCGGCGAGTTTGGTAATCCTAATGGAAGAAGTATTCAACAAGTCCACGAAAGGCACCTAGTCATCGAAAACGCGATACTTGCTTTTTGGCTCTCCAACCTCGGATTTTAACACTCGCCCCTTCACCTTGTCCATTGCACAATTTGTAAGCAATTTTGTGGTTTTTTTTAAGCAACCCATGTTGTTTTATCTTCCAATGAAACACCACTAACATATGTAAGTTTGTTTTTGTGTTTTTGTAGCATGAAGTCGTGAAAGCGCGCTACTTGGAGGAAAAGGGGAAAGCATTCGCGTTCGATGCAAGCTATCACTTCTTGGCGCAAAGAATCCCGGAGGATAACCCGGAGTACTTGGATGTCGTATCGTCTTCGGATGAGGAAGATTGATGGCTTTAGAAGTTTTTGTATAGGTTTTGTGGGTAGACCTCTATGTAAACCCTCCATTTCAATCAATGTAGTAACCAAAATTGCATGAATAAAGTGAATTAGATCTTCCGATATTCTATTTTCTCGTTTGGTATATGTAAATGTCGGCGGGGTTATAAATCCTTAACATGCAAAGCTACACATACGCCTGTGCTGTCATAAGAATGTCAATAATCTTCATTCAAAGACCCTTCCGGCCACAAAACGGTCGGCGTTTTATTCATCCAAGGACCATGCTTGGCTAAAATTGGTCGGCATTTTATTCAAACAAATACCATGCCTAGCTATATTATAGCCTATGACTTTATTCAAACCCTGACCTCGCCGACCTTTCATATTTTCAAAACAAAATTTTTGGATCGAAATCGAACTCATAAGACGGATCAAAAGGTTAATCTACCAATTCATAATTTGAAAATTTTAATCTAAACTCAATTAATTAACCTAATCGAAATTTTAATATTAATTAACCAAGGGCATATTAGCCATTTAGAAAAAATAAGGTTAAGGGGTGGCTTGGTTTTACTTCATAATGACCAGATTTTGTCTTATTGGGTATACCCCAATTAGTTTGAGTATACCCCAATTTCGCCAGGTTCAGGTCACTCAAAAACGGAAGCTGGTAGATACTCCCATCATTTTTCTTCAATTTTTCCCTGTAACTTCCTTCCAAACCCTTTATCCAGAAATGATAAATCTCTTACAGCCCGAGATAGGACACGACTAAACAACATGGACCCATGCCTAGACAATGCATGGTAACAATCTTAATATAGGGGCGGCATGATTTAGTAGAGGGGCGGCATTCTAATAGGACAAAAAGGGTCATTACATGATCATTCAAGGTGTCCCTTATAAACAAAAAAACTGGAAATGACAATTAACCCTCATTATTGATAACCTAGTTTAGTGATGATAATCAATTTTAGTGTTAATGATCAATTACACTTATATTAACTCAAAATCAAAACCAAAATCAGATTTTTAGGGTTAAAAAAAAATAGAGGAGAAGGTCAATCTCAATCAATTGAAGAAATTAGCCAATAAAATGAAGAACTAGGACCTGAAAATGACCGGATATACTTCTAAATTAGTCCCAACTAGCTTTTTGTTGCTCAAAGTTATCTAAAGTACGTAAAAAATTCAATTTATTTACATTTTCAGAGCTAATTACGGTTGGAATTTTGCTCATGACCAACCGTAAATCGAAGTTACGGTTCGTAAAAGATGAACTACCAACCGTAACTGGTTAAATTTGAAGAAACCAAATCGTAAAATCAGTTACGGTTGGTAACTGAATGCTCGATACCAACCGTAACTCAGTTACGGTTGGTAATTAAATGCTCGATACCAACCGTAACTGAAGAAAATTCTCAGATATAAGAACATGTGGTTGGTAATTGAACTATTACCAACCGTATTAACATCAAAATCTCCAGTTACGGTTCGTAATTGAGTTAAAATCAACCGTAACTCGCATAAACCCAGAAATTTCAGTTTCAATTTTCATACAAAACCCTAATTTTTGATACAAAATTAACTTAAACCCAACACGATAAACTAAACCCTAACTGGGTTTTCCCAAACATTTTTCAAATCGCCGATTAATCGAAGACGATGAAGTTTTCAGTTTTAATGGAGGTTACGGTTGATGGAGGAGAAGAGAAGATGAAGAAGAAGATGAAAAAAAAAAAACGAAATTGGGGGATATAAAAAGGAATTGGGGGATAATGATTACTTCTCCCAACCCATGGTGTCTGCTAAGGGGTGACTTTTGGGTATGAAAATACTAAAATACCCTTCCCTCAAAATAAAAATTAAAAAACTTAAAATCAAAAAAAAAAAATCATATCCCCATTTCCATCTCCACTTCTTATTAATCACTTTCAGGGTTAGAGCTTTGAAGCCCAAATATTCCCCATTCCCTTTCAAATTATAAACTCTCCACTCTCTTTCAAATTTTCTTTTCCTTCTCTGCCGGCTCCTCACTTTGGAAACGAATTTTTTTTTTTTTAATTCGGAAGTGATGAAGATCATGCCGGAATTGATGAAGACCATGCCGGAAACTGGTGCCGGCATGGTTGGTAACTAACATTCAATGCCGTAACTAAGTATCGGCATGCTCAATAGAAATCTATCAATGCCGGTAGTCAAGTGAAAAAAAAAATTGAAGTTTCCTGGATACTTTTCATCATGTGCCGGCATAGAAATTTAAGCAAAATACTATGCCGGAAACCGGTGCTTAGATGCTCGAGAATTAACTACTTGTGCCGGAAGTGGACTGATTAAAACCAGAAAAAACTCAAAACGAAATATTTTTTTACATCGCCGGAAGTGATGAAGACCATGCAGGAATTGGTGAAGAACCATGCCGGAAAATTGTGCCGGCATGATCGATAGAAATCTATCAATGCCGGTAGTCAAGTGAAAAAAAATTGAAGTTTCCTGGATACTTTTCATCATGTTCCGGCATAGAAATTTAAGCAAAAACCATGCCGAAAGTAGTTCCTAAGATGCTCGAAAAAATCGAGATAATCATGTCTTTAAGTAGACCGATTAAAACCGGAAAAAATAGGTTTTGAAGATCAAAACCACGAAAAAATCGTAACGAGAGAGCTAAGCCCCTCAGGTGTATCCCCGAACCCCCGATAGTGGCAAACAATTTTTGAAAATTTCCAACAAATGCCGCATGGTTTTTTGGTTGAATACCATGCCGGCACCAAGCTTTTTCAGCTGCAACAATGGTGGATTCAAAGAAACAAAAATCAAATTTTCAACCTCTTAGCAGCAATTCTCTCTTCACAATCGTCCTCCACTTTCACCAAAAAAAGTTCCCTCTCAAAAAATTTTCCCATCTTTCTATTCTCATCTCATTCACCCAAATACAAATACACACTAATCATTTAACAAATACTTAAGATTTTTACTAATTATTATTAACCACTAAACCTGATTAGTGAGGGTAGATTAGGATTTAAAAAAATACTTAGATAAGGGGTGACCCCGAATTGATATATGGATCTAGTTTTTGTCATTTTCTTATATCCCCCAATTCCTTTTTATATCCCCAATTTCGCGTTCAAAAAAAAACTAAATTGTTATCTGATTCATTAAGTTTAAAAAAATTTGATTTGATTTTGGTTGATTTAAGGTGAAAATGATAATCTAGTCAATTTACATCCCCTTTAAGACATCCCCTAACCAACTAAAGGGACATTACTATTACAGTGCCACCCCTCTAGTAAAGATTAAGAGACATTTGGTTAATTTCCATTTCAAAATCTTCAAATTTCTAGTGTTTCAAGTGGGACCCTGTTAATCTCTTGGGTGTAGGTGGGGTCCAGCAAAAGTTATTATCGGTTTTGATCAAGGTTCTCACTGCTCTCTCTAAAAAGTTCAACAAAGAAAAGAGAGTCAAACCGTCCAAATATGGATTCAACATTCAGTCATCAAATGAATGCAACTGCCGCTTATTTTCAAAAATGCTACGTAGAAAACTACTAGCTCCCAAACTAAGCTGGTAAATTTGTGCCACGTCCTGTTCGCCCTTGTGATCAATCATCAATGAATAATCTCATTATTAAGAGATTTTGAATAATGAGGTGATACTAAGTACATGATAAACTGATGTGATAACTTATAAGCAATAGCAGGCATTTTGAAGGCATGTGTGACATATGATGCTGCATACCTTCTGTTCTTCAACGAATTCCTGTGCATTTTGATACCCATCTGATAAAGTTGAAGCTTATTCTGCGCTGCTACATTTCTTAACAATTTTCAATTCAACATAAAATCATATAAATATATAAAGGAAAAAAGAAAAGGGTATTGTTAATTTAAAATACTTGAGGAGAAGTATTGTGATCACCTGAAGCAATCTCTGAATTCCTGCACAAAGTTTTTTTTTTTTTTTTTTCCGAAAAGGGCAAAGATAAAATAAATAAGAAAGGGTGGCAAGATAGCTCCTTTAAAAGATATAAGAAGAGATTAGGAACGCATATTGAGAGCTTACAGCAAACAACTCCCTAAACAAAATTCATGCACAAGGCTCATTAAAGGCTATATCAGTAGATTGCTTCTCATGACTACTATAGTACTCCAACTCCGAATAAGATTCTGATTGTCCTAGATCTTGCCTAATAAGATTCTGAGGCAAGCAAACCCTCGCCAGCGAACTTAAGGTATAATAAGCAGCTAATAGATTCTGGGGAATGTGCGGATAAGGGTGGACCACAAATATAAGAAACACAGCATCATGGTTCTCGTAGAATACTTTGGCTGGAGTAAAATATACAAGACAAATTCTGAAACAATGTGTATAATATTATTCAAGAAAAACATTAGGATAAGCATTATAACTATCTTGCAGGTGAGTTCACAGGGTGCACAGATCCAAAGAATTTGAACAAAAACAAATAATAAATAAAATGGGGGAGTATACATATATCATCTGCATGAGGCAATGACACCCCGAATAACCAATGAAGAATTTAACTCATTTTAAAAATGTAGCTTCGGTAACAGCTTTTACAATTAAATTGCTCAACATTTACACTACTAGCTGTACACGGAGAGCCATCCTATAACATTTCTACTGTCTTCATTCAACAACAACATCTCTACTGTCTTCATTCATGTCCAGAAAATTGGAGGAAGCAGCCATTAGACCCATTATCACATTCTGAATGTCCAGCTGAAAATTCCTTGGCATGATTAACAGACGAAAACTAGGTTGATGTAGAACATCGATCTGTTTTACTTATTCATACGGTTAAAATGAAACCTGATTACTTCTTTCAGCGAGGCTCTCTTTCCCTCTTTAAAATTCCAAAGCACTGGTCCTCCCTTTCTCATTGTCTTGACTCCAATCCCTGTCTGTCTGTTATTTAACTTTTCTGGCGCCATTACCTATAATAATCACATACATTTACATCAATCAAAATCTTATGTTCAAATCATACTAATGTTTATAACGAAGAGAGAAAAAAATCGAAAAAAAAAAACATTTAGACAGATATATACATACCTTGATAAATTCTTGGCGAGCTTCCTGAAGTTCTTCTGTATAAAAACGTTCCTTGGCAACCAATGTTTGGTTCATCTCTTTAAGCTCTATCAACAATTTTTCATTCTCAGCAAGTGTTTTCTCACGTTCATAGAAAGATTCATTAACATCAGACGTCACGGAACGAATAAATTCTTCCTTCTCTTCATTGAGATATTCGATATCAGATTGCAATTTCTCCTTCTCCTCGTTGAGAAGTGCAATATCAATTTTCAACTTATTATTCTTTCTGTTGGTGAGTTCAAAATAAGTTATCAGTTTATCCTTCTCTTTGTTCAGAGAATGGATATCACCATGCAGCTTATTCTTCTCATCTTGGAGGAATTCAAGATCAGTTTCGACTTCTGACTTTCCTTTCTTGAGTAACACAACGTCCATTCCTAGTGTAGTTTTCTCTTGGTTGAGATATTCAAAATCACGTCGAAGTTCCATCTTCTCCTTATTGAGAAATTGAGTTTCAGTTACTAATTTATTCTTCACACTGTTAAATGATCTAATTTCACTTTCCAGGATAGTCTTCTTTTCACCAAGCAAACAAATATCACTTTCTACTGTAGACTTTTCTTTGTTGAGAGATTCGAAATCACTTTGCAATTTCTTTTTCTCCTTTTTGAGTGACTCAGTATCACATTCCAACTTAGTCTTCTCATTGCCAAGTGATCCAATGTCACTTTCCAGTTTAGTCTTCTTTTCATCAAGCGAAGAAATATCACCTTGTACTGCAGACTTCTCTTTGGTGAGAAATTCAAACTCACTTCGCAATTTCATCTTCTCCTTGCTGAGCAACTCAGTCTCATTTCCCAAGTTAGTCTTCTTACTGCTAAGCGATTCAATTTCACTTTCCAGAGAAGTCTTCTTTACATTGAGTGAACAAATTTCACCTTGGACTGTAGATTTTTCTTTGTGGAGAAGTTCAAAATCGGTTTGCAATTTCATCTTTTCCTTGTTGAGTAACTCGGTATCACTTCCCAATTTCGTCTTCTCACTGTTAAGCGATTCAATTTCAGTTTCCAGAAGAGCCTTCTTTTCGTCTAGCAAACAAATGTCACTCTGCACTGCACACTTTTCTTTGTTAAGTATTTCAATGTCACATCCCAGTTTATCCTTCTCATTCTTAAGTAACTCACTGTCAGTTTGTAATTTGGTCTTCTGTTCGCTGAGAGGACAAATATCACTTTGCAGTGCAGACTTTTCTTTGTTAAGTATTTCAATATCGCCTCCCAGTTTATCCTTCTCCTTGTTGAGTCTTACCAGTTTACCCTTCACCTTGTCAATTAGCTGACGATCAATTCCCAACTTAGCCTTGTCATTTTTAAGTGACTCGATATCACTTGCCAAGGTATTCTTCTCTTTTTTAAGAGAACAAATATCACTTCTTAGTGTATCATTCTCCTTGATGAATAACCCAGGATCAATTCCCAATTCAATCTTCTCGTTTTCAAGTATTTTCTTTTCTTTCTTGAGCATACAAATATCATCTCCCAATTTAGACTTCTCCTGGTTAAGATCTTTAATATAACTATCCAGGTTCGTCTTTAGTTTGTTCAGTAATTCAGTATCACTTTCCAGCTTATTCTTCTTTTTGCTCAAAGAATCAATTTCAATTCCCATCTCCGACTCCTGTTTCATGAGAACTGCAACATGACTTGCGAGTTTACTCTTTTCTGTGCTGAGTGCAGTTTTCTCTTGGTCAAGTGAATAAATATCAGTTACCAGTTCAATCTTCTGTTTTCTCAGTATTTCGGTATCTTTATGTAGTTCAGCATCTTTATCCGACTCTCTTTTACATAATTGCTCAACTTCTTGCTTCTCTTTTCTTGTAAGATCTAAGACTGACGTTCTTGTTTCGTTCAGGCGCTTTATATCATTTTCGAGATGATTAAACTCGAGCTGCTTGTTTACCATTCTTACAGTTAATTCCTCTATGCCATTACGAGCATAATCCTCATAATCAGCCACAAAAGACTCAAATAACGACTCACTTACCCGTACAGCAAGTAGATCAATACAGTATTTCAGTTTCTGTTTTGTCGAAATATTTTCAAGCAACACAAGTTCCAGCTCCTTCTCTTTAAGTTCTTCCTTTAATCCATCTACTGTTTCCTTCCAAAAAGAACGTAATTTTGTTGCAAACACATCAGCCTTCTTCGCATCATCTGATGCTGGTTTTGCTTTCATGTTAGTCTTCATCATAATTTCGGATACTGGTTTTGCTTTCGCATCAGCCTTCACTGTATCGCCCAATCCTGGTTTCAATTTAGCCTTCAATACAGACAATAGCGTATCGTCTGGTATTGGATTTTCTTTGGCAAGTTTTCCGCTGGAAACAGCGGTACTGCGTCTTTCCCTATGTTTCCTCGGAAGATTGGTCTCAACTTCTGACTGATCATACAATAATCATACAGTATTTAGTGTTAGTCACATACTCATACTAGAAACTAAGAGATCATATAAAAATAAGCTGAATCATAAATGTATTACTTCAAAACCAAAGGTAGAATAAATTAAGGTTAAACTTCCTGATATCAACCATAAGCATAAGCACAATCAAACGATTGCAACAAAAAAAGAATACACAAGCACCACAGATAAAGGATTTAGAACCCAATGGCTGATGGAATAAGCACAGTTAAACCATGTTGCATCAATGGCATCAGCACAAGTAACCATATTGTTCGAGAAGGTTGGTAAATCTATCCAGATTTCAATTAGTGGGCACGAATATCAAGATACTGAAATGAAACAGTGATGCTGATATCAAGTCGAGGTTAACTGAAGATGGGGATAATTCTCAAATGTCCAGGTTCATGGAACTTATAATAGCTTCTTCTAAGGTTTTAGTCCAAACAAGTTGGGGTAGGTTAGAAAGGAAAAACGAGGACTTCAGTCATCCATCTTGGTACTGCGCTCGCGCTTTCCAAGGGAATGGATGGTTTTCAACCAAACAAAGGGAATGGCACTCATAAGATAACATTTCAAGATTCAACAAGATAACATTGTATATCTTGAAATGCGGTGGCAGCTGTTGTGCTAGGGAAAAAATAGATACTTAAAATACATACAATCTTGTTTTCAACAACTTAGAGCCAAAACCTGCAGATAGTTCTGTTATAGCCTAGAGATTGAATCAACCCAACAATGCACACTCAAAACTGAACCTAGGAAGCATATTCATCTCAAAACATCCTAACAAAAAACTAACAGCAACAGAAACTGTTTCAGTAATGCATCTATCAGTAAACTAGCCATGAAGATTTGTGGATTGCTTTTTTTGGCGTACGCATCTCACGTGGAAGCCCGATATCTGTTGAATAAAGCAACCCTTTATGGTAAATGTCAAGCATTCAACAGGTTCCACAGGGGATGCATGCATGGAAATAGCAGTCCACATATTATATTCGACTTGCTAGTTTGCTAGGATGCAAGTGAATCAGGACCAAATCAAGAATTTGGGACCTCAATAACTGACAACATAACAGGCAAACCATATTACATCAAGGACTTCAGCACAATTAATCCATATTGCTTTGACAGATCCGAAATGGTGACACCTAAATGTATCTGGTTTGACAAGTGCATACTAAACGTAATTAGTTGTCTAATTGAAATCCAAATCAGAATTCCAGCTCAGGGAGTGGAAAAACTCAGGTGGACGTTAACAAATACGGAAAGAAAACTGTGAATCTATGTACGCTGCACACATACAAAATAGCAAGACACAACAAAAAAGCTCAAAACGTTTATAACTGAATCTAGAGCACACAAATCAACAATCATCCACCAAATATAAACATCGAGTTTCCACATTCAATTCCAACTCCAGTAAGTCGTCTCACCAATCAAGATACTAACAAGTGCAAAATGCCTCTACTAACAATCAATCTAAAATCAGAAATCAAAAATCACTTGGCACTTTACAGGTACATAAATTGGAAACTCGATAAGTAATGACATAACCACAGTCAAACCATATGCATCCGCATTCTACAGCATAAACACAATCATAACCACAGTCATCTACATTCCACAGCATAAACAATAATCAAACCATTTGCTTCAGAAAATCGGCAATTGTGAATCCTACTTTAACTAAATTCATACAAAAAATGAAACAGTGATTTTGTGGGTTCAATTTCAACTCTAAAAAGTTAATCAGGCTCACAAGTTAAGAATAACATAAAAGCTCCTCCAACAGAAGTTAGTAGTCCAATTGAACACAAAGTGAGAAAACAAACATCTAAAACATAATTTCAGTGCAAGAGGTGGAAACACTCAGGTATACACATAAACAAAAGACGGAAAGTCTGCAAAATACGCATGCGCCGACCTCAAAATCGGCAAGAGACAACAAAAATCCCAACTATAAAATGCGCATATCAGAATCTAGAACATGGAAATAACAAAATCATCCACCAAACTCATTGAGTTTCCGCATCTAATTCCAAGTCCAGTTAGTCGTCTCACAAGTTCAAAATCCCTCTCAACTCTCAAATAATCCATCCAAATCAGAACTCCGAAATCATGATAGAACATCTGAGGTTGATATTAACCAAAGATGGAGAATACTATGTGCAAACCAGGAAGGGAAAAAAAACAAATCTCAAAGTAAAAAAAGAGAATCTAAAACCTGCCATTAATAGTGAAGTTGTATCAAATCCTAGTAAAGTTTCACCATGCAAACTCCAAAACACCATAAATCAAGCCGTTTTTACACCAAATCGATTCAAAAATTTTAAAAAAATATTTTGTTGAATTTTTCAAAATGGGAAATGAAATTTTAGTGAAAAATTATGAAATTAATTACCTCTTTTCTGGAACGTTTATGTGGATTCATGATTGAATTAGTAGTTCCAATCTTGATTAACGAACTCCTCCTGGTTCAGATTCTTTGTTGAGAAATGAATTTTTCGCCTGTTGTTGGGTTTTCTTCTGGGTTAGGTATTTTTTTTTCTTTTCTTTTCTTTTCTTTTCTGGAATTCGAGAGTTAATGAAGTCATGGTAATCTCAAATTCAGAATTTATATCAAGATCTCACACGCCTTTGACTTGACTTTGACTAGTCGTTCGGCTGTAATAATGGGCTTTGGTTCAAAATGTATAGCGTTCTTGCAAACCCAGTTTTGCTTTACTGGGGAGTCAACTTTTTTTACTGCGGAGTGAACTTCCGACTTCTTAGGGGTTTTTGAGTTTCCCCACCCCTAAACGAATTAGTGATAGAGTTTTCCCCCAAAATTATTAATGTTAGCAACTTCACTCCTAAAATAATATTTTTAACAAAAATATCCCTATTGTGCATGTACGAAATATACATGTGTATTAAATACTCCTTGGCATATTCAAGGAGTATGTAATTTTTCCTTGAACTTTCTATATTACCCTCACATGTTTGGCACGTTAATCCATTAAAATTTTCTTTCACGTGGCCATGTGTCTATCCATTCGTATCATCAAATAATCCACGACTTAGTGTTATGAACCGGCACTAAAACACGTCCGAGCTCACATGAGGACTTTATCTCTTCCATTCCTTTCTTCTTCTGTGATGGAGAAAAGAAATTAGGTTAGGGTTATTTTTGGTTTTCCAACTGTTGGGTGTGATTTTAGCCTTTTAGGTCGTCTTAAGTTCAACTTTTTTTAGGGGTTCTGATCAAATCAATTTCTTGGCTTATTCTCAAAAAGTGGGAAGATTGAACACAAAATTGGTTAAAAAGACCAAAATTCAACAATTCCTGGTGAAAAGACATACGTAAGAATTGATAATGTTTAAATGGATTTAGAATGTAAAAATAGCCATGATGTAAAAGATTTTATCCTACCCATTTTCAAATACTTTTTCCTATTTTTAATTTACATCAGGATGCATCCAGTTTCATCCTCGCTCTTTTTTAAGTTTACGGCAGGATGAATCCAGTTTCATTCTTGCTATATTTCACAAATGGAGGTTTGAGATTTATTCTCATGAGAATGATTATCACTGAAACTCACGGCCTTGTGCAAAAATGACAACGAATGATTGATCACTAACTATGATTGCTTAATGTATCTAATATTCAATCTAATGCCCACTGTCCACTAGTTGATGTAGTCAAATTTGTATGTAGCCAAATATTCTAATGTCCACCACTGATTTCGATATCTCATATCGATGTCATCGGCAGCAGGGCCTTTGAACTTTATCTGGTCTACATCAAGAATGTTATTTGGTCATATGTTAGGCGTGGCGTGCGTACCAAGAGAGGGTAAAAGAGGAAGTTCAAGGTGAAAATACATACTTAATGCACAGGTGTATTTCGTACATGCACAATAGGGATATTTTTGTCAAAAATTATTTTAGGGGGCAAAGTTGCCAATATTAATAATTTAAGGGGAAAGCTCAATCACTATTTCATTTAGGGGGGAAAACTCAAAAACCCCGACTTCTTAGGACGTTCCTGGAATGATCACGATGAGTTTGACACTTGGACGTGCCTGTCTCCGGATCCGATACATCTGTAACATCATATGGGTATATGCAGGGGCGGAGCCAGCCCATTACAAGGGGTTGCACTTGCACCCCTGTCCAGCTGGCTCTAAAACCTATTTTAGGCCCAATCAGAAAAAAAAATTGTATATGCAAGTCTATTTTGGCTTTTTTGCGCCCCCTAAAAAAAAAATTGTTCCCCATAATAAATTTTTGCACCCCTTCCCATAATTCTTGGCCCCGCCCCTGTGTGTATGTCACATGTTACATTGATAGGGCCGGATATTTGGCATAATGTCATTTTAGTAGTATGTGCATGCTTATTCGGATTTTGGAACAAGAGTTTATCGCAAAATATTTTGACAAATCGTACTTAACGTGAAAACGACTTAAATCCTAAATTACCGAGTGAGAATGAGACCGATTTTAGCCGTTCCCTATCCAAATACTTGAGTCATTGAAAGCTGATCATTGTATTAAACGTTGGATTTTATTTATTTGATGCTTCATACCGTAGCTTACGTGGCAGCTTAACAACTCAGTTTTGTGTTTGGTAGACAAATACTGGTCCCCATATTCACAACTCCCTACTCCTTTTCTGAGATCCTCAAACTAATTAAAGCTCATCACTAATTGATCATTAATTATCCGGTTACACTTCTTTATTTAGAACGCATAATCGGGGATTACCTCCACAAATTGGGGATACTCAAAAAGAAAAAAAATAATAATGAAGTAATTGAAGAACGCGAAATTGGGGATATTGATTACTTCTCCCAACCCATGGTGCATGTTAAGGGGTGATTTTTGGTATGAAAATACTAAAATACCCTTTGGTTAATTAAAAAACATTATGAAAAGATCATACTACCCTTTCCCCTAAAATAATAAAATCAAAAACCAAAACATATCCATCATTCTCCCCAAATCAGTTCCGGCACTCTTAGGGTTTTGAAAAAAAACAAAAATTCTTCCATCTTCTTCTTCATCGACGATTAATCGTCGATTCAAAAATTTCTTCGTCGATTAACCTACCCGAATCATAAATAATGCCTCCACGAAAGAAACCAAATGCCCAATCGAACTCAACATCGATTGCTCAACAAAAACAGGAGCAAAGAATTGTTAAGATTGCTCAAGAGCAAGAAGACGAAGAAGCAACGTTCTCTAACGATCAACTACTCAGAAATATGGCTTTTGTGAGAAGGTAAGTGATTTTAAACTACTTTATAGGTGTTTAAATCGATTTATAGCAATGGGTTTAGGTTAGAATCGCGAACCCTAACTCAAACCGTTGAGTTTCAGAGAGTACCGGCACTGAAATTTTTAAAACCAGAAAAAATTCAAAACAGAATAAGTCTTGAATTTCAAAACCAAAAAAAATTCCTACGAGACGTTGTCTCGCACTCTGCTAGGTTGAATACATCCGGGAGGGGCTACGCCCCCGGACCCCCCAAACCCCCTGGATAGCGTTCTGAAAATAATAACTTCTGTACCGGCATAGTTTTGGGGTTGAATACTATGCCGGATTGAATTTCAAAATAGGGGATAAGCTCTATGTGCGGCATGGACGTGGTATGAATACCATGCCGCATGGGTCGCTTCGGCATTGTATTCATACCATGTCCATGCCGCATCGAGTTTTTTTAATTTGCAAAAATGGTGGATTCAAAGGAAAAAAATCAAATTTTCAACCTCTTAGCAGCAATTCTCTCTTCACAATCATCCTCCATTTTCACCTAAAAAAGTTCCCTCTCAATTTTTTTCCCTCTTTCTACTCTCACCTCACTCACCCAAATACGCATAAAAACATACACTAATCTTTTAACAAATTCTTAAGATTTTTCCTAATTATTATTAACCACTAATCCTGATTAGTGAGGGGTAGATTAGGAATTACTTAAAAGGCTTAGATAAGGGGTGACCTTGATTTGGTATTTGGATCCCGTTTTTATCCTTTTCCTATATCCCCCAATTAGTTTTACTATCCCCCAATTAAAAATTCTTATTTTATGGCATATTATGTGTATAAATGTATATATTTTAATGTCAAAATTAAAATAAGAAAAAAAAATACAATAAAATCATTTCGAAACTTCTCATAGTAGTACAGATGAAGTCCAATATATTACAAATGCGTAAAAAAAACAAATAATCGTAGATGTCTATTTTAATAAGCATCGTAATATAATGTAATCACAATGATTATTAATTTAGTGTAAATCTCTATTGGATTATATAGAATTATTTGTATTTAATTTATTCACAAAATTGGTTAAAAAGACCAAAATCAATAATTCTTGGGTAAAAAGACATGTAAAATTTGATACTGTTTAAATGGACGAAATTGTAAAAATAGTCAGGATGTAAACAGTTTCATCCTGCCCATTTTCAAATACTTTTTCTTATTTTTAATTTACACAGGTGTTGATGGTAGTTTTTAGACAAAGGGTAAAATCGTAAAACCCCAAATAACCTAATGTTACCAGTGACATATTTATTAGAACATTTAATGCGTGTAGTCAGTAATTAATAGGGGGTATTTTTTCAAATTAGGGTTACAACGAACAAAACCCTAATTCACCTCCGTGCCAATGGAAAACCATGCCAGCCACACCTAGCCCGAGCTAGCCGCATCTCTATGCCAAGGGAAAATCATGCCCGACCATACCAAACGCGCCAAGCATGCCAACCATGCTAGCCGCACCTCCGTGCCAATGGCAAATCATGCCGACCACACCTAGCCCAAGCTAGCCGCATCTCTATGCCAATGGCAAATCATGCCAGCCATACCAAACGTCATCAAGCATGCCAACCATGCTAGCCGCACCTCCGTGCCAATGGCAAATCATGCCACCACACCTAGCCCAAGCTAGCCGCATCTCCATGCCAATGGAAAACCATGCCAGCCATACCAAACGCACCGAAGCATGGCAACCATGCTAGACGCACCTCCGTGCCAATGGTAAATCATGCCAGCCACACTTAACCCGAGCTAGCCGCGCCATGCCAAACACCCTTACCTTGGCCCTAGTCACGCCACGCCAAGCCAAACACCCTTACCTTCTCCCTAGTCACGCCACGCCAAGCCAAACACCCTTACCTTGGCCTTAGTCACGCCACGCCAAGCCAAACACCCTTACCTTGGCCCTAGTCACGCCACGCCAAGCCAAACACCCTTACATTGGCCCTAGTCACGCCACGCTGCCAAACACCCTTACCTTGGCCCTAGTCACGCCACGCCAAGCCAAACACCCTTACCTTGGCCCTAGCCGCGCCATGCCAAAGTAGCGCCCGCACCTAGGCTTGCAAACCATGCAACCTAGGCCAAATTGGCCACGCGTGCCATTGGCACATGCCAACATGCGTCACCGGTAGTTTTTCCTACCAAGGTCGCGACCCTAACACCCACGCATGCCATTGGCACATGCCAACATGCGTCACCGGTAGCTTTTCCTACCAAGGTCATGGCCCTAACGGCCACGCGTGCCATTGGAACATGCCAACACGCTCGCCGGTAGCTTTTCCTAACAAGGCCACGGCCCTAACGGCCACGCATGCCATTGGCACATGCCAACATGCGTCACTGGTAGCTTTTCCTACCAAGGTCACGGCCCTAACGGCCACGCATGCCATTGGCACATGCCAACAAGCTCGCTGGTAGCTTTTCCTACCAAGGCCACGGCCCTAATGGCCACGCATGTCATTGGCACATGCCAACACGCTCGCTGGTAGCTTTTCCTACCAAGGCCCCTAATGCACGCCGGTAGCCTAACTTGCAAGACGTGCAACTTAGGCCAACTTGGCCACACGCGCCATTGGCACATGCCAAAACCCACGCTGGTATCCTAACTCGCAAACCATGCAACCTACCACCAAGGCATTCCGCACATGCCATACACGCCACCAGTAGCTCTGGCATTGCCACTTACACTCAACGTACAACCTACCACCAAGGCATTCCGCACATGCCATTGGCACATGCCACACACGCCACTAGCGGCTCTCGGCATTGCCACTTACACTCAACGTACAACCTACCACCAAGGTGTTCCACACATGCCATTGGCACATGCCACGCACGCCACTAGCAGCTCGGCATTGTCACTTGCGCTCGAAGTACAACCCGCAACAAGGGCATTCCGCACATGCCAATGGCACATGCCACACGCGCCGTAACACCCCGAGTTCCGGACCAGGGTCAAACCCATATGGATATCCGAACTCGAAGCGTTACGGGTCGGAAAGAGACTTATGCATACATATTTTTGCTAATTTACTTTTGCACAAAACATAGTTGAAACTTTATATAACATAAACTGAAGCATATAAATCCGTTTATTATCTTAATAACGATTTCAACCAAACATATTATTTCAAATTACATTTCAAGCAATACAATTAAGCAATTCAATCACTAAGCTACTCATTCCTAGCTTTCGCTGCACCACTCTGATAAATCTGCAAGGATGTCAATTGGGGTGAGATGACAGCTCAATAGAATGCATTCCCAATTCTCTAAAGATGCTCAAACATAATCATTTTATCAAGCAAAAACATATAACAAGAATGCATTACAACTTCAACGAATCAATGATATATTCAAGAATCACAATACCTCAATATTTTCGATAACTTATCCAATCTAGAATTCAGTCTATGGGTTCACAACATTAATGTTATTATCAACAAATCATCCATTTAGGATCAACTCAACAATTCACATCAACAATATTGTTTTCAACAACTCATCCATTTAAGTTTCCACACGCCATTCACATATTAATATTGTCACCAACAAACTATGAGTTTAAAATACCACAATAATTGTCAACAAGGTTATTCATCAATGATTCAACACATATATTCACGCATAAATATAGTCACAGAGAAACCATGAGTTCACTAATCACCCATTTGGGATTTAACACATCAATTCACAATTCATCCATATAAGATCACACTTGAGTTCAACAATCTATTGAATTATATTTCGCACATTAGTTCATAACACCAATTATGTTTTCCAACAAATCATATAATATATATTTCAACACATGATTCACAATTTAATATTGTCATCACAACAAGTAACCATGAGGTCATATTAATATCAACAATACTTTCGACAAATCTACCAATTTATGTTTTAACAATTGAGTTCACGGTACGAATGTCCTTGGTTCGTACACCACCTATCGTTTATCTAAGACTTTTGACCTCCATCGATGGTCGGGAACAAAAGTTCCTATGGGGATCATACCCATCTGCTCTTGGGGATCATTACCCGTTTCATTAACAGTACGAAAACCTTGGTTCGTACACCACCTATCGTTTACCAAGCACGGACAGCCGCCATCGATGATCGGGAAACACAAGTTCCCATGGGGATCATTACCCATTTAACTCTCGGGGATCATTACCCGCCATTAACATGAAACATGTTTCATATAATGGTAAAACATGAACTCATTTCCTTTTATAAATCATTTTCACAAATAACACAAGCAACCATGGCTTAACAACATGAATTTCATTCAAGTATTTAATCAAACACACTAGCTGCAACCACATTCCATTATATGTTTCATGGTGATAACTTTATCTGATCATCCTCAAATTTTACAGGAACATTCTTGACACATTATTATATAACATATCCAAAATTCACACCATACCAACGGTTCAAACAAAAGATGTTGAATTTATAATGACAACATAAAAACTGGGCAGATTACATGTTGTTACCAAACAATTCATGATAAATTCATAACAATCTGAAATTGACTCAATCCAAAGCACAATGAAAGATAAGATGTTTATCTACAACTTTTATTAAGACCTCAAATCCTTTTAATACCATTAAGACTTCCTAAGAACATCAAAATCACAGCAAGGCGAAACTGTCCAGAAATTCAGAAATTAACACCCAATTTCAAACAAACATTCAACGGTGAATTTACATTGGAAAATTCTCAAAATTTAACCATGGGTACCTAATCATGTTATCTAACAATTTCAGAAGCCTGATCATCAAAAAGAGGCATATATTTATTCGAATAATTTACTGAATCATAACAATACAAAATCATTTAAAATAAACAACAAAGAAAAACACCTAAAGAGAAAGGGTTTCACATTCTACCTCAATTCCATTGGTCCTCCTATGATTTTCTTTATCCTTCTTCTCTAAAAATCTCCATCTCCATCTCATCTTCTTCTCCTAGACTTTTCTTTTCTAACTTTCAATGTTCTTATTTTCTAAAACATTATATATAAATACTAACATTAATAATAATACATAATACACATTTTATTATTACTTATTTTAAATTTTAAATGTCTTTTGATTTTCCTCATATTTAGGTGATTATACTTGCACCCTAACTTTTTAGTTTCAATCAACCCCATCCGGACCACATGGTTAGCTAAGTTGGGTACAACCCGACTGTAAACGGTAAATAAAAATACCGGGTATTACACGCGCTACTAGCAGCGCCACTTGCACTCAAGGTGCAACCAACACGCGAGATATCAACACAAACTGGGGGATGCTTTCTAGGGTTTGGGTTTGGCGGTCACAGCATGCAGCGTACACTACGCTCACATTAAGAAAGCGTGAATAGGAATAAAGCGGTCAAATAAAAGAGGAAATAATGGTGAAAACGTTTTCACCCATTAACACCATGCGGTTACCACCTCCTCCCATTATTTCACCCTTTACTCTCTTCCTTCATGAGGCCAGGGTACGTTTCAATCTCGACTTGTATAAATAGGTCTTACATGTTTCCACCAGAGAACAAGTCTCGGTCAGGACAAAAATACTACACTCTCAGAAAAGGAAACTTTGCAAGCTCTCCAAAAAGCTTTCATCTCTTGCAAGCTTACGAAGCTTCCACTTTTTGATACAAGTCGAGACACTACTCTCCCAGAATTATTCTAGTCTCAACACCTTTCTTTGCTTCCCTCCCCAAATCAACCCTTCTCCTCCACTATGTGACCGAAGCAAGTCTGGAACGGCCATTTCTTGGTTTAGGCCGGACTTGTACAGTTGATCTCTCGAATCTATAAAGTGCTCACGTGTAGCACATTTTTAGGGTTTGAACCAGCTTCTCACTCACCTACCGAATTTACGAAATCGGCGAAAACGATTTTACCCATAAACAATTGGCGACCACAAATGGAGGATTGATCTATCGGCTACAATGTCGACTGTCGATCTCGTTCTTCGACCCGGATGTCAAGATGGTAGGGAAGGCGACTCAATCCGACGCAACTACTGGACAACCCGTTACCGTTGTAAAAACTACACAAGAAAACCGGGGACTCGCCGAAGATGCTACCGGTGATTGGGACTTGTCAAGATACTACCAAAGAAACCGCCTTTTTACATGGAGAGGGGCATGTTCGCAAAACCTATGAAGTGAGTAAATTCGGATCGCGCAAGATATGCGGTTTGTTTTAGGTTCGTAGTAAAACCATTATACTACCGAGTATTGTGCCTATTGCTAGCACACACTTTCATAAAAGCAATATTCCTTTCCCAAAACATAATCGAGTCATATTATCAAAACCATTCATCCTGAAATAATCCAATATCCTCAAAAGCTACCAAATCCTACCAAAACCGGTCAAACCTTGAACCGGACATCCAAGATGTCTTTCAAAAAAAAAAAGAACCTAAATGAAAGTTTAACAGAGAAACATTCAAGGAAAATCATCCAACAGAGGTCTGTTCTTCTTGGAGAAAGTCAACTTTGCATCTTCAAGAGCCTCTCTCTTCATAGTCAACATCTTGGAAAGCTTTTCGAGTTCTACCTCCTGTCATGCAATCTCCTCGGCGGAAAGGCTTTCGGTTGTTGCATCTTTCAACTTTTGGATCTCAGCAAGGCCTTCGACAAACCATGAAGTGTTGAACTCCTTTTCTACGCACACGTCGCGATGGTGCTCCCGGTCAATAACGTCTTCAAAAACGGTGTGACCAAATCACCTCACGCATATCCTCGATGGAAGATAAAGCCTCTTCCACACGCTTAACCAGCGCAAATCGACTAGTGACTTTCTTGGTTGTGGCCATATGTCCGTACTTCTCCAAGATTCTGGTGTACAACGCCTCATGCTTAGCCAAGCACGCTGAAGCCGCCAACCAAGACATGACCTGGATAAGGAACCAAGTACGGGGATCAAAATGGCGCCTGCACCTGGCCTCACGACTCGCAGAGGGTTTTCTTCCATGTCTACGGCAGCAACCATCAGAGAATCATCCACCGTTTAAACCACATTTGTGCCCGGCAATTGGCTAACTCATATCTCCAAGTCACCGGCGGTGGCCACCAAAGGCAAGTTTCCGTGTGGCTCTACCCCAGAATCGTCCTCCGAACCGGATTCCTCCTGCGAACTTGAGTCAGACATTTTTCAAAAGAAGAAACAGAAGATGAAAGAAAAGAAGCGCGGAACTCACCGAACCACTTCCCGAAAAAGAACCAGTGCTGCCAGTGGAATCACTCTCACTTGTCGAAATTTCTTCTTTCTCTGACTCATCACCGCTATGAGAAGGCTCAGTCTTCTTGGAATTCTTTGAAGAAATTGCCGTCTCTCCCCAACGTGCAAGGGCATCGAAAGCATTAACACTACCGAAGCCACGGAAGAAACAAGACACATGTTTTCAGCAGAATTCACGTGTTTTGAGACAAACCAATGAAGAAGCGACACATACCCGGTTATTGGAAGAACCGAAAGACACGAGAGCTGTGGGAGGATCTTTTGAAACCGTCCGAACCCGCCAAAGACGATTTTTCGTTCTCCGTTCCTTGGCACAGGGACTTTCCGAGTTGCTAGGCAACTTTCGCTTGAGATCTCTCAACATTGGATACTTCTTCAAAATTGTTGGGGAAGGTTTACAACGAACGTTCTCCACCACGTTATTCACAAAATCTTGGATCATAATAAACTCGTCGCACCAGAACTCATTATAGCCGAAAGTCGTCGAAGTTACTCTTCCCGTTTGAAAGAAGGGAAGGCGGATACCCGGCTCAAGGGCACTGGCATTAAGGGCGGCACGCAATGAATCCTTAGGGATCACCTACTTTGGTAAGCAAGAGGCACCCCTTGATCGAAACCCATGTGACGAAACAAGACGGTCAATATTGTAAGCAGCTATCCGGAAAGACCCCATGAAGAAAGACGGCATATAACCTGGACGTGCAACTTTGAATAAACAAGTTTTCACTCAACGCTCAAATCGCCATCGAAGACAAAGACATGAGCGGGAAAGGCGAAAGCAAAGGTGTCAATTTGAGTCACCGACCTATGGACCAGCTCCCATGGGCGAAAAACCGATTTCATACGACTTATCAAGAAGACTAACCAAGCTCACGCCAACTCTTGGACGCCTGTTCACCCATCGAAGAATTCGAGAGCCGCCCCAACTCGCGGGAATCGAAGGCATCGGTTCGAGCATACTTCTCAAAGTGCTCCCATAGCCGGACTTCGTAAAAGCAATGTGCACATATGAATTCACTTTCATGAAACCATTCGAAACTCGCATGTTCGCAACTAGGTGATCCGTATGCACATACAGGAACCGAGGAATAGCTTGCCAGTGGGAAGAACTTCACCTTTTGCCAACTTCACAAAGAATCACTAGTAACTCGGTCTTATCTACTTCTTACTAGAACCGTCGTCAAAAATGTCTCTAGACAACTGGAGAGAGCCAAAAATGCCGCAACGTGAAAATCACCGCTTTCTGTTCGGGTTCCAGCTCGTCCGGAAACCATTGAGATATCCACCAGCTGTAAAGGCACCTTTCATCCTCTTTCCGGACAGAATCCTTCGACTTCGCAGTGGAGTCTTTCCGAGCGAAATCTCCCAACTTAGCGGTAAGGTCATCCCGCATCTTCCCCTCACTTTCAGATAATTGGATTTTAAGATTCCCAATTACCGGAAGATTCAGCAAGAGAGCCACACTCTCCAAGGAGAAAGTTATCTCACCCCATCTACATATGATCGTATGGGTGTCCGAACACCATCTGGAGATGAAAGCAACCAAGCCCGAGATATCCTTCCTAATCTGGAGATTTCATCAAGCTCGACAAAGCATCAATAATCTGCGCTCGAGTCAAGTTGGTATTTATATGCTCCTTACTCACCATGAACTCAACCCATCTATCTAAAGAACGCAATGGGCTTTGGCACATCCTGAAATCAATGTTGGAAGAGGAATATACCCCTTTATGAAGACAGAACCGTATGGTGTTCTCTGGGCGAACCGAACGTGTCTTCTTTTCATCCTCACCACCGGTTAACAAAATTGGCACGAAACCTGGGTGATTTTTCCGAGCAGAGGCAAGTTTTTTGGCGAAGAATTCATCATCCGTGTTCGGTTTGGAACTATGGACATCTTTCGAGGAGGCGAAATTCTGTTCAGGTAACATCTTACCGGATTTCTTCATAACAACTTAGTAGCAAGATATCTACACACGGAGAAAGACAAAATTATCTCCCTGACACATAACCGCGCCCAACAAAGGAAAACCCGAAATACAAAAAAAAAAAAAAAAAAAAAAAAAAGAGAGAAAGGGCGTATTCTTTATCGGCTCAAAACCGCACACGCAAAGATTTTTCTTGAGGTTCAAAATTATATACGCAGATTTTATACGGGCTCAAGTGCGTCACGTATCATTTTTCGGGTTCGAATTATATATGGAGCATTCTCTACGGGTTCAAAAATACACACGCATATTTTCTTCGGGGTTCAAAAATACACACGCAGATATTTTCTTCTGAGTTTCAAATTATATACGCAAAGATTTTATACGGCTCAAGTGCGTCTGCAGTATCATTCTTCGGTTCAAAATTATATATGGAGCATTTTTCTACGGGTTCAAAAACCGCACGCGCGTGATTTTCTTTCAGACCGAAAATTCATATATGCGATATTTCCTACGGGTTCAAGTCATATGAAGCACATATACAGTATTCTTCTTCGGGATTCATATACAGTATTCTCTACGGGTTCGAAACCGCACACGCAATATTTTCTTCAGGGTTCAAAATTATACGCAGATTTTATACGGCTCAAGTGCGTCTCGCAATATCCTTCTTCGGGTTCAAATTATATATGGAGCACTTTCCTACGGGTTCGAATAATATATGCAATATTTCCCTTGGCGCATACATACAATATTTTCTACAAGAGGCACGCCAAGAAATTATATGCGCGATATATAAACGCCTACTCTTAGGGTTTACACCTACATAAAAAGGGAAACAAGAGAAGTACTGGAAGACATACCTGGAAGCTGGTTTTTCTTTGTGACTCTGCCGCTAGTAGGAAAGGATGAAAAGATGAAAGTGCAAGATGGGAGAAATGAACTTTGTATATATAGGCGTGAAGATTCTGAAATAGGAAGGATTTCCCTTTACCAAAAATCGTGCGTGTAAGAAACGGGCCCACAAGGGCTCCCAACTTCCCAATGTCGCCCAAGCCGCACCGCCCCACCAATTGCACCGACTTCCCAATAACCGCCCAAGTCACGCCCGCAAGCACGCACAGCTTCTTCACACTTGCGCCTGGTCCCACCGCCTAGCACGCTCAGCTTCCCAACCCACGCCAACTTCCCAACGTCGCCCAAGCTGCACCGGCCCCACCAATTGCACCGACTTCCCAATAACCGCCCAAGTCACGCCTGCAAGCATGCACAGCTTCCACACCTTGAGCCGGTCCCACCAGCTAGCACGCTCAGTTTCCCAACTCACGCCAACTTCCCAACGTCGCCCAAGCTGCACCGGCCCCACCAATTGCACCGACTTCCCAATGACCGCTCAAGTCCCGCCTGCAAGCACGCACAACTTCCCCACCTTGCACCGGTCCCACCAGCTAGCACGCTCAGTTTCCTAAACTCGCGTCAACTTCTCAACTCCGCCCAGCTTCTTGTCTCTCACGACGCTAACTTCCCAATTGTGCCAACCTCCCGATTTGCGCAAAACTGCCAGAGGCAAGGATTCCAAATCCTATTGATAAAAAGGTTAGACAAACCTCCTCAATTCTCTTTACAGTTTGCTGCTGATAGTTTGTCACCATCTTATGCTTACCCCGCAACAAAGCTTCTGTTCCGAGCTAAGCAGGGGACTTAATGTCGATGGTGGTTTTTAGACAAAGGGTAAAATCGTAAAACCCCAAATAACCTAATGTCACCAGTGACACATTTATTAGAACATTTAATGCGTGTAGTCAGTAATTAATAGGGGGTATTTTTTCAAATTAGGGTTACAACGAACAAAACCCTAATTCACCTCCGTGCCAATGGCAAACCATGCCAGCCACACCTAGCCCGAGCTAGCCGCATCTCTATGCCAAGGGAAAATCATGCCAGCCATACCAAACGCGCCGAAGCATGCCAACCATGCTAGCCGCACCTCCGTGCCAATGAAAAATCATGCCAGCCACACCTAGCCCAAGCTAGCCGCATCTCTATGTGATGTGATTTTAATGTTGTTGTAGAAAGTGGTAGTAAAGTGTCGTTCCTCTCAGACTTGTGAAGGATTTTTTTAGATTCAAATAAAACTAGAAAACTCAAAGATGGTTGTATCAAGATTTTAGAAAGCACTGAGACTCAGGATTCCACTATGTTCCAACTTTTGTGTGATTCAATATTAATAATTATCATGCAACTCATACATTCAATTGATTCTTAAATATTGCCAATAGTAGATTTTCAAAACACTAGTTGTTAAACTCAAGCATGGAACATCAAGAGCCCTAAGCTAAGCATGCACCATCAAGTGAAAACACAACAAGTTAGCAAAAATCATTATTTCAATTTCGATTCAATGCAAATAATCATAAAAAGAATTGCAGAAATTAATTAAATAAATATTACCACATATTTGTTGGAAAAATAGCTTCCTCCGTCGCCTCAAAGAAAGGGGTTTAGCTCCTCATAATAATCACTTGCTCAAAATACATGTTTATAGCCCAAAAGTTGATTAAAAGGATGAAAAACAATAAAATGATCGCTTGGTAACGCCGTATTGGCGTTACAAACAAGCTGTTACAATGGACCGTTGCTACAGAGACAGACTTATGCACTGTTGAGTTGTCGTTGAATTTAAGACCCCGTAAACGACCGTCCTCGGCTACCTTTGTTCTTCGTGTTCTTGGTTCTACACCAGCAGTAACCCGATTCCCGCAACTCCCGATTTTGATCTCTGCTTTGTGTTCTAAAGCTCCCCAAAAGTATCCGTAACCTTCAATCCCCTTCTCTGGGACTCGAGAACACTTTTTTATACACCTCCAAAACCTCTAAAACCCGATTATAATTCTGTTTTTCTTTCCGTGCAAGCCACGGCAATAATCTCTCTGCCGATTTGTTTTACGCGTTTCCAAGCTTTCCAAATCATCCCAAACTCTCTATTAGGTAATTATGTATATTAGGAAGGATTTTACGCGATTTAATCTCCCTGAAACTTCCAAAACTAAGCCAACAGAGACCGTGTAAGCTTATTCCCCTGTTTTGCTTCCAACTCGAGTTCCATTGGTTTGATCGACCCAAACACCCATACGAACCCCGTTTAGCCATGAGAAGTCCAGACCATAAAAATCTCGAGTTGAATCTCCCGAAAGAGCTCCAATTATCCAACCCTAAATCTGCAGCGTGAAACTTAGTTTTCCCGCCAATATTGAATTTTCAAAAGCTAGGGGATGAGTGCCCCTTATCCAGTCCCGGGTGCCTTTAGCAGCTGCCTTTGGTGATGCCTGGGGTGCCCCTTTAGTAATTTGGGTACCCCTTATCCATAGCGAGGGTTCCGAATAGTAATTTTCTCCCACGAGCGCAAATACCACTTTTCGAGCCAATTTTCCCGCAAAAGCTTATTTCTCCAAAAACACCTACAAAAACATAAAATACCAAAATAAGCGCAAAATCGAGTACTAACATTACAGAGAATTGAGACTAATATAGACACATAAATGCGTCTATCACTATGCCAATGGCAAATCATGCCAGCCAACCAAACGCACCGAAGCATGCCAACCATGCTAGCCGCACCTCCGTGCCAATGGCAAATCATGCCAGCCACACCTAGCCCAAGCTAGCCGCATCTCCATGCCAATGGCAAACCATGCCAGCCATACCAAACGCACCGAAGCATGCCAACCATGCTAGCCGCACCTCCGTGCCAATGGAAAATCATGCCACCCACACTTAACCCGAGCTAGCCGCACCATGCGAAACACCCTTACCTTGGCCCTAGTCACGCCACGCCTAGCCAAACACCCTTACCTTGGCCCTAGTCACGCCACGCCAAGCCAAACACCCTTACCTTGGCCCTAGTCACGCCACGCCAAGCCAAATACCCTTACCTTGGCCCTAGTCACGCCACGCCAAGCCAAACACCCTTACCTTGGCCCTAGTCACGCCACGCCAAGCCAAATACCCTTACCTTGGCCCTAGCCGCGCCATGCCAAAGTAGCGCCCGCACCTAGGCTTGCAAACCATGAAACCTAGGCCAAATTGGCCACGTGTGCCATTGGCACATGCCAACATGCGTCACTGGTAGCTTTTCCTACTAAGGCCACGGCCCTAACGGCCACGCATGCCATTGGCACATGCCAACATGCGTCACTGGTAGCTTTTCCTACCAAGGTCACGGCCCTAACGGCCACGCGTGCCATTGGCACATGCCAACACGCTCGTTGGTAGCTTTTCCTACCAAGGCCAAGGCCCTAACGGCCACGCATGCCATTGGCACATGCCAACATGCGTCACTGGTAGCTTTTCCTACCAAGGTCACGGCCCTAACGGCCACGCATGCCATTGGCACATGCCAACACGCTCGTTGGTAGCTTTTCCTACCAAGGCCACGGCCCTAATGGCCACGCATGCCATTGGCACATGCCAACACGCTCGCTGGTAGCTTTTCCTACCAAGGCCACGGCCCTAACGGCCACGCATGCTATTGGCACATGCCAACACGCTCGCTGGTAGCTTTTCCTACCAAGGCCACGGCCCTAACGGCCACACATGCCATTAGCACATGCCAACACGCTCGCTGGTAGCTTTTCCTACCAAGGCCACGGCCCTAACGGCCACGCATGCTATTGGCACATGCCAACACGCTCGATGGTAGCCTTCATCACCTAGCCGTGCCCCTAATGCACGCCGGTAGCCTAACTTGCAAGCCGTGCAACTTAGGCCAACTTAGGCCAACTTGGCCGAACGCGCCATTGGCACATGCCAAAACCTACGCTGGTAGCCTAAATCGCAAACCATGCAACCTACCACCAAGGCATTCCGCACATGCCACACACGCCACCAGCAGCTCGCATTGCCACGTACACTCAACGTACAACCCACCACCAAGGCATTCCGCACATGCCATTGGCACATGCCACACACGCCACTAGCAGCTCTGGCATTGCCATTTACACTCAACATACAACCTACCACCAAGGTGTTCCACACATGCCATTGGCACATGCCACGCACGCCACTAGCAGCTCTGGCATTGTCACTTGCGCTCGAAGTACAACCCGCAACAAGGGCATTCCGCACATGCCAATGGCACATGCCACACGCGCCACTAGCAGCGCCACTTGCACTCAAGGTGCAACCAACACTCGAGATATCAACACAAACTGGGGGATGCTTTCTAGGGTTTTGGTTTGGCGATCACAAAGATGTAGCGTACACTACGCTCACATTAAGAAAGCGTGAATAGGAATAAAGCGGTCAAATAAAAGAGGAAATAATGGTGAAAACGTTTTCACCCATTAACACCATGTGGTTACCACCTCCTCCCATTATTTCACCCTTTACTCTCTTCCTTCATGAGGCCAGGGTACGTTTCAATCTCGACTTGTATAAATAGGTCTTACTCGTTTCCACCCCGAGAACAAGTCTCGATCAGAGAAAAATACTACACTCTCGGAAAAGGCAACTTTGCAAGCTCTCCAAAAAGCTTTCATCTCTTGCAAGCTTACGAAGCTTCCACTTTCGATACAAGTCGAGACACTACTCTCCCGCACTATTCTGGTCTCAACACCTTTCTTTGCTTCCCTCCCCAAATCAACCCTTCTCCTCCACTTTGTGACCGAAGCAAGTCTCGGAACGGCCATTTCTTGGTTTAGGCCGACTTGTACAGATTGATCTCTCGAACCTATAAAGTGCTCACGTGCAGCACATTTGTTTAGGGTTTGAACCAGTTTCTCACTCGCCTACCGAATTTACCGAAATCGGTAGAAACGATTTTTACCCATAAACAACAGGATGCATCCAGTTTCATCCTAGCTATTTTTTAAGTTTAAGCCAAGATGAAACCAATTTCATTCTTGCTATTTTTTTGTGTCCATTTCACCCAGTATAATTTTTACTCGTCCATTTGAACCATATTTTAAAAATATTTAGACAATTACCCAATTTCTCTAATTTATTGTAGTCTCCGAACCGAGACATTAGCATATCTCGGTTGGGATCATAAAGAATCTTATCGCAGTCTCTTACTTGAGACACTGGTGTTGAGAAAAACTCTTTAAGAGGAAACTTGCTTTTTCATGCCATAAAAAAATCTCTTAACAGACATATAAATCCATGTCCCGTGGACGAAATTTAAAGAAGTTATTAGTAGACTACTGGTGGAGTATTTAGGGGAAGAGAATATACTCGTTTATTGTTATTATTCTTTGATTTATTATTATTATTTAGCAAATAATATTTTATTAATTAAGATATTTTCACTTTTATTATTTAGGTAATTTTTTAAGTATCTAATAGTATTTATTTTAGTATTTTATTAGTTTGGAAAATATCTATTAGATAAGGTAGTAAGTATTTTAATAATTAAATAAAATATTTCGTTATTAATAGGTAAGGAGTTATCTATATAAAGAGCTCCATGTTTTGATATTGGGGAGAAGATTTTGATTAATTTAAAGTAGTGTTTTTCCTTGAGAGTGGTATCTCGGAAACATGTGGTTTTAGTGTTAGTTCTATTCAACGCTTCCGCACTGCATCAGTTGGTTCAGAGATAGGCAACGCTCCTGCATCATGTTTCGAGGAAGAAATTATGGTGTTGTTCAAGAGCCGCTCTCAACGATGAGAAAGAGCAAGTGGTAATAGATAATCAAAACGGATGGTTAAGGCGCTCACCCTCTTATTGGGTTGAAATGCAACCTCAAAGAAGAGCCCCATCATGGTCCTAGCCTACAAGCCGAGTGGAGGAAGTGACCGGTGATGAACAAGAAAACCTCTTTGGCGACAAGGAGAAAGGATTTCAAGGAGTTGCACATAATCCGCGAGATTCGATGGAGTCCGGGTTAAAGCTTGAATCCAAAGGTTTGATGGTATTTTTCTTTGTCGATGGTTGAAAAATATCGGGTTATCGTTGATTGGAATTCACCACCAATTTATGATATTTATCCTGATGATGAGATCATGTTATGTTCTAGTTGTGTTGGTCCATATTCTCTTGAAGCAATATGTAATCAGGTGGATCAACGACATCAACTTGATTTTTTCGATGCGCAAATATTTTTTCGGTCCGATAGTAATTATGCCAAAATTATTTAAGTTGAAGGATTATAAGGATTTTCATCGAAGAATTATTTACCCAACAACAAATACTGGCAAAATTCGAGGGCGAATTTTTTTTAGAAGGGGAGAATGGTGGAGTATTTAGGGAAAGAGAATATACTCGTTTATTGTTATTATTCTTTGATTTATTATTATTATTTAGCAAATAATATTTTATTAATTAAGATATTTTCACTTTTATTATTTAGGTAATTTTTAGAAGTATCTAATAGTATTTATTTTAGTATTTTATTAGTTTGGAAAATATCTATTAGATAAGGTAGTAAGTATTTTAATAATTAAATAAAATATTTCGTTATTAATAGGTAAGGAGTTATCTATATAAAGAGCTCCATGTTTTGATATTGGGGAGAAGATTTTGATTAATTTAAAGTAGTGTTTTTCCTTGAGAGTGGTATCTCGGAAACATGTGGTTTTAGTGTTAGTTCTATTCAACGCTCCGCACCGCATCGGTTGGTTCGAGAGATAGGCAACGCTCCTGCATCATGTTTCGAGGAAGAAATTATGGTGTTGTTCGAAGAGCCGCTCTCAATGATGAGAAAGAGCAAGTGGTAATAGATAATCTGAAACGGATGGTTAAGGCGCTCACCCTCTTATTGGCTGAATTGCAACCTCAGCAAGAGCCCCATCATGGTCCTAGCCTACAACGAGTGGAGGAGGAGACCGGTGATGAAAAAAAAAAACTCTTTGGTGACAAGGAGATAGGATTTCAAGAAGTTGCACATAGTCTGCAAGATTCATCGGAATCCGGATTAAAGCTTGAAATCTCAAGGTTTGATGGTATTTTTTCTTTTTCTGTGGTTGAGAAAAATCATGTTGTCGTGGATTGGAATCTACCACCGATTTATGATATTTATCCTGATGATGAGATCATATTATGTTCTAGTTATGTTGATCCATATTCTCTTGAAGCAGTATGTAATCAGGTGGATCAACGACATCGACCTTCACTTTTTTGATTCGCAAATATTTTTCAGTCGGATATTAATTATGCCAAGATTATTTGAGTTGAAGGATTATAAGGATTTTCATCGAATAATTATTTATACAAGAACAAATACTGGCAAAATTCGAGGACGAATTTTTTTTGAGAAGGGGAGAATGGTGGAGTATTTATGGAAAGAGAATATACATGTTTATTATTTAATTTATTATAAGTTATGTTTTAATTTATTTAAAATATTTTAGTTTTCATTATTTAGGTATCTTTTAGTAATATCTAATAATATTTATTGTAGTAGTTTATTATTTTATATAATATCTATTAGCTAAGGTAACAAATATATTTTAATTGATTAGAGAATAATTAATGATTTTACAAGAGTTATCAATATAAAGAGCTCTTTTGTTTAGTATTAGACAGTTTTTGATGAATGAAAAGTATTGAGTTTTTTGAGTGTTATCTCAGAAATGTATGAGTTTTAGTATTAATTCTGTTCAACGCTTCTGCCCTGCATCAACTACCACAAAAAATAATCCATATGATCTTAAAGAAGTCTTTTAAATGTGACATTGGAAAATCTATTCTGTGATCATGAAAAAATCATTAAGTTTGAGGTATAAAAGAAATAATGACCTAATTAGTTATGATGGTAAAGAAGTCTCTTAAGATGAATGATCTCTTGAGAGATTATTTAGAATCCTCAGTTTTGAGGTATAAACGATCTTCGTTATAAGGACAAGAAGCATGAAGTAACCTTAAATTTGTTATACGTCTACTCTTTTTTTCTATCATAAAAGTGGTGTACGCATCTTTTAATATGGTATGTAGGTCTTTATAATCAAATGCTAGTATACTTTATCTTGAGCCTACAATTTACGGTAAAGAACTTGTTGTTAATTTATTAGGCTAAGCTTAAGTTAATCATTGTTTGGTTCCAATGTAAGCTGGATTAAGTATATGCCAAATTAAGAATACAGTTGAGTTAATCAAGGAATTTAGATTAGCTTAATATAGCTAAGGTGTCATGTTAAATAAGCATGACTCATCTAGTGCGGTGCCATATAATTAAGGGTTTCTCCGATGGAATTTGTGTGAAGAAAAAAATAAGAATCTACATAGGTAAGACATTCATTTTCTTAAAAATATTGCTACGACGTAAACCTCTAAAACTAATGTTAAGATGGCATGACATACTTTTAAGAGAAGGATGTCTTCCCATCCAAGTTACCATTTTATTAATAAAGTAACATAAAAAAAATAAAGATAAAGAATATACTTCCTCCGTCCCACTATTAATTGACCTAGTAGTACAATTTCAAAATTATTTATCTGTCAAATTATACCACGGATATTCGTAAATTTTATATCATTGAAAAGCATTTTAAAACACATACATAACGAATATAAAAATGAACATCAAATGATATAAAATCAACTATTAATGGGACAAAATCTAAAAATAAATAGGTCAATTAATAGTGGGAAATGGTCATAATTTTTTAATTGCTTTACAAAACGATTATACTTTATAATTTGGTTTACATATTGGTCATACTTTGGCCGAGATACCAGTTGCGCAAAAAAACGTTGTTAATTCTCTCCAAAATACCCTCCCACTTAACCCCAAGCTCTTTAACTATAGTTAACTCATCTCACCCTACAACTTTCCAAGGCCTGAGTCATTTTCGCGGCCTATGCCTAATGTTGCACCATGATGACGCTTCATCCTGCAACTTACTTCCCTGTAATATATCCCTTCCATCACCACAAGAAATTTCAAATATACTGCAGCTCACTAAAACAACACTTCCACCTCATAGAAATATCCAACTTAGCTTCATTAAGAGTACAACTCAACTACAACCGTCATCACTGCAATTCAGATTTTGTTCTTGTCCTCAAATGCAACACATCACCCATATCTACATACCTGCCCTAGCTTTCAGCTCAACACCTGCAATACTTTTAACTGGAATAATCATTCCCATCTGTTTCAGACATCACCAGTCACCAACAACAACATCGAATCAATTCCATCAAACCCTATCCAAGACCCATTCTTGTTGCTTCACCTTCAGTTTGTATTGAAACTCCATCTCCATCACCAGATTCATAAACCACTGTATATCACAACCGCCAGCAAACCCATCAACTTGCACATTGGAGTCTACCCAAGTTAGCTCCATAATCTCCTTGCAGTTTCACTCCTTGCACATTCTCAATCCACAACATTTGAGCCATCTCTGTTGCAGTAACAACTTCTTCTTAAACACCAACACCATTCTCTGAAACTCCCAAAATCTTATCAGAAATCCACCAGTTCAACCACCAACTAAACTCACCATGCTCAAGCCATTGTTACTGCAATCATACCACCAGACCCGTTGTTTCTCTGCACTTTCTCTACATACAGCTTCAACAACAAAGCATCTCATCAACACTACCAGATTCCTTTTTGTGTTAACAACCCATCCTTGTCGTAACTTGTTCTCCCATCCACAGCTAACACTAGATTCAAAACCCAAACTTCAAGTTCGAACCCATTCACCGAATTCCTGCAATTCATAACAGAATCATCACCATAAGACTCGTACCTGCTTCTTCTATGTTTTTCCCAATTTTGAATTCATGTCTCGACTCTCCTCAATTCGAGTCAGTGAGCAACCCAAACTTTCAAAATTTTCATGAACACAACTTAACTTCTATCATTCATCATCATAAATAACGGCAGCGCATCACTTTCATGATTGTATCAACGGCAGCAGTAAAAGTTAGGGTTAATGAAAAAAAAATCTCCAAATTCGAAACTAGGGTTTCTGAAAATAATTGGAATTGCAGAATATGGGTTAAAGATTACTAACCTCGTTAACATCTTGACGGTTTCTTCTAACAAAATCCTTGTTTCCAACTATCAATTCAACTTCAGTTCCTTGTATTCGACTATCAATTGCTTGTATTCAACAAACAGCTCCTTGTTTTCAACATGTACGTCACAAAATCTCTACTAATCCCTAAACACAAGTAGTTAGACAGAATCCTCACTCGATTTATTTCACTGAACCACCATTGTTGCAGATCAAAAAACTCGGAGAGGAAAGGAAGAAAGAAACATCCGAAATAATGAAGGAGAAGATGAGAACCCTAGTTTAAACCTATTGCGACTAATCCAATCCGTCGAAATAGTCCTCGAGATTTTACATACACACGATCTATGGTAACAGATCTAGTGTAGTTGGGTTAAGGACAAAACAATAAATATACCAGTCCTTAACTCTGACTTTGTGAGCCCTACCGACTTAACCCTGTTACAAACGGATGTATGACTGATTTGTTAATACTTTGTAACAGTAGTACCATTTTGGAAATCGGGTCCTAATTGTAAGACTGTTTTATACATATCCCATAAATGAATAACCTATAAATATATTAAAGTTACAAAAACTTATATATTGGAGATTACAAAAGTCTTTATGAGTTTAGTTTCTAGTGTGAATATTTTCTTAATACTAGTGTTAATGCATTCAACTTGTAGGTTATTTTCTAATCATGTTTAAATTTGGCTTTTAATGATTATGAAGTTGAATTTCAAACACAGAGGAGTCCTTTCTACCCAAAGCTTAAGCCTAAAATCCATGCATATTTTACAGGTCAACTGAAAATACAATAAAAAGATAGATTTTAGTCTCTTTGGGACAATTGGAGTTGGGATAAAAGTAACCAAAGTTCTGCCCCGAAGCGGGCAAGGCCTTGCCAAATAGCACTCCTTTTATTTTTTTGCTCTATTAAAAGAAAAATAATACTAGTCTTACTCAAAATGAAAAGGTAAAAGTATCGATTTAAAATAGTTTTACTTTTAATTTGCTAGGATAATGCTACATTGGGAAAAATGATACTAGTCTTACTTTTTCGGTCAAAATGAAAAGGTATCATTTTTAAATGGGGGAAATTATTTCTAGCCCATTTCATTTTTTTGTGTACGAAAAACCCACCATTAAGATGGTCGATCTATGGAGTCCATAATTAGTTGTAGTATTAGTAGTATTACATAAATAACCTTTATCTAAATTAGGAGAAAAGTATTGGATTTAAATAAGTAATAATTACATTTTGAAAAGTCAAAATATCTTGAAATTAAAAACAATCCCTAACTTTTCTTTCCTAGATTAGATTAACAAACTAATTAATAAAAACGTGTTTAATTTGATAAATGAAAATCCCTAAAATACGTCCCTATAAATTCTAGTTTCCTATTTTAAATTTATCGTCAAAATAAAATTTATAAATTAAAAAATAAATTTTTTCCTTTTTCTAAAAACTACCTCACAAAAACTCAAATTATCACTCTATTCTTATAAACAGAGAAGATATAATAGAAAGAGACACAAAATAGAGGGGAAGAAGAGAGAGAGAAATTCTATTAATCAGTCGAATATACAAACATTAGAGCCTATATTTATAGGGCTAGACACAAGGGCATCCCAGTAATAAACGAGATTTACCCTAGATATTCTTAACATAATTATACGTTTATAACACTCCCCCTGATGACATTGTGTCTAAGCTAATTGCCTCGTTAAAACCTTGTCAGGAAACCCCAAAGGGAAAAAACCTGATCGAAGGGAAAAGAGTACAATTGTGAGTAAACCTAGAATGGAGATGGACATGCATATGTTGCCTCATTAAAACCTTGACAAGGAAAACCCAGTGGGACAAAACCTTGACAAAGGAAAAAGAGTACAATGTGATAGTCCAGTAAAATACCTTTTACTATGATGCTCCCCGATATGTACTTCGATTAAATCTTGGCTTGCAAATATTCGAGTCGACACCTTCCTATTTTGATGAACGGATTTCTTGAATGCTAGAGATAGTAATGCATTCGTGAGAAATCTTCCATTGATGAAGTCTTCTTTTGTGTTAGTCTTCTAATAATAGTGTTCTCGAGTCTTCATGCTTCTTTCAAATACATTAAGTACTTGTGTCTTGGATTGCTTATTTCTTGGAGATGATTTGCGAGAATAGTTGATGTAGTTTCTTCAACAAAGTACCAAGATATGAATACCTTATCATACGTGAATGAAATCATATTTGTTAGAAGAAAATCCAAATTCTTAGGAGATGATTAAGTTGATTTGGTTTAATCAAATGTGGGAATCCACTAAACAACCGAAATTTATACAACTCCCCCTTGGATGACCGTCATGTTGAATTAAATTGCCTCACTAAAACCTCGCCAATAAAACCCAATAGGGAAAAATTTGGACGAAGGAAAAAGAGCACAATATCAACATTTTAAATGAAAATCAAATGTCAACAAGAAGTTGCCTCGTTAAAACCTTGTCAAGAAAACCACATGGGACAAAACTTGAACGAAGGAAAAAGAGTACAACTTTTGACGTAAATATTGATGCTAACCCAACTATATGAGTTTTACAGAAGACAAGCATCAAAAAAATAACTCTAGTCCATCTTGAATAAGAGTTTAAGCTAGCATAATTCTAATATGATTTAAGGGGAAAAATAGAATATATGCAGCTGAAGCGTGGATTTTTGTGTTTTTTATGGACTCCTCAAGAGACCTATATATAAAGCTGATATCATCAACTAATTAAACCGGATTTTCAGTTTGGTACCAAACTTCTAAAAACACATACAGGATTGTTAAACTTTGACATAATCGAGTCAAGTGGCTGCTCGAATATAATTTGAATCCTCAAGAAAATCACTTGTGTGAATGCAATACGAGTCCTTCAAGACTACCACGCAAAATGCATCATATAGGAAGAACGATATATTATTGAACCAATCCTCGGGTTTGAACTTATAACCCTCAATCGCTCTTAAAACGACTTATTTCTCTTAATATGCAATACGACTACACCAACCTTTAATTAATAGGCTTAGCAATTTAAATTGTTAAGTCTTGGATCCAAAATCACGCTAATCAAGAAATTAATCCAATCTAATTTGGAATATATGCCAACCAATCACATTGTCGATATTCCTCTGCAGAGGGGTTAACAACCACAATCTTTATTATTTTAGTAGCTAATGTAATATTCGACAAAAAATTAGCTTAGTACTGGCTCACACAATTCCCAAATGTATGCATACTTTGAAAATTTCAAAATTTATCGTACCAAGACTCAAGTGAAATTATAATCTCCTCGTTTTCATGTGAGAAGATATTATTATATTTGAGAATGTGATTTTGGTACACTCAATTGGAGCACTACCTGTAGCCTTTTATAGAACGCTACTTATTTGCTAGATGTGACTGGATTTCCTCTTAAGAGGCAAAGCTTATATAAAAGCAAAATGAAATTTTTTGTCGCGCCTTATTTGAGATGGCAGCCTATTTCGATTTGATCATGATGGGAGAGGAATATAACTTTTTAAGTTAATGAACACTAACATCTGAATAGTGTGTATTCTCCCCCTAATTATGGCGGAAATATTTTCAGAAAACAAGTTTCGTAAAGTATTATCCGATTAATTCGAGACATATACTTATGATGAAATATGTCTTTCGATATAAAAAAATAGTCTTAATAGACGTATATATTTACCATCAACCATGGATTTCATTGGTTACAACCAAAATATGCAAATAAAATCTCCAATAATTCTGTGAACGGTGAGATAATAATCATTTAAAATGAAAGTACGAACACTTTCTTTACCAAAAAAATAAATAATAATAATTAAAATCAAGATCAATATAGTCACTACAAGGACTAATGTTATTGGCTAACAAGCCGGGTGCGCACCCAAATTAATCTTAAGTGTCCAACTATATTCCAAATTCAAGTGGAACGGTTCCAAAATTTGGAGAGAATTACCATGAGGAAAATTATAGCTATCAATACCATAATAACGATATCCTATTTCTAGGATCGATAAAGAAATCCAATTCCAATTGGTTTATATGATTCTTATGAAAAAAATAAAGAAATCATTATCGTTATTCTTTGTAGAGAAAAATCTACTTTTTGGTTGATGAAGATTTCTCTAGAGGAATAGAAATCAAAAACCAAAATTGGCTAATTTTAGAATGCCAATTTTACATCTCATTATAGAGAATTGATGAATAAAATTAATACCGAAATCGCATCGACGATCGGAAAAAAAAAGGTTTGTTATGGAAAATCCATGGTGTGGTAAAAGAATGGTTTCTGTAACGAATAAAAACCAAATACGAATCACATGATCATTGTCCAATGGACAAAGATACCAATATTAACTGGCCGGAGGTTTTTCAACCATGCACGTGATTGGATACCGTAGAAGTGATTAGATTACAGTAACATCAATTTTTGGTGATTACAATTTCATTAAAGGAATAGAAACCGTAAACCATCTTTCTTTTTTTTTTTCTCTATGAACAAAATTAGAGAAGAAGGGAGAATCAGACTGATTACCCACACCCCAAAAATATAGACTATATATCTTTTAGGGTTAACCATTTGATTCAAAAGCAATAAAAAAAAAAAAAAAAAAAGAGGACAGGACGAACAAAAAAAAAATCAAGATACACCATTAAAAATTCCATTATCTTTTAGGGTTAACCATCATTCATAGTGCTTTGTCCGATTGACACCTGTGGTGCTCATAGTGCTTTGACAGATTGAGATTTGTACAGACGAATACCAATTCCAAAGCATGAAACCTTCGTGTATCCAACAGAGGTGAGTGGGTACATGCAAAACATGAAAAGCCTTCAATGTTAGAACAAAACAAACCATATTTTGTTATGATTAATAAAATAGCATAAACAACATATGTATTAAACAAAATATTAGTTTTGAAGGTTTTCTATGCTGTCATCTTATGCGAATGAGAAATAAAAAAAATCCAAACGCTTTTTCTCCTCGTCGAGAGATTAGAGGAAGGTGATTGTAGTGTACGGTGTATGTCGTTCCATTAGCTAGTAGAGCAACGTGCATGATAACGTCTTATAAACAGAGAAGATATAATAGAAAGAGACACAAAATAGAGGGGAAGAAGAGAGAGAGAAATTCTATTAATCAGTCGAATATACAAACATTAGAGCCTATATTTATAGGGCTAGACACAAGGGCATCCCAGTAATAAACGAGATTTACCTAGATATTCTTAACATAATTATACGTTTATAACATCTATATATATATGAAGAAAAAAAAACTCCAATTATCACCTCTAAAATAACTCCAATTATCACACCTAAAATAATTTCAATTATCTCTAATTATCACACCTGAAATAATTTCAATTATCACAATATGAAACACACATAAATTAATTACAATTTTCACAACATGGAACTGGTGAGAATTACATGAACTCCAATTATCACCAAGATTGGTGAAAATTCCAGTGATGAAAACTTCTAGTTTTCACCTATGAGATAGAAATCGGTAACAAATCCGATGGAAAAACTCCACTTATCAATCTACGTGATTCATGATTTTCATAATTATCACCAATTCAAAGTAACCCTAAAAAAATTCATGCAGCAAATTGAACACCTAAAATCTTATTGTATAGCTAACTAGTTGGTCTAACAAATGAAATACCTGAATTTTAGTGTTTACAATAATATACCATTGGATGAAACTCCACGTGAATAGAAGTAACTTACATTAGGATAACAGACTTTGTGTGATGTTGTTCTTAACAACTAAAATCACGATAACAACTATGCCTTAAATAATGGAAACTAATTAATTGACCGTGAAGAATGGAATGTTTTTCTTTTGAAGAATGCCGCCCATGAATAACGCATTAATCAATTGACCATGAAGACTAAAAATAATAATTAGTAATAAATTTTTTAGTATTATGGATGAAGGTTAATTTAGTCTTGTTGTAAATTAAAAAATTTAAATCTAATTTAAAACTAACAATCTTAACCGTTGATCTAATATTTTGGACTAGAGATATATACCATCTTATTGATGGGTTTATGAAAGAAAGAGGAATCAAACTCGGGTTCCTTATAGTTTTACTTTTAATTTGCTAGGATAATGCTACAGTTGTTAGTACTAACTAGTTTATATTTGCATGACCACCTTATATTATTTGCATGATGACCACCTTATATTATTCATGTCAAGTCCTTTGGGCTTCCAAGGAAAGGACAACTTGGTGCAGGTTGGGTGCAGGTCCAGGGTTCTCGTTACCGCAACACTTGCATTGCATTATGAATTTTGGCTCACCAAATGAGCACTTGTTAATAACCACTTTGGCCCAAGGTCTGGAGAGATCCAGGTCCAGATCCAGGGATCAGAGGCCCAATCAGGTTTGCTGTAACTTCGGGAAATTATACAAAGCACCAGAATAATCAACAACTTTAGCTTCGCGGAAGCTTGCTGGATGCTGACTACTTTGTGGTGGAAGCGCAACTGAGATGCCAAATTAACCATTGCCACCCATAAAGGCTTCTTGATCCGATAGCTGCCAACAAAGCTATACCAATAATAGTGAACATTCTGCAAATAGAAGTTGCAGTTAAAGCCACATTGAAGACTGCCTAACCAATCCAAAGCCCAGTTGCATAAACGCATTCAAAGAATAGGTGTTGTTGTGTTTCAAAGCAACACAGAACTGTATACAAATTACAGCAAGACGCCGAGCTAATTCCAGGAAAAAGAACTACATCCTCAGTAGGCACTGGATTATGTAACAACTTCTACACGGTCCAGGATCTTCTCGGAGGCGTTCTGGAATCCTACAATTTCGACAAGTTGATGTCAGTTGGCTTACTAGGTCTGCAGCATTCATAAGCAGTCTTCGTAGTACCTTCACCTGTATTGCTATAGGTCCAAATTAACCTATCCTCCAAATGCAGAGCGAACTGAACCTCCTGGGTATATTGTTGCATCAGTTCCTGCAACTCTGGCATAATAGTCTGGGATATCCCAGCTGTTATCCACTACATTGTGAATATTCGAGACCGCTAACTCCATTTCTGTAATTTGAATAAACTCATTAGGCTACTAACATCTTTTTTAGTACCTCTACAAAATATCATAATGTCATCAGCATATGAAAATGTTGGAAGGAGAAATAGTACCTCTTGGAGAGGAAATGGAGTGAATCTGACCTTGATCAAGCAAACTGAGTTATACCCCCGACTTTGTCTGAAACATGTAGCTTTGGTAACAACTTTACATTCAAATGTTAAACATTTACAGGTTTAGCTTTACATTGGCAGCCATCCGATAACATCTCCACCGTCTTCATTAAATAACAACAACAACATCTCTACAGTCTTCAATCATGTCAGAAAATTGGAGGAAGTAGACATTCATAATGTCCAGCTGAAAAAATCCTCAGCACAATTAACAGACGAAGGCTGATGTAGAATGTTGATCTGTTTTACTTTTTCATACGGTTAAACTGAAATCTAATTACTTCTTTCAGCGACGCTCTCTTTCCCTCTCTGAAGTTCCAGAGCACCTGTTCTCCCTTTCTCATTGTCTTGACTCCAATCCCTGTATGTCTGGTATTTACCTTCTCTGAAGCCATTACCTATAGTAATCACATAGGTTAACATCAATCAAAATCGTGTGTTTAGATGAACCTAAGTTTTTTTTTAAAAAAAAAATCGAAAAAAGAAAAAAGAAAAAAGCATTGGAAATAAGAACACACTTGGACAAATCTACCTTGATAAATTCTTGGCGAGCTTCCTGAAGTTCTTCAGTGTAAAACCTTTCCTTGGCAACCAATGTTTGGTTCATCTCTTTAAGTTCTATGAACAGCTTTTCATTTGCCGCCAGTGTTTGCTCACGTTCATAAAAACATTCATTAACTTCAGACGTAGCTGAACGAATAAATTCAGCCTTCTCCTCGTTGAGGAATTCGACATCAGACTGCAATTTATCCTTCTCCTTGGTGAGAAATTGAATATCAGAATGCAATGTAGCCTTCTCTTTGTTCATAGATTCAATCTCATTATGCAGCGTATTCTTCTCATCTTGGAGGAAACCAAAATCAGTTTCTAATTCAGATTTTCTTTTATTAAGTAACACAACATCCATTCCAAGATTAGTTTTCTCATGGTTGAGAGATTCAAAATCACTTCGCAGTTCTGTCTTCTCCTTGTTAAGAAACTCAGTTTCAGTTCCCAATTTAGTCTTCACATTCTTAAGTAATTCAATTTCACTTTCCAGGAGAGTCTTCTTTTCGTTGAGCGAAGAAATAACACCTTCCACCGTATACTTTTCTCTGTTGAGATGTTCAAAATCACTTCGCAGTTTTGTCTTCTCCTCGTTGAGCACCTCAATATCATTTCCCAAGTTAGTCTTCTCATTGCTAAGCGATTCAAATTCACTTTCCAGATTAGTCTTCTTTTCATTGAGCGAACATATATCACCCTTCACTGCAGACATTTCTTTGCTGAGAAATTCAAAATCGGTTTGCAATTTCGTCTTCTCCTTGTTGAGTAGCTCGGTATCACTTCCCAATTCAATCTTCTTATTGTGAAGCCATTCAATTTCATCTTCCAGAATAGTCTTGTTTTCCTCTAGCGAACAAATACCACTCTGCACTGCCAGCTTTTCTTTGTTTAGAACTTCAAAATCGCTTCGTAATTTAGTCTTCTCCTTCTCAAGCGATTCAATTTCACTTTCCAAAATAGTCTTCTTTTCACTCAGCGAACAAACATCACTTTGCACTGCAGACATTTCTTTGTTGAGTAACTCGGCATCACTTCTCAATTGAGTTTTCTCGCTGCTAAGTGAAATAATTTCACTTTCCAACAGAGTTTTCTTCTCATTCAGCGAACACACATCACTTTGCACTGTAGACATTTCTTTGTTGAGTAACTCGGTATCACTTCTCAATTGAGTTTTCTCGCTGCTAAGTGAAATAATTTCACTTTCCAACAGAGTCTTCTTTTCATTCAGCGAACAAACATCACTTTGCACTGTAGACATTTCTTTGACGAGTAACTCAGTATCACTTCTCAGTTGAGTCTTCTCGGTGTTAAGTGATATAATTTCACTTTCCAACAGAGTTTTCTTTTCATTCAACGAACAAACATCACTTTGCACTGTAGCCATTTCTTTGTTGAGTAACTCGGTATCACTTCTCAATTGAGTCTTCTCACTGGTAAGGGAAACAATTTCACTTTCCAACAGAGTCTTCTTCTCATCGAGCGAAAAAATATCATCTTGTACTGCAGTTTTTTTGCTGTCAAGAATTTCAAAGTCAGCTTGCAATTTTGCCTTCTCCCTGTTAAGTAACTCCGTATCAGCTCCCAATTGAGTCTTCTCGCTGATAAGCGATCCAATTTCACATTCCAGAGTAATCTTCTTTCCATTAAGCGAACATATATCAGCTTGTACATTACACTTTTCACTGATGAGAAATTCAAAATCACTTCGCAATTTCTTCTTCTGCTGGCTGAGATAGTCAGTCTCATTTCCCAACTTAGTCTTCTGATTGCTAAGTGATTCGGTTTCACTTTCCAGTATAATCTTCTTTTCGATGAGCGAAGAAATATCACTTTGCACTTCACACTTTTCTTTGTTGAGTATTTCAAAATCACTCAGCAATATTGTTTTCTCCTTGTTAAGTAACTCGGCATCACTTTCCAACTGTGTCTTCTCATTCTTAAGCGATTCAATTTTATTTTCTAGGATTATCTTATTTTCCTCCAGCGAACAAACATCACCCTCCGCTGCTAACTTTTCTTTCTTGAGAAATTCAAGAACACTTCCCAATTCCGACTTCTCCTTGTTGAGCAACTCTGTCTCAGTTCCCAAGCCAGTCTTCTCATTGCTAAGCGATTCGATTGTAGCTTCCAGAATAGTCTTCGTTTGGTTGAGCGAACAAATATCACTCTCCACTGCCGACTTTTCTTTCTTTAGAAATTCAAGATCACTTCCTAATTCCGACTTCTCCTTGTTGAGCAACTCTGTCTCAGTTCCCAAGCCAGTCTTCTCATTGCTAAGCGATTCGATTGTAGTTTCCAGAATAGTCTTCCTTTCGTTGAGTGAACAAATATCACTCTCCGCTGCCGACTTCTCTTTCTTGAGAAATTCAACATCACTTCCCAATTCCGACTTCTCCTTGTTGAGCAACTCGGTCTCGGATCCCAAGCCAGTCTTCTCATTGCTAAGAGATTCGATTGTAGTTTCCAGAATAGTCTTCCTTTCGTTGAGTGAACAAATATCACTCTCCGCTGCCGACTTCTCTTTCTTGAGAAATTCAACATCACTTCCCAATTCCGACTTCTCCTTGTTGAGCAACTCGGTCTCAGATCCCAAGCCAGTCTTCTCATTGATAAGCGATTCAATTGTAGTTTCCAGAATAGTCTTCCTTTCGTTGAGCGAACAAATATCACTCTCCACTGCTGACTTTTCTTTCTTAAGAAAATCAAGATCAAGTCCCAATTCCGACTTCTGCTTGTTGAGCAACTCTGTCTCAGTTCCCAAGACATTCTTCTCATTGCTAAGCGATTCAATTGTAGTTTCCAGAATTGTCTTCCCTTGGTTGAGTGAACAAATATCACTCTCCACTGCCGACTTTTCTTTCTTGAGAAATTCAAGATCACGTCCCAAGTCCGACTTCTGATTGTTGAGCAACTCGGTCTCAGTTCCCAAGCCAGTCTTCTCATTGATAAGCGATTCAATTGTAGTTTCCAGAATTGTCTTCCCTTGGTTGAGCGAACAAATATCACTCTCCACTGCCGACTTTTCTTTCTTAAGAAATTCAAGATCACGTCCCAAGTCCGACTTCTGATTGTTGAGCAACTCGGTCTCAGTTCCCAAGCCAGTCTTCTCATTGATAAGCGATTCAATTGCAGTTTCCAGAATTGTCTTCCCTTGGTTGAGCGAACAAATATCACTCTCCACTGCCGACTTTTCTTTCTTGAGAAATTCAAGATCACGTCCCAAGTCCGACTTCTGATTGTTGAGCAACTCGGTCTCAGTTCCCAAGCCAGTCTTCTCATTGATAAGCGACTCAATTGTAGTTTCCAGAATTGTCTTCCCTTGGTTGAGCGAACAAATATCACTCTCCGCTGCCGACTTTTCTTTCTTGAGAAATTCAAGATCACGTCCCAAGTCCGACTTCTGATTGTTGAGCAACTCGGTCTCAGTTCCCAAGCCAGTCTTCTCATTGATAAGCGATTCAATTGTAGTTTCCAGAATTGTCTTCCTTTGGTTGAGCGAACAAATATCACTCTCCACTTCCGACTTTTCTTTCTTGAGAAATTCAAGATCACTTCCCAATTCCGACTTCTCCTTGTTCAGCAAATCGGTCTCAGTTCCCAAGCCAGTCTTCTCATTGCTAAGCGATGCAATTGCAGTTTCCAGAATAGTCTTCCTTTGGTTGAGCGAACAAATATCATCTTCTACTGTAGACTTCTTCTTGTTAAGTAACTCAGTATCAGCTCCCAATCTAGTCTTCTCCTTGCTTAGCAACTCCAAATCACTTACCAAATTCGTCTTCTCCATGTTGAGTAACTCAGTCTCATTTCCCAAGCTAGTCTTCTCATTGGTAAGCGATTCAATTTCAGTTCCCAGAACAGTCTTCTTTTCATTGAGCGAACATATATCACCTTGGACTGCAAGCTTCTCTTTGTTGAGAATTTCAAACTCTGCTTGCAATTTTGTCTTCTCATAGGTATGAAATTCAAATTTATTTTCCAGGACAGTCATCTTTTCATTGAGCAAACGAATATCACTCTGCACTGCCGACTTTTCTTTGATAATAAGGTTAAGTGTTTCAATATCATTTACCATTTTATTCTTCTCATTGTTAAGTAACTCACTGTCACTTTCCAGTTTCATCTTCTTATTGTTAATCGACTCAATTTCATTTTCCAAGACTATCTTCCTTTCAGTGACCAAACAAATGTCACTTTGCAATGCAGATTTTTCTTTGTTATGTATTTCAATATCCCCACCCAATTCTATTTTCTCGTTTTCCAGTGTTTCCTTTTCTTTCTTGAGCACACATACATCATTTACCAATTCAAACTTCTCCTTTTTCAGATCTTCAACATAACTTCCCAGGTTCGCCTTTAATTTATTAAGTAATTCATTATCACTTTCCAGTTTATTCTTCTCTTTGCTCAGTGAACCAATTTGAGTTCCCATCTCCGAATCCTGTTTCTCGAGTGCTGCAACATGACTTCTGAGTGTAGTCTTCTCTGTATTCAGTCTTTCAATATCTTTCTGTAGCTCAACTTCTTTATCTGCTTTTTCTTTACATAACTGATCGGTAAGTTCCAGGAGTGATGTTCTAGTTTCGTTCAGAAGCTTTATATCATTTTCGATATTATTAAACTCGAGCTGCTTGTTTACCATTCTGGCGGTTAATTCCTCTACGCCATTACGAGCAAAATCCTCATAATCAGACACAAAAGCCTCAAATAATGACTCACTAACCCGTTCAGCAAGTAGATCAATACAGTACTTCAGTTTCTGTTTTGCCGAAATATTTTCAAGCAAAACAAGTTCCAGCTCCTTCTCTTTCAGTTCTTCCTTTAATCCTTCTAATGTTTCCTTCCAGAAAAAGCGTATTTTCTTCGCAAACACATCACCCTTCTTCGCCTCGTCTGATGCTCGTTTTGCTTTCGCATTAGACTTCATCGTAGCTTCGGATACTGGTTTTGCTTTTGCATCTGCCTTCACCATATCGCCCAATACTGGTTTCAATTTAGCTTTCACCACAGCCAATAATGTATCGTCTGGCAATGATTGTTCTTTGGCGAGTTTTCCGTTTGAAACAGCTCTACTCTGTCCTTCCTTAACCTTTTTCGGAGTATTGGTGTCACCTTCCGACTGATCATTCAACATATAATGTTAGTCACATAGTGACAATGGAAATTAAGCAATGATGTTTATAAAAGAAATTGAATTTACTTCGGAATCTAAAGGTTAACATAATTTAAGCTTCCTGAAATCAACAGTTTTCATAAGCACAATTAATCCACAGCTGCAGATAGGGAAATACAGGCACAAGGATTTAGGACTCAATGGCTGATGTTATAAGCACAGTGAAACCATATTGCTCTGGGAGATTGGTGAATCTTTTGGACAAAAAATGGTAACAAAATACATTCAAATCAAAATTCAAACTCAAGAAGTAAAATCCCAAGTTGAGGTTAAGTGAAAATATAAATCTCAACTATAAAAGGAAAACTATGGAATATCTACCTGCAAATAGCGCCAAAATCCATCTGGAAGTGTATAAGCAATTATTTGGTGTAAGCTTCAATTTTTCCTGATTTGGATGGATGTTACAGTCTATATAAACCGTGAAATGAAGACTTTATGCATCTTCTTGTGAATTTCCTTTTCTCTATGGCTGTTTGGTTTTCTAATCCTGGGGTTCTTTAGTAATACAGAACTTCAGAGGTTGGCTGAAGTCATTGATCTTCGAGACTCACCAAAATAACATTCTTAATTCTTGGAATGCTGTGACAGCTGTTGTGTTACGGAAAGTACAATCTTATTTTCATTTTTCACTAAGAGGTTATTTCTGCTGAAGCTAGAGATTGATTCAATCCTTTGATGCATACTCAAAAGTGAACCGAAGTGCATTCATCTCTAAATATCCTCGCAGATAACTAACTTCAACTGAAACTGCTCTTAGTGATGCTTCTATCGGTAACCTATTTATGAATGTGCAGTAAGAAGCAAATCCATAATTCGAGAGAGCCGACTTGTTAATCTCTGTTCTCGTGCACGCATTCCACGTGGAAGCCCGATATCCAAATAAATGGGGCAGCCCCTTTATGGTAATAACCATATATTCAATAGGTGTAGGGATTCCACGTGGGATGCATGCACGAAAACAGCAATCCACATACTATTTTCGACTTGCTAAGCTTGTTAGGCTGCAAATGGATCAGGACTAGATGGTGTCTTAAAATCCCTAAATTAAGGGTGTTCAAGATTTAAGTTATACCAAATCTTGTAGTTTACAGGTACATGAATTTTGAAACTCAATGACAGACGACATAAGCACAGTCAAACCATATTGCATCGACAGGACCACAGCACATAAACACAATTAAATCATATTGCTTAACTAAGAAGATCGGCATTGGTGAATCTACATCTTATCTAATTTGACAGGTGAAAACCGAACATAAATCATTCACCTATTAACAGTTACTTTGCAGGTCCAATTCCAACTCTAACTAGTGGTCTAATTGAACAAACATTAAAACAAAAAAAAAAAGTTGTCATCCGAATCAAAATTCCAGCTCCAGGAGTGAAAAAATAAACTCAGGTGAACATTAACCAAATACGGAGAGCAAATTGTGAAAATCAATGTACGCGGCACACATAATAGCAAGACACAGCAAAAAATTCCAACTGCAAAAATGTTTATAATGGAATCTAGAACATGCAAATCATAAACCATCCACCAAACATAAACATCGAGCTTCCATATCCGATTCCAGTTAGTCATCTCATGAATCAACATCCCAACAATTAGAAAAATGCATCTACTCACACAACCCATCCAAATCAGAATTCCAGCTAGACGAGGAAAAAAAACTCAGGTAGACATTATTAATCAGAGAAGGATAATTTCCTATTTTTAAATCTATGTATACTAAGCACTCAAAATAGCAAAAAACAACAACAAATCTCAACAAAAAAACAGAATCTAAAACCTGAAATTAATCCAAAACTTGAACATAATTTTGTACTAGAGATTCAAATCCAACAACATTTCCACCATGCAAACTCAAAAAAAAATCAATCAAGCTGTTTTCATATCAAATCGATTCGATAATTTAAAAGACATTTTGATGAATTTTTTTTTCCAAAATGGGAAATGAAATGATTAATAGTGAAATGAAATTACCTCCTTTCTAGAGCGTTTATGAGAATTCATGATTGAATTACTACTTCCAATACTGTCTGATTGGAAAACTCCTGGTTCAGATTTTATCAACAAAAATGAATTTGGCTTGAGCCTGCTTCTTGTTTCTTGGTCTTGTTCTGGTTAGGGTTCCAATTCGAGAGTTAATAAAATGATGTCATGATAATAAAACACAATTTATATAGATTTTCACGCCTTTGACTTGACTTTGACTAGTCGTTCGATGTTTATGGGCTTCGCTCTAATTTCGAAATGAGGTTCTTGCGGATCTGTGGCCCAATTTGGCTTTTTTGCGTCCATGATATTCCGGATCAATGGATTTCTGGATTGGTAATCTGATACTGATATCTAGAGGTGTAAAACGTGCCGGCCCGGCACAGCCCGGCACACGAAGTCGCGTGCTTCACGTGCCATGTGCCGTGCTGTGCTGTGCCAACGATTTAAACGTCTTTGTGCCGTCTTTGTTTTTACTAGTCAAAAGCTAGACACAAAGATGTTCTGGCCTGCACAGACACGAATAAACGTCTTAGTCTTTGTCTTTTTGGCACACGTCTTATAAATAATTTGAAATCACTTAATGTATACATTAAGTCAGACATTATCACAAGAATTTAATTAGACAACATATCATTTGAAATTATTTCAAGTAAAATTAACAAGTTTATTCAATAAAAAGAAATAGCCCATCAAATATAAAATTGGATTTTTGTCATGTAAATTAATGTTCTAGTTAAATATAGGTGACGACATTATAACAACGATATTGAAATATATTTTCCAAATATTAAGGTATTATATGTGTTGTTATAAATAAGCCAACATAACATGTTAAAAACTAGCTAGAATAGTGATTCTTTTGTGAAATATACAAAAAATGTGATGTATTATGCCTTGTTATATGGTGTATTTGTACATGTTATGACGTGCTCTCTTAACGTCTTTGTCTTTGGTCACCACGTGCTTATCCGTGCAGCGTCTTTGTCTTGGGCTATTGTGCCAATTAGTCAAACCAAAGACGTCCCATTTAACTAACGTGTTGTGCCGTCTTTGAGCTAAGTCACGTCTTGGGTCAATGGCTCAAATTTTAGCGTCTTTGGTCTTTAAAATTTTCATTAACTCGCATGCACCTGCACTTGACAATTTACACCTCTACTGATATCCCTTGATCCTTGAACTTTTATGAATTTTATTTGTTTATATTTCTGTTTGAAAATGAATTTGGTCTTCTTTTTCTAGCAAAAAAAATATATTTCCGTTTGATATTTTGTGCACTCTTATGCATAAATATGAATTAATCATCCCTATTGGACATTGTGAAAAAGCTATTATACAAAACAGAAGAAGTGTTTCAGTCTTGGACAGTCGGATAATATTTTGAGAAATAAACGTTGTGTCTGACCATCAAACACTTATCCCAGCTAAAATATCCGAAGGTCGTGGTGTTTGTAACTTCCTTCCATTATGGATATATGTAATTAATTAGTTCATCATCAATTAAAAAAGAGAAAATGGGTCATTTGTCCAAAAAAATTTAAAACACGGTTCAAATGGACAAGTAAAAAAAAGTACGGGTGAAATAGCCAAAAAAATAGCAAGGATGAAACCGGGATTCATCCTGGCTTATACTTAAAAAATAGCAAGGATGAAACTGGATGCATCCTGTAAAATAAAAATAAGAAAAAAATATTTGAAAATGGATGAGGATGAAAACTGGTTACATCCTCGCCTATTTTTAAATTTTTGTCCATTTAAACAGATATCTTTTTAATTTTTGGCTATTTAAACAGTATCAAAACCTAAGTGTCTTTTTCACCCAGGAATTGTTGATTTTGGTCTTTTTGACCAATTTTGTGATTAAAAAATTAAACATGCCAATTAAAAAATAGAACGGAAAATTAAATGTTACAACCATCCAACAATAAAGAGAATTTTTTTAAACCATATCTGTAAGACAATCAAATTAGCCACCCTTCACCGACCCTGCAAAACACAATTAACTTCCTCTTTTATAATTATTTGGTTTAAGATTTTCAAGGATACAAGTTCTCATCTCAGTCGAATTCATAATTTGTGATATTAAAATCATTATAACTATAGATTATTCCACTCATGCCGTTAAGCAAGGGTTATGTCTTTTATATCACAATACGTTATCATGCACGTGGTTAAACGCTGAGCTAAAATCATCTCAACAATCGAAGCCGAAACCCAAGTGACGGAAAAAGAGAATAAAAAAAAAGTGATCGCAAGAAAAAACGATCGGATCAAATCAATACTAGGATTTGACGCGTCCACTTCCTTCATAGATGCATACACATGCGTTCCTCCTTTTTTTTTTTTCAACTAGTTGATTTATATATTATTAGATTTACGTTTGCAGCTGCTCGTTTATGATACATGCCGGATGCATGATTAAGTCTTTATCATGTTTCCCTACTGATACTTATTCTTGTCTTCATGTTGATTGATCAGGGATTGGGAAAATAATCCATCTTCGGTGTAAAGACTGTGGATACACTATTTCATGTATGTGTACATGATTAAAGGACGCCAACAATACTCCTCAAAACTTGGTATAATGAACTCTGAATCAAGGCATACGTGTTTGACTTTTTAATTAACAGTAATCTTCTAAATAGTTCTTTATTTTTCTTTATATTATTGGAGGAATTATTTTTATTATTTATATAAAGATGGGTGGTCGATTTTGAGTACGGTTTTCCTTTCTTCTCTAATTCTTTCTATAGAGAATGAAACAGAAATCCATCAAAAGATGGTATATAGTTTCTATCTTTCTTAATGAAACTATTATTACCCGGTGTTATTATTTCGGTTTTGATAATGAATTACATGCATGGTTGAAAAACCTCCGACCAATTAAGTTTGGTATCTTCCTCTTTTAAAGGGAGATCATGTGATTTTTTTTTTTATCCGGTTTCTATTCCCTTACAAGAAACCATCGTCTAACCGCGAAGTAGATTTTTCCTTTGCGGTGACTAGTAAGATAACACTTTTATTAAATGATTTTGCGATACGATATTCATGAATCGTACAAACAAACTAGTATTGGTTTTCTCTATCGCATATATAAGATGCCAGTATAGTTTGTTTGTTAACATCGTAGGGTTTCTATTCCTTACCGGAAACCATGGATTTTTCTAAATTTAATAACAAAAATGATTTCTTTATTTTCCTTAAAAAGAATCATATAAACCAATTGATTTGGTTTTTCCCTATAAATCCTAAAGGGATAAAGTATCATTATGCTGATATTAAAAGAAATCCTAAAGGGATATTGAAAAAAAAAAAAAAAATCCTTATGGTAAATCTCCAAAAAAAAAAAAAAAAAAAAAAAATTGGAGCCATTCCACTTGTAGTTGGAATACGGTCGGACACTATAGATCAATGGGTGCGCACCCGACTTGTTAGCCTATATCATTAGTCCTCGTAGTGACTAAATTGATCTTGAATTTAATTTATTTTGAAAAAGAAGTGTCCAAAATATCATTCCGTATCATTATCTTGTTGGCCCTATAAGTCACAAATTTTATTTATTTTTTTGGAGTTTTATTCGCATATTTTATATGCATTTGGTTTAACCAACAAAACATATGGTTGATCTTTACTTTGTATGGACTACAATTTTTGGACATTTTTTTTTATGGCTTTTGAAGTCATTATCAACAGTCCAACTGGTATTCTAAAAATCTATAATATATTATATGTATATGTCCTTGATTTAATCGGATAATACTATACGAAACTTGTTTTCGTAAAAGAGATGACAATATTTCCGCCATAATCAGGGGGAATATACATTACTTTTCTCCCCATCTTCATCAAATCAAAAAAGGTCGTCATTTATTAGGCGTGAAAATATCTCTTCTAGCTTTTATATAAGCTTATGCCATTTGAAAAGGCAAACTCAATCACATCTAGCAAGCATGTAGCATTTTTGTATACGCCACAGATAGCTCCAACAGAGTCTATCATAATACGATTCACATTCTCAAAATTAATATCTCTTTATTTGAATAATATGAGATTATCACGCCGTGAAATTACTGGTACCCGATAAATTTTGATTTTTTTTTCAAAGTATGCATACACTGGAAATTATGTGAGATCGTGATAAACTAATATGATTGTCGAATATTCATTCATGGTAGCTACTGAAATAATAAAAGATGGTGGTTGTTAACCCCTCTGCAGAGAAATATCGACATATGTGATTGGTTGGCATAAAATCCAAGTTAGGTTGGATTAATTTCTCGATTGATGCAATTTTTGGATCCAAACTTTAACACCTTAAACATGCCAAGCCTATTAATTACAGGTTGGTGTAGTCTTGCGTCTTTATATGAGAAATATTTTCGTTGTAAAAACGATTTGAGGGTTTTATTTTTTTTTCTCAAGCCCTAGGATTGATTTAATAATTGTTCTCTTTATATGATGCATTTGGCGTGGTAGTCCTTGAAGGACTCATATATGGTCCGAGAACATTTTCGAATTTGTAATCCTTGGAGGATTCAAATTATATTTAGGCAGCCACCTTATTTGCTTACATAAGGTTTAACAATCCTTTTTGTGTTTTTAGAAATTTGGTGCAAAACCGAAAATCCGGATTAATTAGTTGATGACTTCAACGTCATAGGTCTCTTGAGGGGTCCTTAAAAACACAAAAATCCATGCTTCAGCAGCTAAATATTATTTTTCTTAAATTTGCAGTTAAAATATTATGCTTGCTTAAAACTTGTTTATAATATAGACTATAATTATGATTTTGGTGCTTTTAATAATACTCATATAGTTGAGTTAGCATCCATATTTACGTCAAAAGTTGTACTCTTTTCCCTTTGTTTCAGGTTTGGTCCCATGTGGTTTTCCCCGACAAGGTTTTAACGAGGCAACATGTCGTTGACGTTTAATTTCATTTCAAAATGTTGATTTTGTGCTCTTTTTCCTTCGTCCATTTTTTTTTTTCCCATTGGGTTTTTTTCGAAAGGTTTTAGTGAGGCAAATTATTCAACATGGTGGTCATCCAAGGGGAGTTGTATAATTTCTCGTTATTTGGTGGATTCCCACCATTAACTAGGTCATTTTGTAAGGCCAAATCAACATAACAAGCCCTTAGTAATTTGGATGTCATTCCGATCCACATAAGGTATGACCACAAATTCAATTTTGTTCACTTATGGTAATTTATCTACATCTTGGCTCTATGTTGAAGAAACTACATCAACAACTTCTGCAAATCATCTCGGGAAGCTATCAATCCATTACACAATTTCTCAATGTGTTGAAGAAGTATGTAGCATCCGCAAAAGTATTAATCGAAGGCATTACTGTGCAACACAAATAAAGACTTCATCAACTATCTGACATCTTCATGAAAGTCTGGTCCTCTTTTGCATTCAAGAAATCCGTTCTTCAAAATTGGAAAGTCTCGACTCAAAGATTTGCACGCCAAGATTTGATTGAAGTATTCATCGTGGGAGCGCCATCATCAAATTAAGGTGTATTCACTTTGACTTTATCGCGTTGTACTCTTTTTTCCTTCGTCAAGGTTTTGTCCCACCTGGGTTTTCCTTGTCAAGGTTTTAACGAGGCAACATATGCGTGTCCAACACCTGTTTCGAGTCTTTACATGCTTAAGCAATTTCAGGTTTTTCTCTTTTGAGTTTTCCTGGTATGCTTGTAATGACTTAGCCACAGTGGTCATCAGGGGGAGTGTTATAAACCATTGTTTATTTACTAAGATGCCCTTTGTGTCTAAGTTTAGGGTTTACATGTCTTGGACACCAAGTCTTCTATCTATATAAATAGAGGCTTAAACATTGTATTCTACGCACATATTAATGGAATTCTCTATGCTTCTTCTCCCTATTTTTTGTCTCTTTTCTTTATTTACAATAATAACTATAGATTATTCCACTCATGCCGTTAAGCAAGGGTTATTTCTAGTAATAGTAAATGATATAAGAGATACGTAAATTTGCATGGAAAAGACGTATTTGAGTGGATTTTTAAATTTCTCTCACTAAAACAGATATATTAGAAGGAAAAAAATTGCATTATTTCTAACATTTCTTACAATTACCATAACATTGATTGGTTCTTATTTTTGTATATTTGCGCACAAGAATAGAAAAAAGAAAAAAAATATACAAATTATATTTTTGTATATTTGTTTCCATGGCTACGGTCTGGGTGTCTTAGCTTTCTCTATTTTAGGGGAACTTGGTGAAGATACTTTGTGTTTTTCAAACGTTTGAAGAATTGTTAGTTAGCAACGACGCTAGTAGCGGTTTTGGTAGTTTTATTTTGTATAGATTAGGCATTGATATTCAAAAAGGAGTTGGAGCTCAGCTTGTTGCTAGGTTACCAACAAAAAGCTTTGGATGATTTCTACCACGGTTCTCATCAAAATAAGAAAATAATAAAAAAAAAAATCTCTAGGTATGATTATTATCCTGGAGTTATTACATCATGAAACAGGTGAGATGCGACCTATGGATCGATGATGAGAGAATCCAATGTGATAAGAACATATCCAATGTGCAAGGGGTAAAGGTTTTTAAATTAAATATCATTTATCTCCGATATATGGGTCAAAGTCATGAAAAAAGATGACATGGCTAAATAGGGTTAAAGGAGAAAGTCTAGATTAAACTTTCTTTATGGTTTAGGGTCTTAAGAGCAACTGCAGTGGTGCGACCATACCCAAAGACCAAAAACTAAAAAAAAATTCAAAAATTTGGGTTTAGGCCGTGGTGTTACGCTATGGTTATAGAGTAAAATTTAGTCAGGCGCAATTTAAAGTTACGCCCCACTCCAGGCGAGTTACGCCCCAAATTTAATCAGGCGAAACTTAACGTTACGCCCTACTCCAGGCACAATTTAAAGTTACGCCCCATTCCAGGCGAAATTTAAAGTTATGCCCAATTCAATTCAAATGTATTATCAAGTTATGCCCCATTCAAACGTAACTCCAAGTTGCGCCTCACTCCAAACGCAACTAATATTTGTGTCTCACGTCTGGCTTAGTTTTAAATTACGCTTGACCAAAACCAAACTAAAGACCAAATATGGTTTGGTTTTTGGTCTTTGGTCTAGTTTTTAATCTTTAGTCCTTCCACTGCGTCTGGTTTTTCGACCAAAATTTTGGTTATAGTCGTCGATTGTGGACGCTCTAAGTCCACATATCTTTTTGTCTCTAAAATTAAATAAAAGGTGTTATATAAGAGGGAGTATCCATATACACGCTTAGATGCACATCATCATACATGGTTTGCGCCATTTTCTCCACAAAACCCAAACGAAAATTTAAGTCTAATATTTTGATGATACATGTCTCTTATAAGACTCTACATTCCTACCAAATATGAGCATGAACCAATATACTGAATCCCACCATACGATTTTAATTGCTGATATTCAAATGGGAGATGGTGGTGTTACACGTCTCGAGTTTTGCTCAGTTTTGGTAAGAATGTAGAGTCTTATAAGACGAACGTGTATCATCAAAATATTAGATTTAAATTCATTGTCGTTTGAGTATTGTGGAGATAATGTCACAAATCATGTATAATAGTGTAAATTTAAGAGTGTTTGTGGATCCTTCCAAGTCGTATGAAACCTACGATTAGAAATAAACTTTAGGTAAAATGTCTAATTTTTATTTTCCTTTATCATTTAACAATGACGCATACCAAAAAAATCCTATTAAGACCTCAACTTGGGATTATGTTTACCCCTGCATCCAAAATGCTCTAATGAGAATCTTACGTTCTTGTCGTATACTAAATGATATATGCTGGTTTGTTGTTCCAGGTATGTGCAATTTGCATGTCATGTGAAACATTTTTATGTGACGATGTGAAGACTAGCAAGTCTTACATGAATTTTAACCGATAAAGTAAATCATAAGAATATATTACTATTATATTAAGTTTAATAGTGAAAAGTTCGTTGTATTCTCTGGTCCAAAACAATTACTACTCAACAGTCGTGCAACAGTCGTACCATTAAATGTTTTTTATATAATATATTACTTTTAGTACAATAGAAAATTGTTTTACTAACTAAGGAGAAAAAATTCAAAGGTGATAAATGATGGAGAAAGCTGAAAATGAAAGTTCGTTGCTTTCAATTCGAGTTGCGTGGAAATCGGAAAAAGGTATCTAGGGCTTAATTCAATTATTGTGGTGTTGTATACCGCCAGTGGCCGAATGAGGAAATTACTAATTTAGGTCAAACTTATATGTGAATTTTTCATGGTAGTAACCCTCAAATGTACCTATTTTCAGTTCACCAGATAAAAAACTTCACAGGTTTAACGACTTATTGGTTTTGCTGTGTAACTACTAATCTAGATTAGTATTTACATTATTTACATCATCTTTAGTAATAACAGGGCTTAACCTGCTACTACCTCCGTTTCTGGAAAAATGTTACTTTCACTTTTTTATTTTAGGCTACAATATTTAAATAGAAAATTTACACAGGGCTTTTGGTTGGCAACTTAGCGACAAACTAGGCCCCAACACCTCTTTGAATAGTAATGCCTAAACGATAAAAAATGAAACTACCAAAACCACTACTAACGTCATTACTAACCAGACAGTTCCTTAGACGCTTAAAAGAAAATCAGTGTGTCCTCACCAAGCTCCCCTAATGTAGAGAAGGCCAGCACACCCAAATCATAACCGTGTACAACGCACTTGTCCAAGTATTTGGCACATTTTCGTGAAACCGCACCAGAAATAGCCTTACCAGGGGCGAAGGAGCGAACACCATCACCAGTAAAAAGAGAAACACCTGTAACGTCCATAAAATCATCTTGCCCATTCTCCCAGTTGAGGACGAGGATATTAACAGGTTTTAGATCTTTGTCAAATTATGTCAAATTAAAGAAATGAAAGTAACACTTTTTCCAGAAATGGAGGGAGTATAATTGACTATACCCATGTCCGTTAGTTGATAATTTTTTAGTGTTTGAAAGCATCTCATTGCTTGCCGCTCGAAGACAATCAAATGAACTTTGTTCTTTCTCAAAAGAGGAAAGTCAGTTACTTAGTTGACGGGGTTTTCTCTTCCTCTTTTGCCAGTGGTAGGGTCTGAGCTGTTAATGATTCAATAAACTGCCACGAGAATTCAAAATTAGAGGAATGATGATGGAGATCGTAACCGGTGGTGATGGGAGGATCTGACACGGCGTACTCGTTCACGTGATTTAGCTCTTTGTTGTCAACTCAGACTTTTAATTAATCTTAATATAATGATTTGAGTTTCATTACTCTCATATTTACAGAGAATGTAATTATGCAGCTGATTTAATTGGAAAAGGGAACGCAGAATCTCATGTTTATAGTGAATGTAATTATATGACTGAATAAATTGAAAAGGGAGTCCAGAATCTGGAGATAAATGTTTGTGGAGAGATCTCCCGCTGTTTATTAGATCGGAAAATCGGTCATGTTTCCAAATATTTTTAAAATCTAGTTTAAATGGACGAATAAAAATTAATATGGATGAAATGGACAAAAAAAAAGAAACAGCAAGGATGAAACTGGATTCATCTTGACTTAAACTTAAAAAATAGCAAGGATGAAACTGGATGCATCCTGATGTAAATTGAAAAAAGAAAAAGTATCTCGAAAATGGGTAAGATGAAACCGTTTACATTCCCACTATTTTTGTATTTTTGTCCATTTAAACAGTATCAAAATCTAGATGTCTTTTTCACCCAAGATTTGTTGTTTATGGTCTTTTTAACCAATTTTGTGTTATTAGATCCGGGATGGTAGAGACAAAACCATGTTTGGCCAACCTTAAGGTATGGTCAACTTATATGATACAACTTCCCTTAGTTCATTTTCTCTTGGAAAACTAGCAAAATGCTCCAATATGGGGTGCAATGTTGGAAATTTGTCCCAATATTTAAAAATTGGAAAAATGCACATTTCGTCGAAAACCCAGTTAAGTCATATATATGAGCTCACACGAAAAAAAAAAAAAAACAAATACGCCCTTCAAAATTCAAGATTCAATGTTTAGGGTTTGGGGTTTAAGGTTCAGGTGGTGGTGGTGGCGGCGGTTTGATAGTGTTTCTGGTGGTGATGGTGCTACACGTGTGACTTAACTGGTTTTCTTTTTTTTTTTTTTTTTTTTTTATCAACAAAACGATATAATTTTTATATAAAGTAGAAAGAATGAAAGAATTACATGACGAAAAACTACTTTAAAACAGTTGAAAACGAAACTATTTCCTAACTGTTTCTTCCCATTTGAAGACTAGTTCTTCGAACCTTACATTCTTGAGATCGTGAGAAGAACAAGACCAGTACAAAATGATAGATTTTATGTCTAAAATAATACTCTGGACATCCTTTTCGCTTGCCTCTTCGCAGAACATCCATTATTACGTGTGACTTAACTGGGTTGGATGACTATGTTAGCGAGAATGGGGTATTTTTCCAGATTATTTTTAACGTTGGGCTAGATTTCCAACATTTCACCCTATATTGGGACATTTTCCTAATTTTCCTTTTTTTTCTTGGATGTCAGGCTCTTGCCTCTCTAGTGTTTGTTTGTTTGTTTCTTTTATCCTTTTTCTTTATAGATAAATTTCTGAGTTTGTCTAGTTACCCGAAACTAGAAACTCCAACTTAGGGCACCAGCTGAATGGCTTCCGATTTCTTTCGTAACAATAAATCTCTTTCACCATTCAGGGAGAATTATCTTGCTTCTAAAGTTTTTCATCACCTAAGTCCTTCCAGTGCGTTGTAGTAATCTTCTTTTAACTGCTTTCGCCAAGATTTGTACCTTAATTAACTCAAACTAAACTCTCCATGGATAATGCATTTCATGAACGTATAATTTTTTCCGTTTGCTTCCATGCATATACCCACAATACTAGATGTCTTCTACCACTCGTCAGATTAGGATATATTATTGCAAACTTGTATTAGGATTTCATTATTCTTTAAAGACACTATATTTCTTGAGTAGTGGTTGTAGGGAATTGTTGGGTGCAATAATCAAAAACAAGGAAAAATCAAATGAGCAAAAGTTATTGATACTTAGCTCCTTTATAATGGAAGTGATCGATTCGACGAAACGAACGAGCTCTTCATATCTCCGCAACAGCAACAAGGAAAAACTTTGGAAAACAGAGTGAGTTACGTGTTCAACACGCTTCCCTTAAGACATTAGCGCCCGGCTACACTCAAGAGTGATGTTATAGAACTCACAGGACGAATATCTCTAGGATAAAACGCCATACTACACCTGCTACTAGCATATGTAGTAGCTGCTCAACTTGAGCTTGGCAACTCCGAAAAACTCTTAAGGAAAATCGCGAACGTTAGAGAAATCACTATAAAATATTTCCCCTTGGGGTCTCTTTAAAAAATAGAGAATCTCCTTTCCCATTTATTGACAAAAGTAGCGAATTTGTTTATATACTTAAGAAGATGAACTCCCCGATGTAGAACTAAAAAGTTTATATAGTCTCTTAAAACTACTAAAAAATGGAAACTCCACAATGTGGGACTAATAAGTTTTATTCACAAACAAAACAATAAATTAATTTATTTAGTTAAAAACCTTAAAATAATAATTAATAAATATTGTTTCCAACAATCCCCCACATGAATGAAAACCTCAATAAAACATGAAAAACACAGATAAATCTTAGTAAACCAACACCCCAATCTCCACGATCCTACCCGATCGAATGCACATACGGACCGTCTATGTGTTGAAATCATACTAGTCATTTCAATGTCCTCTCCCTCACACAAAGTGTGTGGACCCAGTGTCATACTATGGATTGCATTAATCATAATAGTATAGAGAGCTTTCATCTTTAGTTTCTCATAAGTGAGACTAAAGGTTTCTTTCACCAAAGTGAAAAATCATGAATTAGTGAACCCTTAGTAACTAAGTTCCAGTAATACCAAAATCATCAAAAACGAAAATCATATAAAATACGCAGAAAATACCATTTTAGGCAGAGGTGTCCATGAGGTCTTGAACCTTTGCTTAGTGAGATATTACCGGAATTACTTGCTAGAGACAGTGAACGCGATGTTTTGAACTGCTAGCGTTTGATGTAATTCGCGATAATAACCACGGATGATATCTCCAAGGTTGCAGCCAAGCTCGTGTCGTTTTGTCCAATTTGGCCCTGGACATAAAGCTCATATTCTCATAGGAAGAAGCCCCTCTTCCTCATTCAGATAGGTGAGTTTCCATAAAGAGTGTTAATTCTACACCCCACTTCAATCTTAAATTGAAACTATAAAACTCATTAAGACTTCTTAAAAGTCATCCTTCACATGCAGTCACACTATCACGTCTATACCATAGGGAAGGGAAAGAGAATGAAATTCTCCGATAGTGTTTTACCTTTACCCACCACAAATTAGTTGTCTCATTCGAAACCTTGATCTTGGGATCTCCAGTCAGCAAGGTTGAGTATCCTTCATGGAAAGTTTAATATATGAGCTTAAAGCCCCATCCCCCTCGATGCATTTTTAACTATCTCTTTGTACAAACCTTTCGTCAAAGGTTGTGCGATATTCTCCTTGGACTTTATCCAATCAATGGAAATAACGCTGATTGAGATTAATTATTTTTAGCTTTAGCTATTATAGCTTGGCTAATACAATGTATATATATAGCTGGCACAGGCCTATGCCAGAGAGGAATGTTTTCTAAAAAGCATCTTAGGCACTCGGCCCCCTCTCGTGCTTTATCTAACGCAATACTCTCAGATTCCATAATGAATTGAGAAATATATGTATGTTAATGGAGATCTACCTTTTTCAAATGGGTACCTAATTTTTACACCCTCATCAGCCTCCTTCGATATCAATGATCTCAGTTCTACGTTGTGTTTTCTTAACCAATATTTTAATTCCAGTATTGTGAGTAGGAGTTCAAAATTTCCCTTTCTAGTGTCATATTTAAGTTTCATGTTGGCAAAAATAAAAACATCACGAGTCAGTAAATTATACCATACCTTGCATACACACCTACATCTCCCTTTGAAATACGCTTACCGAAGATTTTATCGGTAAGCGTATGAAGATGTCGATAAATAAATCTCCTGTTAAGTTGGCTACTGATTTTTTACTCCTCCTCGATCTCTTTCTTCTCTCTTCTATTTTAAAAAAAAAAAAATTGTGTTTCTTTTCTTTCCCATCCTAAGAGATTTAGAAAAAAAGATGTTTATGGTTTTGTTTTGGAGAAGGTTTACTCAATTGGAACAAATGGAATGGGATATGCTTTGCAATGAACTGGGACCTGTTTCACGGTTTGAATGGTGAGGAAAATCAGATTGATATCATGGAAGGTTTTACGGAAAAAGAAATGTTATGACTGCAAATGGAAGATGATACGGTTTGGGATTTTGAGAAGTTTCTTTGGAAAAAAAAACATACCACCTAAATTGAGTTTCATGTTATGGGAAAATCTCCATGAGTCATTGCCAAGTAGAAGTATGCTTAAGTATAGAAGAGTACAAGTACAGGATGATAAGTGTTTATTCTGTAGGAATGAGGAGGAAACTGCTGACCATCTTTTTGTGAACTGTCCTTATGCAGTGGAGGTGTAGAATTACTTCATAAAGGATTTTAAAGTGTCTTGGGTGATATCAAATTCTATGAGGAATCACTTTCAAGCTCGGAGGTTCAATAATCTTGGTGGAAAATGCAAGTTAGTATGGTGGAAAGTGCTTTATGCTATTGTGTGACATTTGTGGAAGGAGAGGGGAAATAGAGCTTTTGGAGGCGGGGCTAAAGATGTTGGAGAACTAGTTTTGATAATCAAGCAATCAATTATGCTTTGGTTGTCATATGAGAAGGTTTTTAAGGATTACACTGTAAACCAAGTTCTTTTCCAATGGGATACAGTTCTTCATTCTTAGATTGTGAACTGTTCCTAGGCTCATAAATTGTGTAATATTATTTTTTCGATAAAAAAAAAAAAAAGTTCCACCTACTTGCCACCCTCATCAGCAAATGTAAAGTCATTCTATTTTTCAATTCTATTTTTCCTATTTACCACCTATGAAAGTCAAATTAAACTTGACTATAACTATCACCACTCTAATTTACTTCTTCTCCATTAATCTCTGTTTTTATTAAAATTTCAGTGGAAAAAATATCTACCCTAGCTAGGTTAGTATTCCGTTTAAAACAAAAAATTAGAAGAAAAAAATTAAACCAATAATGAGTAAAGGTGCTGATGAGCTGATCGATAGGAGAGATATAGTAGAAGAACGGTAGGAGAGGTGGGAAATTATTACCTGCCTGTACTATTTCTTATCCCCCTTAAAAAGTTAGGGTTTCACGTGTCCTATATATTTCACAAATATGTATTTCAAAGGGATATGTAATTAGTTAGTAATATATATTTTCGTAGTTCTTATATAAATTGATTCGATGATCATTAATTACAGTGGTCTGGTCATGATCTTGACACCAATATATTCACGATTAGACTTTAAAATCCCATTAGTTTTATCCCTGCTAGTTTTTAAGTATATGTTACTTGCCTACATGACTGATTTTACAAATTACTGAACTGATAACAAATCTAATCGTTATATATCAAAGGGATAATTAAATAATCAAAGTTATATATGCTTGATTCTCCTTTACTATTCAATTTTGACTTATTAAGTTTTGATACAGAAAAACGGGTGATGATTATGGTCATAACAATGGCAATTTTAACGGTGGTGATCATGGCATGGCTGTTCTAATTGTAGTCGTATCACCATTAATGATAATGAGTCGGGTTTAAAAGATGAAAATAAAAGCAGGTTTTGGATGTTTACAAATGATGGAGGGTTGTATTTAATCATTTGTATCGGGTGTAAACAAATAGTCAAGAAGTGGTATTTAGGATGTATGTAAAAATATATGAGTGCAGGATAAGTGGAGGTGGCAATTAATGAGAGTGACAAATAGAAAAAACGTAGGTGGCAAATAGGTGTAACCTTCATTTAATTTGATGAACTTTGAACTTCCTACTTATTTTCTTGTAGGAGTTCATTCTATTTGATCGATGAACTATCAAGTGTTTGGTAATGCTTTTTATAGATTCGAGTTCATGCTTAAAACTGAACACATAACAAAAAATACATTATTATGAACAAAAAACATAGTTCATTCTTTCGAATGAATACCTAATCAAAACCACTAAATCAAGTCTGAAAACAGAGTTCATTTTTTTGAATGAACACCCAATCAAAGTTCATTATTATGAACAAAAATCAGAGTTCATTCTTTCAATGAACACCCAATCAAAGTTCACTATTATTAAAAAAAAAAAATGTTAATTTGTCAAAATGAACACCCAATCCAAGTTCACTATTATGAAAACAAATCAAAGTTAATTTGTCATAATGAACACCTATCAAAAACAAACTAATTTAAACCTAGAACATGGTTCATTCTTTAAAATGAACACACACAAAAAATAGAGCTCATTCTTTCGAATAAAGACCTAATAATTCAAGATCCCAAACAGAGTTCATTCTTTTAACATGACCATACAACAAAAATCCATAAAAAACAAAGTTCATTCTTTTGAATGAACAACTAATAATTTAAGATCTAAAACAGTTAACATGAACACACAACAAAAATCAGAATTCATTTTTTTGAATGAACCCTTAATAAAAAGATCTAAATAGATTTCATTCTTTAAATCTTCATCAATTTCAACAACAGTAGCAGAGAAGAAGAAAACAAAAAATCTTCATCGCCGTCTTCGTCATTATCGTTTTCATCATCTTCATAAGCAAAAGCACGAAGAAAAAACAGAGATAAAGTGGATGTGAAAAGAGAGGAGAGAAAACAAATCTGAAAATGATTATTCTCTATTAATAATTGAGTATATATGGTCTCTTTTGGGTGTTTTATGCCACTACCAAAAGATAATTCCATTATTCATGGCGTAATCCCGCCTGGGTATTGTCCACCCTAGGACCAAACATTAATATATATTTTAGAAAAGGACCAAGCAGACAGCTGACTAGGTCAGCAGTAGGGCTGTCAATGGATATTCGATATCCGGTATCCGTTTCCGAATATCCGGATTCCGTTAGGTTAATATCCGACATAACGGTTATCCGATATCCGATAACCTTAACGTAACGGATATCCGTTTATTAACATAACGGTACCGGTTAAGGGAGTTTCCGTTAGGTTAATATCCGATACCGTTAGTGTATAACTATATCATAAAATTTTCGGAAATTTTCGATACCTAATACCCTTTAGGTTTACTCTTTAGCCATTTGATTACGTCTCTCCTAAGTAAATATCGGAAATTATCAAATATAAGAAAATAATTATTGGAAGTTTTTTGTATCATGAGTAGATAACGGATATTATCGGAATAATATCCGATATCCGATAGCTTATCCTTAACCTTATCGATATGGAATTTTTGAATTCCGACGGATATTATCTGATCTAGGATGTCCGATAACCCTTAACCTTAACCTTATCGGTATTACCAATATCCGATGGATTTTTATCCATTGACAGCCCTAGTCAGCAGGACCAAACTAAGTCTATTATATTATTTCTACGACTAAACTAAGTCTATTATATTATTTCTAGGATTATATAGTAGTTTCTACTTTGTTTTCCAGTAGAAAAATAAGTCAAGGATTTGAGCAATACAAATACTTATATATGCTGCGTTAACTCAATTTTGGAAATTGGCGGCGATTCAGCAATGGGACCACTAAACAGCTCGAATTTGGAAATTCTCTTGAATACACCTAATTTACTTGTTGCTCCAACTTGATTTACTGTAATTTCGGAAACTATCGTTTTACTATTTTACTATGTTGTGAACTTACTATCGATCTCTTTCTTCTCTCTTCTATTTTAAAAAAAAAAAAAATTGTGTTTCTTTTCTTTCCCATCCTAAGAGATTTAGAAAAAGATGTTTATGGTTTTGTTTTGGAGAAGGTTTACTCAATTGGAACAAATGGAATGGGATATGCTTTGCAATGAACTGGGACCTGTTCACAGTTTGAATGGTGAGGAAAATCAGATTGATATCATGGAAGGTTTTACGGAAAAGAAATGTTATGACTGGCAAATGGAAGATGATACAGTTTGGGATTTTGAGAAGTTTCTTTGGAAAAAAAAACATACCACCTAAATTGAGTTTCATGTTATGGGAAAATCTCCATGAGTCATTGCCAAGTAGAAGTATGCTTAAGTATAGAAGAGTACAAGTACAGGATGATAAGTGTTTATTCTGTAGGAATGAGGAGGAAACTGCTGACCATCTTTTTGTGAACTGTCCTTATGCAGTGGAGGTGTAGAATTACTTCATAAAGGATTTTAAAGTGTCTTGGGTGATATCAAATTCTATGAGGAATCACTTTCAAGCTCGGAGGTTCAATAATCTTGGTGGAAAATGCAAGTTAGTATGGTGGAAAGTGCTTTATGCTATTGTGTGACATTTGTGGAAGGAGAGGGGAAATAGAGCTTTTGGAGGCGGGGCTAAAGATGTTGGAGAACTAGTTTTGATAATCAAGCAATCAATTATGCTTTGGTTGTCATATGAGAAGGTTTTTAAGGATTACACTCAGAAACCAAGTTCTTTTCCAATGGGATACGATTCTTCATTCTTAGATTGTGAACTGTTCCTAGGCTCATAAATTGTGTAATATTATTTTTTCGATAAAAAAAAAAAAAAAAAGTTCCACCTACTTGCCACCCTCATCAAAGAAATGTAAAGTCATTCTATTTTTCAATTCTATTTTTCCTATTTACCACCTATGAAAGTCAAATTAAACTTGACTATAACTATCACCACTCTAATTTACTTCTTCTCCATTAATCTCTGCTTTTATTAAAATTTCAAAGGGAAAAAATATCTACCCTAGCTAGGTTAGTATTCCGTTTAAAACAAAAAATTAGAAGAAAAAAATTAAACCAATAATGAGTAAAGGTGTCTTGATGAGCTGATCGATAGGAGAGATATAGTAGAAGAACGGTAGGAGAGGTGGGAAATTATTACTCGCCTGTACTATTTCTTATCCCCTTAAAAAGTTAGGGTTTCACGTGTCCTATATATTTCACAAATATGTATTTCAAAGGGATATGTAATTAGTTAGTAATATATATTTTCGTAGTTCTTATATAAATTGATTCGATGATCATTAATTACGATTGGTCTGGTCATGATCTTGACACCAATATATTCACGATTAGACTTTAAAATCCCATTAGTTTTATCCTGCTAGTTTTTAAGTATATGTTACTTTGCCTACATGACTGATTTTACAAATTACCTAATCGATAACAAATCTAATCGTTATATATCAAAGGGATAATTAAATAATCAAAGTTATATATGCTTGATTCTCCTTTACTATTCAATTTTGACTTATTAAGTTTTGATACGAAAACGGGTGATGATTATGGTCATAACAATGGCAATTTTAACGGTGGTGATCATGGCATGGCTGTTCTAATTGTAGTCGTATCACCATTAATGATAATGAGTCGGGTTTAAAAGATGAAAATAAAAGCAGGTTTTGGATGTTTACAAATGATGGAGGGTTGTATTTAATCATTTGTATCGGGTGTAAACAAATAGTCAAGAAGTGGTATTTAGGATGTATGTAAAAATATATGAGTGCAGGATAAGTGGAGGTGGCAATTAATGAGAGTGACAAATAGAAAAAACGTAGGTGGCAAATAGGAACTTTGAACTTCCTACTTATTTTCTTGTAGGAGTTCATTCTATTTGATCGATGAACTATCAAGTGTTTGGTAATGCTTTTTATAGATTCGAGTTCATGCTTAAAACTGAACACATAACAAAAAATACATTATTATGAACAAAAAACATAGTTCATTCTTTCGAATGAATACCTAATCAAAACCACTAAATCAAGTCTGAAAACAGAGTTCATTTTTTTGAATGAACACCCAATCAAAGTTCATTATTATGAACAAAAATCAGAGTTCATTCTTTCAAATGAACACCCAATCAAAGTTCACTATTATTAAAAAAAAAAATGTTAATTTGTCAAAATGAACACCCAATCCAAGTTCACTATTATGAAAACAAATCAAAGTTAATTTGTCATAATGAACACCTATCAAAAACAAACTAATTTAAACCTAGAACATGGTTCATTCTTTAAAATGAACACACACAAAAAATAGAGCTCATTCTTTCGAATAAAGACCTAATAATTCAAGATCCCAAACAGAGTTCATTCTTTTAACATGACCATACAACAAAAATCCATAAAAAACAAAGTTCATTCTTTTGAATGAACAACTAATAATTTAAGATCTAAAACAGTTAACATGAACACACAACAAAAATCAGAATTCATTTTTTTGAATGAACCCTTAATAAAAAGATCTAAATAGATTTCATTCTTTAAATCTTCATCAATTTCAACAACAGTAGCAGAGAAGAAGAAAACAAAAAATCTTCATCGCCGTCTTCGTCATTATCGTTTTCATCATCTTCATAAGCAAAAGCACGAAGAAAAAACAGAGATAAAGTGGATGTGAAAAGAGAGGAGAGAGAAAACAAATCTGAAAATGATTCTATTCTCTATTAATAATTGAGTATATATGGTCTCTTTTGGGTGTTTCTGCCACTACCAAAAGATAATTCCATTATTCATGGCGTAATCCCGCCTGGGTATTGTCCACCCTAGGACCAAACATTAATATATATTTTAGAAAAGGACCAAGCAGACAGCTGACTAGGTCAGTGATGGGTCAGGCTGTCAATGGATATTCGATATCCTAGATCCGTTTCCGAATATCCGGATTCCGTTAGGTTAATATCCGATATAACGGTTATCCGATATCCGATAACCTTAACGTAACGGATATCCGTTTATTAACATAACGGTACCGGTTAAGGGAGTTTCCGTTAGGTTAATATCCGATACCGTTAGTGTATAACTATATCATAAAATTTTCTGAAATTTTCGATACCTAATACCCTTTAGGTTTACTCTTTAGCCATTTGATTACGTCTCTCCTAAGTAAATATCGGAAATTATCAAATATAAGAAAATAATTATTGGAAGTTTTTTGTATCATGAGTAGATAACGGATATTATCGGAATAATATCCGATATCCGATAGCTTATCCTTAACCTTATCGATATGGAATTTTTGAATTCCGACGGATATTATCGGATACCGGATATCCGATAACCCTTAACCTTAACCTTATCGGTATTACCAATATCCGATGGATTTTTATCCATTGACAGCCCTAGTCAGCAGGACCAAACTAAGTCTATTATATTATTTCTACGACTAAACTAAGTCTATTATATTATTTCTAGGATTATATAGTAGTTTCTACTTTGTTTTCCAGTAGAAAAATAAGTCAAGGATTTGAGCAATACATATACTTATATATGCGCGTTCGCTCAATTTTGGAAATTGGCAGCGATTCAGCAGCTGGGACCACTAAACAGCTCGAATTTGAAAATTCTCTTGAATACACCTAATTTACTTGTTGCTCCAACTTGATTTACTGTAATTTCGGAAACTATCGTTTTACTATTTTACTATGTTGTGAACTTACTAGTCTTACTGTTTTGCAACTGTATCACTTGCTGGACATTTAGTAGGCATGTCAATGGATAACGGAATGACTTCTCTATCATGCGAAACTTTACTCTAGATGCATCTTGACAGAGACATCGGAGTTGTTATTCTTTGAGTGAATGGGTCATTTGACCAAAAACGTGTCTCTTCGGGTTGAAATGGACGTGTAACGATTTGGTTTGGGTGAAATGGACGGATGCCACATGGTTCCAATTTAGACATTTGTACCCCTGCGTCGTTTCAATTTAGATCTATCTCTTCCCTAATTTTCTTCTTCTATCACAAACAACATTCTTCCTCCTCCTCCATCTTCATCAGCAGAAAACCAACACCACCATGATTAAATATTATCTCCACCACCATCAGCATCCCGTTCTCCACCATCACAAACACCACCAACAACATCATCAACACCACCACCGTAAAAACCAACAACATATCATCTCCACCACTAGAAACAACAAACTCACCATCAAAAGACACCACCACCGCCATCAACGACATCACCGTATTCCTTCATCATCCCCACCACTAAAAACTCCAACAACACCATCGTCGAAAACGGCAACAATTTCGATTTTTTTTTTTTTTTTTTTGAAATACCCTAATTAAATTGAGGTTAATTTCATAAATTGATTGAAGCTAATTAAAAAAAAATGGGTTTTGTTTTCTGTCAATCTCACAAGATGAGTAAGTTTCCTAAACCCAATTTGATAAATCCCTAAATTTTTTTTTTGATGCATTTGAATGAAAGTTTCATATACCTTGTGTTATTACTGGATGAAACTGGTTTCGTCTTGTGTTTCCACAGGATGAGCCTAGTTTCATCATCTGTTGCTACTAGTTGAATTTGTTGTACATATCAATTTCTATTGGATGAAATTGGTTTCATCTTGAGTTTTCACAGGATGAGCTTGGTTTCATCATTTGTTGTTACTAGATGAACGTTTTATACATCTTCCTGTTTTAGATTGGACTGATTTTAGTTTCATCCAATTTTTATACTAGGATGAAATTGGTTTCATCCTGTTTTATATTCGGTTAAATATGGTTCCACCCATTTTTAACTACGATGAAACTGGTTTCATCTTGTTTTAGATTGGGTTGAATTTGATTTCATCCATGTTTAAAGTAGGATGCAACTGGTTTCATCTATACTAGTTTACTCTGTTTTTTTGCTCTGGGTTTATTGGGTTTGGTTTGAATTGGTGTTTGGTTGAGATAATTTTAGCTGGGGGGTGGTGGTGATGGTGGTGATGGTGGTGGTGGTCTGATGTTGCTAAGAAGATGTGAAATTAAGGGTTTTACAGGCATGCAATGGTGGTGATTTGAGCGAGATTGCAATGGTGGATTTGAGAAGAAAAGTCACGGACATGTTGAAACAGAGAACTCTGTTTTTTTTTTCTGTACTCTGTTTTTTTTCTCTCCAATTATTGTATGGAATATCTACGTACTCTGTTTTATGTTATTCCGTTTTTTGTTCTTGTAAATTTTAGTAGATTTGAGCTGAAATACACGTACATGTTGAAGGAGATTACTCTGTTTTTTGTTGAGATTCAAGAGTACTAGGTTTTTTTCCAACCTTTACTAACCCAATAAACATTTGAAAAAGATAGGGACATATTGGTCTATTCCAAATAATTAATAAAACATATTCGGTGAAATATCCAAATTGGCTATTTAAACAGTATTTTTTCTATTACATGTTCTGTCCATATAAACAGTATCTAAACCTAGAAATCTATTTCTCCCAGGAATTCTTGCTTTTGGTCTTTTTGACCAATTTTGTGTTACTCTTTTCCATCATGGACGAAAGTAACTAACCTCTCATGTTATTATAGAAACGATATGCTAGCTGCTGGTTTTTTGTTACAGTTAGGTACAATTTGCATGCCATGTAAATGATTTTAATGTGAAGATGAGAAGACGATCTGAACCTATAAATTGATTCATGAGGATATTTTGTATATAGTTATTCAAAATTTCATTAGAAAATTTTGTTTAGTTTTTAGTTTAACAAAAAAACAATGTCAAAAGGTGAGATGATGGCGGAAACTGAAAAGGAAATTTGCTGCTTTAATTAGAGAAATCTGGAAATCTGGAAAAGTTTCTTAGATAAAATTCAATTAGTTAACAAAAGGCGTAAAAAAATATATCTTTCATATGGTTTATATGGTTTTTATACTTAACTATCTACACCAGAAGCTGAGGGAGGAAACTACAAACGGTTACCTATCCAAAGATTAACATATGGCAGATATTTTGCAACTCTTACATGTACATTGTCCTTCGTCACATGAAAAATGTTTCATAGGTTTAACGATCAGAGTTTGGCTGACATTCTACATATCAATTACGTACCATTTTTGGTTGATGATATTTCTGCATGAGACATCTCATTGTTTGCAGCTCCAAGTAAACCAAATCAAATTTGTTCTTCTCGTTATCTAAGTAGTCAAGTCTACGTAGTTTACCGTGTTTTATCTTGTACCTTAGTAATGTGGATCCAACACCCCTTTTATATATATATATATATAGCTAAAAGCAAGTTCGGCCAATAAAAACCATTTAGGTGCTGAAATTGAACTCAACTAACTAAAAATATAAGATCAGATGAATATATGGTTGCCAACTGGCGATTTGAGAAAATTATCCAATATTCAGCAAACGGCAATTGGGGGATATAGAAATTAATTGGGGGATATGAATTACTTCCCCCAACCCATGGTATGCTAAGGGGTGACTTTTTTGGGCGAAAATACTAAAATACCCTTCCCACAAAATAAAAATCAAAAACTTAAAATCAAAAAACAAAATCATATCCCCCATTTTCATCTCCACTTCTTATTAATCTTATTTATGGGTGGAGCTTTGAAACCCAAATATTTCCCATTCCCTTCCAAATTCTAAACTCTCCCCACTCTATATCAAATTCTCTTCTCCTCACTTTGGAAACCAATTTTCTTTTATTCGGAAGTGATGAAGATCATGCTGAAAGTGATGATGACCATGCCGGAATTGATGAAGACCATGCCGGTATCATGATACCGGATAGTCTTCATATCAACCTAACCATGCCACAGTGGACCGATTAATACCGAAAAAATTCAAAACGGAAGTGATGAAGACCATGCCGGAATTGATGAAGACCATATGCCGGAACATGATACCGGGATGCTCGAGAATTTCCTATCAATGCCGGTAGTCAAGTGAAAAAGAAAATCAACATTCTGGATACTTTTCATCCTGTTCCGGCATAGAATTTAAGCAAAATACTATGCCGGAACATGTACCGCATGCTCGAAAACTAGATTACCATGCGGATTTTGTTCAAAACCAGAAAAAAAATCAACATTCTGAAGATCAAAACCAGAAAAGTATCCATTTTCAACTAGAAAACTAGATTACAATCATCTTCCATTTTCAAAAAAAAGAAATTCCTCTCAAATATTTGTTTCCCTCCTTCTACTCTCACCCAAACACAAATAAAAATACACACTAATCTATCCCCCAAATACTTATGATTTTTACTAATTATTATTAACCACTAAACCTAATTAGTGAGGGGTAAATTAGGAATTAAAAAATAATTACATAAGGGGTGACCAAGAATTGCTATTGGGACTCCTATTTTGTCTTGTAGCTATATCCCCCAATTGTGGGTTCATATTCAGCTCATAATATCCTCTCTACTAATTAAAGAATGATTAATTGGGGGATATGAAAAATAATTGGGGATATAACTACAAGATAAAATAGGAGTCCTAATAGCAATTCTGGGTCACCCCTTATGTAATTATTTTTTTAATTCCTAATTTACCCCTCACTAATTAGGTTTAGTGGTTAATAATAATTAGTAAAAATCTTAAGTATTTGGGGGATAGATTAGTGTGTATTTTTATTTGTGTTTGGGTGAGAGTAGAGGAGGGGAAAAAACATTTGAGAGGAATTTCTTTTTTTGAAAATGGAAGATGATTGTGATGAGAGAATTACCGTTAATAAGAGGTTGAAAAATTGATTTTTTTTCTTTGAATCCACCATTGTTGCAGCTGAAAAAGCTTGGTGCCGGCATGGTATTCAACCAAAAACCCATGCGGGAAATTGTTGGAAATGTTCATAAATTGTTTGCCACTATCCGGGGGGGTTTGATCTTCAGAATGTTGAGTTTTTTCTGGTTTTGATCTTCAGAATGTCGATTTTTTTCTGGTTTTGAACAGGTACCGGCATGGTAATCTAGTTTTCGAGCATGCCGGTACATGTTCGGCATAGTATTTTGCTTAAATTTCTATGCCTAACAGGATAAAAAGTATCCAATGTTGATTTTTTTTTCACTTGACTACCTAGCATTGATAGGAAATTCTCGAGCATGCCGGTATCATGTTCGAAGATATGGTCTTCATCAATTCCGATGGTCCTCATCACTTCGTTTGAATTTTTCCGGTATTAATCGGTCCACCGCCGGCATGGTCGGTTGATATGAAGACCATGCTTTTAGGTATTGTTTTCCCAAGCATAGCATGTTGTTTATTTTATATGCCGGGAAAACAATACCGGCATGGTCTTCATATCAACTGTCCATGCCTTCAAGCGGTGGGACTGATTAAAACCGAAAAAATTCAAAAGCGAGTGATGATGACCATGCCGGAATTGATGAAGACCATATCTTAACATGGTACCGGCATGGTCTTCATCAATTACGCATGGTCATCATCACTTTCAAGATGATCTTCATCACTTCCGAATAAAAAAAATTGGTTTCCAAAGTTAGGAGAAGAGAATTTGATAGAGAGTGGGGAAAGTTTAGAATTTGAAAGGGAATGGGAAATATTTGGGTTTCAAAGCTCCACCCCTAAATAAGATTAATAAGAAGTGGAGATGGAAATGGGGGATATGATTTTGTTTTTTGATTTTAAGTTTTGATTTTTATTTTGTGGGAAGGGTATTTTAGTATTTTCATAACCAATGGTCATCCCTTAGCCGAAATCATGGGTTGGGGGAAGTAATTCATATCCCCCAATTAATTTCCATATCCCCAATTGATTGTTCTAATTAAATGAATTATGATTTGCTAGCGATTGCAGTAATTAATGATTTTAGGTAGAAGAAGTGTACTACTCTTAAAAGTAAGAGCTTACTGACAACAAGTCACAACAATGGATCTCGATTCTCGTCCGCCACAACATGTAATTAGATTTCACTATTATTAAAAGTATCAAAAGACCTGCGCTTGTCAATGACACGAGTATGTCAAGATGCATCTAGAATAAAGTTTCAGATGAACAGAGTATGGTTGACCTCTATCATCTGAAACTTTATTCTAGATGCATCTTGACATACTCATGTCCTCATTGAAACAATATGCTAGCTGGATTTTTGTTACAGTGCCATGTAAATGATTTTAATGGGAGGATGAGAAGACTAGTTAGTTTTACATGCTTTCTTAACCTATAAATTTATTCATGAGGATGTTTTTGTATTGAAAAGTATTAGAATCATTTTTTAGTAAAACCGAAAATTGTTTTAGCGACCAAAGAAATAATGTTAAAAGTTGAGATGTTGAAGATCTTAAAGGAATTGAGTTAATCTGAAGCACATCGCGCTGAAAGTCCTTGAACACGATAGTCATGTTAAATATCTCCATCCCAGACACAGCATGCACCAGATTATCTATCTCGATATCATTCAGTATGACAACGGTGAAAGGCATGTGTTCGAGTTGAACTATACAAGAAAACATGAAGACAAAGATGGCCCGCAAGGTATGGATTTCCTTGAGGATCATCTCGCCGTAGTAACCATCTTTCTTCTCAATCGTGCTACTTGAACAGCTTAATAACAGCTGCTTGACCGCTAATGTTGGCGTGGCAGTGATTTGGCGGAGAGGGAACAACTCTTTCTTTACATGTCACACAAATGAAAAGAAAAAGAATAAAAATCAGTTAGCCTTATGATTTATCGACTAATGACGAATAGAAAAAACTAACATACTTCTCTCTCTCTTTCTCTTTTGTTCATCTTCACAAAATTACAGGAAAACAGGATTGTGAATCCCAGATTAATCTTCGAGAAGCAGAATTATTATTTAAGGATCATAATAAACAAACAATTAGGTTTAAAATTGGAAAAGAAAATGAAGTTTTAATTTGACTCGAATTGGCCGTCCCTCTTTTTTTCCATCTCTTTCTCTGTTAATGGATCAAATCTTATGAGCAATTAATAATTCTAATCAGTCAATCTTTAATTTAATCAGAAGCTTCACAAAAAGTTTCTTCGTATCGATTTTGATTTTTGTAGACGCAATACTATCTCAAATAAGATGAATAAGTTACTATGTTGCCATTAATGGTGGGCAACCATAAATTGTGATGAAAGTGAAAACAAATCAAAAGATGAAAGCAGGCTGGCTTCTTCGTGTTGTCAGACTTGATTATCTCATCGTATGAAAAAAATTCATTCAACGTTAGATAAACTAAATTAGATATGTTCCTTGAAAAATTGTACGTATGATGATCGTGATTGCACACAGTGCCGATTGACGAAATAGAAAATGAGAAAACTACTAGTAATAACTTATTTTTTTACTTATTATCGTATTTTCGTTTTTTCTTTTTATTTTTAAAGTGACGTAGCAAATTCACAAACATTCTCTTTCCGACATGTCAGAATCGCTGGTATTCAGCTGTTATTATGGGGGCTATATAGCATTTTCGCTTTCCTCTCAACCATATGTTTTTTATGTGAGGACATGAAGACTAGCAAAACTATCACTCAACTAAATAGGGAAATGATACACTCACTCATCGCGTACTGGAGTTACTCCCAATCGGCAACCCAACGGCCCTGAAAAGCAAGGATGCTAATGGGGTACCAATTTATTTGGGGGTGTACAATGCAAATGATGTTTTATCTTATTAGCATTTGGTACTCCCCAAGCAAAACCAGCCCCCCTATTAGTAATCTTGCTGAGAAGCATTCTTAACTCGGGATCATAAATGGGTGAATGTGGGGCCCAAGGATTATTAGACGCGGATATTCATCGGAGTGAAAACCAGTAAAGCTATCATTTCCGATCTTAGTTAGCAATTCGGCGAATTTTTTTCCGAATTATTCGCGAATTGATCCTTCCCGTAAAAAAGCGGCGCACTTTTCCAACTCCGAATACAAAACGGGTCTTCTAAAAATTAAAAGAATTAAATGCGAATCTGCCGGATTTTCTAATATCCGTGCATCATTATTCACTGTGGGACCAGCAAGAGGATAGCTCAGTTTCTGTTTACTGTTAAAACAAAACAATTAATTACATTCTCTCTCATCCATCAGTACAGTCACAGGCAGTAAATCCGTTTGTTTTGACCGCATGCCCCATGAGATATAGTTGTCCCACACTCTTTTAAAAATTTAAAAATGATAAAAATGTGGTCATTATCAACTCATTTCCCTCGCTTAACCTTAATTAAGTTAATATTCAGTGATCTAGTATCAATAATAGTGACTTATATTATAGGGGGATTTTGCGTTTCCCCCCGAATAAAGATAGCTAATTTGCATTACCCCCTAGAGATTCATAATAGGCAAAACCCCTTTAACTTGGATGTGCCGTAACTGAGCAGTTTCTTACAGCACGTGCAGTTCACGTGCGTGTCAGAAAAAAATATCTAAATATTAAAACCCAAAATTACCCTTTAAAAGATCAACGGTTTATACTAGATTTGGGCTTAGATTTGTTACACGTACCCTAATCTCACCTGACTGACTGGATAAGAGGCGGGAGATAAACGATTATCTTCTCTTTCACAGAGAGAGACAGGAGAGAAACCGTTCGTTCGAGAGAGACAGGGAGAGAAACCCTTTTCTCTTGATTCAACCCTTTGTTTCGCAAATCTTAATCAGAGAAAGAGATAGAGAAGAAGATCAAGGAAAGAACAGCGGGTTTTGAAGAAGGATTTGGACATGCAATTCCCTAAAAAGTTGTAAGTTTTTTTCTTTCGATTCTCGATTCTGTGTTAGGGTTTAGTCGATTCTGTGTTAGGGTTTGTTCTTTGGGTTGATAATAATGGTTATGATTATGATATATCTCGCCTTGATTATTTTCTCATTTTTTGTCGGTTTGATTACTTTAGGTTTTATTATCGATTTTGGTTAGGGTTTGTTTGATTTTGAGTTTTTTTGTTACTTGGGTAGTTAATAATGGTTATGATCATGATAGATTCAAAGTTATTTTCAACTTTTGTTGTTACTCGTTTTTTTAAAAAAAATTAGGATTCAATTTTTTCCTTTTTACTTTATTGATTTTGTGCTTCTATTATGATTAGTATACTTTCAATTGATGTATAGTTAGTTATTGGAAATATAAAATCATTCTTTTTGATGTTATTGTTTTGATAATGAAACTGAAAATTTTAATTTTATGTTTGTGTTTGTTTGTAGTGTTAGTAAGGATTATGGTTTGAAAGATCTGGTGATTCATTATGGTGGACGATGGCCACCTGACCAACCAATTGGGGGTTTGCACTTCTTCGACTATATGAATGGCCGTGAATTTCGTTATAAGAATTTTGATGGTGACTGTTTGAATATGATAGATCTTATTGCTGGTATGGGAGACAGGTTGAATGGTCTGGGAGGGGTGATTACTTTTCAATATTTGGATGGTGGTTTTTTATTGGACATAGATGATGAACCGGACTTGCCGAGGTTTTGACCGATTCGGATCAAGAAGAAGGCATTCCTGAAGTACATTTGTTTATGATTCATGCTGATCCTATTAGTCAAGATGTGGGGGTAGGTGTTCAGCCTTATTGTGACGGACCAGAGAATTTTGCTTCTAGCGGGTCGGATTACAGATCGCTTGGCAAGCTCCGATTCTCTAATACGCCCCTAAAGTGAAAATTTCGTTTAATCCTGCACACTGTAGAAATCTCATTAGTCTCAAGGTCGTAATTCTATGAGCATATGTCCCATACCATAATACTCATAAAATTCGACAAGGGTTCCAATTCAAAAAACTAAGAGACGGCCGGTTGCCTAAAATTAAAGTTGTCCAGTTGCCCAAATGGTAGACGGCCAATTGCCAAAACTAACACGGGCCAATTGCCCAAACAGACGACCAGTGGCCAATGTCAACACGGGCCGATTTCCCAAAATGGCAGACGGCCAGTTGCCACTACTAATAACTCCTATGGCCAGTTGCCACCACTAATAATTCTCATGGCCGCTTGCCACCACTAATAATTCTCATGGCGATTGCCACCACTAAGATTTCCATGGCCAGTTGCCACTACTAATAACTCCCATGGCCAGTTGCCACCACTAATAATTCTCATGGCCAGTTGCCACCACTAATCATTCTCATGGCCAGTTGCCACCACTAAGATTTCCATGGCCAGTTGCCACTACTAATAACACCCATGGCCAGTTGCCACCACTAATAATTCTCATGGCCAGTTGCCACCACTAATAATTCTCATGGCCAGTTGCCACCACTAAGATTTACAAGGCCAGTTGCCACTATTTTACTGATACGCCATCGGCCAGTTGTCAATGGTGAAGGATTGCAATCATCTCCGAATATGTGGTATGAACTGCCAAAGCAAAGAACCAAGACTTACAAGATGATATGAACAACCTTACAGGTTTGTCTTGAACCGCATAAGCGGCCGCTCACGTACCTCTCCGTTACTCGTAGGGATCAAGCACGACCGTAGTTCGCCATTTTAGTTTAGATAGTATGAATTGCCTTTGGAAGCAACAACTATCTCTTTTTAGGTGATATAAACTACTCTATTTAAGTAGCAATCATCCCTTGCAGCAGACAATATGAACTGCTTGCCATAACAGTAACTATCTCCAACATTAACTAGTGCGGACATTATGAACTACTAATCCCGACTTGTATCGTTGAATACACACCCAAATTCCTGCGCCATAATTTCCACCGCAAGGCTTCCCGAAACCCCCTCGCATCGCAATAATTTGTATTCTACAAAATATTATGCATTTAGCACTCATTTCACCATGCATACGGATAATCAATAATATGTATTGGGAATTTGTAAGAACAAGTAGAATGCAAATCAACTCCTAGCAATTATACCCAATTTGACAATATCATACATAAATTTTTCAATAAATACCGAATCGGCTCATTCGGTAACCGTTTTCCTAGAATGATTTGATATATAACAAAAGTGTAATGTAAGCGTGTAAATGGGACTCACTGGTCACCCCTAAATTTTAATTATGGAACTTAAAGGAACCATGAGGTTCAATTGTCTAATATCAAAGGGTATACACCCACCCAGAAAGATGCTAAAAATATAGCAAACAATATGTTGCTTCATTTTCCTATTTCCATACCCTCCAATATAAGAATGGAAATGCATCTAAAGAAATATCATCAGGCTACAAAAACTATCTATACATTTCAGGCCAACAACAAGGATAAAGTAGCTCCCAAAAATCCAATCAAAATCCCAAATATCCTAAGTTCTGGCCACCAGGAAATGAAGCACTTATATACACACAAAAGTATGAAAATATTGTTTGCATAATTCTACAACTCATAGGAATAAGATATCGTAGCACCTTACTAGTAAATGTACAATAACACATACTATAAATAACAATTCTAAACATATATGACAATCTTTGTGCACCGTCAGCACACCCATTCAAAAATTAATAGATTGAAATTTATACCACATAACAAGACGAGAACGTTAGACTAAGAGATCAGTCTAACAAGTACTATGCCAATCTCAAGAATGCCACAAAGGCATGAGCATGATCCTATGTAATTCCCATCTGTATTAGCATTCTACAATGTAATTTAAACTTAATTTTGTATGGTAGAAATCCGAAGATACGTAACAACAATAAAATAATTTCCCAATCACCAACTCAAATGAAATTAAGAATCTAGCTATAGAAATAGTATAGCTTGTACCCACCCAGGTCATTTCCTTTAAAAGATCAATTAAGTTCAAATACAATCACGCCCTTGAGCAAGTGTTGCGCGGGACAAATAATATTCCAAAATGTTGACAAGTACATGCGACATAGATTTATTTAAGGAGATCACAACATGTGAAAGGATACGAAACTCACACGAAGCAAACAGAGTGAAAATGATACCGTATTGGATAGCATGATCACACCAAACACAATACCGATGAGAAAAATTGGTGGTCATGTTTACCATCCTATTCATTTTTTGCATAGCTCTAGCACAAATGCTTAACTGGGTACGAATAGCACTCTCGACCGAAAGCTACGAACAATGTACCTTTCACAATGATAATCAAAGAAATGAAATCTCAAAATTATTCGTTCACAATTAGAACAACCGCTGCTAAATTAAAGAGTTTCACTTGTATTTATATGTGAAGCGGGGTGAGTACCTATATATTACAATAAAGAACGCAATAACTAAGATGTAAGACCACTAGGTATAATTCAAGCTATTACTGGCCTCACATAACAATTGGGACATAAATATTTAATGGAGACAGTTTTCATGGTTCACAACCGTTACTTCAATCATAGACCTAGACACAATGACTCATTGATTGAATCTTAATGAGAAATTCACCACATGTTCATGACCATGCCAAAGATAATTTGCATAACTTTTAAATGGAAATAGCAGTCGCTTTAGTGACGACTGATTTTATATATTCAAACGAAACTGAATTCCTACCGGCAAGACTATAGAAAATCCTCTACTTGGTGTACCTACCATAATCCATTTCCTTTGAAATTTTTATAGATCAAACATAACAAATATGGGTTCCTCATATCCAAAAATCAGACAATTTCAAGTAGTCTAGGTACCTCATTTTAACCTCAAAACTTCTGCCGGCGCTGTACAAATTCTGTAGTATGGTTCCCTGTGATGCAGCGGTTTCTGCCACTTTCGCACGTCCGATCATCCTGAAATTTTAGTCGAGTCTTCCTGACATATTGAAGAATAACATATCCAAAAATCACCGAGTTCCAACTGCTGGATTTCATTTTATGGTACCAAATGTTCATATGTTATGCAAACTGAGATTATTCTTTGAGTTACCGTGTGTTTGCTTCTCTTTGCTTGAATTCAAAATTGCAATCACAGCAAGTTAATCTTCTTACCAAAATCAAACTTCAACCCTTGAACAATTCTTAATTTTTCTCCCAACTCTCTCTCTCTCTCGGCAGTTACTTTTTTTTTTAGAGAGAAAAACTTTAGGGTGGCTGATTTTTCCTTTACCCTAATGAAATCATCAAGTTTCTCCCAAGTATAAATGAGTCATATGCAAAATTTAAGAATAAAACAGGTGAAAGTGGGAATGAGAATCTCAGTAAGTTTTCATCAAGATATTCTTTTCCAAAAAAGGGAAGAGAAGAGATGATAACCAGCCCCCCCTTCTCTTATCTTAATATGCAGCATTACCTAACTGCATCTGGCACTCTCTATTTGACACATGTTCGGCATGCGTGCAAAATTATAAGGGCACCTAAGTTTTTGATATAAGGCAGGTTTCTACATCTAGACACAACATTTTATTTTTGAGGCAACCAAAAAGTGATAAAAGCACTTGAGTATTAGAGTTTCAACAATTCTAGGTACGTAATTTGTCTAATGGACTCAGTTAAATCCGAGAAAACGGTTCGGTATGTCACACCATTAACCACTTAAAAAGAACTTTGTCCCCAAAGTTCAAAATAAAGCTTAGGAGTAAGAAGGATTACCTATAGTCGCATTGCAGTAATAATGCTGATGAGTCCCAACCTCAGTCCCGAATGAACCGGAACCGCTCTGATACCAACTAGACGGACTGCAGAATTTTGCTTCCAGCGGTCGGATTACATGAGATCGCTTGGCAAGCTCCGATTCTCTAATATGCCCCTAAAGTGAAAATTTCGTTTAATCCTGCACACTGTAGAAATCTCATTAGTCTCAAGGTCGTAATTCTATGAGCATATGTCCCATACCATAATACTCATAAAATTCGACAAGGGTTCCAATTCAAAAAACTAAGAGACGGCCGGTTGCCTAAAATTAAAGTTGTCCAGTTGCCCAAATGGTAGACGGCCAATTGCCAAAACTAACACGGGCCAATTGCCCAAACAGACGACCAGTTGCCAATGTCAACACGGGCCGATTTCCCAAAATGGCAGACGGCCAGTTGCCACTACTAATAACTCCCATGGCCAGTTGCCACCACTAATAATTCTCATGGCCAGTTGCCACCACTAATAATTCTCATGGCCGATTTACCACCACTAAGATTTTCATGGCCGCCTGCCACTACTAATAACTCCCATGGCCGCTTGCCACCACTAATAATTCTCATGGCCGCTTGCCACCACTAATCATTCTCATGGCGATTGCCACCACTAAGATTTCCATGGCCACTATTGCCACTACTAATAACACCCATGGCCGCTGCCACCACTAATAATTCTCATGGCCGCTTGCCACCACTAATAATTCTCATGGCCGATTTGCCACCACTAAGATTTTCATGGCCGTTGCCACTATTTTATCGATACGCCATCGGCCGCCTGCCAATGGTGAAGGATTGCAATCATCTCCGAATATGTGGTATGAATCGCCAAAGCAAAGAACTAAAGACTTACAGATGATATGAACAACCTTACAGGTTTGTGCTGAACCGCATAGCGGCTGCCTACGTACCCTCTCCGTTACTCGTAGGGATCAAGCACGACCGTAGTTCGCCATTTTAGTTTAGATAGTATGAATTGCCTTTGGAAGCAACAACTATCTCTTTTTAGGTGATATAAACTACTCTATTTAAGTAGCAATCATCCCTTGCAGCAGACAATATGAACTGCTTGCCATAACAGTAACTATCTCCAACATTAACTAGTGCGGACATTATGAACTACTAATCCTGACTTGTATCGTTGAATACACACCCAAATTCCCTGCGCCATAATTTCCACTGCAAGGCTTCCCGAAACCCTGCCATCGCAATAATTTGTATTCTACAAAATATTATGCATTTAGCACTCATTTCACCATGCATACGGATAATCAATAATATGTATTGGGAATTTGTAAGAACAAGTAGAATGCAAATCAACTCCTAGCAATTATACCCAATTTGACAATATCATACATAAATTTTTCAATAAATACCGAATCGGCTCATTCTAACCGTTTTCCTAGAATGATTTGATATATAACAAAAGTGTAATGTAAGCGTGTAAATGGGACTCACTGGTCACCCCTAAATTTTAATTATGGAACTTAAAGGAACCATGAGGTTCAATTGTCTAATATCAAAGGGTATACACCCACCCGTAAAAGATGCTAAAAATATAGCAAACAATATGTTGCTTCATTTTCCTATTTCCATACCCTCCAATATAAGAATGGAAATGCATCTAAAGAAATATCATCAGGCTACAAAAACTATCTATACATTTCAGGCCAACAACAAGGATAAAGTAGCTCCCAAAAATCCAATCAAAATCCCACATATCCTAAGTTCTGGCCACCAGGAAATGAAGCACTTATATACACACAAAAGTATGAAAATATTGTTTGCATAATTCTACAACTCATAGGAATGAGATATCGTAGCACCTTACTAGTAAATGTACAATAACACATACTATAAATAACAATTCTAAACATATATGACAATCTTTGTGCACCGTCAGCACACCCATTCAAAAATTAATAGATTGAAATTTATACCACATAACAAGACGAGAACGTTAGACTAAGAGATCAGTCTAACAAGTACTATGCCAATCTCAAGAATGCCACAAAGGCATGAGCATGATCCTATGTAATTCCCATCTGTATTAGCATTCTACAATGTAATTTAAACTTAATTTTGTATGGTAGAAATCCGAAGATACGTAACAACAATAAAATAATTTCCCAATCACCAACTCAAATGAAATTAAGAATCTAGCTATAGAAATAGTATAGCTTGTACCCACCCAGTCATTTCCTTTAAAAGATCAATTAAGTTCAAATACAATCACGCCCTTGAGCAAGTGTTGCGCGGGACAAATAATATTCCAAAATGTTGACAAGTACATGCGACATAGATTTATTTAAGGGAGATCACAACATGTGAAAGGATACGAAACTCACACGAAGCAAACAGAGTGAAAATGATACCGTATTGGATAGCATGATCACACCAAACACAATACCGATGAGAAAAATTGGTGGTCATGTTTACCATCCTATTCATTTTTTGCATAGCTCTAGCACAAATGCTTAAATGGGTACGAATAGCACTCTCGACCGAAAGCTACGAACAATGTACCTTTCACAATGATAATCAAAGAAATGAAATCTCAAAATTATTCGTTCACAATTAGAACAACCGCTGCTAAATTAAAGAGTTTCACTTGTATTTATATGTGAAGCGGGGTGAGTACCTATATATTACAATAAAGAACGCAATAACTAAGATGTAAGACCACTAGGTATAATTCAAGCTATTACTGGCCTCACATAACAATTGGGACATAAATATTTAATGGAGACAGTTTTCATGGTTCACAACCAGTTACTTCAATCATAGACCTAGACACAATGACTCATTGATTGAATCTTAATGAGAAATTCACCACATGTTCATGACCATGCCAAAGATAATTTGCATAACTTTTAAATGGAAATAGCAATCGCTTTAGTGACGACTGATTTTATATATTCAAACGAAACTGAATTCCTACCGGCAAGACTATAGAAAATCCTCTACTTGGTGTACCTACCATAATCCATTTCCTTTGAAATTTTTATAGATCAAACATAACAAATATGGGTTCCTCATATCCAAAAATCAGACAATTTCAAGTAGTCTAGGTACCTCATTTTAACCTCAAAACTTCTGCCGGCGCTGTACAAATTCTGTAGTATGCAGGGACGGAGCTATGTGCATCCTAGGGGTGGCCCCCGCCCCCCCTATTTTTTGATAATTCATTAAAGACCCCTTGGTATTCTTATTACTTGAAAGAAAAATCCCATAACAAGCCCCCCTTAAAATATGTATTTTATAAATTAGCCCCCTTGAAAAAATATTCTGGCTCCGTCCCTGGTAGTATGGTTCCCTGTGATGCAGCGGTTTCTGCCACTTTCGCACGTCCGATCATCCTGAAATTTTAGTCGAGTCTTCCTGACATATTGAAGAATAACATATCCAAAAATCACCGAGTTCCAACTGCTGGATTTCATTTTATGGTACCAAATGTTCATATGTTATGCAAACTGAGATTATTCTTTGAGTTACCGTGTGTTTGCTTCTCTTTGCTTGAATTCAAAATTGCAATCACAAAGAAGGTAATCTTCTTACCAAAATCAAACTTCAACCCTTTAAAAATTCTTAATTTTTCTCCCAACTCTCTCTCTCTCGGCAGTTACTTTTTTTTTTAGAGAGAAAAAACTTTAGGGTGGCTGATTTTTCCTTTACCCTAATGAAATCATCAAGTTTCTCCCAAGTATAAATGAGTCATATGCAAAATTTAAGAATAAAACAGGTGAAAGTGGGAATGAGAATCTCAGTAAGTTTTCATCAAGATATTCTTTTCCAAAAAGGGAAGAGAAGAGATGATAACCAGCCCCCCCTTCTCTTATCTTAATATGCAGCATTACCTAACTGCATCTGGCACTCTCTATTTGACACATGTTCGGCATGCGTGCAAAATTATAAGGGCACCTAAGTTTTTGAGATAAGGCAGGTTTCTACATCTAGACACAACATTTTATTTTTGAGGCAACCAAAAAGTGATAAAAGCACTTGAGTATTAGAGTTTCAACAATTCTAGGTACGTAATTTGTCTAATGGACTCAGTTAAATCCGAGAAAACGGTTCGGTATGTCACACTTATGTTCCGCGAGTGGTGTCTGAAGTTGATGTTGCTGGTCCCTCAACACAGTCTCAGAGGGAAGTACCAGTAACTGTTGATATTGATGACTATGATGATGTGGTACTCTCTGAGCATCCACATGAGCAAATGAGTCAGCAGCCACTTGAGCACACAAGTCTGCAGCCATATGAGCAGACAAGTCAGCAGCCACATGAGCAGATGAGTCAGCAACCACATGAGCAGACAAGTCAGCAACCACATGGGCAGATGAGTCAGCAGCCACTTGAGCAGACAAGTCAGCAACCACATGAGCAGATGAGTCAACAACCACATGAGCAGACAAGTCAGCCACCAGATACACCTAGTAGGATCTTCTTTGGTTCAAAGAAAGTGGCTTTTAAGAAACATACACCACAGAAAAGAGCTGCTATGGATGATAACAGTACAGCTGAACCTGCAAGTAAGAAGAAGACATTAGATGGTGATGAGTTGGATGAATTAAATGATGAAGGGTTTGATGAAGAAGAGTTAGATGTACTTCCTGAGTGCACTAATCTGGATTATCATGACATTGATGATTTACCAAATGAAGATGATTACCACAAAGAGTCATTCACTTAGTTCGAACAAAGAACTCGATGAAGAATCAGACCGTGAAACTGACTTAGATGAAGAAGAAGAGACAGCTGAGCCATATAGATATGGAGAATATAGGAAGGTTGCAGACAAGTATGATGATATGTATGCAGATAAAGAAAGTGAAGACCATATGCCATGGACATGTGAGACAGATGAACTTGCAATTGGTATGACTTGGCCAACTATGAAAGAGTACAAGGCATTTGTGACAAGGTTTTGTATAGCCAATACCATGGAAATTATAAAGACAAAGGATGACAAGGACAGATTAAGGTGCAGGTATAAAGACCCCAAATGTTCATTCAGACTTAATGGGAATCTGTAAGTGAACTTATACATATAATTTGTGCAGCCAATTATACATATGATTTATGCATAATACTGTGTTTTTAATTTATGTTGTTGTTAATGTGCAGCCAAAAAGATGGAAGCACAATCAAGGTCACTAAGTATGTGCATACACACACTTGTGTAAACAGATATATGTCTAAGAAGAACAAACTGGCCAATTCAACTTGGATTGCTTCAGTAATAGAACAAGATATAAGAAATGATGGTTATAATAGTTTGAAGCCAAGGAAGATAAAGGAAAAGATTATGGAGTTGCATGGAGTGCCTGTGAAGTATTGGGTGTGTTGGAAGGCTCTTGGCAAGGCACTAAGCAATGTGTATGGTTCATATGAAGATGGTTATAAGTTCTCACCAAGTGTGCAGGCAGATTGTGTCCAAGAATCCAAACAAGATTGGAGAGGTTATCATGTTGATGCTGATAATGACTTTAAAACATGTTGCCTTGCATTTGATTCATACCTGACAGGCTTCAAAGATGGATGCAGACCTTTTGTTGGTTTTGATGGGAGCCATCTTAAAGGAAAATGTGGTGGTGTCATGCTCTCGTGATTGCACTTGATGGTAATAATGGTATGTACCCCTTGGCTATTTTCCTTTGTGATGTAGAGAACAAGGCCAATTGGATTTTATTTCTGGAAATCATTGCAGCAAGATTGCTTGCACATCCTATGCAATTGAATTTCATTTCAGACAGACAAAAGGGTCTTATACCAGCAATACAACATGTTTTTCCCACACTTAGACATAGGTTTTGCTTTAGACACATCTTTGATAACTTTAAGATGACACACAAAGGCAAACACATGAAAAGACTAGCTTGGGGAGCATCAAAATCTTACAGAGCTGTTGACCACAAGAAAGCAATGGATCAAATGGAGAAGGATAACAAGAGGGCACATGACTGGTTTAACGATGTACCGACACATACTTGGGCTAGGTCGACATTTGATTTGACTTCCAAATGTGAGCATGTAACAAATAACTTCACTGAAGCATTTAACAGTTGGATGCTAGATGTTAGGTGTCAGCCTTTGCACAGATTATTGGAAGGCTTCAATTTAAAGGTCATGGGATTGATGTTTGAAAGGAAGATGAAATGTCAACAGTGGGAGAGAGAGGGAAAGATATTGGTGCCAAGGGCAGAGAGAATTATGAATAATAGAATTTCCAAGAAGAATAGATACAAATTGTTTGGACAAAGTGAGTTTGAATGGTGTGTCCAGAGCCGAATGAGTGGAAGTAGGTGGGATGTTAGCTTAACTGAAAAATCATGCGAGTTATTGTGTTTGGGACATCACCGGCATTCCATGTGTCCATGCGATTCGAGAGGAATACATTTGAGGGTTGATCTGAATAGGTAATATTCTACTATTATGATTTCCTTTGTCTTTTTATTTGTTGCTTTTGTCAAAATTAACCTTTTGACATTCATTTCATTTTCGCAGATATGGTTGATGACTTGCATAAGGTTTCCATTATAAAAAGCTTATCTTTGGTAAGGTTAAGGCATGTGCAAGTGAAGAGAATTGGCTTGAGGTAACATTCTACCATCTCTTTACTATTTTTCAGGTTGAAAATGCTTGTGTTCTAATATATTTTTCTACGCAAAGATGAAATGAGGCCCAACAAACCTAAATACAAGAGAAAGGTTGGTAGACCACAAATCGAATAGGATTAGGTCCGACGTTGAAGGAAGACCAAACCACGAAAAAAGGCAAGAGAAGTCAGAGTGGTTGTGGTTCAAGTGACCACAATGTCAGAAGATGCCCTACAAAGAATGTACCATCTACAAGTGCTAGAGGAAGGGGCAGGGGCAGAGGTAGGGGCCAAGGAAGAGGCAGAGGCAATACTGAACCTGCTGGCAGTGGAGCAGGATCTTCACAAGGAATGGGAAGAGGCACGCCACCTGCTCAACAAAATGGAAGAGGTGCTGCTGGAGGAAGAGGTGCAGCTGCAACAAGACCTGTCCCTCCTCCTTATACAGGTATTGGTGGAGCTGGAAGAGCAGAGAATAACAGCAGAGAAATTTCCCACAAATGTAATGGATTTAGAGCCGATGGAATGAGGGAAGCTTTTAGACCCCCATCCCAGACCTTCAAACCAGCTTGGAGGCGTTAAGTGCATATACATGTTTGTGTGTGTGCTCTATTTTTTGATGTGCATGCAGGCAATATTTTGTACAGAGATTATACTCTGATCTAGCTTAGCATTGTGCAGGGCAGCTGCCATTTTTTGTACAGAGATGTTACTCTGTGAAGCCTATGTGTAGGGAAAACTATTTTAATACTCTGTTATGTGTAATGGACATATATGGTCTTTGTTAGGCTCGTAGATTATACTCGATCTAGCCACTTTACTTTCTTGTTTGGACATGATGCTACTTGATTTCATAAATTTGTTTATTACATTCCGTTTTACTTGTTACATAGAATTTCTTTTCTTCTTTCCAATGTCTAACTTGACTGAGCTTTGGAACGGATCACACAATTCACCAATACTTGAATTTTCACTAATCTGTTTTTGTTTCATGTTTCCTGCAGGACAATCTTTAGCCCAATGTGAGAGATTACACTAGTGGAAATCAGCAGTTTCGCGACCGACAAAGCAAGTCATTTAACTCGTATCTATGACTTGCTTTGTCGGTCGAAGAAAGGGTCGCTGTTTGAGCGTCTTTTTCAACTAGGACGTGTCTATGGGAGTCGTTGAAAATCTTATATCAACGACCGATGTCAACGGTCAAAAATTTATGACTGTCTTCAGCCAGTCATGGATATAAATCTTAATATATAAAAAAATAGATTGATTGGTCAGTATGGCCGATCGAATCTGACAAAGTCTGAAATTAACCAGAAATGAAATTCAAATTAGAATTCAAATTAGAATTCAAATGAAACTCAAATTAGAATTCAAATGAGAATCAAATGAAAACCAATTTCAAATCAAATAAAAATTAAACTTGAACACAAAAAATCACTCAATTTAACATTCATTGATTCATTGGTTTCAAATTACACAAAGATTAAAATTTGCAGTTCTGACCAGTGAATCTGTAGTTCTAGGATTCCATTACAAAATGATGAACTAAAAAACTTTGATTAAACAACAAAATTATAAACTTCGATGATGATGAAGAACGTATTCCTACTTCATAATGCGTACCGCACAGAAAAATCCATCAGCAAAATTGCAGAGAGGCAACAAGATGAATAACCAAAATAACTCAACAATTTTGTTCTTCCTACTAATAAACCAAAGAGGAAGAACCCTATTACAATCCCAACTAGAAGACGAAATAAAGCATGAGCTACAACAAAATTCATCCATGGAAACCACTGAATCATTATAGAACCGATACTTAAACACATGCAACAATCGGAGAAAAACTAAAGGAGGATAAAAAGTGCAAAGTTGTGAAGATTAGTACAAATTCCTCGGATCAGCTAAGCATATATTGTTAGCATGTTTGGTTTCATCTTCTAAATAAATATTACGATGAACAAAAACTAATATATGAGAGAACTAAGAGCAAGGTAGGGGTCTCTTTAGACAACTAACATCTCTTTTCAACATGATTAAGAGCTTCCTCGGAAACCCATGTTTTCATTCATTACCATATATAAGGATAAGATACGGTTATTGGTTCTTTGAATTTTACAAATACAAGCTCATCATGTGATACCACTGCACCACGGGATCAATTCAATTTCACACAATTCTAACAAAAGAAGTTTGAATTACTAGTGAAGCATGCAAACCAGTGGAATCAACAGGAAGAAAGTATAAAGCGCTCTATAAACTACTTTTGCACTCTATAAACTACTTCAATAAAATTTAGGATGAAGTAGTTTGGTGTCAATCCATCTCAGCTCATTTGGTAGTAAGTTATACACTATGACATAGACAAACTAAATTAAGAAAACAATTTCAGAACTTGCACTAAATTTGGTGTCAAACAAGCATAGGGACCCTAGAATTCACCAGCCACGTTACTAAGTTCTTTTTTGTTTATAATAGTACTAGTTCTAGAAAAATGACACTATATGATGTTCTTCGTAGGCATGCGTGTCTTAATAGAAATCAAGATTATATCATTTACTTAACCATATAATGCCTTCCTATTTCGAAATTATGGCAGGAAAGGTAATTGATTCATTGTAAATTAATTTAAGAGACAAGGTTTACCTTTCTGTAATTAGGTGCAACTGTTTACATGATTGCATATATGCCACAATCCACATTCAGGTAGTTTCCTGCCAACATCAAGAGTTGAATCAATGTTCAAATCTCCATGTACATAAAAAAGGTAAAAAAAAAATAAAGTAACTAAACAGGGAACTGAATAACAGTTTTTACCTCAGCATATTGATCCCAATACTCATCATTGGCCTGAGCATCTCCATTCCAATACTCATCATCTCCAACAGTTGTCGATTACACCTGACCAATTTAGATATGTAGCAAATTAGAAAAGGCCTACTGGATATCATGCCATGAGCTGAATTTGCTTGCCCATGTAGTAAGTTAGCAGTAGAATGAACAGATTAGTCGATGAAGGAAAGATACCTCATTTCAGATTCTTTAGGCTCACGAATCCTCACCTGAAAGATGAACGATAACATTTTAAAACTTAAGGTAACCCATGCAATCAACATAAGTATAGGAATACCACCTTTACTCGTATCTCGTGAATGGATTCTCTGAAAGCCTCGATCTGTGGAACCAAATTGCACTCGGCCAAAGATAAAATATAATTAGATCAAGATTTTCTCTTTTCGTGTGAAATAATATGCAAAAATAGTAAAAGAAGCACGACCATTTTTAGTTTACCCACCAAAATTTCTCGCTTAAATTTTAATAAGCACAACAGATATACAAGGTTTGAACAGATGAGGTTCAGCTACAAATCCAACATGGAACAACAAGCACCAAAGATTAAAAATACCCCACAAGGTCTGAGAACAGAGGAGGTTCATCTACAAACACCTGCAATTTGATAAGTATAAAGAACTACCACAAAAGAAAGAAACATAATTGAATCCTCCCTTCACACCATTGAGATGAAAATGAGATGGCAACATACCAAATTTGGAAAAATGATCAGGATCTAAGTGCGTAGCAGACTCACCTTGAACATCAGAGACCCCTACCGAATGAGATAATAAATCGTTTGGATCCACCACACCAGAAACAAGCAAATAGAAAGTAATGTATAACGCCATGTGCAAGAAAGACCAATAACATTTCTGATCATTTTCTAGAATGAGTAGGATGAAAATGGATCCATAATGCACAATTATGAGAGATACGAGTACCACTTCTGAAAGTTAATAAGTGGAACCTTATCCAATTAGCGTAAATTTAGAACCCGCATGTATGTATAGAGGAATACCCTAAGTTGGAAGTGAACTTGGCATCGAGAAGTACCAGCAGAAGCAACCATGAAGCTGAACCTTGTGAGCTGACAGAACCAAACCTTGTAATGCCAAACCTTAGGGTTAAGTATTGGCACCTTACTGATACAGGGAAGATAAGCTAATGAAAGAGACAGAGATGAATAGCCCTGATCTCCGTATCCCACCCACCCTACAAGGAATCAAACCAAAATTTAAGTTAGTGACAAACGGAAACAAAGTAAATCTCAAACTACCATCCTAGAATAATAAGTACAATTCACAATTACTTATGCATAATAGTTTCACGCTTTCAAGCACTGAAAAGGTAGCTAAATTCTTTTTTAAATTTGTTGAGACGTAGTCATACGAAGTGAAACAAACATTATGACAAAGATGAATTCAAAACGCTTGAAAAGCCAAGGTAACAAAGAAGATATTCACTATTATACTACTGACTATGATTGAACACTTAACTAAAGAAAGGTTCGTAAGTATATTCATTTACAAGAGATTTATCATGGAACAATCATGCTCATTTTGGGATGGCTGCAACAAAAATACAAGGAGGTGGTTTAAGAGACTACAGTTTTAGTGCAGAACAGATCCAGGCGAGCAACAAAAGTTAAAGCATTTTCAGTATTGCCACCTCCTTGTATCCTCCTTGATGTTAATTGCACAATTCAGGTGCAAGGTTCTTATAAGGAGAAAAAAAATGAAAACTTAACTAAACCATTTTGCAGGAATCCAATTCCTTTATAAACACAGTTCACTAACCTGTCGCGTAATAAGAACTCGTTTGCAGCTCTCCTTGTATGATTATTGATGCTATCTACACGATACAGGTGCAAGGTTCTGATAAGTAGACAAAAATGGGAAGCAACTTGTGCTTACTTTAAAAGAGCAGCAGTATTAAAGATATATAAATATGGTGAAATAGAAATCCAAATGCCACAACAAAACTAAATGCGAAAAAATGGGTTTCGGTCATTTCAAAAATTAATAATTCTATAAACTTACCCTAATTCAGATAGCTTCAGGTGAGCATCAGCTTAGTCAGCAAAGATGGCTTCATCGTCCTAAACACTGAAACGTCAATGAACTTTTTTATGGACTCTTCTAAATTATGGTTTTATAAATATGGCTGGAGCAACTCTTTCCCTCACTAGTCTTCCACTTAGAAGGCTAGCAATACATATGACTGAATCAAATATAACATATCCTGAAATTCATCCAGCAACAACTCCTATCAAAAAGCCACTTTCAGTTTCTTGCCATGGCATCTACGAATGACCCAACCGCTATCATAGAAAACAAAATGCAAACAACTAAACAGATTCAATTAAAACAATTCAAATTCAATTAAAACAACTAAACAGGGGACATCTAACCAGTGAGCTAAAAACAATCGATTGTGCGATGAAAATAAAAAGTAACGAAGTTTCTGTACCAAGTACCAACCATAGAAATAGATTCTTAGTGTGAGGGTTGACTTTTACTTCTCAGATTGAAGAAGACTTCAACCAAACAATTTGGAGATTCAATACAGCCTGCACATCATTAGTATCAAAATAAAAAAAAGCAAAACAATAATATAAACATGACTAATCTGACATTACTCTTAATAGATCAAAATGAAGTAAACTCACCCTGACGACTGCATCTCCGTCCAAATGACCCACAAAAATATAGATTTAACTAATTAATGCCCTATGAGAAAAGATTTCAAATTATTATGTCAATATATCAACATGAAATATTACAGGGGATGCTCATAAAAACAACACAGAATCTAATTTCACACTACTGCTCAATCAGAACCTGACATGGTCAAAAATAATCATAAGAACTAATAAAAAAGCTCTAATGTCAATTTTCTAGTCTAGCAATTTTCACATATATTTGCATCTAAATCTTATCTAAGCAATCAAATTTAATGCACTAAGAAAAGCACTTCAGAATCTAAAATCAGAACATAATCACCATTAAATCAAAATAAATAAGCTAAATATAAATCAAATCAGAACTAAGAACATAACCCTAAACCAAAAAATTACCACCCAAATCAAACAAAATCAGATATACCTGATGAAATTTCTGAACTTCAACTTAAGTTGTTCAGATCTACCTGAAATCAACCAATACAACAGTTGTGGTTAAACCCCATGAACAAAATCGACCAGTAAAAGAAAAGGAAAAAAAAATTGAATCCAAAACCCTAACTTGCCTGAGGAAGATATGAACTACAATTAAGCTCTTGAGATTACCTGAAATCCACCAATAAAACAATTATTGTTAACCCCATGAACAAAATCGACCAGTAGAGAAAAATAAGAAAAAACATTGAATCCAAAACTCTAACTTGCCTGAGGAAGATATCAACTACAACTAAGCTCTTGATATTTACCTGAAATCCACCAATACAACAATTATTGTTAAACCCCATGAACAAAATCGACCAATAAAAGAAAAAAAAATTGAATCCAAAACCCTAACTTGCCTGAGGAAGATATGAACTACAATTAAGCTCTTGAGATTTACCTGAAATCCAACAATAAAACAATTATTATGAAGAGAATCGACAAGTAAAAGAAAAGGAGGAGAAAAAGAAAACTTCAATCAAAAACCCTAACTAAATACCTGTACCTGGTGATTTTGAAAATTAAACCTAACTGCTCCTCGATTAAGATATGTAAAAGGTTAATCTCAGTGAGGGTTTGTGATTTAAGGGCTTAATTAGTCATCAATGGTTTAGTTCTGAGAGAGGAGAAGAAAATTTGGGTGGTTTTTTTTTTCTCTGTGAATGTCTCTGTGAATGAACTAATGAAGAGAGGGAGAGAGAAAGAGAGAGAGAGATCGTCAATAATAACGAGGTGGGAAATGGTGGGAAGTTAGATTTCACGTGTAAGAAAAGTACCACTGAATCAACTAGGTATAGCGGTCGTGGTGTGGGTTAATGAATCGGGGACATAGCCGTAATCAAAAATTTTATGGAACGACCGGTTTTAGCACTCTGGGATGTGCTCCGAAAATTTACCACATCAAGGACAGTCTTGACCGGTTCACGGTCTGATGACCGCCGATGAGGGTCAAGGATATGGGTCGTTTAACCCCCCCCTTTTCCACTAGTGTTATGACACTTTGAACACCCCTTTGCTTGATGTTGTCTAGGTGGTGGCAACCTCGTTGCTTCATCCAGCCATTGAAATTCACCACATATGAAGTTTTGACACCTCAAAAATCTTCTTTGTGGATTAGCTTGAGTATTTCCTTCCCAAACTCTTCTAATCCCATCACATTTTCTACATTTTGAGTATATAAATGGGCAATCTATAGCTGAATGTGTTGATTGAAAACATATTTGACAGGTGATTTCATTGGAAGCCTCATCTTCAATGCTTACCTGAAAAATCACAGTTTAAATTTGTAATACACCCTCACTGTAAATACTGTAATTTGCATTACCCCCTTTAATGGTGCAGATGCAGGAACTTACCTCACTGTCGAGACTTGAAGATCCACCTCCCATACTCGATCACTAATGTCTGCTAGTGTTCTTCCTTGCTTGTGATAAATCAGCTAACGGTCAAGTTAATAGAGCTTCAAGTTAATCGATCAAAAAAAAAATTCAGCTCCATTAAATAGAGCTTCGACAGAACAGAGAGGGAGGTGACCGTTGAACGGTCAAAAAAAATTGGGGCTAAGAGTGCACCACGTGTCAAGGGGTAAGTATGTCTTTTGACAATTTTAGATATTTTTTCTGACACGCACGTGAACCGCACGTCTTTGTAAGAAACTCGCTCGATTCAGCACATCCAAGTTAAAGGGGGTTTTGCCTATTATGAATCTCTAGGGGGTAATGCAAATTAGCTATCTTTATTCAGGGGAACGCAAAATCCCCCTATATTATATTTATGTATGCTGTTTTTTTTTGTGCCGCATTTCTATATGCGAAACTCATTATACAATGTTTTGAAAACCGGCCAGGACATCGAACCGAAAAAAATACTGGGTCAAGAGTCATTGATTCAACCAGTGATTTAACCCGGATTCACTGGGACATATACATAAAATATTATTTAGCTTAATTTTTTGTGTGACCACTTCTTATGCCGTTTGTGATCGTGAAGAAACTTGCAAACGCATCACGCATTAGTGGTAGGGAATGGGACGTGAGAGTTGGACATATATAAGATAAAAGTGACAGCGCATGTTACACTGTCAACTATTTACAATTTCTACCATTCAAACCCTCTAACCTCCATTTACGTTTAACATACATCATCGTGGTGATTTCCTCTATCACACTCACTGCCTCTCTTTCCCTAACTTAGCTATCAATACTAAATCTCCTTTGTATCGAATTACAGCATCGTTATAGCGGATGTAGATTGTAGATATGTTCTTGTATTACTATTTGTGATCGAAATTATAATTAATTTCTTGTTAAGTTCAATAGTTATCATTTGCATCAAAGAAAGGGAGAAAAAGTTATGTTTATTTGAAGATTAACCCCAACTAACGTTATCACCGAAAGTTCATCCAATTTTTATTTTGAAAAAGTTATGTTCGTGTTTGAATGTTGAAGATTGAGAAAGATTATCGACTCATTTAAATCCATCAAAAAAAAAAAAAAAATCGACTCATTGAACCGTTCAAGATACGCTGAATCACGGGTTGAAACGGTCGGGTCACCCGGTTCTCACAAAAGAAGCTGGGTCATAGATGAAACAGCCCGTAAAGGTGACCGAGTCACGGTTTTAATGGGCTGACCGGCTGGGCCGGGCCGGTTTTCAGAACATTGGCGTTATACGCGAATTTATACGAACCCGATTTATTCCCGCATCAAATATCTCCCATTCTCTCAAATCAGTATCGGCATTCTTCTAGGTTTAGGGTTTTGAATTTGTTTTTTTCTTCATCTTCTTCATCGTTCTTCATTCGTTCTTCGTCGGCGCTTAATCGTCGATTCAAAAATTTCTTCGTCGATTAACCTACCCGAATCATAACAATGCCTCCAAGAAAGAAATCAGATACCCAAGAATTGATTGGTGAACAAAATTTAAAACAAAGGCTTGCTTTGATTGCTCAAGAGCAAGAAGAAGAAGAAGAAGCGAACTCGGACAAATAACCTCTCAGAAACATGGCTTCTGTTAGAAGGAAATTGATTTTGAACTGTTTTATAATTGTTTGAATCGATTTATAGCATTGGGTTTGTGTTAGAATGGTTATAATCGCGAACCCTAACTCAAACAGTTGAGTTTCAGTGATTACCGACATTGATTTTAGTATGAATACAATGCCGGTATTGGATTAAAACATTCAATCTATAATGAAGACAATGCCGGTTTTGAGTTACGGTGTTGATTTTAGTATGAATACAATGTCAAGTTTTCAAACCCAGATTCACCTGAAACTGAATGTTCTGTACCGGCGTTGAAATTAGGTTGAACACTATGCCGGTAGTATGTTACGGCATTGGTTTACATTTATTCGGGTATGCCGGTATTGCTCATTTGGTATCCAGGAAACCCCTAGAAATTGTACGTTATCAGTACCGGCATTGAGTTTAGGTTGTATTGTGTGCTGGTACCCAGTTACGGCATGGAGTTGAATTTTTTCGTGTGTGCCGATAGTGCTCATTTTGTATCCAGGAACAGCCTAGGGAGTACCGGCACTGCCGAAAGTTGTTGTTCACTACCGGAACCGTATGCCGGCATGCTGTGTTTGCCAAATTACTATGCCGATTTTGGTCCCTGAATGGTTTGTTTTTCGTAAATCTGTGCCGATATTAAAACTGAATGTGAGTTGTCTTATATTCATTTCGTGTGTCTTTTGATATAGGGCTAAAGCCAAGGAAGCTAACAAAGGAAAAACTAAAGATGTTATCATTAGGAGAAGTTAGTTAATTAGTCTATGTCGGTATTTAGTTTTGGAAGGTACTGCTTCCTGTATCTTTTTCATGCAGTACCGGCATTGTAACCTTAGAAAATAACCATGCCGGTATCATATTCCGTAGAATATTCCTTGGTAGGTAAAAAGTAACTTTCGTACCGGCATAGTTTTTTGGATAAATACTATGCCAAATTAATTTTCAAATTGGGGGATATCGGGCTGCCGACAAGGCCATAATATGAATACTATGCCGGTATTGAGACTTCCGGCATTGTATTCTTCACACTACTATGCCGGCACCGAGCTTTTTCAGCAAAAAAAAATGGGGGGTTCAAAGAAAAAAATCAAATTTTCAACCTCCTAGCAGCTTTACCTGTGTGTTGGGGATGCTTATATGTTGTGCAAGTTTACTTTCTTGTGTATATAGGTTCTTCAAAAAAACTCTCCATGCTCGTAAAAATCATCATTCAAAGGTGTTGGCTCAACAAAGAGTTGCAATTGTGAGTTGTTGTCATGAGCTGAAGATTCAAGATTTGATCCTTGTTGTAGTTGAGCTAAAGATTCAGCAGCAGCAATTTTCTCTTCACAATCATCCTCCATTTTCCCCAAAAAAAGTTCCCTCTCAAATATTTTTTCCCTCCTTCTACTCTCGCCTCACTCAACCAAATACAAATAAGAACACACACTAATCTTTTATCGAATAATCTTAAAATTTTTCCTAATTATAATTAATCACTAATCTTAATTAGTGAGGGGTAAATTAGGTATTAAGTAAAATACTTAGATAAGGGTGACCCTGAATTGATATTTGGATCCCGTTTTTGTCCTTTTCTTATATCCTAATTAGTTTATACAGCCCTAATTGCGCGTTCTTTTATTTGCAAATATTATTATATTTTAATATGTTATCTTTTTATTTAAATAACCGGGAAATTCTTATAGGGCACGGATTTTCGGTTTTTGCCCATAGCCTCAAAAAAGCTTGGTACGGCTCTCTATGCACGCACAACACCTTTGGATGAGATCCATCCTCGGCTATACCCAATATCCCCCTCCCTCAGTCACCATTCTACTTCTCCACTGCACTAAGCCTCGGAAGTAACTATGTCCAAAACCAGTTGCCAAAACCAAGAGAAAAATAAAGATTTGCTAGCAATTGCATTAATTAATGTGCTTAGAGTAACCGCAGTGGGCGACTAAACCCATTTATTTGGTAAAAGAACCAGACGTAGCGGGACGGATCATCGATCAAATTCCAGACTAAACCCAAATTCCAGACTATATTTGGTCGGGGACCAAAGACTAAACCCAAATATAGTCGAGCGTTGATATAATGTTCGCCCCATAACCAGGCGAACTTAAAGTTTACGCCCCACACCAGGCGGGGATAAAGTTTACGCCCCGTTTTTTTTTCTTTTTTTTTTTTATTTTCGCCCCACACCAGGCGCACATTATATCAACGCCCCATTTTTTTTAGACGGGCAAACATAAAGTTTACGCCCCACACCAGGCGAACTTATAATTTACGCACCACCAAATTTAGTTTTCTACCGTTGTGTCACAACACGGACTAAGCCTAAAATTTGGTCTTTTTTTCCCTCTTTGGTCTTTGGTTATATCGCACCACTGCAGTTGGTCTTAGGTAAAAGAACAGTTGTACGTGTACTTCTCTTAAAAAGGAGTACGATTTATTGACAAGTCACGACAATGAATCTCGATTCTCGTCCGCCTATCCAACAGGCAACATGTGTGTCGTTGGCCAGTCTTGGATACTTTGAATCAAGGCAGTTCTTGGTTGGCGGGTTTTTATATTGACCTACCTACTCACACGAAAAAACAAACAAAAATTAAAAACCAAAATCCTAACTGATATTTCAGTAAATAGAAATGATAAATGAAGAGCAATTTATCCAAATTCACACTAAATGAAGAGCTATTTATCCAATTAGAAATGATAAAACGATATGCTAATTGTTGCTAGCTGGTTTTTTTGTCACAGATACGTGCAATTCGCATGGCATGTAAATGATTTTAGTGTGAGGATGAGAAGACTAGCTAGTTTTACAAACCTATAAATTCATTCATGAGAATGTTTTATTTGCTAGTTTTTAGTATAACAGAAAATTGTTTTAGCAACAAAAAAAAAATGTAAAAAAGGGAGATGATGGAGAAAGCTGAAAAAAAAATTTTACCGGTTTAAATTAGAGAAATATGGAAATCTGGAAAAACTTTCTTGAATGAAATTGTATAGTCCACAAAAGAATGAGAAATATATATATCTTTCGTACTATATTATTGTGGTATCGTCCATTACACCGGAAACTGAGCGAGGAAGCTACAAACTGTTGCCTATATATCCAAAGATTACCATATGGTACATTTTTTGCAACTCTTACATGTACATTGTACTTCACCACATGACATCAGCAAGCAAGGCAGCAACTCAATCTTTGGAAATCAAGACATCAACAATTTGTTATTCAAGATCACCGTCAAGTTCATCGATCACTAAAATTGTTACCACATCTCCAATGCCGAAACAACCCGATTCTTTCCGATTCAGACTATCACTGCTACTCATCAAGACACTATGGATACTAGTGCTACTCAAGACACTTTGGATACCGTTTGGATACTGTTAGTTGGGTCTTTGTTACCCTGATTGCTTTAGGCAATCAAAACTTAATAAACTCCAGTTCATGTTATTTACATGTTCTGATGAACATTGGGTTGGATTTGATCCAATCATTGCTTTGTGCTTTGACATATACTGGTTTTGTTTTCAAAACCAGATTGCCCTAGTTGTTTGTTCCTCTCCTTCGCGAGAGAGAAGAAGGTCTTTTGAAATTGTTTTTAGGTTTGAATGGATAGATATGATAGGCAGGAATTGGTGGAGATACTATAACTTGAATGATTTTAATGTAATCTTAAAAAATTCCTGTAAGGTTTCCGATTTCCTAAATCGGCTTTATCAATATATCTAATGAGGTTAGCCTCTTTTTCGAAAAAAAAAAAATACTTCACCACATGAAAAATGTTTCATAGGTTTAACAGACAGAGTCTGATTTACTATCCACATATTAATCAAGTACCATTTTAGGTTGATGATATTTTTGCATGAGAACATCTCGTTGTCTGCAGCTCGAAGAAAATTATACTCCCTCCGTCCCTAATTAGATGAGCTATTTGATTTTTAGTTTTGTCCACAAATAGATGAGCTATTTCACTAACCAAGAGGATATTTCTAAAACTACCCTTTTAATTGATTATTTTTTTATAAGAAATATGTATAATTTGATAGTCATGTTTATATTCGTTGCGTAGGTGTTTTAAAATGCTTTTCAACGGTATAAAGTTTATAAAAAACCGTGGTATAGTTTAAGAGATAAATCGTTTCTAAATTTTACTAATTATTGCCCATAAGGGTATAATTGTAAAAATACTTAAAATACTTCACTTTCCTCCTTGCCTTAAAATTTGTGCAAACTACAAGTAGCTTCATCTAATTAGGGACGGAGAGAGTATTAATTTTGTTCTTCTCTTTCTCCAAAGAGGCAAGTCAACTAAGTATATTATACTCCTCCGTACCACATATATATAGGCGGAGGGACCAATTCTCTTAGATTAAATTTTTTTTATTGATTTTATACATTTATATGCCTTTTCTTGTTTTACCCTTAATTATACGGTCGCGCTAGGGACATCGCTCTTTCCCCGCCACTTACTCGCAGGCTGAGGTGGTTAATTGACGTGTCGTAAAGAAAAAGTCCAAATGGTTTACACGTTGGCTTCTGGAGAGAGAAAATGAATGTGAATTTCTTTTTCTCGAAAACAAAACATAATTTCTGAAACAAATTACTAAATCATACAAACCCAAAATCAAGATGGTTCTCTTTTAATTCTTCGGTGAAATGAGCGGTGAAGAAGAATGTATTGGTGATGGTTATGATGATGATTGACCTTATTTTGGATCCTGAATTTACGGTACCTGAAGAAGAAGATAACAGTTGCAGAGAGGAAGGACAAGAAGAGAAAGATGATGATGATTCGATCAGTAACAGTAACAGACGATGATGAAACTGATGATGGGTTTGATTTACAGAATATCCTGATTCTTTCTCAAGTTTTGGAAATCAAATTGATTCTTTTTCACCAAATAATATAACATTTTCATCTTCTGAGTTCTGATAATAGTTTTTTTCAAAGGGGATGGTACATCAGTTCCTCCTCTTTTTCGATCTTCATTATCATTTTTTTTTTTTTTTTGCATTCTTTAATTTCATAATCAGTCGAGAATCGAGAGTAATCATATCCTAAAGTTCAATTTCATGTTTCTTTAATCAAAATAGCTGTAAAATTCAGAGATTTCAATGATAGGGTTTTAGAGTAACAACAATAAACCCGAATCTGAAAAATACAGAGCAAAATAAGATGGTTCTTTTCAAAAGGTTAAAATTTGGGTTAGCTCGAAGTGAACTTATAGGTAATCGGAGAATTAAGAGGAAGCCATGATCCCTATTATAAACTAAATCAATTCGCTGCCGCAAGAAAAATATGAGTCCAAATAACCTTTTTTAAACTATAATCCATCAACTCCGAACAATAGCCTGGATCTGCTTTGTGTTCTTTTTTCCTGTGGTTTTTTAAAGAAACGCAATAATAACATTTCTGAAACCGAAACCTATTATCAAGTTTTAATTTTTAACATCCATCAACTCCGAACAATTCGATTTTCTTACATAGTTTGAATCAGTATATCAATTTCATTTCATCTGAGAATCTGATCAGAACAAAAAAAAAAAATGAAGTCGAAGACTAAAGAGAGAGAGAGAGTCCCAGAGAGAATAAAGAGAAGAATTTTAAAAACGCTCAAATTCCAGTAAAAGCAATCACATGTATTTCAGTTTATCTCTCTCTCAAATCAGTGACGTGTAATGCTAAGAATCCACATCCCTTTGCCACGTCGATTTGCCACGTCAAAACGCGTGAAAGCAGCGAGGAAACAGCGCGTTTTCTAGCATTTCCCTTAATTATATTCCTAATGTTAGAGACATGTACTCAATGTGATGATTTCCAAGCAAATAAATAGGTTTAAAATAAGTAAAAAATTATTTTGAAATTTGGACTCCGCCTATATATTGGTACAAAGAAAAATGAAAATTCCGCCTATATAATAGGTACGGAGGGAGTATATAGGTATTTACCGTGTTTTATCCTGTAACCCCTTAACGTGGGTCCAACACGTCTTATTCAGATGCACTGTAAGTTCACTTTCGGACGACCAAAGATACATATACAACTAAAAGCAAGTTCGGCCAATAAAAACCATTTAGGTGATGAAATTGAACTCAACAACTAAAAAACCTCGTTTGATTGGGGGCCAGACCTTTTAATTGGGGGCCAAGTACTAGATGACAAAAAAGGTCACCCAATCCTAATTTGGGTCACCCCTTATAATTTTTTTTAAATGGCTAAAATGCCCCTAAGTGATTAGTATTAAGAATTAATTAACTTGATTAGTGTGGTAATTGTGTTTAGATAAAAATCTGATTTTAGGATAAAAATTTGTGGAGATTTTATTTTTGGGTTTTATGTGTTGAGAAGAAGAGGAGAAGTTTTTGAGTGGAAAAATTAGGGTTTTTGAAATGAGTGATTCAAGTGGAGGGAATGAGGGTGGTGAAGCTTTAAATAACAACCATGATTGTGTTGATGGTTATATTGTCTCAACTAATCATATGGATTGGATGTTTGATGAGGAGATGTTAATGGAGGAAGCCATGAATAATGGTGGAAATGAAGATCCTACTCCTCAAAATGAAGGAACCGATACTCCAAATGAAGAACCCGCACCTCAAAACAATCGGAGTAAACCTCGTATACTCTTGAAATTGTCCGAATGGTGCTCCAAGGGGTCGATTCATGCTCACCGTATAAGTCGTCGGTGTGAGAGTCGTTATAGTCGGGGTTGGATTAATTAACGACTCTTAAAGGTCGTCGTCGGTGAATTGGAATTACCGATGACGACTCAAACCTCGCAACTTTTCCAGGTTATGAAAAATCGTTAGGGCGTGTGATAAACACCGACGACTCTTTATGCTAGGTCAATAAGGGTCGTTAATTTTGTTTGTTTAGAGACAAACGACTCTAAACCCGAACTCTCGCAAAATAAAAAACTTAGAGTCGTCATATATGTATTCCTAGAAGGTGACGACCCTATCCCACCATTTCAACTTTTATGTAGAGTCGTTAGGTGTGTTATTTAAAATACTAACGACCCTTGAGCTGGATTATCATAACTTTTGATTTCATAGAATCATTTCATTGAATCATAAAAGGCATACATCTTTCATAGCGATACATTGAAGGAAATGAAATACAATAGATAACAACGGTGCACTTATACACCTAATCATAAATGGCGTAATTATACATGGTGCCTTCCAAGATAAAGTAGCAATTGTCGAACTCAAACTTTTTCCCACGAAGCTCCTCGTAATAGCCATACGCCTTCCTCAACTGAAAACGCAAACATACTCAGTTAGTATTGTTGAAAGCTTTGGATAAGTTTTACCTCTTGTTTAAATACTTACTCTCATAGCACCCGACATATTGGGCATGGCTTCCCTTACGGCCTTGATTTCTCTTTTGAAAACTTCACACTCGAAGAATATCTCCTTGAACCGTTCCTTGACGAGTTTCAAAGACCTTGAGTTGCAATTTCCGTCTAACGCCACAAAAACGATGAATACGCGGTTCCACCAAGCATCCGATGTTTGATCAATGTCTTTTCCTAGATCTTCAAAGTGGTTTGTGACTGTTTTCCAAGCTCTCACAATAGCACAATTCTCTTCCGAAGTGTAAGTACTAGTCATGGTGTTTCCTTTTCTTTTTCCTCTTGGATAATAAATGTATGAGAATGAATGTGAAGGTTTAGAATTATGGTTTGGGTGAAGAATGTGTGAGGTATGGGTCTCTATTTATAGAGATTAAGGACCCAACAAATCACTTTTTTGAATTTTTAACCGTTGCCCGACTCAACCACATTTGGTGAATTCAAAATTCACATTAACTGCTTTAAGGATCGTCATTATATATATTAACCAAGTGACGACTCTTGATGATAAAAAGAGTCGTCCATGTGTTTTGTTTATCGACCGACGACTCGTCAAAAGAGTCTCTCGTGTTATGTGACCTTTAGAGTCGTTAATATGTTGTTCTCCAAAAATGACGACTCATGCCAAAAATTCCTAATAATCTTTAGAGTCGTTACGTGTGTTTTTACAAATCATGACGACCCTTTATGAAATATAGTTATTGAACCAATATTTTAAGTCACTCATTTTATTGAATCCGAAAAAACATACATGTAGTTGAAATAAAATAGAAGTAAAACACATAAAATTGTTCAATACATCGCCCTAGGGATTCTCTACGAGTTTAATTATATAGGGCAAATTGCCATTCAACTTCCTCCAAGAGAGTGTAGCAGTCCTCGAGCAGAAACTCATGACCGTACCTTAATTCGTATTGGCTCCGACCCAAAGTATACTGGGAAAACAATTTTTTAAATAAGTTAGCGTTGTTGAATAATCATAACCAAATAATTAAATTTTGATGAGAGGCCTATTGATTCACAAACTTACTCTACTCATTCGGTCTTCGTTGGGCATAGCGTCCTTACGAGCTTTCAATTCGTTTCTTAGCAGTACGCATTCATTGTATAAATATGCGTACATTTCCCTTATTTGTGGGAGCGTCCTCCTGTAACGATTTCCGCTTAGTGCTTTGAATACCTTAAACACCCGTTTCCACCAAGCATTGGTGTTTTGATCATCCCCAAAGTAAGGCCCTCTTGTTGGGTCTTCGTTACTCGCCACCCATTGCGCTTCCTCAACGGAGTGCTTTGTGAGAGTGGTGTGTGCTCTGACAATAGCAACATCTTCTAGATTATTGAACGGAGTTGGAGCCATTTTTTAGTGTTTGAAAGTGATGGGTGACTGATTTAGGAAGATTGAAAGTGATGGGTGAATAAGTTTGGAAGAGATAGGTCTCTATTTATAGCAAAAATGTACCCAACGGCTAGTTTTTTTAATAAAAAAACGGTTACTCCGCAATAACTCGCTCTCCTACTAGTCAAAGTTACCGTTGATTTTCAAATTCTCTCCACTTAGTTCGTCTAGAGTCGTCAAGGGATATATATAAACAAAGAACGACCCAAGGTGAAAACTGGGCAGCCTGGTTTATATTTGGGAATGTAGAGTCGTCTGTGTATAAAGAGGGTCGTCATTTGTCGAGGAATGTGTCGTCGTTCTGCAAAAATAATGTTGACGACTGTTAGTGTCGTCAACCTGTAAATAGAGATGACGACATCGTTAGGGTCGTCATTTGTACATCTCGAAATTAACGACTGCTGAATGATATGTTTTTCTTTTCTATGTAGTTGGTTGTACGGGCGAGCTCTCAACCTGAACCCGTCTCTATTATCGGTCCGGATACCTCCCAACACTATATGACCGATTTGGTACGTTTACATAAACATTTGACAGTCTCCTGGATGTTTTCCAACTAAGAGTCGTCATCTCAGTTTACATAAACATTAACGACACTAACCATAAAAATTTGATGGTCTCCTGAATGTTTATATACTAAGAGTCGTGAAGCATATATACATACAAAGCAACGACTCTAGTTATACGCCTTAGAGTCGTCATCATTATAGTGTATAATGATGACGACTCTATAAGAAAACCCCCAACGGCTTTTTTTGTATACACTTTTTCCCATAAAAAAATAGCCGTTGGTAATTATTGTATATATAGAGGAACACTTCCAGGAGCAAATTCAATTGAAAACCACCTCAATAATGGCAAATCCTTCATCAACCCCCAATTCAATTGATAACATAATTAGAAGATGCAAGCGACCAACCAAATCAATATTGGCAATGGAAGAAGAGAAATGCAAAAAAAACATGCGACCTACTAAAAAACATGCGCCATATCCTACGAAGGAAGAAGAAGAGTTGCGCGAGGCCAAACGACGAGACCAAGAACAATCCCAACTCCGTGAAAGATTCAAGCAAGTCGAGGAAGAGACCGAATGGGTTAAAAATTATTACATTGTCAAGGATCTCCACGAAGAACATGAACGTGATAGTATATTTTGGAGCCGAGTTGGTTCGGGTCCTTTCGTTAATAACAACAACAAACTACGATATCCTTACTTGCCATCCCACATTAGTCATAGGACGATTCTTGTTATGAAATGGTGCACCAAGTACAACGAGTTTCTCGCGAGGCACAAAGGGGATAGGTGTCTTTGCTCAGCCGCATATACCAAATGGAGTGGAGAGCCTTTTTATCACATTAAAGCCGCCATGCTAGTTGAATCTCGCACTTAAACATCCACAACAAGTAATGTGTTCAAAGGAATATCCACCTTCTAATTAATATTTAATATGCTACAATTCCAAGTTTCCTTTCAATCGAGATTCAATTTATTTTAATGAACAAATCGTTATCTCGGTTTGTTAATGCAGTGACGACTATACCTAAGTCGTCATATGACTTATTTTGCAACAACCTGCTCTTGAGTCGTCAACACCTTTGATAACTTAGTTAACGACTCACGTTGTGATTTTCAAAAAATACGACCGTTGGGATTTTCTTCTATATAATACCACCCCATCCTCTAGAGAAAATAGCCCAAAACCATTCGTTTTTCCACCAAACTACGTAATCTTTCAATTGCAATGGCTGAATGGGAACCGTATGAAGATTTGTGTCTCGTTAAATCGTTTGCTAGTACCTTTTGTGAACGTCCAAATGAAATCTATTCAATGTTTTGGAAGAGAGTTAAGGAGTTCTTCTACGGGCGTACCGCGAATCCTAATAACCGAAAATGGAGAGACTTGGCATTTCGATTCAACTACATTAAAAGTGCAATGAGAGAGTATGTAAAAGTTAGAAATATGGTGTACGACCATCATCCACGAGCTCCTCTTAAGGAAAAAGTGAGTAATTCGTTAATATTTATACTTTCCTCATCCTTCAACGTTACTAACATATAACATTCCTCGTTTAATTTCAGCTGGAACGTTTCAATGGGTTATGGACAATACGTAATGGGGATACTAAGTTCATTCACCACAAAGAATATACAACGTTGTATCGTCGAGCGCGAAGGTTCATTGACGAACATTTGATGTGTCAAATTCAAGAATACCCATATTAACTTTCTCCTGGTTGTAACAGTCGTCAATATATCCCATATAAAAGCAACGACTCTGTATACCGTAAGATGTATTTTCCGGATTTAATACACATGTAACAGTCGTTAACTGCCATTTGATACCGGTAACGACTCTAGGCAGGGAAAATATGGTTCATCTCCTGGATGTTTTCTTACCTAGAGTCGTCATTAGTTTCCATATACTAAATAACGACTCTAGTCAGGGAAAATATGGTTCATCTCCTGGATGTTTTCTGACCTAGAGTCGTCATTAGTTTCCATATACTAACTAACGACTCTAGTCAGGGAAAATATGGTTCATCTCCTGGATGTTTTCTGACCTAGAGTCGTCATTAGTTTCCATATACTAAATAACGACTCTAGTCAGGGAAAATATGGTTCATCTCCTGGATGTTTTCTGACCTAGAGTCGTCATTAGTTTCCATATACTAAATAACGACTCTAGGCATAGGAAAAAAAAACATCAGTCTTCATTTCCCTCTGAGTCGTTAGACTTTTAATTGAAACACATAACGACTATGTGTATCACAAATAGAGTCGTTACACTGCTACAGACCATAGATAACGACCCTAACTCTATCACAAATGATATAATCTTGTCTGCATTAGAGTACTACATTATTCTAACAAACATACTAGTAAACATCCTTCTTAAAACAAAGTAGTATGAACAAACCAGCCAAACCAAACACATAAGTAGTTTCAACAAACACATAAGTTCAAGTTATAAAGTAACATATCAAGGAGACGGAGACGATAACATCTCCTTGAGTAAAGACCACCATCTCGACCTCGACCTCCTCCTTACTTCCCTGACCGGGAAACTTTCCGGCTTTTCTTAGGAGGAGGACCCTGAGTTTCACCGGCCCCTGGGGAACCACCATCTTCTCCGGTACCTTGTTCATCATGATGTTGGCTACTTTGCCCCTGTTCACCACCTTGTTGTGCTCGGCTACGTGTTTTCCGGGTCCTCTTACCTTCCTTGGCCAGCTCAAGAAACATCTTCTTTGCATTGGGATTTTCAATGTGCGTGCAACAATCAGCGTCTGAGACGTTGCTTCGCAGATCAATCACTTCCCTTTGTCACCCGAGCAACAAAAAGCCTTGACAAAAAGCTTCATTCGTTCCCTCTATATATATACATTAAAAAAACAATTCTAATGAACTGACGTATATTTGTATGTAAATGAATAACACAATTACACAAATAAATACTCACCACTAGTTTAAGAATGGTAGTATCATCTCTACCGTCAGCTTGAGAAGAAGATGTGGATGCTATCTGTTGGTCCTCCTACCCGTAACTCCGATCGATCCGTATTACCCTACCATGGGAGAAGCCTTCGTACCATTGATAGTAATCCGTTGTTGCCTCGTAACCTTTATCCACATGCACCCAAAATGTGATGTCTACGAGGCTAGAATGTCTATTATTCCAATGCTTGACATCAGTTGCGGTTCGAAACCACTTTTATTTCAGCCTTGCCGGCCTCACATTTGTTCAAATTGTGCTTGAACGGAGGTACATCGTCTTCATCGGGTGAATCTTGAACAAACCCAAGTTGACGCATGATTCTCAAAGGATTGTACATTGAAAAACCGTTGGGGTGAAACAAAGGGCCATGGTAATACACGACATCTTCCACTGCGCCAACTCTAGCATCCTTGTAAGGACTAAAGATTACCTCTTCCGCCGTGATGTTGTCAAGTTTTTTACGCATTTCTATCAAGGCATCAGTTTGTTCCCTATCCTGAGAACCGGAGTACACCCAACGGGTTCCCCGTTGGACTACCCGGGCTCCAATTTGAGTTGATTTTCACATCTTCATTGTCTTTGAACAGTGAGGGGAAATGATCATAAATCCACACCTATTTTAAACAATCAAATAAACATAAAAATATATCGAAGGAAAAAAACATACTAAAAGAAGACAACTTTCATCAATCCAAATACCTGGATTAGAGCCAAATTCCCATTAATTTGAGAAGTTCGTTCGCGAGATCCCTGGGAAAGCTGACCATTTAGATGTGCAACTATGGCAGTCCCCCAAGAGTACTTGTTCACATCTTCTAAGGGGTCCAAAAGCTGAAGAAGGTTGGCGCTCACCCTGTTACCTTTGCTGTCGGGAAATACAACCGATGCAAGGACGTACAACAAATAAGCCGCCGCCGCATAACGACATTCCATATCGTAGAGACCTCCTTTTTTTTCCTTCTCTGCATACCGAAACATCCGCCTAATGTCCACAAGCTTGAACTCTTTCTTCGGGTACTTAGCTCCCAAGACAAAAAGCCCATCAGTCTTCTCTTTATCCCAGCCAAACAAGTTCTTGGTCCATGTATAAATTTCATCCCAACTAGGCCTTCTCTTGAAATTCTCACTTGGTTGATTTACCTTCGACTGCACCCCTAATATCCGTTTCCGCATCATCGGAGTCAATGCCATCTCGCCAAAAGGAAGTTGGAATGTGTCGACTTCAGCGTAATACCTTTCACGAAACTAGATACTTTGCGACCTTGTCATACGCAATCACAGAGTTCAAAACGGCATTGTACAAACCAGAGTTTTCAACATATTCTTTAACCCTTGCACATTCACCTTCTAGCGGCCACAACTCCATTTTCTTAAAAGAAGATTGGTGCCTGAAGAGACGTGCGACATTCTTATGATCCTGCAAAAAATAAACAAATAAGTATTAAAAAACATATTAGAAAAGTAATATCAACAAACTAATCATATAGCAAGCAAAGTTGGGATTCTTACGATTGTCTCATAGATGGTATGAGCCCACGATCTAGCATATCCAAATAGAACTTTGCCCCCATCTCTAGGTTCTCCTCTTGGTTTACCATTTCGAAGAGGCTCCAACATCAAACGATTAGCGGGAACGTGTCTCGCGCTGGGTGCAATATCAGTTCCATCCTTCTTAACCCTCTTTAACGGCTTCGTCTTTGCATCCTGTTCTTCAGCTTCTACATCTTGTTTACCATCATCCTCTTCATCATCCTTACCACCACCATCATCCCCTTCATCCTCTTCCTCCTCATGACCACCATTATTACCTCCATCCCCTTCCTGCTCATCATCATCACCATTACCATCATCAGAATCATCACCACTAACATTACCTTCATCATCATTGTCACTCTCTACATCCTCTTCACCTCATACGGGAGGATCTTCTTGTATCTCCTCTTGTTGGATTTCTTCTTCTTCACCACTACTGCTAGCGGAAATAACATGTGAGTCCGATTCTGATGAATCCGACAACTCATCACCTTTGTCTCTTGGTTCGGTGATAGAAAATGATACCTCACTCGGCTTCTTACCGCGTAATGGACCAGCAAGTAAGAATTTATCATGGCGTGGAGGTTTGGAAGGTGGAGTTATCGTCATTGGAACCTTGCCTTTGGTTCTGCATTTGGTTTCGAAACAAAAAAACAAAAAATAACCCAACAAGATATCAACTTTATGGTTATCAGATCAAGAGTCGTCAATACGATAATCTAAAACACAACCGACCCTCGAAGCATTATTGTGACGACTCAAAGTAATATGATGACGACCCTGTCAAATAACAAAGGGTTGTCAAAAAGACAATAACGATCCTACGATTTGTGTTGACGACTCTAGGGCACATACCTAAGTGACGACTCAAGGGGAAATGAGATGACGACACTATCAATATTTGGAACAGAGGGCTGTTCGAGTTCCATCTGGGGTCGTTAACAAATAAAAAAGGGTCGGCAAACGAGAGTCGTCATCTGCAACCTAAAAGATTAACGACTCTATTCTAAGGCAAAAAATGTTGAAGTAGCAGAAAAAGGGTCGTCACCTTCAACCTAATAGGCTAACGATTTTTCATAAAATAAACATGCAAATGAAAAGTCGTTAGGGGTATCCACTACTATACTAACGACCCATTAACTGAAACCGCAAAATTTCAGTTACCAGACTCAAATTCGCAATCAAAACACAACAAAAAAACGCATAGAAGGTGGCTTTAACTTCACATACCTTCTAATTGGACCCATATCTTCTTTGGGTTTCGATTTTTGGGGTTTTGGGGTTCTTCCCACGATTACCTTTCCTTTGACGGCGTCGAGGAGATTGGGGATTTGACGTTCTTTGCGAGCGGTCTGTTTTGTACGCGCCATGTTTGAAGAAGAAGGTAATCGTCGATTATCTTCTAACATCGACGATGAATCGGTCGAAGAAAAAAAATCGTTTGGGGTCGTTAATGGTGGTTGTGGAGAGGAAGAGGAGAGGAAGAGGAGAAGAAGAAGAGAAGAAGAAAAAAAGAAACTGATTTTTTTGTTTAGTTTAGGGTATATGAATTGGGGGCCTAATTATGATTTCAAATTAGTGTTAACTGGTGTTAACTGATTTTTAAGATTTGTGTTTAGTAAAGGGCAAAACAGTCTTTTCAATATCGGATTAATACGCCCCTCAAAAATTTGGGGTGGAAATAAAATATCATGGCCCCCAATTAAAATGTCTGGCCCCCAATCAATCGAGGCTAAAAAATACAAGATCAGATGAATATATGGTTGCCAACTGCCTATTTGACAAAATTATGCAATATTCAGCTCATAATAATATTGCACTCTACTAAACGAATTATGAAAAATTGCACTAAGAAGTAAGAGCATCTCCAACGGTAAGTAGGTGCAAAAAATCCTATGTGACTTTTTAATTTAGTCTCTTTATTTATGGGGTCTAAACATAGAGTAAATATATGACCTCATATTTAAGAGCTTCTCCAATGGTATATGTGGATGTTTCCTATGTGGCATCACTTTTAAGACATCCTCTAGGTATAAAATCCTAAATATTAGGAGAAAATAAATTTTATCTCCAACCCATAGAATGTTGTATCCTTCTTTTGCTTATTTGTAGGTGAATAATTGGTTAAAATTAATTCCATTTTTGTTTTTAATGATTTTTATTAATAAAAGTGTGACTAGGATGAGAAAACATCCTCTAAGTGAATGTCTAAAACTAGAGGTTCACTTAGAGGATGTCTAACTTTTTTTTTGCCACATCATCCTCATATCAATGGGTTGGAGATGATTTTTTTATAAAAATGGTTGTGTATCCGATGTGGATGAAGACTTTTTCTTTCACACACATTCTATTGGAGAACCTCTAAAAAACCATCTCCAACAGTAGAGAATCTTTTAAGAAAAATAGTGTAAAATATGACGTGGAGGTGCAGCCGGAGGTGTAGATAACACTTTCTTGAACACCTTCATATTTAGTAATTGGTCCCTCCTAGTTTATAGGACCCTACTGTTGGAGATGGATTTATGCCAAACGAGGGTGTAAAATCCTATGTGTCAATAAAAAAAAAACAAGATTCACCCTCCCATGGAGATGCTCTAAGAAGAATATATGTCAAAAATAAAGAGAAAAATTATGATTTACTAGCGATTGCAGTAATTAATGTTTTTAGGTCAAAGAACAGCTATGTACTTCTCTTAAAAAAAGAGTACGACTTATAGACAAGTCAAAACAATGGATCTCAGTAAGATTTCACTATTTTTATGAGTATCCAATGCGTGTTGTTGGCCAGTCTTGTATACTTCGAGTCAAGGAAGTTCTTGGTGGCGTTTTTTATTGATCGTCCTGTCATTGTTGTCGAGGTTTTTATATTAACCACCTACTCACACGACAAAACAAACAAAAAGCGAAAATCCTAACTGATATTTCATTAAATTAGAATAATCGTTAACAGTGTTAGAAATGATAAATGAAGAGCTGTTTACTCTAGCATACCATTTTCATGAACACATATGATTTTTTCCTACTTGAAATAACAAGATCAGAATTAAAAAGTACTAAAAAATGCCTCAAGAACATCCTCGAAAAAAGGAAGATCAAAATACTAAGAAGAACCGAGAATAGACTGATTTATGGGTACATGATTCATAGAGCAACTTCGGGGAATATTTTCTTGCTTGGAAAGATTTTCGTCGCGTAAGAGCAACCACAGTGCTCGACTAAAACCAAATTTTTAGTCAAAAACACAGACACTATCGAGTGGAGTAAAGACTAAATACTAGACTAAAACTAAAAACCAAACCATATTTGATCTTTGGTTTAGTTATAGTCTGGCATAATTTGACACTACGCCTGATTGGGGCGTTGCTGTAATTTGCATTTGGTAATGAGACGTAAATTTAATGTACGCCTGATTGAAACGCAACTTTAAACTCCGCCCGGTGGGACGTAATTAATATTTGCGCCTGATACCAAGCGGCACCTTAATATTGCGCCTCATTCAGGCGTAGTCACAAGTTACGTCTGACCGGGCGTGATTTTAAAGTCCGCCTGTAGTCAGGCGCAATTATTAATACCGCCTGTTGAATGCATGGGGCGCAATTATAAGTAACACCTGTTACTACATGGGGCGCATTTATAAGTACCACCTGTTACTACATTGTCTAAATCCGAAACCCTAACAAGCTTGAGAAAGCATTGAGGCCCATAATCAGCCCATTAGTCGTCTTGGTGGATTTGTTCCCGTGACAACTGACAACCTACCTCTGGGTATCATATTAATAGAATTGCATTTTGGAGGAAGTGATTTTGTTCCGGCCAACCAAAAGCACTCTACATGAATTGGACTTATAATTCCACCTGCCTTGTGGGTTTGGTGTGTATTCGTTGAATGTTTCATAGTAGTATTGCGCCTCATTCAGGCGGAGTCCCCAAGTTGCGCCACATCAGGCGTATGTAGTATTTGCGTCCCATTCAGGCGTATTTTGTATTTGCGCCCCGTCAGGCGTAGTTCTGGATTACGTCTCTCCACGGGGCGGTTTTACAAATTACGTTCCACACCAAACGCAATTTTAGACTCCGTCCAACATCGGGCGTAAGTTAAAGTTGCGTCCAACTCAAACGCAGTTAACAACTACGCCCCATATCAGACGAACCATTCTAACTCCGCTCCACCAAATTTACTCCTCCAACGTAGTGTCTCACCACGGACTAAAACCATATCTTTAACTTTTTTTGGTTTTTAGTCTTTAGTTTTACTCGTCCCCACTCAGCTTGCTCTAAGGCCTTTGATTGCTTTGCTCCAGTCATTTTGTTCTCGCCTACCCCCAACACGTGTGTAGATGTAGAAAATCCTACCTCTACATCCAAAGGTAACGTAACACATACACCAAGAAGCAAAACAATCAAGAGAAGTAATAGAACAAGAGATGTACGTGGTTCGGCATGATTACCTACGTCCACGGGTTTAAAAGAGGATGTTATTGCTCGATTCAAGGTTACAAGAAGGGTGTCTCTCTTTCTCAATGCTATGAGTATGCTCTCTTTCCTCTCTTTTTACTTGAGTTCTTCCTCTCTACATGGTCTCTATTTATAGTTACAAGTGATGATACATCAGCACTACGATGTTAGGCCTGGCGTAGCTTCCTCGATGCTCCTCTCGGGTGATCAGTCGATGTCTCAACCGATGTTCTTATTTGTTCGGGTCGGGACGTCAAGCCGAGTGATGCCTTCTTCTGCCATCTCGTCACCCGATGTCGCCCATTTGGTGGGGACGATCGATGTCGCCCTTAGGATCCTTGGCCGAGTCTTCTTTGACCGAGCTCTTCTTATCTTCTCACCAACACGTCAGGCGCATTTATTGCTCCGGTGCCGATGTCCATCGCATCACAGCTTTTCCCTTTTTTCGTCGACTTTCTGCTCCTCTTTCTCGCGCCCGCATTCGGAGATGCGATCCGGTACTCTAGATGCATGTTTGCTCTGCACGTCATGGCTTATGATCGTTCCACCTGTCCCTGTGGATTATTTACACCTACATTTATGCCCCTTCTTTCACTCGTGTAGTCAACACGTGGGGAAGAATAACCGCCTCGTCTTCCCACGTCCTCGGTCATGCCGGTTTTCACGCATGCTGTTCCCCACTCGCTTCAGTTACTTCAACCGGTTCACCCTCTCTGCCGGTTACCACGGGAGGGGTTTATAAATCCAGCGCTTAAACCTAGTTTCCCTCTTATTTCCTTCTCTGCAACTTCATTCCCTTTTTTCCATCTTCTCTGCATCTTCATCTTTCTCCGCAACTTCATTCTTCCTCCATCCTCTTTTCGCCGCTGCTGGCTAACTCCTCAACAAACTTCTTCCCTTCCTTCTCCGTTACCCGTCGTCTTCTCCGTCTCCGTTGCCGCTGCAATCTCCGGTTCCGGTCGTGTTTTCGCTTCTTCTGCCGTATTTCTTATTAGTTTGCATGGCATCTTCAACTCCTCAAATGACGGAAAGAAGGTGTGTGAGTTATGTGTTTTCCGACGACGACGGCGTATCGCTTGATTCTCTCGTTTCGTCGTAGAGAGCCCTTCCAAGTATGATTATCGTGCTCTAGATTCTATCTTTCCTGATAACCCGTCTTCGTTTTCTTGTAGGGCTGACAAGAGGACTGTTAAGGACTTAACAGACGAGCAATATGTTCAACAACTGAAAGATGAGTTCGGTCTTCACGGGTATGATGTCAGGCTCTTGTCAGGCCAGAGTGGCGTTCTGAGGAAGGAGGATGTTTTGAGATTTCCCCATTCGGGCCGAGGCGACCGTAGTCACCAGGGTCGGCTAGAGCTCGGGCTGCGTTTCCCTTTATACGATCCTAGTCGCCCGTTCCTATACGAGGCCCTCTCTAAGATCCGTCCGTGCCGTGCCTTGGCCCAATGGAATGGTAACACTTTCCGTATCCCCGTCCGAGGAGTGGGAGAAGCGTAGTCGAGGCGAGTGCGCTCCTACTACTTGGTCTACCTTCGATCCTTCTCAAGCGGGTGACTATACTCCGCGCGAGCCTTCGCCGATAATTATCGGAGCGGGACCACTACTAATGGCGATCTCGCCGGGTTTGTCGCCAGCCCTCACCGTCATAAGACTCTTCCCGAGGGAGTCGGGAGACTTCTTTTGGATGAGGACCCCGAGGGAAAGAGTTCCAACAAGCACGCCCGTCATACCAATGATACGGCTTGGGACCGGGTTCCGCTAGCCATTTCCTACCCTCTTTTGAGTGGCAAGCTCCTCCTCCGGCCGAATTTTATCCTTTTCCGGGTAGTCAACGTTGATCGGGTCGCATTTCTGTTTCTCTAGTTTGGTTGATCGGCTTAGGAGACTTACGGGGTAGTATTTTGTTTTGGTGGTGTTTTTCGGACTAAGTCCCGGGTACTCCTTTCCGAGGTTTTCGTTCATCGGAAGAGGGATAGGATTGCGGAGCCGAGGAGGATACAGGAAGGTAACAAATATACTTATTGTTTTTTATTTAACGTACATGTACGTGCCCCTATTTGTTGCCTTGCATGGATCCGACGTCGGCCGATACGCGGAAGTTGAAGGTTGACAAGGCCGCCGGTACCTCGGCGAAGGATGGTGAGGATCCCGATGATCGACTACCTTTGTCACATTTCTGGGAGGTCGCCTCTTAAATTGTCTGACGATTCGTCTGCCTTTGTAGGTGGGAAGCCTAAGGGTAGGGGTAAAGAACCTAAGGAGGATGTGCCTGCCCCGGAGAAGGATGTGCCCCAGGAAGTGACCGTGAAGGGATTGTGCTTGCCGATGGCACTTGTGTATGTTGTGTCGATGGTGATGATGAAGAAGATCTTTTTGACGATGAGGACGATGCTCTTGGTAAGGAGGGGGAGTTGGTTCGAAGCGGGAAATCGGGTGGTGGTGGGGGGCGGTTTGATTGACCGTGATGTGGAGAATGTCATTGTCGATGGTCAACCGTCGAAGACTTTCCCTACCGTGGTTCCTAATCCCGATGGCGGTACCTCCTTCACTATCTCGGCCCCGTGTGCAACTCGCTTGGGGCGCTCATCTCTCCCGATTTCGCCTCTTTGTCCGATGAAGAGAAGGTCAATGTCGTCTCGTTGTATGAGGCCGGCCTGAAAAGTACCTTCGATCTCCTGGTGAGTTGAACTGTTCGGGCGTTGCGTTTTTGTACTTGTTTAGGGCTGACTATGTTGGTATTGTTTTTAGGATGTCAACCGCACGCTATTGAGTGCTGCCATCCAACGCCGGGAGGCCATCGAGAGGGAGAATCTTCGTCTCTTGCTGCAGCAGGAGCGTGAACGGTCTCGAGGGCTGGAGAAGGAGTTGGCCAAAACCCAAGGTATGCGTTTTTCTTTTCGCAGCTAGTTGTGATTGATCTTGTAGTGCCAATATCCTAAGTTTAGTACTCCCTGCTTAGCCGAATCTTCTATTGCGGTGGCCGACGCTGCCACAAGGTGTCGTCTGTTGAAGAGGGAAGCGAACATAGAACGAGATCATGTCTCGAACTTACAACAGAGAATAGTCAATAAGGATGCCAAAATTGATCGTCTAGAAACCGATATTGAAGATCTTCAATCCAAACTTTATCGGTACGAGACGTTTGAGTATGTTCCCGAGGAAATAGATAATTTGAGGGCGGACTTAGCTCACTTCCAAGGTATAGCGGCCGAGAAAACATCATTAGCCGATAACCTAGAAGATCAATGTGGTCGGCTAAGACTTCAGGTTCGGGATCTGCATGCAGATCGCCTCCGGATCTTGGGGGAGAGAGACGCTACCGAGAAGCGTGGCCAGAGGCTCTTGAGAAGCTTAAGGAATTCGTAAAGGTTTCTGATGAGTTGGATTGGGTGCGTGCTCAATTGTCGGGTTTGCAGGCTGCCCACTCTCGACAGAGGGAGGAATGGAGTGATCACAAGAAGTATTGCCCCACTAATGAGTTTAATGAACAACGATACCTAGAACTTTCTTCGAAGGTGTCTGCCCTCGAGTGTAGCCTGTCTGAGTCCGAGGAGTCGATTAGAATAATTGCCCCTTTGTTAGAAGGTGGTGTGCCTTGTGTCGTGCCTTCCATGTTGTTATCTTGTTGCTGTTGTTGTGTGACTGACCGTTCTTGTTGTCTTGGCAGCCGAAGCGGAAGAAAGTGGCCTCGTTGGAGGAGGAGAACATTCGTTTGAAGGGGAAGGAGGCTCATCTCGCTCGATCGAGTGGCCACCGCCAAGCGGCGTCGGAGCGCGGCTTAGCGCGGGATCTTGCTGCCGAAAGCGAAGTTCGGTGAGGAGCTCGTCTCGCAGTTAAAGCTGGTGTGAAGGCGGTGCTTGATAAGAAGCGAGCCGATCTTTGCCGCCAAGAAGGCTGTCTGGGTTCTACTTCCTCCAAAGAGTGATCATGTCTTTTGTAGCGCTGCGTCATTGTCTTGCCCTTTTCCTCGGGTTGTAATTCGTTTGAACACTTTGTTAACTTCTTGCATAACTTGTTATGGGGTGCTGCGTCGCCGGTTTATTTGCTCTTCTTGCTACTGATGCTGTTACACTACTGACGTCATTATTCTTATTTATGTTGGGTTGCCCGTATGTGGCTTTTCCGTCGTAGCCTCGTTATTGTCCTTTCTTATGCCTGCATGGATAGACAAAGTTAGTCACAAATGCCGTTTCACGAATCGAACACACTCAACAAGGAGGGTCATCGGGCCCGATGCCATGTCCCGACCGAGGCATCTCATCACCGTCTTTCGAGATCCGGTGGAAGGGGAGTTGGTCTTGCCTAGTTTCTATGGGATCGATACCCCAAGAAGTTATCGATTAATCTTCTTGGGCAAGTGATTCGGCCACTTGCGAGGAGAGCAATGTTGATTGCTCGACCGCCGAGTACTCATGCCTCGACAATCGGCCACCGGTTTCCAACCGCCAGGGGCCCCGAACTACCTCGGCACTTGCACAATGCCATCGCCCGAGTTCGAATAGTCCGTGTTAGTGTAAGTCGCCCGGCACTTGCACAATGCCATCGCCCGGGTTCGAAACGACCATTCGTACGCACTTGTCATATTTCCAACCCCCGCGGATTTTCACGGAAATAGATGACAAGACATCTTACCTGATCTCACGGATGGTAGATCTTTAGTCGTGTCGCGTTCCACGGTCGTGGCTCGGGTTTTCCGTCCGGCTTCAGTATCTTGTATGCCCCTTCTCCGGCTTTCTCAACTATCGTGTAGGGTCCTCCCCACCGTGGTGCAAGTTTACCGCCCTTCTTGTCACGCTCATAGCTAGGTAGGAGCTTTAGTACCAGCTTGCCCTGGTTGGAATTCTCTTGGTCGGACCCGTTTGTTGTATTCCCGTTGGATTCTTCGTTGGTAATTTTCCATCTTTTGTAGGGCCATCTCTCTCGTTTCTTCCAAATCGTCAAGTTTAGCCAAGATAAGGTCCGCCGAGATGTTTCGCCTCCACGCTTCGGTCCTTGTGGTAGGTATCATCGCCTCCGTAGGTAGGATGGCTTCGGTCCCGTATGTTAGCATGAAGGGTGACAGTCCGTTGCTTTCCTCGCGAGTTGTCCTATATGCCCACAAGACATTGTAGAGCTCTTCACACCATTCCCCATATTCCCCGTCGAGTTTCTTCTTCATGTTATCGGCGATGGTCTTGTTTGTGATCTCGGCTTTGTCCGTTGCTTTGGGGGTATAGGGGCGTGGACTTGCTCTTTCGGATGTTGTACGTGTTGAATAGTAGGTCGATGTTTTTGCCTTGCAATTGTTTCCCGTTGTCAGAGACGATTGCTGCCGGAACTCCAAAGCGGCATATGATGTGTTCCCAGATGAACCGAAAAACATCCTTATCCCGTATGTGCCTTAGCGGAGCGGCCTCAACCCACTTGGTGAAATAATCGGTGGCCACAATTAAATACTTCCTTTGTCCCGATCCGACGTGTAGTGGTCCCACGATGTCGATTCCCCATTTAGCAAAGGGCCGGGGCGACGACGGAGTTTAATGTTACAGCCGGCGCATGTATCTTCTTCCCGAATTTACGGCACTCGCCGCAAACGGTGGCCATATGCTTCAAGTCCTCGTTCATGTACGGCCGAAGTATCCCATGGTTTTAGCTCGTGCCGCTAGGCCGCGGCCCGAGCCGTGGTTTCCCGCTGACCCCATAGTGTAATTCGTTAAGGATCATCTCGCCCTCCTCCTTACTTAGGCATTTTAGCAATGGTCCTGTGTATGACTTTCGGTATAGGGTGCCATCCCTAAGTTCGTACGCGGCGGCTTTGCTCTTGATCTTGTTGATCTCAGGCCTCCCCTTGGGCAACCTTCCCGTTTCGAGGTATTCATGAATCGGCTTTCTCCGATCCATCGGCCCGTGATCGATCGGTAGTGGTTGCCGCGACTTGTGCGCCGATATCCACGTTCTCGGGTACCGAAGGCATTAGGATCCTCATGATTCTAATACCCTCAATACTTGAGTCAGTCAACATGGAAGCAATATATGCCAGGGCATCCGAATGCCGATTGTCTTTTCTGCAGATGTGTCGGAATTTGATGCTTGGTATTTGCCCGATGTAGGATTGGGCGAGCTCCCAGTATTTCTGCAACAAGGGGTCATGTATGGCATATTGCCCGTTGATTTGCCGCACAACTAGCTGAGAGTCGCTTGTCAGTCGTACCTCTTGGATGCCCATCTCTACGATCAAGCGTAGGGCATGTATTACCGCTTCGTATTCTGTGACATTGTTGGTTGCTTTAAACTCAAGTCTAAAGGAATGGACCATTTTCTTGCCCTTTGGTGTCGTGAAGACCGAGTCCTAAACCCGACCCGTCTTTATTGGATGACCCGTCGACGAAAACCTCCCATCGTGTCGGGCCGCATGTCTCGAGCAAATCGGGTGAGTCCTCTCGATCTTCCTCCATTCCCGGGATGTCTTCTACTTCGTCCTCGTCACCGAGGGGAAGTCCGCCAAAAATCGGCCATCGCTCGCGCTTTCACCGCCGTCCTCATTTCATAAAAGATATCGAATCGCTTTATTTGTGCACTCCATTTGGAGATCCGCCCCGATCTGTTTGCATTGTCAAATCTTGACTCTATGGTGGACTTGGTAAGTACTCGAATCTTATGAGTTTGGAAATATGTCCGGAGCTTCGTGTCGCAAACACTAGCGCTAGGATGAGTTGCTCGATTCTCGTGTAGTTCTTTTCCGCGGGTTCATGGTCTTGCTTATGAAGTATACCGGCTTTTCCTCTCGCTCCCTCGTTCTTGACCAACACATGGGCCGATGGCGTGACTGGTTGCCCCGAGATATAGCGTTAGTATGTCTTCTGGCTCGGGTCTTTGTAACACCTAAAACTCGCCATATGTTGCTTGATTTTCTGAATGCTTCCTCACACTCCTCGGTCCATTTAAACTTCTCTCCCTTCCTTAACGTCCCGAAGAAATCCTTGCACTTGTCGACGATCGAGAGATGAATCGTCCTGAGCCGCCAAGTTTCCGTTCAGCCGTTGCACGTCCTTAATCACAGTGCGAAGGCATTTTCATTATCGCTTTGATTTTATCTCGGATCGCGCTTCGATCCCCTTATCGGTGATTATGTATCCTAGAAACTTGCTCGAGGTGACCCAAAAGGTGCACTTGGACGGATTTGCCCTCATCTTGTACCTCCTCATGGTCTGGAAGATGTCTCTAAGGTCGTCGATGTGGGTATCGGCTACTTTACTCTTGACTAGCATATCGTCCACGTATACTTCGATGGTGTCGTGTATTTTATCCTCGAACATGTCCTCCACCAGCCTCTGATATGTAGCGCCTGCATTTCTCAGCCCGAATGGCATTTTGGTGTAACAACACAAATTCCTCTCGGCGTGAAAAAGATGTATGCTCCTGGTCTTCGGGGCCGGGGGATTTGGTTATATCCCGAGTACCCATCCATGAGTGTTATCGCCTTATACCCGACAATGGATTCCACCACTGGTCGATCTTTGGGAGAGGGAAGTCATCTTTGGGCACGCCTTATTCAAGTCGGCCGTAGTCGACGCAAATTCGGACGCCCCATTCCTTTTGGGGACTATCACCATATTAGATATCCATTGCGGATATTGGGCCTTTCGGATGATTCCCGCCGCGTACGCTTTCTTCAACTCTGCCTCCACCGCCGGTTGTAGCTCGGGTGCGATTCTTCTCATCTTTTGTCTAATCGGCTTGAACTTGGGGTCTATCCGCAGATGGTGTGAGCAAACTTCTGGGTCGATTCCTTCCATGTCGTGCATTTGCCAAGCGAATACATCCATGTACTCCTTCAGGAGGGTTATCAGCTGCTGGGACTGTTCGTTCGTTAAGCGTGACCCTATTCTCACCAATCTCGGCTCCTCCTCGGTGCCCAGATTGACTTGCCGGGTTGGTTCTAGGGCCGAGAAGTTTTGCTTTGGCTCGCCGACGGTTGCCGGCTCCTGTGATTGCTATAAGACTTTGGTCTCACCTGCTTCGTAGGTGGCGATGGCTTGTGACGTCACCTTTTCCAATTCCTCTCCCGCTTCCATTTCCTTAGACTTCTTCTTTTCTTGGCGTTTCCTCGACCGCCTTTCCTCGTTCTGTTGGATGTCTATCTGCACACACTGTCTTGCCGCTTGGGGGTCGCCTAGCACCTCTACCACTCCGCGATAAGAAGGGAAGCGCAGTTTCTGATGGTAGGCCGAGGCGACTCCCTTGATTCCTGCGATCCAAGGTCGTCCCAGGATTGCCTCATATGGCGATGCGACATCGACTACGCAAAAGGTGGTCAAAGTGTCAAGGAACCCTTCCCCGTCCGAGACTTTGAGAGTGACTTCTCCCTTTGGCACTGTCACCGTATCGTTGAAGCCGTAAATTCGATAAGTCGACGGGATCAGGACGTCATCAGACAATTCCATCCTCTTGAAAGTGTCATAGAACGAACTTCGACCGAGCTACCACTTTGTCCATTAATATCCTGGGACGCCCCATTCCTCAATCATCGTGGTTATTACTAAAGGATCCCCATGTGCTTGTCCGTTTAATGGAACGTCTTTCGCCGAAAAGGTAATCGGGCCGCATCATCCATGGCTCCATAGGGAGGCTCTTGGCCACGCTAAAGATTTTTCTGCCCGATCTGTCCCTCTTGTGTATCCTTGAGGTGATACCGGTCCCTAAATCGTATCCTTGTGTTGCCGAGTGTGATATGGTATTACAAGTGAACTGAGCGCCGCGATTGATTCTTATTTGATGTACCGGGACCTCGGGCTGGGCCGGTGTCGACGGTGTTTTGACGAAATGTCGTAGATACCCATCGCGGATCGTGTCTTCGGACGATGTCCTTCACTTCTCTACAATCATTGGTTGAATGGCCGCGAATCGATGATAATGGCGTAACTCCGGGTGGTTCCTTGTCCCGTCGAATTGGATCCCTCGAGTCTTGGGATAACGGATGTCGTTCCTCTTTTCGACCTCCTTGAACACTTCTTCCAAGGGTGCATTGAGCGGAGTGTACGATCTCGGCTCATGGCGAGGTTTCTTTCCCCTCTCGACCCAAACCTTCTTGTTTTCGCCACGAGGGCTGGGCACCGGGCCTTTTCTGGATCGTTTTGCGGCTTCTCTCGGGTAGCCTCTTCTCGGTGCTTGCCTCTTGTATTCCCCTATCTTGCGCTCCTTCCCCGAATCTCTTCCAAGGCGATGTAGTGCTCCCGCATCTTCCGGATCTCCCTTAGTGTCTTGGGCTTCTCTGTGTACATTGCCACCCGATGGGATCCGACTTTCTTAGCGAGTTTTCGAAGCCGAATATCTCGTTGGTCGACCTGGTGCTTCCCTATATCCGTGCATAACTTCCTCCATCTGTCCGTTAAGGACCGCAGCGGCTCCCTGAGCCTTCGCGCCAGGGTAAATAACTTGTCGACTCTGGGCCGGGCTATGCTGTTATGCATGTATGTCTCGAGAAAGGTTTCCACCAAAACCGCGTAGCTCCCAACGGATTTATCGGGCAGGGTGTAGAACCAACTCTTCGCTTCTCCTTCTAGACTAGCAGGGAAGAATTTGCACATGACCACATCGTGATTTTTCCATTGTAGTAAGGACATGCCGTACATATTGATGTGTTCTCCCGCATCGCCTGTGCCGTCGAACCTAGATGGGAAGATTGGCAACGTGCACTTTGGTGGAAATGGTGTTCGGTCCAGTTCCCTGGTAAACGGTGTCTTCTGGGCTTCATTGATTACTTCTGCTAACTTGTCATCCTCGTTGTTTCCAGTCAGTTTCTTAATTATCCGCTCGAGCCGTTCGATCTTTTGCTTGGTGGACGCGTCCGCACTCTCGTTGGTTGCTTCCTCGTCGGCCGAAGAATCCCCGGATGGCCCATATCCTTCTCTTGGTCGATTAGGATCGGGTACTCGTCCTCGGCTCGGTGAAGGGGGTGGGTCGTCCCTTGGTGGAGTGTGGTTGCTAGAGGCGCCTCGGCTTGATGATCCCCTCGATCCCGTCCTCCTATTGCGGAGCTGGTGATTCTCGTATTCTAGCGCCAAGTTTCTCCTCTGCAATTCTCTCATCAGGTCCTCTTGTCTTCTTTGGCTTGCCAGGATGGCGAGTAACATCGGGTCGGTGCTCGCGTGACTAGAGTGACCGTTCACTTGGTGTCCCGTTGGGTTAGGGGGTGCGGTTGGGGGTCTCGTGGTGAGAGCGATAGGAGGGACGATCGGGGCCGTGGGGTGATCGACCGCTCCGGGGAATAACCGGCGGGGGTGGTTGGCCGTTCATCGGGGGACGTCTCGATTAGGGTTCCCTCCTCGCCAAGTGTACTTGCCTAAGTCTTTCGCCTCTCGTTCCAAATCTCTTTGGTGTTCTAGGTTGTCTTTCTCTTCTTCGTTCCTCGTGTATCGTTTGGACTTCCTCCTCCTCCTCCGTATCCGATGCAGTCCTCCCGTCTTCCATGCTGCCCTCGTTCCTCGGCCCCATCTGACTTGGGTTAATCCTTAATCTCTCGGGTGGGAAGTCGTCATCTCGGCCCAGATCGACTTCCTCGTCGACCGTAGTCATGCCTTTGATCAACGCCTGAGTCTCGCCCCGGTCGTTAGGTCGACGATCTCCGTGCTGGGAGTCCGTAAGTCCCTCTTGCCCGCTGGATCCCGCCGCGACTCGGTTCCTCAGGATCCTGCTCGTCCTGGAGGTACTTGCCATTGCCTTTGCTATCGTCCTCGTTCCTCGGCTCGCCTATCCGTTCGTTCTCTCAAGAAAAGTAGACAAGACTTACTTCAACTCGCTTTCGAAAAAGTTAAGGGTGGAATACAGCAGTTCGGTCAGTGAAAAAGATTTTTATAGTACGATTCCCTTTACGCTAGCGTGTTGGTCTCAAAGATCAAATCATTTTTGCCGCAAAAGGACAAATTTTGAAAAGTCGGGCTTGACACATCGCTTTCGATACTCTTCCTATGCATTAATTGCTATTTGTCCCGACATTCCGACGCTGTAAATCATTAATCATCCGTGCGTTGAATCGGAAGATTTCTTTCGTGGCGGTGGATCACGGCAACGACAACCCTTAACGACCGTTGTTCTGAAGGCCGCAAGATTCCTATAGTTTTTTACTGATGTTGTGGGGCTCTTAGCGTAGGATTGTAATGAGACTCGGACCGTTCTCTACAATCCTGCCGGCCATGGTTTCCAAGAACTAGACTCAACGGTTCTGAGCTAGTCATGTTTCCACCATTATCGTGTGTCTCTTATCTTGCTAAAATAAAAACAGGTGTGAAATGGGGATAGATGTGGCAATATTTCTCCCTAGGAAATAGTCCTAGCAACCTACACGTTGCGCTCATTAGAGTCTTTCGCTTAGCATCGACTATCCTCACTAGGTGTCGATAGGAGCTGTTGAATCTCTCTTATAACGGGGTTTGAAGCCACGATCATAGTCATCGAGATGGGATCCCCTTCTAGCTTCTACCAACATCGAAAGATGCTATTTAGGAGCTCATGGGTCATCCGATGACTCTTTGAGGTGTCTCAAACTAACAGCCCATCCTGACGGAGCGGTCTCGACGACCTCGCTTGAGCGGAAAACTTGTTTTGCTTGGAAAATGGAGACTCCCGATTAAAACACAAAAACGAACTTATATCAGCTCGACACGAAGATAGCAAAACGAAAATAACTAGCAAGAACGCAAGGCTAACTGTATCAAACTCGACAAGATGTTGCTAAGAAAACGAAGATAACAAAGAAAACGAAGATAACAAAACAAGGACACAAAGTTAACCTCTACCAACTCAACAAGACGTTACTAAAGAAAACAAAGATAGCAGACCGAAAGGGTTTCTCCCTTAGCATCAACCAAAGACACAAGGTGGCTTAGGAGCTCGGAGTTTCCCCTTACGGTGTCCAATTTCAAGGTATCCGGAGATGTTATACGTCCCCTTAGTCGGCGCCAGAATGTAGATGTAGAAAATCCTACCTCTACATCCAAAGGTAACGTAACACATACACGAAGAAGCAAAACAATCAAGAGAAGTAATAGAACAAGAGATGTACGTGGTTCGGCATGATTACCTACGTCCACGGGTTTAAAAGAGGATGTTATTGCTCGATTCAAGGTTACAAGAAGGGTGTCTCTCTTTCTCAATGCTATGAGTATGCTCTCCTTTCTCTCTTTTTACTTGAGTTCTTCCTCTCTACATGGTCTCTATTTATAGTTACAAGTGATGATACATCAAAGCACTACGATGTTAGGCTCGGCGTAGCTTCCTCGATGCTCCTCTCGGGTGATCAGTCGATGTCTCAACCGATGTTCTTATTTGTTCGGGTCGGGACGTCAAGCCGAGTGATGCCTTCTTCTGTCATCTCGTCACCCGATGTCGCCCATTTGGTGGGGACGATCGATGTCGCCCTTAGGATCCTTGGCCGAGTCTTCTTTGACCGAGCTCTTCTTATCTTCTCACCAACTCTGTCAGCGCATTTATTGCTCCAAAGTGCTCGATGTCCATCGCATCACGGCTTTTCCCCTTTTCGTCGACTTTCTGCTCCTCTTTTCTCGCGCCCGCATTCGGAGATGCGATCCGGTACTCTAGATGCATGTTTGCTCTGGTACGTCATGGCTTATGATCGTTCCACCTGTCCCTGTGGATTATTTACACCTACAACGTGAACCCGAATCAACCGAAGCGAAACTCTCCATGTAAGGCACCATCTGAACAATGTACATCATGTACGTATAATTTCTTCTGTACTGATGTCTTCCATTTTTATCCAAGCATGAAGCACATTATCACAATACTCGATCTCTTCTGCCATTTTTCAGATGAATACATCTTATCGCCATGTAATCGAACTTGTACTAAGATTTCACCATTCCTAAAAGACACTACGCTCCTTATGTAGTGATAGAATGGGATATCCAGTGCCATCATCAGTTGCTGGTCCGACGTGAACAGTTTAGACCAAAGACTCTCTAACCTCTTTAACCCCATATTCTTTCATCACCCATATCTCAAAACCAACCTTAGAAACGCTATAAAGCAGAGACGGACCCAGAATCTTGCTAGGGTAGGGTTAGAATATCAATAGTTGTTACGGCAAATTTTTCGGAACAACTTACATAATTAGTGATCGATCAAAATTTGCTATAAAGTACTAGATAAATAGACAAGTCTAAGATCAAAATCCGCAGATTTTAATCACAAAAAATGTTCAGAGAAAGGAATTTATAGTTTATATCAGAAAAATGGGGAAAAAAATGGATATAACAAACAAAGTTTTTTGTTTTAAACAAGATCTTGGGCTAAATATTATTTAAGCTACAACTACAAGGACTCATTATGAATAGAGCTAGGCTAAATATTAATTTTCAAAAAATTCCCTATATAAAAACTTTATTTAACCAAAAATAGGGACGGGCTATAGCCCGGGTTAGCCCCGTCCCTGCTATAAAGTAAACAGAGGCAACCTCTCAACACATTAACAAATGCATAATCGAATTCGTCCATAAGTTCAGGCAGGGGCGGAGCCAGGATTCGAGAAATGGGTGGGCAAGTTACCAATCAACACATAGTTTAGCGGGTGCAAAAGGGTTAAAATAACTAAAAATTAGATAAATTCATTCAAATTAGGCTTGGGAGCCCACATTTGAGGGGTGCAATTGCACACCCACATCTCAATGTGGCTCAGCCCCTGAGTTCCGGTAGTGGTATATCTTTGAATACTTCATCTTCCACGTGTGAAAAGAAAGTATTACTTGTGATTTGGGATTACTTGTACATGATTATTTATTTATTTTTTGATCTAGTACTAGTACTTTTCTCGGCTAACTTATGAAGAGCTCCATTTTGTAAGGAATATGCCAGAATTATAGGTTTTCCAAGATTCTGAACTTAAAGCATGCATCTCATTGATCTCAACTACATACACATCATTTCTTGGTTTCCAACAAACTCCTAAATACTTCCGAAAATAAGTCATTTGACCAAATATTTTTAAAACATGATTTTAATGAACGAGTAAAAATTAGTATTGGTGAAATGGACACCAAAAAAGTAGCAAGAATGAAAATGGATTCATCCTGATTTAAACTTAAAAAGAGTGAGGATGAAATTGGATGCATCCTGATGTAAATTAAACTAAGAAAAAATATTTGAAAATGGGTAGGATGAAACTGTTTACATCCTGACTATTTTTACATTCTCGTCCATTTGAGCAATATCAAATTTTACATCTCTCTTTCACCTAGGAATTGTTGATTTTGGTCTTTTTAACCAATTTTGTGTAAAAACTTGCGAAAAATGGGTCAAATGACCAAACCCGATAAAGTATGGGAGTAATGGACTTGTAAAATATAGGTTTGGGTGAAAATGACATAGGAAATATTAGTCTTTACTTTAAACTTTATTCTTTTTATCATCCTTTTCTCTCTCTCAAATTAAAATTAATCACGAGAAATGTCTTAACTTCCGAAATATAAGTCGGATTTTAATAAAATTTATATTTTTGTAAAGGGCTCAAAAATCTCTACAAAACAAGATCGATTGTTGATATGATGTTCGGAAAAAAAAGTAAAATTAAACCTGGCCGATAATACATTATGCACCAGGTGCAACCGGACCAAAATTTATTTTCTATAAAAATATCCATTATGCACCCAGGTGCAACATGGCCAAAACCTATTTCCAAAAAGATATGCATTATGCACCCAGGTGCATCTTTTGTACTTCATGGATAAATCTAAGTTTATCCTAGTAATCACCTATAATATGAGATACAAAACAAAAATTACTAGTTCATAATCTCGAACAGTAAAACCCACCAACATTAACATCATATTCACCATTAAAACATCAACTAAAAACAAGTATTAAAAAAGAAAAATAAGATGAACAACAAAAAATATACATTATGCACCCAGATGCAACCTGGGAAAAACTTATTTCCTATAAGAATACACATTATGCACCCAGGTGCATCTTATGGACTTCGTGGATGAATCTAAGTTTATCCTAGTAATCACCTACAATATAAGATACCCAACCAAAATTACTAGTTATCTCAAGCAATACCAACATTTACATCACATTCACCATTGAAAACATCAACCAGAAACAAGTATTAAAGAAGAAAAATAAGATAAACAACAAAAAATTCCAAAATATACATCATGCATCCAGGTGCATCTAGACCAAAACATATTTTTCTGCCAAAATATACATTATGCACTCAGGTGCATCTCGTGTATTCGAAGAGGATGACGCCTTGTATTATTTGCAAAGTTCACTAAATAAGGGTCCATAATCAGACCTATGCAAAGTTCATTATGCTTTGTAGTATTTTTTTAGTAATCAGACCTGTGCATCTAGTAGAGAATCTGGTGATGTTAGTGTGGTTGCAACTTACCACGCATTTTAATGAATTCATTCCTAGACTTGTAAAATCTAGGATGGATCTAGCAATCATGAATGGAACAAACAAAAATATAACTTTGATTCTGTTAACTTGGCATCATAACAGAGATTGTATTTGTTCTTCATGTCGATTTTGAATTTTGGAGGAACTAATTAGGGATTATCAGCTGATAAATCAATTTAACTTCGCTATGGGTTAATTTTTATTATTTGGTTGATTTGGGTTCTTAAATTTGATTATTGGGGTTCGATTTTGGGAAGAACATGTTATAGTGGAAGATGAATCGGTTATGGTTTAACTAGGTAGTGAATCAGTCTTTTGGTATTGTTTAATTAGGTCCGACCTAGTCAGTTGAGAGGGGTTTAAATGTCATTTCTTAAGTAAGATAACTAAATGTAGGCGGTTAACTACCGTTACCTGTTTTTTTGGAATAAAACGGGATGGAAATGTCAAACTCGGCCAGTTTATATAATGATTTGAAAAAACGGTCATTTTCTTAAATATAATGGAAAAAGTTGGTCACTTTATTAAAAAGCCCTAATCGTTAACAGTTAGAAATGATAAATGAAGAGCTGTTTACTGATCTAGCATACCATTTTCATGAACACATATGATTTTTTCCTACTTGGAGTAACAAGATTAGAATTAAAAAGTACTAAAAAATGCCTGAAGAACATCCTCTAAAAAAAAGAAGATCAAAATACTAAGAAGAACCGAGAATAGACTGATTTATGGGTACATGATTCATAGAGCAACTTCAGGGAATATTTTCTTGCTTGGAAAGATTTTCGTCGCCTAAGAGCAACTGCAGTGGGCGACTAAACCCATTTATTTGGTCTCTGAACCAGGCGTAGCGGGACGGACCATCGACCAAATCCCAAACTAAATCAACAGTGGGCGATTATATTTGGTCGGCGACCAAGACCAAACCCAATTTTTAGTCGAGCGTTGATATAGTGTTCGCCCCACAACAGGCGTTGATATAGTATTCGTCCCACACCAGGCGGACGTAAAGTCTACGCTCCACAGCAGGCGTAGTTTATACCCCCGCCCCACTCAAAAGTTTAGAATTGTTATATGGGGCGTGGATTATACCAACGCCCCATTATTTTGTTTTTTTTTTTTTTTACGTTTTCGTCACCGGGCGAACGTATACCCTCCACCCCACATCAGGCGGACGTATACTTCACGCCCCACACCAGGCGTTGGTATAGTTTACGCTCCACCAAAATTTAGTCTTCCTCCCACTGCGTCACTCAACGGACTAAACCCAAAAAAAATGCCTCGTGAACATCCTCGAAAAAAAGAACATCAAAATACTAAGAAGAACCGAGAATAGACTGATTTATGGGTACATGGTTCATAGAGCAACTTCAGGGAATTTTTCTTGCTTCGAAAGATTTTCATCACCTAAGGCCTTTGATTGCTTTGCTCCAGTCATTTTGTTCTCGCCTACCCCCAACACGTGAACCCGAATTAACTGAAGCTAAACTCTCCATGTAAGACACCATCTGGACAATGTACATCATGTACGTACAATTTCTTCTGTGCCGATGTCTTCCATTTTTATCCAAGCATGAAGCACATTCTCACAATACTCGATCTCTTCTGCCATTTTTCAGATGAATACATCTTATCGCCATGTAATCGAACTTGTACAAAGATTTCACCGTTCCTTAAAGACACTACGCTCCTTATGTAGTGATAGAATGGGATATCCAGTGCCATCATCAATTGCTAGTCCGACGTGAACAGTTTAGACCAAAGACTCTCTAACCTCTTTAACCCCATATTCTTTCATCACCCATATCTCAAAACCAACCTTGGTTTCCAACAAACTCCTAAAATCTTCGGAAAATGGGTCATTTGTCCAAATATTTTTAAAATATTGTTCTAATGGACTAGAAAAAATTAGTATGGGTGAAATGGACACCAAAAAAATAGCAAGAATGAAACTGGATTCATCCTGGTTTAAACTTAAAAAAGAGTAAGGATGAAATTGGATGCATCCTGATGTAAATTAAAAATAACAAAAAATATTTAAAAATGGGTAGGATGAAACTGTTTACATCCTGACTATGTTTACATTCTCGTCCATTTGAACAGTATCAAATTTTACATCTCTTTTTCACGCAAGAATTGTTGACCAATTTTGTGTAAAAACTTGCGGAAAATGGGTCATATGACCAAACCCGATAAAGTATGGGAGTAATGGACTTGTAAAATATATGTTTGGGTGAAAAAGACATAGAAAATATTAGTTTTTACTTTAAACTTTATTCTTTTTATCATCTTTTTCTCTCTCTCCAATTAAATTTAATCACGAGAAATGTTTTAACTTCCGAAATATAAGTCGGATTTTAATAAAATTTATATTTTTGTAAAAGGCTCGAAAATCTCTACAAAACAAGATCCATTGTTGATATGATGTTCGAAAAAAAAAAAAAAATTAAACCTGGCCGATAATACATTATGCACCCTGATGCAACCGGGCCAAAATTTATTTTCTATAAAAATATCCATTATGCACCCAGGTGCAACATGGCCAAAACCTATTTCCAAAAAGATATGCATTATGCACCCAGGTGCATCTTTTGTACTTCATGGATAAATCTAAGTTTATCCTAGTAATCACCTATAATATGAGATACAAAACAAAAATTACTAGTTCATAATCTCGAACAGTAAAACCCACCAACATTAACATCATATTCACCATTAAAACATCAACTAAAAACAAGTATAAAAAAAGAAAAATAAGATGAACAACAAAAAATATACATTATGCACCCAGATGCAACCTGGGCAAAACTTATTTCCTATAAGAATACACATTATGCACCCAGGTGCATCTTATGGACTTCGTGGATGAATCTAAGTTTATCCTAGTAATCACCTACAATATAAGATACCCAACCAAAATTACTAGTTATCTCAAGCAATACCAACATTTACATCACATTCACCATTGAAAACATCAACCAAAAACAAGTATTAAAGAAGAAAAATAAGATAAACAACAAAAAATTCCAAAATATACATCATGCATCCAGGTGCATCTAGACCAAAACATATTTTTCTGCCAAAATATACATTATGCACTCGGGTGCATCTCGTGTATTCGAAGAGGATGATGCCCTGTATTATTTGCAAAGTTCACTAAATAAAGGTCCATAATCAGACCTATGCAAAGTTCATTATGCTTTGTAGTATTTTTTTAGTAAACAATTACATAGCCAGTTTGTGAAACAAAAGGGTCCATAATCAGACCTGTGCATCTAGTAGAGAAGCTGGTGATGCTAGTGGTTGCAACTTACCACGCATTTTAATGAATTCATTCCTAGACTTGTAAAATCTAGGATGAATCTAGCAATCATGAATGGAACAAACAAAAATATAACTTTGAACTCTATATATATATATAAAAAATGGGACAAGAGAAACTACTACAACAGGGGGGCTCTTAGTCTTAGTTATGTGCCTAACACGATGAAAATATGTGAGAAAAATATTTAAGAAATGAGTGCAGCATTTTAGATCCAGTACAGTAAATCAATAACACCAACTAATTTATAAAACACTGTACCTTCAGTATTCTAGCTGTCTCATACTTGTTTCTATGGAGTTAGCTCTCAACTGCTCATTGTTGTTGCATCTATTTATCAATCGGGAAATTTCAATTAAGCCCAAATTCGTTTTCATCAAAAATCCCCCAAAAATCATTTCCGAATTCAAGCAATTGATTTTTCAACTAAATCTATAATCAAATCCAAGTCTACAAGGGTCTCCTCTTAATCGGCAACAACGAAATCCTTTCTTCCATGTAATCTCGATGCATAACCAATCAAAACTCTAACCAAAAACAAGTGTTATATATATTTCACCATGAATGCTTGCAGCGACCTTCCCTTTCTTCTCAAATATCACGACATCGAAATCGTCCCTAATTTCACTTCCTTAGCGTCGAGATTACAACTAAATGGGTGCTGCGTATGGCGGTGGTGTTGATAGTGGAGGTGGCGGCTGGTGTTCGTCATGGTGTCGGTGGTGGATTTCAAGAGGAAGAGATTTCTATTGAGTTGAGAAGGAACAAAACGAACAGAGATCTTTTATTCTTAGATCCATGGGCATATAGGTAACTTAATATTATTTAAATTAATTTTAGTTGGGTGGAATGTCAGGATATTGGAACCATTGAGCTTGAATTCATGGTTATTTGACCCATGGTGATATTTTGCTTATGTGTTCAGAAGTTCAGTCAAGGTCCAACCTCTCTCCTATTTTCTCTCTGCGTATTTAAGATCGGGTAGGGTAATATAGGTTATGTATATAAATCTAAATAAAACAAAATTGCATTACTAGCAATTTTTGGTTGGGTTTCTTCAGTATTTTATTTTCCAGTAGATATGGTAGATCATTGCCATTATCGTTTCCTATCTACTCTTCGAGTGATTTATAAATCAGACAAGATCAACAGAATTAGAAATCGATCGGAGCAATTCGGGCATATCACTTCTTTATGGAAGCATCTAAGTTCTACGGTGAACGTCTTCTACAATGGTTTCACACCATCAAGACATCAAATTCCTTGTCGGATTATGGATATTCAGTATTTTCTACATTATTCGTTTCTTCAAGTTTCGAATTATGTAAATGTACTTTCTATCTTAATCCGTTTAGTGATGTAATCGATATGATTGTAAACAAATTTTCTTATTAATGAAAATTATGAGGCATTAGCCTTTTCCATAAAAAAAAAAAAGATATTTTGCTTATGTTATAGATCCAAGATTTTAAATCTCAGGTCTTTTTAACCAAAAAATTGTAAAAACTTGTAGTCACAAATTTTGGAATCATAACCAAACCTAACCGATTAACAATGTTATCACTTGGGATGTGTAGACGTCTGCTCGGTGTTTTTGGTGATAATATTAGCTTGTACTCCTTAATACAAGCGTTCCAGACGTAGATTATAGAATAATAACGACTGCATGCACAAATCAAACCATCGTAAAGTTAAGGGTTTTGGAGAAAGATGTTTAGCCGTTTAGGTTTTTTTTTTTGACACTATATTAATGGGCTCGGTTCCAGCTTTCAGCTGATAAATGAGTATTAAGCGTTCTTGCAGATCTAAGGCCCAGTTCGGTTTGCTGTAATTTTGGAAGTTACCCATTTACTGTGTTGTGAACTAGTTACTCAGCTCAGGTCTTCAGGAGTCCAATTTTCATAATTTTGTCCAAGGAAAAAAAAAAAACCCGGGAAAAATCACGAAATATAATGAGGAAATTTAGATACTTTATTAATTACTCCCTCCGTCCATTTTTAAAAGTCCGCTTTGACTTTGTCAAGATATTAAAGAAATCCTATAAAATGTCATGACTATCCCTTAACTAGCTTATTTAATATTACGTTATTACCAAAATTAAAATTATTAGCATTAAAAATTCTAATTTGGATAATATTATTGGTTTAGGAAATATTGTAAGAAATAAAAGCAAACTTATACTCCAAAATTTAAGAACTTTTTATTTCCTCCATTTGATTTTGGTTTCCCTCACTAAAACTTTGGAGCCTTTGGAATTTTTATTTGAGAGGGAAAAAAATTTGAAATTGTAGATTATTTCCTCTTTAGATATATACTCTACCATGAATTTGAGATTTTGTCATAAATATTTTTGATTCTTTGTCATTTAAGAATAAATAGAAGTATTAGGAATTTTGTAATTACCTATAAATGTTTTTATTTAAAAAAGGAATGGCAATTAATATAAAAAAATATTGAAAGGATTTTTTCCTTATATATGGTGATGATATTTATGATTTTGAATTAAGTTTATGTTAAAAATGATTACATGATTATAAAAAAAATAGTATATTTGATAGTTTAAGGGAAAAGTATGTCTATAAACAGAGCGGACAGATAAAAATGGACAGAACAAAGTAGAAATTAGGACAGATAAAAATGGACATATGGAGTAATTGTTAGACATTCAGTGGGCCTGTTGATATGTAACCGAAATACTGTACATATATGTTGTGTGAATCTTTACTCTTGACTTGAGACATCTCGACGTAGAGATCCGGATTCTTACACTCTCTTCCATCTTCTTAAGTTGGTTGATGACATGAACTACCCAAATTAGATGAGCTAGTTGTAGTTTGCACAATTTTTGAGGCAAGGAGTATATGTTTAAGTATTTTTTATAATTATACCCTTATGAATAATAACTAGTAAAACTTAGAAATGATTTATCTCTTAAATTATACCACGGTTTTTCGTAAACTTTATACCGTTTCAAAGCATTTTAAAACACCTACGTAACGAATATAAATATGGCTACCAAATTATACATACTTATTATAGTAACAATAATCAATTAAAAGGGTAATTTTAGAAATATCCCCTTGATTAGAGAGATATCTCATCTATTATGGGACAGAATTTAAAACCAACTAGCTCATCTAATTTGGGACGGAGGGAATATATTGTTATACTTATACAAATGATATGCCGGTTTCTCGGTACACTCGTGCATGTGCAATTTGCATGCCGATAAATAAGTTTTATGTGAGCATGCACCTATATAAATTGATTCAACTTGCTTGGCTAGGCACACCAGAATGAAGCTTGTGAATAAATGTTTAGCAACAAAAATAGAAAGTAGTAATTAAAGAACGCGCAATTGGGGGATACTTATATTAATTGGGGGATATGAAAAACTATTTCCATCCTTAGTATCTTGCTAAGGGGTGTCCTAAAAGTGTAAAAAGTCAAAGTTACCCCTTTCAAATATTAAGTAATTATTTCTTTATTTAATTTTTTAAACTTTTTTTGAAAAAAAAAAATTCATTAATTTTTTTTTGATTTTTCTGTTTCTTTTTTCATTTTTCTGTTTCTTTTTATTTATTTTTTTAAATTAATTTTTCTTAAAATAAAAGATTAAAAATTGATTTAATAAAACAATTAATTTTTTTTTTATCATAAAATAAAAAAAATTTATTAGTTTTTTTATCATAAAATAGAAAATAAGTTTTTTTAAGCAAAAAGTATTATTTTTTATTAAAAATTAGTTTTTATGAAAATATTTTTTGTTCAATATTTTTTTAATTTTTAGTAAATTTTCTTTAAAAAAATATTATTTTTTATTAAATTATTTTTTTATGAAAAATAAATTTTTTATTAAAAATAAAATATTAAATAAAAATTAAATTATAATGGGCATTTTAGGAATAATAGAAATATATGGATAAAAGGTTTTGAAAATTACTTCAAAATGTACCTATTTTGTTTTATTATCATATCCCCAATTAATATAAGTATCCCCCAATTACACGATCAAATTAAATGGTGAGATGATGGAGAAAGCTGAAAATGAAAACTTGTTGCTTTAAATTAGAGATACGTTGAAATTTGTACGCAATTTTCTTAGATTTAGAAGTTTTCGGAAAAACCTTTGCTTTAATTTAGTTTGCATTAAATTAAAATATTGTGGTGTTGTGTGTTAAAAGGACTGCTGAATGAAGAAACAGAATAAGGACCAGAACCTAGCTCTAGGAGATAGGAACACAAGATATTTCCACACGAAAGCGAAACAAAGGTTTAGAAGAAACAGAATAGACATGATAAGAAATGAAGACAATACTTGGCTGAACACTAAAAAAGAGATCTCTGATTGCATAACCAACCATTTCCATAAAATTGCTACAACTGTAAAACCCGACATAGATCAGAACTTAATAAACCTCATCCCCACTAGGGTAACCCAAGCTGATAATGATATGCTATGTGCCCTGCCACTTGAAAATGAGATAAAAAAAATACCCTTTTCTCAATGGACCCAGACAAGAGTCCGGGACCAGATGGCTTTCCCCCAATTTTTTTCCAACAAAATTGGGAAATTGTGGGAACTGACTTGATTAAAATGGTTCAAAGTTTTTTCGAAACTGGTTATATTTCAAAAGAATTGAATGCTTCCTTTATAACGTTAATCCCGAAAAAATCAACCCTACTTCTCCTCTAGAATTTAGACCTATATCTTTAGCTAATACTTGCTACAAAGTTATTTCAAAATTGATGGCTGGTCGTATGAAAAGCCTTCTAGGTAAACTGATCTCTCCCTATCAGTCTGCCTTCATACCTGGAAGGCAGATTGCTGAGAACATAACGCTAGCGCACGAAATCATTCACAAAATGAAAAACTCAAAATCTACGAAAGGTTTTATGGGTCTAAAAATTGACATGTCTAAGGCTTTCGATAGGGTTGAATGGGATTTCTTAAATCAGGTAATGACAAAAATGGGATTTAACAACAAATGGTGTAACTTAGTTCAACAATGTGTCTCTACCACTACTTTATCTCTGTCCTTCTTAATGGATCCCCACGCTTTCTTTAAACCTTCCAGGCTTGCGTCAGGGGGATCCAATTTCCCCATACCTTTTTCTATTTTGCATTGAAACTCTTTCTAGATCAATCCAGAATGCTGAAACTCTGGAAAGATCAAAGGCATAAAACTTGTGCACAAAGCTCCTTCCCCGAGCCACCGTTATTCATTCGGCAGATGACCTGTCTTGTCTTCTCGTGTTGTTCACGAAAAAACTTGTCATAACCTCGATGAAATTGTTCAAAGATTTCAAACAGCCTCTGCCAGCTAATTAACCTTAGTAAATCCGGAGTTTTCTTGATAAGAAAACCGACACGGATTTGCGTAAGAGAATCAAAGATATCCTAGGAGTAAATGCTATCCCCTAACCGACAAGTATTTAGGCTCCCCCTGTTTATTAACAGATCGAAATTATCCCGCTTTCAACCTCTTCTTGAAAATTTGAAAACTAGGATGATCAAGTTGGGATGGCTTAAATCTCAACAATGTTTGGGAAAACAATCATGATAAAAATATTACTTCTTCTCGTGTATGTTTACCAAATGAACTGCTTTAAAATCCCTGTAAAGATATGTAATGAAATAACTAAACTCCAAAGAAACTTTTGGTGGGGAAAAAATGACAAGGGTCTTAATGAAAATGGGAAAAAAGGGGTATGTCCAAAAAATTGGAACTCGTTTTGTAAATCTTTGAAAGTGGGAGGATTAGGTATTAAGAATGTTAGCAAGTTCAACGTAGCCATGATAGCTAGAATGGGATGGAATTTAAAACCAAAATCCTGATTCTATATGTGCTAAAATCTTAAAAGCTAAGTACTATCCGAATCGTGACATTCTCCACACCAACGATAAACCAAAAGCTACAGATAGTTGGATTTGGAAGGGATTATTATCAGGCATAAACCAAATTAAGAAATGTTGCTTCTGGGAATTAGGAAATGGTAGAAACATTGATATCTGGAACGATCTCTGGATTCCGGAAACTAAAACTCCTTTGCCTAGAAACCCTCACTTCACTGAAGGGCTAAGTAAGGTGAGTGACCTAATAACAGAACACAAAACCTGGGACCATGATAAACTGACAGCTTGTTTTGACAACCGAACTGTAGCAAAAGTAATGAAAATTAGAATACCAAGAGAAGGAAAAATTGATACTCCAAGATGGACTCTAAACAAACAAGGTATGTTCTCTGTTAAATCTCTGTACAATAATCTAAACTGTGATAATAATGTTGAAACTAATTGGAATAGGATATGGAATATGAAAACAACACCAGCAGTTAAAATCTTCATTTGGAAAGCTGCTCACTCTATTCTGCCTAATAGTATGAGAGTGGCAGCAATCTTACCTGACATAGACACCAAATATAAACTGTGCAATGCAAACCAAGAAAATCTATTCCACCTGTTCCTGCATTGCAATTACGCTACTCAGGTATGGATGCACTTCAATTTAGATATGGATTTTGTGAGAAATGGCACTACTACCTTTCATGATTGGTTAACAAATTGCTTCGAAAACCCAAATAGGGGAGAATACAATATAGACTGGCATGTTCTCTGCAGCACAATAATCTGGGCTATTTGGAAAGTGAGGTGTGATGTGGTGTTTAAAAAGAAAACACAGAATAGTGCTTTAACTGCAAACTATATAATCACTTTTATCAATAGCTACAATACTGTGAATAATCCAGGGCATAGCATAATGGAAGATCTATTCTATAATTCCAGAAATGATAATGTCCTCCAAATAAATAAGAATCCTGAAATTGTTATAGGAAGAAACTTTGATTTGAAAATTCATATTGCTCTGTCTATAGATAATAGTTCGTGTATCTTTGAATTGCCTTAACTTTAATCGATCACACAGTATGCAGTCACGAAGCAAGAGGCTTCTACATCAATAGCACAGACATAGAAGATCTAGAAAAAGCGGGAGCAGAAGCTGCTTTCCAATGGGCAACATGTTGGAGTGGCCACAAAATCTCCTTCATAAGTGATTCAAACCAACTCGTGTCTTCTTTGGTGGGAATGTATGCAGAGGCTCGAAGTCAGCGCTACTTGATAAGTGAGGATTTTGGAAACATAACAAATTTTAATATCAACTTCCTAGTCCAGAATTTTACTCTGGTTAGTAGAAATGATGTAAAATGGGCTGTTAAACTATCTACTTTTTGCAAGAAGTATGAAATTAAAAACAACTGGGTAGACTATAACCTAACAGCTTTATCAAATTATCTAAACATTCAAATTTGGAATGATGCTGAAATGAATGCTCATAACCCGGATTGTGGGATAACAGAGCAGAACATCTCATTGTACTGAGGGATTCCTCTTTTAGTAAAAAAAAAAAAATGAAGAAATTAATTCTTTTTTTCTTTCGAAGCACGTATTAAATGAAGAAATTAGTAATAGAGGGGTCAAGCTAATAGTTTTACCGAAATTACAAACTTATATTTGAATTTTTCATAGCAGATTTTTTGCAACTCTTAAATGTACGTGTTTTCGCCTGATAATAAAAGTTCATTGGTTTATCCGTTTTGTTCCGTAACTAGATTAATACTATTTAATTTATGGAATAATACCGAAAATGTCCCAATTTAGGAGGCATGGTTGCCGAAATACCCCGGATTTTAAAATAAAGTTAAAATGCCTCAATCCGTTAACTAGTTAAGTAGTGAGTTTGGCACAATGTGACTTCACATATGTGAGAAAAAGACAATAATAACCCTTTAGGGTTCAGGGTTAGGGTTAAGGGGTATCAGGGTTCAGGGTTCAGGGGTGGTGGTTGTGGTGGTGGTGACGGTGGTGGTGGTGCTGGTTTCTGGTGGTGACGATGGTGGTGGCAGCGGCGATGGTGGTTCTAGTAGTGGTATGCGGTGGTGGTGGCGGTGGTGGTTCTGGCGATGGCTCCACTATCGACGGTGGTGGTTCTGGCGATGGCTCCACTATCGGTGGTGGTGGTTCTAGCGATGGTGACGATATTGGTGGTGGTGGCGACGGAGGTAGCGGTGGCGGAGGTAGCGGTGATGGAGGCGGTGGTGGTGGTGGCGAAAATATGACACGTGTCACAGTATTAAGATTTTGTTAATTTATAAGAAGAAAAGGTCAATTTAATAAAAATTGGGTAACTAGCTTCGATGGAAAAACTAACGCATTGGGGTATTTTAATTTATTTTTTTTGAAAACCTGGGGCATTTTCGCAAACGACACCCCAAACTGGGGCATTTCATGTTGGGATATAGGTTTTAAAATAATTCTTTGTACATTTATATCAACAATTCGAGCATGGCCCAGTGGTTAAGCATATTGGGCCTGAAGGGTTAGGTCGAATCCCTCCCTCTACTAATTGTGTATATACTAGAAATAACCCAATGGGTGCCCTGGTCTAAATTATGGCAGGAAACCATCCGTTTCATTTCATCTCGGTTCATGGATTCCAAGTATCTGTATGCCTCATTGTTCATTGCATACTCTGGGTCTTATATGGTTTCTTATTTGATTTGTCCTAACTTCCTTTTCTCATCCTAGACATTTGGTTTGTCTGAGTTTTTGAACTACCACCGCGATCCATTGGATTTTCCTTAGTTGAGACACATCAAATAGTAACGGTCAGTGTACATATACTATGTAAAATTTACAGTCATTCCAACACGCCTTAATTATTCTGATACACTGTAAGTTCACATTGGAACCAGATACTTTTATATCTAAAAGCAAGGCAGTAAATCATTTAGGTGATAAAATTCAACTCAGCAATTAAAAGAAGTATAAGGTCAGATGAATATATGGTTGCGAACTGGCTATTTGAGAAAACACAAAATTGGTCAAAAAGACCAAAATCAACAATTACTTGGTGAAAAAGACACTTAGGTTTTGATACTGTTTAAATAGCCAAAAATTAAAAAGATACTGTTTAAATGGACAAAAATTTAAAAATAGGCGGGATGTAACCAGTTTCATCCTGTCCATTTTCAAATATTTTTTTCTTATTTTTATTTTACACAGGATGCATCCAGTTTCATCCTTGCTATTTTTTAAATATAAGCCAGGATGAATCCAGTTTCATCTTTGCTATTTTTTTTTTGGCTATTTCACCCGTACTTTTTTTTACTCGTCCATTTAAACCGTGTTTTAAATTTTTTTGGACAAATGACCCATTTTCTCTTGAGAAAATTGTGCAATATTCAACTCGTAATATTCATTCTACGAATTATGAAAAATGCACCAAGAATTATGTCCAAAATAAAAAAGATATGAATTATTTTATTTTTTTTTGAAGGAGAAAAAGAAATGAATTATTGATCGTGCTGTCATTGTTGTTATTGTTTTTATTGACCTACTCACATGACAAAACAAACAACAAAAAACGAAAATTCTAACTGATATTTTCATCAAATTAGGATAGTCTTTACCTGTTAGAAATGATAAATGAAGAGCTATTTATTCTAGCGTACCATTTTCATGAATACATATGATTTTTTTCCTACTAGAAATAAAAACACAAAATTGGTTAAATAGACCAAAAACAACATTTCCTGGGTGAAAAGGACAGTCAGATTTAGATATTGTTTAAATGGACAAAAATTTAAAAATAGGCGATATATAACCAGTTCATCCTGTCCATTTTCAAATATTTTTTCTTATTTTTATTTTACACAGGATGCATCCAGTTTCATCCTTGCTATTTTTTAAGTTTAAGCCAGGATGAATCCAGTTTCATCCTTGCTATTTTTTTTTTGTCCATTTCATCCATAAAATTTTTTACCCGTCCATTTGAACCGTGTTTTAAATTTTTTTGGACAAATGGCCCATTTTCCGAAATAAAAAGAGCAAGAATTCAAAAGTACTAAAAAAAATGCATAGGAAACAAGAAAAATTATGATTTACTAATATTAATTAAAAATTATGATTTACTAATGTGTTTTGGCTACTTCATAAGCACAAGAGGATGGATGGGTAAATGTCTCAACCAGGCAGGACGGTGGCTACTCATCAATTCTTCCCTAATACCCACTGTGAACCATGTTATGCAAACCCAGCTACTCCCTGCACATGTCCATCAAAAAATGGACAAGATTGCAAGGAATTTCTTTTGGGGACACGACAACAACAAAAGGAAAATGCACACTATATGGAAAGACAAGCTACATCTACCAATCAACCAAGGAGGACTGGGAATCAGAGATACAAGGAAACATAACTTCGCTGGGAAAAAGAGTATGGCAGATACATTAAAAACCAGAGACAACCTGCAACCAAATGTACCGAACAAAGTACCTACAACAGAAATCCATAGTGGTGGATACGATGAAACCACCGGATTCGGCTAGTCCCACATGGAAAAACATAGACAAGGCAGCTTCTTTTGTGCAGAGGAACTTTGCAATCAAAATTGGGGATGGACAAACAACCACAATAAAGGAAAACTGGATTCCCATGCAAGCAAATACGGTACCAACAGGAAACCTACTGGTAAGTACTTTGTTTGAACCACACTCTTTTAGCTGGAACATACATCTCGTGCACTCCACCACCACACACACCCCCCCCCACCCACCCACCCACCCCCCACACACACACATTGCAAACTCGATTAGATGTATCCACATACCAAATCCTCCAGTTCTAGATAGACCAGTTTGGCCCCACTTAAGGAGTGGACAATACACAGCTAAGAGTGGTTATCAAGTTCTAACAACACCAATCACTCAGACCACCGACACCCCCCTTCAGCCAAACTCTCACAACTTAGGTACAAGTGGATACAAACAAATCTGGAATGCTAAATGCCCACAAAAAATACCACTTTTCCTCTGGAAAGTCAGTCTTGGAGGTCTCCCGACCATTACAACCCTTCATACTAGACACATCACCACCACAGATATTTGCCCAATTTGCAACCTTTATCCGGAAACACTACAACATTGTCTATTTGAATGTATAAAGGCGCAACAAACTTGGAGGCTGGTATGCACATACCTGAATCCAGGAGGCAATTCAAACAACCTGTATGGAAATTTGGTATTACCACCACACCCGATACTGAATTTCGCAGGAACATTCATGTGACCAAAGAAGAAGGGCCAATCCCAACACAATGAATTCTTATAAAGTTCCAAGTAACTTTGTAGAATTCATGAAACTATCGGATAGGAAATATGACTTCACTACCTGATGCTACACACTATGGAACATTCGGCTAACTCGAAATAAACGGGTCTACAAGAACATCACCCAGTCACCGCAACAAACAAGACAAATAGCCATACTGCTCAGCCAAGAATATAAATGGGCCTACAACCACAAACCCAATACACCTGGAACTGCCGAGCAACAGAAACGAACCAATACCACCGCTAGGAATTCAAATATCATGTGGGTCAAATGGGAACCACCACCAACACAATGGCTGAAGATCAACACGGATGGAACTAGCAAAGGCAAGCCGGGGGAACCACCGGAGAAAGCTGGAGCTGGATGAATTTGTAAAAATTGGGAAGGAAAGGTGATAATGGCTATGGCAGCACCAATTGGGATAACTACGGCAATGGTGGCGGAAACGTGGGCTTTCCTACTGGCAACAAGAATGGCGACTACCCAAAGATGGACACATATCCTCTAAGAGACAGACTCCACAACGTTGCTGACTCTACTGCAAAGAGACAGCGACCAAGCACCATGGATCATTCAAAACATGCTACAGGAGATGGGACCTCATCTACAACACATAAGCATCTTCTCTATTGCACACACATATAGAAAAGCGAACCAACATACGTACTTGCGTTTGGGACAACTTGCGCCCGAATTTTCTTAATGTAATTGTAACGAATGATGCAATGGGGCTTGCTTACCCTAGAAAGGTTCAAGGTTAATAATAATAATGAACTGATCTTTCAAAAAAAATAAAAAAAGCACAAGAGGTGCAAGGCAAGGTTGCCCGGTTTCTCCTCTTTTATTCAATATTGCGATGGAGGGTTTGTCTAGATTCATGGATAGAGCAGCTAATCAAGGATTATTCAGTGGCTTTTCTGTTTCACTCACAAGCATTATAGTCAATCACCTCCATTATGCAGATGACACTATTTTCTTTGTCGATAACAAAAAGGAGGAGTTACACAACTTATTTTTTGCATTACATTGTTTTGAGTTCATTGGTGTCCTAAAGGTAAATACGTATAAAACTCAACTCATTGCTGTTGGAGATGTCCCTCAATTAGCTATTTGGGTAGAAGAATTTGGTTGTTCAACTAATAGTTTACCATTTATGTACTTGGGGATGCCACTCGGTGCAAAGCCTGGTTAAAAAACATATGGGATCCAATTCTAGAGAAGTTTGATGCTAAATTATCTGTTTGGAGGAGAATATCTTTATCCAGAGGTGGTAAACTTGCTCTTCTAAAATTTATCTTATCTTCTCTACCCACTTATTACCTTTCTTTATTTAAGGATCCTATTTCATATTTCAGTAATTAAGATGCTAGAAAAGAAGATGCGTAATTTTCTATGGGAATACAAGGAAGGTGCGAAGACTTCACACCTGGTTAATTGGGATCTTGTGCAAGCAACTAAAGAAAAGGGTGGCCTTGGTGTTTGTAATCTTAGGATTATGAATTTAGATTTATTTTCTAAATGGTGTTGGAGATTTGGTGTAGAAAATAATAAACTTTGGTATAAGATAGTAGAAGACAAGTACGGTTCAGAATTCTCCAATTGGATTCCCGGAAATATAAATCAAACATATGGAGTTTCCTGTTGGCGTGGGATTGCTGAAGCTGCAAGTTTAGTAAGTGAAAACTCTACTCTATTTATTCATTCAGGAGGTGCCATAGCCTTTTTTAATGATATTTGGTGTGGGCAACGTCCTCTTGCATCCGTTTCTCCTACTTTATATAAGTTATCAAGACACATGAATGCTACAATAGCAGACATGGTTTCATTGGAAGGGAATTGGAAGTTTGATTTCAAGCATGTCCTAACAAACCATGAGGTTGAAGATTATGCTGCACTTATTAACATCATTGGAGACAATCCTCCAGTTCGAGATACCTTGCCTGATAAGAGAAGATGGAAGCTTCACCCCACAGGTGTATTCACAGTCAAATCGCTTGACATGGATATGGTTGCTGAATCCGGGGTTGTTAACTTTCCTTATCAATTTGTTTGGAAAACAACAGTACCTCCAAAGATCAACATTCTAATGTGGTGTCTAGTGCATGGGAAGCTAAATACCATTGACGTACTACAACATAAATGTATGGATCGGTATAATTCTTGTGTTTTGTGTGGAGTGGGTTTTGAGTCGCAAGACCATTTATTTCTTCACTGCAAAATAGCATACAAGATTTGGTCCGGTCTATTACCTAATACCGGTTGGGCATGGGTATTGCCCGACTCCATGAAGAATTTAGCAGATATGTGGCATCACAATCATTTTTCAAGTACGGGTAATTATATATGGGGCTTAATCCCGACGGCGATTGTCAATACCATTTGGAAGAAACGTAATTGCAGACGTTTTGAAGATAAGTACCTATACAAAACTGATGATGATCTGATTCTGTAGCTAAATCTTCTGTTTTTTCTTAGGCAGCAGCAGTAGGTCACCAGGTACACTTGAACTTTTCAAGTTCAGTTTTGTCTACATGGGATTCAATCTTTATGTAATTGTTTTTTTTTCCTTTTACTTTCTTTTATCTACTGCTGGTAGAAACGCTGAACATTCTTATTATTCTTAATACATCTTCTCTTTCGATCAAAAAAACTAATGTGTTTTAGACCACATATTTGGTTTGAAGAGCAGCAGTGTACTATTTATTCTCAAACAAGAGTATCTTAATTACCTATGAAGGCTTCGAATTGCGTTGCAATAATTATCACTTTGTTGTCCATCTCCCACATGTGAACCCGAATTAACTGAGAGGAAGGATCCATGGACACTCTTAGATAGACAAGATTGAACAAGATTTGCACCATTTTCTCCGCAAAACCCAAACGATAATGAATTTAAGTCTAATATTTTGATGGTATATTCTTTTTATAGGACTCTACATTCCTACAAAAAATTAGCACAATTCGAGATGTATAAAACCACCGTATACCCCTTTGAATATCAGCCGTTCAAAATTAACGGTTGACATTAAGATCAGTAGATGGTCAGTCTTGTTATTTCGAATTGCATTCATTTTTGGTGGGAATGTAAAGTCTGATAATAGGAACATGTTAATAAAGTGTTAGACTTAAATTCATTGGCGTTTGAGTTGCCGGAGAAAATGACGTAAATCTTGTCCTACATTGTCCATTTAAGAGTGTCCATAGATCCTCACTCATTAACTGAAGCTATACTTTCCATGTACGTCGCCATCTGGACGATGTACTTTATGGCCATATAATTTCTTCGGTTCCGAGGTCTTCTATTTTCATCCGAGCATATTGTCACAATACTAGAATTTTTCTGCCATTCGGACATCATATCGTCATATAATCTAACTTGTCAAAGGATATTACCATCCTTTAAAGACACTACGGTTCTTAAGTGATAAAAGGGAGTATCGAAGGGCATTAGCAGTTGTTGGTCACTCTTGAATAGTTTAACCCAAGACTCCCTTACTCCATAATCTTGCATTACCCATATCTCGAAACCAACCTTAGACACACTAAATAGCAAGCAAAGGGAACCTCATAACACATCAACAAATTTGTGTATTTCATCTTCCACATCGAAAGAAAGTATGAATGGTAAACGTGAGTTTTTTGTTTTTATTGATCTAGTACTTGTACTTTTATCAGCTAACCAATGGAGAGCTCCATTCAGAAACACCCCAAGCTCTCCTCTAAAAAATTTCATAAGGAATGCGAGAATTATATGTTTTCCATGAATCCAAACGTGAAGTATACTCCCTCCGTCCCAAATTAGTTAAGCCATTTGTAGTTTGCACAACTATTAACGCAGGGAAAGAAGAGGAGTATGTTTAAGTATTTTTTAGAAGTATGTCCTAATGGATAATAACTTGTAAAACTTCGAAATGATTTATCTATTAAAATATACCACTGTTTTTCGTAAACTTTATACCGTTGAAAAGCACTACGTAACGAATATAAACATAATTATCAAATTATACACATTTCTTATAGTAACAATAATCAATTAAAAGGGTAGCTTTAGAAATATCCCCTTGATTAGTGAAATAGCTCATCTATTCATGGGACAAAATTTAAAACCAATTAGCTCAATTAATTTGGGACGGAGGGAGTATATTTCAACTACAGACTCGTCCTTTTCTGGTGTCCAACAAATTCTTACAAACTCGTAATCACAAGTTTTGGATTCATAACCAAACCCATAGCCAAAAATATTTTCACTTGGGATGTGTACACGGTTATAAAACCACCAACACATGGACAAACGAAACCATTTTAACTACACAAAATTGGTTAAAAAGACCAAAATCAATAATTTCTGGGTGAAAAAGATATTTAAATTTTGATATTGTTTAAATGGACAAAAATATAAAAATAGTCAGGATGTAACCAGTTTCATCCTACCCATTTTCAATTTTTTTTCTTATTTTTAATTTACATCAGGATGCATCCAGTTTCATCCTCGATATTTTTTAAGTTTAAGCCAGGATGAATCTAGTTTCATCCTTGTTATTTTTTTTGTGTCTATTTCACCCATAATAATTTTTACTCTTCCATTTGAACCATGTTTTAAATTTTTTTGGACAAATGACCCATTTTCCGTTATAACTAGCTACCCAAAATTTGAAAACCTTGGTTTAAGATTAACTGCTTTTGAAATGGGTGCCTAGTGTTTACAGCCTCATTGGATATACTTGTAGGTTGTACGTATCACGTTTACGTGCTGTGAGAAGGAGTTTGAAATTTCCCTTTCTAGTATCATGATTATTTTTTCATCTTAGCTAAACTAATATCATGAGTTAGTAAATTATACCATGCCTTGCATACACACCTGCATCTTGCGATAGACTTTACAGTAAGCGTAAGAAAATGTCGATGATTAAGTTTTACTTCTCGGTCTCTTTGTTGTCTTGTCCATCGTAAAGTTTCAGAGTTTCGGTGACATATGTTTAGGTTTTTCCAGAATCACTTTAGAATGAGCTAGAGATTGGTGATGAAGAGTTTATATAGATTCTTATTACACCTTGGACTTTGAGTAAGACTAGTCGTCCGATTTTAATGGGCTTAATAGTTTCCAACTTCGAATTGAGTTCTTCCGGATCCGAGGCCCATTTTAGTTTTGTTGCAATCTTTGTTAATTCTATTTCGTGAACTTGTAAATGTAGAGTTGAATTTTCGTGAATTCTGTATCATTTGTTAGACACTAGTGTTCTGCACGTGCGTATGCATGTGCAAGTTGGGTCCAGGTTATCACTTTTGTCTGAGTTTGCAAAGTTAATTTTCAAATAAACTAAATTACTAATATACCCTTATATTATTTATTTCCCATCATTTGTATGGGCACGAATCAAGGGCAAAATGGTCCAACAAAATTTGCAGCTTCATTGCTACAGTGCCTAAGGGGTCTTCCCTTTATATAATATAAAATAGATTTATGGCGTGTTTGGATGGGCAATAAAAAATCAAGAAATCAGTTGGATTTAGAATTTGAAGACGACTTGTAAAAGTAAAAACTTTTTGTGAAATAAAATAATTCTGTTTTTGCTTCAAAAGAGAAGTAGAAGTCATAAACAAATTTGTATCCAAACGCTATTAGTTAGAATGACTTCCAAAACTTTGTTGTTTAGTATCTCGAGGCAGAGCCTGTCTTATTACACTCTGTCATGTTTTTTTTTTTCCCTTCAAAGATGCCAATGCAGGCTTATATTAATCATATAAATGTGTCAAATACATTATCAAGTGCAAAGAAATTGAGTCCTGTTATTAGGAGGGATAGAATGGATTTAAGGAGGGAAAGATTGTGGGGAGGGAATCATATTTTTAGAGGAGGAATTGACTTCTCGAAAAATTAATAAAATGTCGGAAATGTCCAGAAAGCTTATTTTTCTAACCAACAAACACCAGAAATCCTGCAATTAAACATAGAATTGAACTAAGATGAACCAGAAATCTTTCTTAGTTGATCTTATTAGTTGATCTGATAAAGTTATGATACATAAGAGAAAAAATTAGAAGCATCTAACATATGGACTAAAAGACCTTATTATTATTCAAGAAATCCATCTTATTCTTCACCGTAATCATTATTTCTATCAGGAACAACCTATTTACTTTTACAAGGATAACAATACAAAAAAGTTGATGCACAATGATAATGAATGGGAGATAGTTTTTAACATCGAAGCTCGTGTAAAAAAAAAAAGTGGATGTCCAAATAAGTTACATCACAAATCCATGTACGTGTTTAGAGTGGTAGACAAAATAAGAGAAAAAAACATAAAGGAGACAAAGCATGAAAGAGAGAAAGAGAAATCAGGTGTGTCTTTCATTTCCATTAGTTCCATATAAATACAAGAAGAGGGAGAGCTTGTGTTAGTACACTTGTAACAAAGGACAAGAGAAAGAGCTACATGTGTCTAGTAGCAATGGACTAGTTCTACATGTGTCCAACATAAAGACATGTGCCATGCACTTAGACATAAGGAGTGGTCATCCATACCGTGGACCACTTTACTACAACACCCCCCCTTGGATGACCATCACCACAAACTCATTGCTTTGTCAAAACCTTGCCAGAAAACGTTCGTCGATGAAAAACTGGTCGAAGGAGAAAGACATTTGAATTTCTGAGATGGCGTCGTTTATCAAGACTTTTCTCCTTTGTGGAACCATGTTAGGAAAAATATTTTGCACAAAAACCTGAACATTCGTAAGGAGAAGAACAACCTCATCCAGAGTTGTATTAATAGTGTTTTTGTTGTCTCATTAAAAACCTTTTCGAGTAAAAAAACCCCGTGGGAAAAAGTAACCTCGATGAAGGAAAAGAGTACAACACACTTTGATGTCATCAGTGCATCTCTAGATGCTCCCCCTGATGTCGACATCTCTCCATGATTTGCAATTATGGTATTATTTTTGTCTCATTAAAAACCTTTTCGAGTAACAAAACCCAGTGGGAAAAAGTAACCTCGGTAAAGGAAAAGAGTTCAACATACCATTTGATGCTCCCCCTAATGCATGACAATTTCTTTAGTCTAATACAGTCATGGGATTGGACCATCCTTTAGTCCTATGGAGTCATTGAAGTTCGGACAATCTCTTTAGTCCTATACTTCTCACATGTTTTTCAAATGTGGACTTAGGTAATGACTTAGTAAATAAGTCTGCCACATTTTCGTCAGATTTTACTTTACTGACTTGAATGTTTAGAAGACATTGTTGTTGCTGATTGTAAAAGAACTTCGGCGATATATGTTTCGTATTATCACCCTTAATGTACCCTTTTCATCTGTTCGATGCAAGCTGCATTATCTTCATAAATGCAAGTTGGCTCTTCAGTGGTAGAACTCAAACCACATGTCCCTCGAATATCTGTAATGATAGACCTTAACCATATACACTCACGAACCGCCTCATGTAGGGTAATGATCTCAGAGTGGTTCGTGGAGGTAGCCACAAGGGTTTGCTTGGTCGATCTCCAGGATATCGTTGTATTCCCGATAGTGAACACGTATCCAGTTTGGGATCGACCTTTGTGTGGGTCTGAGAGGTACCCAGCATCAGCAAAACCAACCAAAACATTATTTGGGGTTCCGGTTTAAGGAGTCGCAATTACATTAGCATCTCTTCTTTCGTCTTCGTAGGGATAAAACAAACCCAAGTCAATGGTTCCCTTTAGGTATCTAAAGATATTCTTTATACCACTCCAATGACGATGCGTTGGCGCTGAGCTATATCTAGCTAACAAATTCACTGAGAATGAGATATCTGGTCGAGTACATTGTGCTAAGTACAATAATGCGCCTATTGCACTTAGATAGGGATCAGCTCCCAATACATCTTCGCCATCTTCCTTTGGACGAAATGGATCTTTATGTACATCTAAAGTTCGACCAACCATGGGAGTGCTAGCAGGGTGCACTTTGCCCATATTAAATTGCCTGAGTAACTTTTGGACATATGCAGACTGGTGGATTAATATTCCACAAGCTCGATGTTATATTTCAAGTCCTAGACACATTCGAGTTTTCCCAAGATCTTTCATCTCAAATTCGGATTTCAAATAGCTTGCGGTTTCTCTTAGTTCATCAAGAGTACCTACTATGTTCATGTCGTCGACATAGACATCTATAATAGCAAATCCGGAACTTGTTTTCCTTATAAACACACAGGGGAGCAATTCATTATTTTTATATCCCTTCCCAATCAAATAATCACTTAGACGGGTATACCACTTCCGCCTGGATTTCTTTAATCCGTAAAGTGAGCGTTTCAACTGAATTGCAAACGCACTCCGTGGGGTAGAGTTATTTGATTTGGACAATGAAAGTCCATCTGTAACTTTCATGAATATCTCTGTATCAAGATCCCCATAGAGATATGCGGTAACCACATCCATAAGTTGAATTTCAAGTCCTTCTGAAACTACTAAGCTGACTAAGTAACAGAACGTTATGACGTCCATTACAGGAGAGTACGTTTCTTCGTAATCAATCCCAGGGCGTTGTGAGAAACCTTGCGCCACAAGGAGAGCCTTATATCTTAAGACTTCGTTCTTCTCATTACGTTTTCTGACAAATACCCATTTATGTCCTACAGGCTTTATACCTGGTGAAGTTAGCACTACCGCACCAAATACCTGTCTTTTTGCCAGTGAGTTTAGTTCAGCCCGGATTGCGTCTCTCCATTGAGGCCAATCTGCTCTCTTTTGGCATTCTGCAATAGAGCGTGGTTTGATATCATCGTGATCGATAATCTCTCGAGCAACAGTATATGCGAATATATCATCAATATGCGTGGAGGATCTTTCCATCAACACGTATGCACTTTCACAATCCATAGAGATTTATTTGTTCTCTGGAATCAATTCAAACTTCGGGGCGTCCCCCAGTAATGATTCATGAACATAACTATAATCAGAGACAATCTCATGAGATGGATTATCTGTATTGATGATATATGGATCGGTTTGTTCCTTACTCGCCCTTTTCTTCCTTGGTTGAGTATCGATCGAACCAAGTGGTCTCCCCCTCTTCCTTTTAGGGGCCACGTCCTCAGCTACACTTCCACCAAGTGCAGCCTTGGTACCTATATTTATGGTACCTTTTCCCTTGTCGGGAATTTCCAACCTTACAGGCACGTTTGCAGCCGGTATATGTGATCTCGTCACTTTAGCAATATCGCAAATGCATCAGGCATTGAATTCGCCACATTATGAAGATCGACAATTATTTTCACTTCACTTTCGCATTGTGGAGTGCGGGGATCAAAATGAGACAACGTGGGAACACACCACGACAATTCCTGTCGTTCCCTTTGGAAGTCCTTTTCCATACCTCCCCCTAACGACGGGAAGGTTGTCTCATCAAAGTGACAATCCGCAAATCTAGCGGTAAAGAGATCGCCATCAAAGGTTCCAATTAGCGGATAATTGTTGGGGATTCGTATCCAACATAAATACCTACTCGTCTTTGTGGACCCATCTTAGTACGGCTGTGGGGGCGTAATAGGCACGTATACGGCACAACCAAAAATGCGTAAATGTGAACTATCGGGCTCATATCCGAGTTACCAACCCGGTACGCAAAAAATGGTTGGCTAGCGGTGGGTCTAAAGCGAATAAGTAATCTTGCATGCAATATGGCGTACCCCCTCAGCGAAAGAATAGGCTGGTTGGAACGCATAACCAATGCCCTAGCTATCATCTCGTAACCTTTTGATGGTAGCTTCATGAGACCATTTTGAGTGTGTACATGGGGTACGAGATGCTCTATGTCAATTCCATTAGACATACAGAAATCATCAAATCCTTTAGATGTAAATAAATTCGCCATCATTATCAAGTCTGATAGACTTGATTGGATGATCAGGGTGGTGAGCCCTTAGTCGTATAATTTGTGCTAGGAGCTTTGCAAATGCAGCATTTCTTGTGGACAACAATGCAACATGTGACCAACGGGTCGAAGCATCAACCAGAACCATAAAATACCAGAATGGTCCGCATTGCGGATGTATAGTTCCACAAATATCACCTTGTATTCTTTGTAAAAATGGAATATTTTGTTTGGTATCTTTAGCATAGGATGGTCTCGATCCCGTATTTGCTAAATAACAAGCTTTTCGAGAATGAGCGATGTGCCTTCGATAAGGACAACGAAGAAGAATGGGACAGTGGGTGCGCTTCAATTACTTTGGAAGAAGAAGGTTGCACTTCTCTTGCTATATAAGGCATAAAATGTGCATCATTTACTTTAGAATGCACTTTGTTACTCTTCATTGTAACAATCTTTTGTCATATTTTCTTTTTCATTCGAAAAAACGGATGTCCGTGTGAGTTCTTCAAAACACGGATCATCATATCATGACCTGGGTGCCCTAGTTGATCGTGCGAAAGCTTATATAAGTCACTGGCCAACAGTTCATCGTTGACAACCACATGGGATTCGATAATCCTAATAGTGGTGATATACAATCCACTAGAGTGACTCATTAGTTTCTCTAAGATGCGTTTCCTTCCGCATTCACTAAAGGTCACATATATGTACTCAATTCCATTTTCACAGTGAGTTTCTAAGTGATAACCATTTGTGAGTATATCCTTGAAACTTAACAAAGTGCGGTACGCTCTTGGTGCATATAAAGCTTCTGTGACTTTAATCATTGTACCGTTTGGCAACAAGAATTGAGCAGTACCTCGCCCAATTATTACTTGCGATGATCCAATCATCGTAGTCACAGATGTATTATCAGGAGTAAAATCGACAAATAATTGTCTGTTTCTTAGGATAGTGTGGGTGGTTGCACTATCAACTAGACATTCAATTTCTCACTGAGACATTCCTACAAGTACATTAGGTAGGAATGTTACAAACAAAGAAAAACGAACAATTTATCTCACTTCCTTTAGAGATTTTTGTTCTACTAGAATGGCGTCCTTTCCATTCTAATTTACATGCTAATTAAACAACAGATTATCATGAAAAAAGTAAAATTCTATAGAACATAATAGAAAATAAGTACTTATAGATAATCCATACACATAACATAAACGTGTTTAGCAACGGTAACACCTACTTAAACTATTAAACAAACGATAGTCTAAGATAACATAAAAACTTCAAAGCATCTAAAAACAGACAAAGTCTAGCAATCCAGAAACTAAATTCTTAGGCTCAAGCAAAATCAGGCACATCCATAGTTGGGGAAAAGTCCTCGTTGCCAAGGAAGTCTGAAATTGTGAGGTTGACGTCAGGGGTTACATCATTTTCTTCCATATAGTTAGCCTCTTGTTCGAGAGTTTCCCGGTACTTTTTGTAGCTCGCAGCTACATTGGCACTAGCCTTGCAATGCTTGTACCAATGTCCTAAATCCACACCTAAAACAAGGCGCACTTTCATCTGCAGCCTTTTTTGTTAGCGGGATTTTAGGTGTTTTCTCGAACTTAGGATCACCACATGTATGGCCAGAAGTTCCTTCTCTGTGCCAAACATTAGAGTGACCTTTACGTCCTCGACCTCGATTATGTCCCTTACGTCCTCTTCTACGAGAGGCATTATCTCCACGTGGGTATGGATCATGGGAATGTGAATCGAATTTGAGCCCTCTTTCCTTTGGGGTTCTTTCCCTTATTGACCTTGCCATGATTAGCTTCGGGAACTTTCTTTTCCCGACAGCTCTGGCATTGTTATTGACAAGAATCTCATTGTGCCTTTCGGCCACTTGCAATAAGTTTATCAACCTACTGAATGTGGTGATTATTTTTTTGTCCACCTCTAAACGATACTGGTTTGCTAGTATCATGGACGAGGTTGGAAAGGTCGATAGGGTTTTCTGAATCATTTCCTCATCCGTAAGTTTCTTTCCACAAAAGTCCATACGTGCACGAATTTGCAGCATGTCTTTTTGGAAATCATTCACTTTTACATAATCGAGGAAGCAGATTTCTTTCCACAAGACGTTCAATTTTGGTATTAAGGAATCATGGATGTTTCCAAAACGGCTATCTAGAGCATCCCATAGCTCTGTTGGTGTTTTCAAGTGATGATAACCCCAACGTAGGTTAGGATCGATGTGCCTCTTGAGGAACATCGAGCATGAGCTTTGTCTTTTTCGATTCTTAGGGCGGCGTCGGCAGATGGCTTGATAGTGGAGGTGTAGTCCTTTGCCACGAAGGTGGTTTCCACATCAGATACCCAACGATGGCACTCAAGTCCTGCTGAGTCCAAAAGTTCGAATTCTGGTCAAATTGGGTCCATCTATATAGACAAAATAAAGGACATTAATATGGTGCTCAAGTCCTTCTGAGTCCACAACAAATCACGGTATCATTTTCCCTGACCAAATTTCTTTATGGTTTTGTGGGTAATCTGAGATATGTCATATAGTCCAATCTCTGATCATAACCCAGTCCACAAAATTAATTAACCAAGCTTCTTTATGGTTTTAACAAGGGAACTTTGTTTGCAAACCAAATTTCTTTATGGTTTAAAAATTGCAAACAATTTGGTAACAAGGTTGACAAAATAGTCAACTAAAAATAGGTCTATTAGAAAAAAAAAAAAAAAACTACAGACCCATTTATCATTTATATACACATATAAAATTATTGGAATTTAAGTCGCAATTCGTTCGCATATTTAGTAGCAAACCGTTTGCGTGATAAAAATAGGTTTTGGTCAATATTTGTGACATGCATGAGTAATATCAAACTGAGATATAATACTAATGATAAGGTACATGTCAAAAATTTACAATATTGAGGAATATTTGACAAAAATAAATTACTAGAATATTCATGGCATAAAAGAAAAATTAACATACATACATATACATCATGGGTATAATAAATTTGCTAACAAGTAGAATGATATGATATTCTTCAAAGGTAATATCCATACATGTATTTATTTATTTATTTTATTAAAAAAATGAAAGATCAAGTACAACATCACATGGGGAGTTTGAAACAAAATCAGTGAGTTTATTTATTTATTTATTTTTAAAGTAAAGCAAACTACACTTTTGTGTATCACATGATTTTAATTAATTAAAATATAGATAAAAATGTCGCTTTCATGTTAGAAGACAAGCATGTGATCATAAAGAAACAAATAAGCTATCACTATCAAGTTGAAAATCAACTAGTAAAAATCAAATGGATTATTTTCTTTTAACTTTTGGTGTAATTAAAATAAAGAGTATGAGCTAATATTTTCATGTCATGTGATAGATGAGACAAATATATAACTTTTAACAAGAGTAAATAAGTACATGATAATAAAATGAGTGCTTTGGGTTATACCTTCTTTTGGAAAAATCCTACTTGGTTTGAGAATGAAGCTAACTACTTTCTTTTGGTTTTTGTTTGAAGGATTGATAGTCAAATGGTTAGGCAAGGTGAGTGGTAGACAAAATAAGAGACAAAACATAAAGGAGACAAAGCATGAAAGAGAGAAAGAGAAATCAGATGTGTCTTTCATTTCCATTAGTTCCATATAAATACAAGAAGGGGGAGAGCTTGTGTTAGTACACTTGTAACAAAGGACAAGAGAAAGAGCTACATGTGTCTAGTAGCAAAGGACTAGTTCTACATGTGTCCAACATAAAGACATGTGCCATGCACTTAGACATAAGGAGTGGTCATCCATACCATGGACCACTTTACTGCAACAATACGGATTTTTTTTATAAAAAAAAATAAATAATCATGCATAAGTGATCAGATTCTTGTACTCGTTGATAGTGAGACGCATAGAGACAAAGAAGAAATTCGACTAAACAACGTTATTCAGAATTTAATCGATTTTTAGAGGAAGAAGATGCACACCAGTGATTATGAACAATTAAATTAGTTAGGATGGGCAGTGACGGAGCCAGACTTTTTCCCAAGTGGGGGAAAATTCATATAGTAAAAATCTGTATATACTAGCTGGTATGCGGGCGAAGGCCGCCGATTTTTTTTTGGACATTTTATTGACTTTTTAGTATTAACTAAATGAAAATCAAATCATAAAAAATTTGGATTTAAATTAGACATTGTACTTTAGATCGTTTTTTTTTTTTTTTTCGTCATACATCTGATGCATTTGTATTAATTTTACATGAATTTTAAAATTTTGACCCCATTAAAAATTAATTTTCAATTTTATCAAGCATATTTGCCCCCACAGGACATGTAAATTACAAAAATTATAAGCCTATATTGATGGGATTTCAAAAATAAGTGGGGTCGGCGGACCCCATTTGTCCCTACATCTCTCCGTCCTTGAGGATGGGATCGACATTTTATAAAAATTCGGTTATTTTTGTTATGTTTTTCTTTGACCCGTGTTGACCTAAATTTCGTTTGTATTTTTCTCTCCTCGAATCCATTCTTTCCCTCCCAATAACAGGACTCCAGAAATTGGAAGGGAGTCTAGCAACAAGCTGAGCCCCGACCGCTCTTTGGATGACAACACCTAACCAAGAAAATCTCCAACTTTGACATTTGCATCATTACTAGCCATATAATTACGAAGCCTCTTTAATTAGGAATTTGATAGTGTCATCGCCGAGCTCACCTAAAATAATGAAGGCAAGGACTCCCAAACCTAGCTCATGCTTCGTGCATTTCTCAAGATATTTAACACATTTGGCGATCAATAGCATTGGCAAGGGAATGTCTAGGGATAAAAGCACGTACTCCATCACCTGTGAAGGGAGCGACACCTGTCACATTCATGAACACATCACGCCCATCAATCCAGTTATAAACTAGAATGTCCGCGGGTCTTAAGTCCAAGCCATTATTGGATAGAAGACCCAAGTCGACTTCCTTTCTAGATGGAACACCTGCACGGTAACACATGTCAGCGATCATGTCACAAACAAGATCATGACGAAACTTGAGCCCAACTTCCTTGACACAATGTAGAGCGTGATCTCCAAAAATATCCATTTCTCCACCACAACAAGGACAACTACTCCCCTCCTCAAAAAGTGGTATACACAGTCTATAACACATAACCGCGCTCAAATATATATATATATATATTTTTTTTTTGTCACAGTTGTGACTCATGAGCAATTTGCATGCCCGTAAATGATTTTTGTGTCATCATGAGAAGATTAGCAAGTGTGACATGTTTTATTAACCTATAAATTGATTCATATTGATGGTTAATTAGTGAAAAGCTCATTCTCTTCTCTGTTACAAATCACCATCAAACTCGTACGTGTAAACAGTTTTCCGTATCTGTCATAGAAAATTGTTTTAGCAATTTATTTTTTTAAAGGTGAGATGATGGAGAAAGCTGAAAAAGAAAATTCGTCAAGAACTGGAAATCTTAGAAGTGTTTTTTTCTATGGAATTCAGTAGGTAATTGAGGTATATGTGTCTCATTGAATTAAGTCCACTACTATTTTCTTATGCGATGACAAACTTTTGTTAGAAGATCTTCATGGTATACATTTTCTTTTGCAATATTTAAATCATCAGCGTGATCACATCAACCAAGGACATAACCAAAAACAAGGGAAAAGATGTATAACTAACAGCGAGAGTGCCCAATATATCATTTAGTTGAGCAGATTGAACATGGTAAGTAAAAAGTAGATGGATGAGTAGTCGTAAACTCGCAATTTGAGACAAATTGATTACGCCAAATTCAATTAATAATCACCTGATTCCATAATACATAATAATCACTTGCATGCCATCCATTCTACATAATAAGTTACGAAAAATTACAGTAACTAACGTATATCAAATAAATAAATAAAATAAACACGGGTACCTAGCCCATCTGATTATCCCCGTACCCCGAAATTTCATGTGTTCCAGGAGGTACCGGGTCCGAGCCCCTGGTGACATAATATTACATAAATTAACATGGAAGGTAGAGTTAGTTTGTCTCCCTTGTGATACAATCTTAGGCATTTATAAGAATGACTCAACATATACAGATAATCATAAGTGTTCGCAAAGACTAGAAGACACAAATTATCCCCGTCCAGTGCAAACAACAACTGAGAAACGAGTTTCTAAAGTACCTTACCAGTGAAATGGCAGCGACACTAACATCTGCCCCAATTGTCTCCATTGACAACACAAAATGCTAAACTCATAAAATGTGCTGCTACATTATTTGAGTTTGGCAGGGATAAAGAAAAACGTATCTGTTATAGCAAAGACAATTGAGATATTGAACAATTTTACAACAAAACTGGATTTTATGGTGCGTATCTGTTAAGAAGCTATCAGTCTTACTAATCTAAATTTGTTTCATATCTTAAGAAGTACAATCTTTACAAAGTTTGCTACTTTGCAATGTCAATTTTTAGCATATCATGTTTCTCTTGAATCACTTTGTAGCGCGCAGTAATAAGCATGAGTTTCTTAATTTCCGAATCATATTGACCGCGTATTTAGGTATAGGGCAAATGCACTTCGGTTCCTAATCTTAGTTTCAATTTTTCCGTGTAAATTTTAAATTACAACTAGTTAATAACCTTAATGGTTTCGCTGCTGTAAAAAATTTCTTTTAGCCCCCCCTGGAAACCTGGCTCCGCCATTGTATGTTGTTAGAGCTTAGATTGTTAGGTTTCCAACTAGTTAATGTGATACTCTTTATCCAATAATATAAATAAAAAACAAATAATAAAAAAAAGATGTGGGGGGGTTGGGGGACATTATGATTTAATAATCCAGTGACTAACGCTTCTTCTTCTCTCTCTTGCGATTTCATCGCCGCCTCTAAGACATCCCAAATAAGCCAGTACAACCGCATTATAGCCAGTAACCGCCACCCACGACGGTGATGGTCACCTGAAACTATCTTTAAAAAATTTCAATCTTCTTAAACATCATGACCTTAAGACTCCCTTTCATCAGTTACAAAGATATCTCTGGTCATATTTGCTACTAAGAACCTTTTGCCCTATTTTGTTATCAAGACTCCATTTTTGAGACCTAGATCCGTTTGCTAAGACACCCAAGACCTCAGAAACCTTAAGCGATACGAAGACACTCTATTTTTGTTTCCTTTGGTTCGAAGACTCGTGTTAAATTCAAAGTTCTCAAGACTTTGAAATCAGATCTGAAGCCTCAAGCACTTGGTTGCCCCTTTTCACGAAGTTTAAGAAGATTTTCATCCTCTCTCACCCCATCTCCTCTTCTTTCTCTAATTCTTAATTTATCAATTTTATATGTTAGACTCAATTTATTCTCTAATCTCAAAATTTCTTACAAGTTAATTGGTATAGAAAGTTAATTTTTGAGTTGTTTTTCACTTAATTGTATACTCAAATTCCCTTTTGTTTCCTTTAATTTGGGTTGTTCCAATCTGTTTAATTTGTGAATCATTGGAAACCCCCTACTGCTTTGTAACCTTCTGAATCTCAATTTCTTTAGATTGGGTTTCAATATCTAACTTCTCCTGCTTCTCCGTCTCAGTGATTTCCTTTGCTTGTATATCTTTATCAGATTTATGAAATTCTTTAGGTTATGCAAAGGACAAGTTAAATCTCTATCAAGATTAATTCTTTCTCGGCTCATTCCAGGTACCCTGTGCTACAAATGGAAAAAAAGGAAACTTTTGAGACAACCAGGGATACAAGGAAATTCACAAACCTTACAACTGACCAAAACTAAGGTAAACCCTACATATAATGAGAAGCTAGATCCGGATACTTGCGGCTCTGATAGTGAAGAGATGGAACTAGCAGAGGATGAGAATTTATTGGATATACATTCCCACGGAACAATAGAAGGGGCTATAAATCATACTGATCTTATGGAAAGACAATCATCCGGGAAAGAGGTACTTATAAGTTCTAACCATAACTGGTTAAAAATCAGGGCTTACGATTTGTTTATGCATCATAGAATATATGCTCACTCTAATATTAAGAATTGTTATTTCAAAATTGAATTGCCATACAATTGTTTCATGTCAAAAATTAAATTGTTATGGACTTGCTTTATATGTTTCCATGTGAATCTGGTGCTTTCAGTTTTAGAATACCCTATAGTTTCCTATTTTTGGCAGTTCATTAGTGTCATTGCTTGGAACTGTCAAGGGCTAGGAAAACCTGCAAAATTAGAAAGCCTTAAGGATATTTTGAACAAAAATAACCCTGATATTTTGTTCCTGTCCGAAACTAAACAACAAAATGTGGCAATGCATAAAATCTTGAGGAAACTAAATGTTCGTAATTACTGGCTTGTCTCACCAAGGGGTTCCGCTGGAGGCTTGTGTCTAATATGGAAAGATAGCATGAAATTAGATATAATTGATCACAACCATAATCATATAAATGTGGATGTTCATGCTTGCAATAATAGACCAAATTGGCTCCTAACTTGCTTTTATGGTAGTCCCTATACTAGAGAAAAAGTTGAGTCTTGGAACATCATTCAACAATTAGCAAGGACAGTTGTTAAACCATGGATTATTCTAGGGGACTTTAATGTTGTTCTTCATAGAGAAGAAAAAGAAAGTAGATTCCATTTTAACGAAACAGAAGCTAGTACCTTTAACGACATTATTAGCAATTGTGGCTTGATGGATCTAGGATTCACAGGCTACACTTTTACTTGGAATAATAGGAGAACAGATGCTGACTTTATAGAAGAAAGACTTGACAGGGGCTTAGTTAACTCTAATTGGAATCGTTTATTTCCTAACTCTTCCATAAGACATTTAGGCAAGATAACCTCTGATCATGTCCCTATTTGTTTAAATACTCAAAGTACTTGGAATGATGGAGCTACTCCATTTAAGTATTTTGGTGACTGGATGAAGCATGAGCAATGTAAATCTCTAATACAGAACTGTTGGAACACTAGGATACAGGGGTCCCCTGCATTTACTATGAACAAAAAACTGCACTCTGTTAAAACAACTCTTAGATTATGGAATAAAACAACTTTTGGCAACATAAACACCAATCTTGAATTAACCAAGAAAAAACTTGACCAAATAAACAAAAGACATTCTTATAGAGACAAGGCTAAAGATCTAGCAATCCTGACTGCTGAACTAACTAAATGGTATGCTATCCGGGAAAAATTTTGGAAAGACAAGAGTAGAGACCAAGAGTTGGCCTTAGGAGATAGAAATACTAAATACTTCCATAGCAAAGCAAGAAAAAGATACAGGCGAAATAGAATAGACACTATCCAGACAACAAATGGGGAATGGGTTAATTCTAGAGAAGAAATAGCAAACTGCATAACTGGTCATTTTCATAACATAGCTACTACTGTTAACCCAACTATTGATATGAACATGATTGATTTTATTCCTACTTGTATTAGTGACAATGATAATATCATGTTGTGTGCTATTCCAAATTCGGCTGAAATAAAAAATATTGTGTTTTCTATGGAACCTGATAAAAGTCCAGGCCCAGATGGTTTCCCGCCAAATTTTTTTCAACAAAACTGGGAAATCATAGGCCCTGATCTAATCCTGATGATCCAAACCTTCTTTCAAACTGGTCACATTTCGAAAGAGATGAATGCCACTTTCATCTCTTTGATCCCGAAAACTTTGAATCCTACGACCCCGGCTGAGTTCAGGCCAATAGCCTTATCTAATACCTCTTACAAAATCATTTCTAAGATTATGGCTGGAAGAATGAAAGGCTTGTTAGATAGGATAATATCTCCTTTTCAGTCTGCCTTCGTTCCAGGAAGGCAGATCTCTGACAACATTACTATAGCCCATGAGATCATTCATAAAATGAGAAACAAGAAAGGAAAGAAAGGTTTAATGGGAATTAAGATAGATATGTCTAAAGCTTTCGATAGAGTAGAATGGCCTTTCCTAATTCAAATTATGAAAAAGATAGGATTTAATGAAAAATGGTGCAACCTAATAAATGAATGCATTTCTACTACTACTTTAGCTGTTTTGATTAATGGATCTCCTACTGGCTTTTTCAAACCCACTAGAGGTTTAAGACAGGGAGATCCATTATCTCCTTACCTTTTTCTTTTTTGCATGGAAGCGCTTTCCAGGACAATCATGAATGCTGAAATCTCTGGGAAAATTAAAGGTATAAAAATCTCAAACAAAGCCCCAGCTGTTAGTCATTTACTTTTCGCTGATGATTGCCTCATATTTTGTGATGCTGATGCCACCTCTAGTCATAACTTAATCAAGCTTTTTACTGATTTTGGTATTGCTTCTGGACAATTGATCAACTTAAGCAAATCAGGAGTATTTTTTAGTACTAAAACAGACACTAGTATTAAACAAGAAATCATAGATATTTTAGGGGTCCAAGCTATATCTCTAAATGATAGATACTTAGGTTCTCCACTCTTCACTAACAGGTCTAAGATTAAGAGTTTTGAGCCTCTGGTAGAAAAAATGAAAAGTAGGTTGTTAAGTTGGAAAAGGAAAGACACTAACATTGCTGGTAGGACAGTAATAGTGAAATCTGTCACTTCATCCCTGTGTGTCTACCAGATGAATTGTTTTAAAATTCCTGTGAAAATCTGTAAAGCCATAACTAAACTTCAAAGACATTTTTGGTGGGGGAAAAATGAACATGGATTAAATGAAAATGGTAAAAAAGGTGTGTGCTTGAAAAACTGGGATTTTTTTTGTAAACCTATTGAAGAAGGGGGGTTAGGGCTTCAAAATATGAAAAAATTTAACCTCGCAATGCTTGATAAAATGGGATGGAGACTCAAGGAAAACCCAAATTCTCTTTGTGGCTCCATTCTGAAAGCAAAATACTTTCCTAATTGTGACATATTGCATGTAAAATCTAAGGCAAAACAAAAAGATAGTTGGATGTGGAAAGGAGTCTTAACAGGAGTAAACCAGATAAAGAAAAATTGCTTTTGGAAGATTGGTAATGGAGAAAGTATTGATATTTGGGATGATTCTTTAGGATTTCAAATATCAAACCCCCTAATCAAACACAATACAACGACTTCAAACTTCCTAAGGTAAGTCAACTAATAACGCCTAGTAAAACTTGGGACTTGGCCAAGTTGGCAATCTGCTTTGACCAGATCACTGTTGACAACATTTTGAAGATTCAAATACCAACCATAAGCATGGCAGATGAATCTCATTGGACCCTTAACAACAAAGGTATGTTCTCTGTTAACTCTTTATACAATTCTATCAATTCTTCTGGCAATATCAACAAGGATTGGAGCAAAATATGGAATATGAAGGTACCCCCTGCTGTTAAAATGTTTGTGTGGAAGGCGGCTAACTGCATTCTTCCCAATAGCATGAGAGTGGCAGCCGTAATACCACATATAAACACCACTTGTAAGTTATGCAATAATGGAGATGAAACTCTCACTCACCTTTTTATCCAATGCAACTTTGTCTCTCAAATATGGATGCATTTAAATTTTGATATGCAATATGTGGTCAATGGGTCTGATACTTTCCATGAGTGGTTGAATGACATGTTTATAAATCAGGATAGAAATGGGGATGTGATGGAATGGTTGGCTTTTTGTAGCATCATTAATTGGCATGTCTGGAAAGCTAGGTGTGACCTTGTGTTCCAGAAAATCAAACCAAATAGTGCTGAAACAGCCAAAAAGATAGTGAAATTTATTAATAGCCTTGTGAATATTAATAGAGCTGACTATAACTTAATGCAAACTCTTTACTATAATCCTTTGAATGATGAAGATTTGATAGTAACAACTAGAGATCCTGATGACCATAAGAAATTCTTATATGTCACAATAGATATTGCAATATCAATGCAAATGCTGAATTCTATTGCTACCTCTGGTGTGGGTCTAACTTTAAATACCATGACAGGAACCTCAACAGAAGCATGGGGACTGCATGCTAACTGTAGAACTAGAGAAGAACTAGAAATCAAGGCAGCTGAAGCTGCATTCCAATGGGCAACACAATGGAGCGGACACAACATCATTTTCCAAAGTGACTCTGAAGCTACTCTTACGTTGTTGAAAGGAATGTACATAGAAGCGAGGGAACAAAGATACAAGATTAGTGAAGACTTTAATATACACCCAGTTAACTGCATAAACTTCAAAGTAAACGGCTTCATCTTGAAAAGTAGATTTGAAATAATCCAAGCAGCACATATCTCAACCTACTGTGATAAATTTGCTGTTCATAAATATTGGACTGGGGAAAATCTAAGAATCCTCTTAAACAATCTGGATTATCAATTCTTGTATGACAATGTAATAAATTCTCTTCCTACTTATCAATTCTTGTATGACAATGTAATCAATTCTCTTCCTACTCTCGGGCCGGAAGAGGTATTATTCAATATATGAGGTTCTTTCCTCTTTTTCGAAAAAAAAAAAAAAAATCCAGTGACTAACGAATCTTTGGAAGGAAGGTTTAAAATTTATATCAAATTACAGACAACGGGTTTAGGACATCATCTTTCGTTTAATAACACAGGTGTCCCTTTGCTTTGCAATAATTATCTCTTTTCTATCTTCTTAAAGAACGCGCAATTGGGGATATGAAAACTAATTGGGGGATATGAAATAGTATCCCCATCGAATAGTTTTTGCTAAGGAGTGTATTTTAGGGGTTGAAATACTAAACTACCCTTTAAAACAAATAAAACTAAATCAAACCTAAAAATTTTCTATTCCCTTTCAAATTCTCTTCTCCTTCTTTGCCGACTCCTCATTTTGATTTTTTTTTTTTAAATCGCTGGTATTATATTAGTGATGAAGACCATGCCAGAAGTGATGAAAACCATGCCGGAAGTGATGAAGACCATGATAGAAATGTGTGAGTGTTCTTCTGTTTTTTTTACATCGCCGACATTATATTAGTGATGAAGACCATGACCAAAGTGATGAAGACAATGCCATAAAAATGTGCGGTCGTAGTTAGTTGACAAGCACCCAATGCCGGGAACTGGTGCCGGCGTGCTAGATAAATAACTTACAATACGGCATGGTTAGTTGGGAGTACCCATTTTCTGTATATATGATAACATTTGTCGGCAAGGCTACCAACACCCTGCCAGTAAATAGTTGTCGTCATGATATTCATACATCATCTGTGTCGGTACTCTGTTTTTAAAGTGTGACAATAGAGAATGCAAGCTCAGCCGAAGATTCAACATACAACCCTTGTTCAGTAGTCTCATCATCTCCTTGTTCACTATATATCAATACTCATTTTAACCAAATTGTTATTACCTCAAAAAATTTCCTTCTATTCTCACCCAAGTGAAGTAATTATGATTTACAATAATCATTATCTTAACTAATTATAATTAACCACTAAACATAATTAGCAATGGGGGTTAGGAATTAACTAAATTACCTTGGGTGACCCTGATTTACTATTTATATCCCTTTTTTTGTCTTTTCCTAGATTTTCCAAATTAGTTTCCATGTCCCCTGCTGCCCGTTCTTCTTAATTGTTGATTTGTTTTTTGACTTCCCCGATTATGCCCCAATTGGGCGCCTCTAAAAATAAATACAATCAAAGAAGTTCTTAAAATTGTTAACAAGGATGTTTTTATGTAAATGATTTTTATGTGAGGGTGAGAAGACTAGCTAATGTAACATGTTTTCTCAACATATAAATTGATTCACTGAGGATGTTTTTGTATATAGTTAGTGAAAAACTTATAAGAAAGTTTATTTTAGCAACAAAATAAAATGTTTAATGGCGCCGAGATGATGGAGAGAGCTGAAGATAAAAATTTGCGTCTTCGAACCAGAGAAATGTGGAAATCTTAAAAGTTTTATGGGAGAAAATTTAGTAGTCAAAAAGAAAAAGAACTATATAGCTCTCAAATAGCTTTCTTACTAATTTATTGTGGTGCCCTATATTATTCCGAAAATGATATATTGACCGACACAAAAATCCGAGGCTAATCCTGCAAGACACATGTGAGGGGGACCCACCTTTACCTTTTTCTAATCCAAATGTTGAGAGTCGTTCTTCATCCATCCGATCCCCTATCGGGATGAAATCTTAGGATAAAAATGCGGTGGGCCGTAGCATCAAAGGCTGGAGGAGGAAATTGATGTTGTTAACCTTCCAATTCTTACATGTAGCCACGTAGGTTGTACTTTACCACATAAAAAGAAGCTTTTTCCTTTTTCTTTTAAGGGTCTTGTACATAAAATATTAGAAGGTTTTTTTTTTTATAGAAAAACAGAGTGAGATTAGCTCAGGGAAGAGCAATCTACTCCAGGAGTAAAACTTTGGGATCAGCTGGGTTAAAGCTAGCACAAGGAAGATCCCCTAACAAAATATAAAGTTATTACAGTTATCCTGAGTAGAAGAGTTTGAACTGAACTGTAAGACTTGTAACAAGGACTTCAAATTAGGACCTTTCCAGTTTAGGTTTTGAAGTAAGGTAGAAGAACTGGAGATCCTAGCTAAGTTAGCAGCAATGTTAGGTTCCTGGGGATCAGGCTTTATGAGTCTTCCCAAGACAAAGTCAATGACTTCAAAATGACTAACTTCATTCCTGTAATTTTTTTGAAATCTGTGTTGAACTTCCAGATTGTAACCTTTCTGAATGGCTTGTAGTATATCTTCCTCTTCTGCAGCAAAGTTGATGTTAGTCTTTTTCATCTCCTTTCCCCAACTTAGCGCTAGTTGAGATCCTATGTTGGCTCTGCTTGCTCTGCTGAGTTCAGTGTTTGGGTCTTTAAAGTTCCTTCCTCCCATGCATTGCCCTGTGAAAGATAAGGCCACAAAAGAAAAGTTAGTATAGTGTGGAAGATCACTATTAGCCATATCGTTATTGACTTCCATAGTGTGTATGCAAATAGTGATGCCAAACTTTTCTCCATTGTTTCTATTGAGACTGGTGTTTCTTAGGTTCTGATCATTAGTACTGTCTTGATAAAATATGTTGTTTAATATATGTCCTAGATTGTGAATCACTCTGCTATAGGTGCATAAATGCTGAGTGATTTTCAGAACAGTAGAAGCAGCATTCTGAGCAATGTTTCTGAAAACTAGATCACATATAGCTTTCCAAATGAACCAGAAAATGGTAGCAAAGGTAGTAGTCCAGTTAGCAGTGTGATTGTTAGGGAGGAACCAACTGTTTAACCAAGCATGAAAAGAGATGTAAGCAGTGAAGAGTTAGTGATTGTCCGCAAAGAGTTTTTTCCAAACATCAGAAGCATCTGGGCATGCTAGGAAAACACGTGTAATGTATTCAGCAGCATACTTGCAGTAATTAAATATGGGATCAATGTAGTTTAGAATGCCAGCTGACTTAGCATTTGTTGGGAGAATACCATGAGCACACTTCCATATGAACAGTTGAATAGATGGTGTTGTATCAAGTTTCCATATTTCCTTCCATGGAGCAGTGTGAGTGTCACTAGCATACTTATCATTAATCTGTCTGTTATAAAGAGATTTGACAGTGAATTTATTGGAATGGGTTAAGCTCCATTGTATAGTATCCTCAGTATTTGGGTAGTGATTTGTCTGAACGATCAGGTTTTGAATGTCTTGAGTGAACCAGGGTGTTAAAACATTATGATCCTATTCTCCTTGGGTATTGAAAAGTTGATTGACAGTTTTCAGGTTTTGAGGACAGTGAGTTGGTTTTTGGAGAATATCAGGAAAGTTTTCAATCCATCTGTCCTCCCAAAGGTGGATTTTAGTACCATCACCTATTTTACATCTATAATATTTTTGAATATGAGAAACTCCTTCCAGTAATCCTTTCCAAATCCAAGAATCTGTTGTCTTTGTCTTGACATCTATTCTGATGACTTCCTGGTTTGTAATATGAGAGGCCTTCATGGTACATGTCCATAGTGAGTTTAGTTCTTCTATAAGTCTCCATGCAATTTTTGAGATCATGGATAGATTGAAGTACTCCATGTTTTTGAATCTCAATCCTCCTAACTCCTTTGGTTTATTGACAACATCCCAAGCAATGTAGAACAAGCCTTTGGGTTTGTCTTGATTTTTGTTCCAAAAATAATTCCTTTGGATAGCATTTACCTCTTTGCAGGTGCCCTTTGGAATCTTGAAGCAGTTCATTTGGTATATGCTGGAGGTTGAGGTGACAGCTTGGATCATAGTAACTTTCCCAGCTATAGATAAAGTTGATTTCCAACCTGCAAGTCTAAGTTTTAATTTGTACACACATGGCTTGAATGCCTGAATCTTGCTTCTGTTTGTGAAGAGACGAGATCCCAGATATTTGTCAGCAGTGTTAATCCTTTGAGCCTTCATTGTGTTACTTACGATGTCTGCAATGCTTGGAGCTGTATTCTTGCAGAAGAAGATTCCTGATTCAGAGAAATTTATCAATTGGCCAGAGGATTGGCCAAATTCTTAAAAAAACTTGATTAAGTTGTTACACTCTTCCATATTTGCTTTGCAGAAGATCATACAGTCATCAGCAAACAGTAAGTGATTTATTGCAGGTGCTCCATTGCAGACTTTGGTTCCATGAATAAGACCTTGAGATTCAGCATTGGTTAGATATCTAGATAGAGCTTCCATGCATAAGAGGAATAAATAAGGTGAGAGGGGGTCTCCTTGTCTGAGACCTCTTGCAGGTTTGAAGAACTTTCCTGGAGAACCATTCACAATAACGGCAAGGTGGGTGGTTGATATGCACTGTTGAATTAGATTACACCATTGGGAGTCAATCCCATTTGTTTCATAACTCGTAGCAGAAATTCCCAATTTACCCTATCAAAAGCTTTGGTCATGTCTATCTTAATTCCCATAATACCATTTTCTCTTTTTTTTCCTTTTGTTATATTCATATGATGTATGAGTTCATGAGCAATGGCTATATTATCAGAGATTTGTCTGCCATGAATGAAAGCAGATTGAAAAGGTGATATAAGGTTGGGTAGCAGAGGTTTTAATCTTTGATCCAGGAGTTTGGAAACGATTTTGTAGGTGGTATTGCATAGATATATTGGTCTGAATGTGAGGGGGTAGTAGGGCTATCAGTTTTGGGGATGAGTGATTGAAGGTAGAGTTCATTTCTTTGAGCAGATATCCAGAAGTAAAGAAGTTTTGGACCATAGTTATAATGTATTCCCCCACTACATCCCAGTTGGCTTGGAAAAAATTTGGAGGAAAACCATTAGGACCTGGAGCTTTGTCACCAACCATACTGAAGAGAATATTTTTGATTTCTACAGCATCATGGATCTTTAGGAGATTGTCATTTTCAGAAGTTGTGATAGTGGTGGCGATAAGATCAATGAGGGATTGGTTGATGGTTATATGTTCAGCAGTGGCCATGTTGGAAAAGTGATTAGAGAAGCAGAGAGCTACTTCATCCTTGTTGTAGAGCCAGGAGCCATCAGCTTGTTAGATAGAATCAATTATATTTCTTCTGTATCTTTTCTTGGCAGATAAGTGGAAGAAGCTTGTGTTTTTGTCACCTAGTTTGATAAGCTGATCCCTGCTTTTAGTCTTCCATAAGCATTCTTGTATGTTCTGCCAATGTTCAACTTTCTTTTTTGGAATCTCTTATATCCTTTCCTCTATTGATGTTGAACTGATTCTTGGTGATCCAGTCCAAATGTTGTATGCAGTCTTCTAGATTGGTCTTGATATTACCATAAACTTCTTTGTTCCATTTTTTTAACTTGACTTTGATGTCTCTTAAATTCCTGGCAATCTTAATAGCAAAAGATACTTTGTGATGAGTCTTCCATCATTCAACAATAATTTCTTTGCAGTCCCTGTGATCAAGACAAGGACCAAAGAATTTGAAGGGAATATGTCCTTTCTTCTAATTGGGATTGGTATTGAGAAGAATTGGATTATGATCAGAACCAATGGCTGGAAGATTGGATATGGTGGAATTTGGGTAGGAATCTAGCTAAGTTTCATTAGCCAATCCTCTATCCAATCTTTGTCTGTGAGATGAATTCCAGTTCTTCTGTTGGTCCAAGTGAAAGGGCATTCAGTGTAGCCAAATCAGAAAGATTGGCTTCTTCTATTTTCTCCAGAAAGATGTTAGCTTCAGAAGAATCAATGGGGTGTTGATTTGTATTTTTCATGGTCATGCAGTATAAAGTTTAAATCACCCATTATCAACCAAGGTAAGGTGTTATTTCTATCAGTGTTTTCTATCATTTTCCAAGAGTGCAATTTATCAGTAGTGGTGTAAGGGCTGCTATAGTAACCTGTGAAGAGCCAAGGTTCCCCTATAGTAGGATATATTATAGCACTAATGTGATAATTGGAGAAGTCTAGTTTAGTGACCTTGAGATTAGTTTTCCAAGCTAAGACAAGACCTCCAGCAGTATTGATCTTTCTTCTAGGTTCAACAAATCAGAATTTAGTTACACCTATATTGCCTAGAATGGCTTTCAAATTCCTAGTTTGTTGTTTGGTTTCAGATAAAAAAAAAGATATCAGGATTATGTTTGTTTAGCATGTTATTTAGGTGTCTACTAGTGTTTAGTTGTCCTAGACCTTGACAGTTCCAAGCCATGATAGAATAGAATTGCCAAAAGTAATATACACTGGGGTAGTTAAAGATGGTGATGAATTAGCCTAAGTAATTAGCATCACGGGACTTAAGATTAATAGTGAGAACAACAGTGATAAAGTGAATTATAAGCTTTGTTTCTAGGATAGAAATGTTAAAGTTCACATTAACACAAATGATTAAGTAAAAAGCACTGTTAGGAGTTATCTGATGGCTTAGGAAAGGATTAGCTCCCTCAAGGCTTCCAGTAGTCAGATTAGTCAGGTGATCTTCCTCCATGAGCATCATTTGTTTACTTCTCTTCTTGGATGGATGGCTTTGATCCCAGTAATGGAGAGTTTGTCCAGAGGCAACAGTGGGGATGAAAAGTTTTCTTTTTAGGTCCATAAACTGAGTATGGAATTCAGTATCAACATCTTTGATTTTGAACTCCTTTTTCCTTCTTTCCCATAAAAGTTTCTTCCGAGTATTGAAATCTTCATTGTTTTGTTTCTGAATATCAGCCAGATAGGGAGTAGGTTCAAGGACATTCAGAGGTAAGCTTTGGATGTTTATGGGCTTGACTTTTGGGAAGATATTTTCAGGGATAATAGTGTGTTCCAGCCCATTTTCAGGAGTTGAGTGAAGTTTTCTAGCAGCCGTTTTGATATGGATACCCTTCTTTCTTCTCATTTTATCCTTATTCCTGTTGTTGTCCATGAGATGTTTATGCTTCTTTTGACAAGTTATGGCATCATTATTGGTAGTGGGTATATCTCCTTTGATAGGTTGATGTAATCCAGCTTTGAAGATGATATAGTCTTCAGGACCATCTAGTTCTTCAGATCTGTTCTTTAAGATGATCTGTCTTTCTGCTATCCTCATTTTGATGGAAAACTCTTCAGCTGCATGTTTGTCTGTGCAGTGTCTTATTTTGATGTTTTTCTGTGGACTACTGATGATGGGAGTGATAGGAGTAGTGGAAGTTGAGGGATAATTGTCAATGAGGTTAGATGGGTGACTTTTTGGATTAGCATTATGAGATTGTTCTTCTTTTTCTTCACATAGAGGACCAAAGTGGTCTAAGATCCTGCAAATCTTGCAGAATTGTATGCCATGCAAAGCATAAGCCATTCCCAGCCATTGGGATATAGTTGGTGTTTCATAAGCATCTATTCCATACTTTAGAGCTCTAGTAACATCAATAGTTATGAGAACTTCAGGGTTGTTTTCATCATCATCTCTCTCATAAGGTTTTTTACCTTATTGAGGGATTCCTGTTGGTTTGATGATATTGATCATATCAGGGATGATATGTATTGGTACCCTTTTAATTAGAGCCCATATCCTGACTCTATAGAAATTAACTTCATCAATGAAATATGGTCATGCAGGTGGAACTTCAGTTAAAACAATGAGTTTGTCAAAAAATCCTATAATGCCTCATTTTCTAAACACTTTGTAATCTTCTATCCTGCCAAGTTTGATTGAATAGTAGTTCCTTCTCTTCTTCCAAGGATTTACTTCTGCATTTCTCCAGAGTTCCCAATTTGAGTTGATGTACACAAGATAATTCTAGTTTCATGGGAGATTTTGCTAAAATATCTTCCTATAAAGACCCATCTCCAATCCTCTTTCTTTTTGGGTAGAGTATTTTCAGAGTTGATAAAGACTTTGGGAAAGAGGTCTTCAGGTATATTTAGTGAAGAAGTCATTTGTTCAACTAAATTTTCAACTTGATCTGAGGATTTGGTTCCTGAGGAGGAGGCCATGAATTGGTTTTGAATGATTGTAGTGGTGATAAGTATGAAACCCTCAGTTTTAGTATGAGAGGTACCAGAGCACCTTTAATTTGAAATTTCTAAAAATTGAAGGATTTGTACTTAGTATGGATTTTGTATTTTTGTTGTGTGTAGTAGTGGTGATGCTCTATAGTCCAAAAGAGATCAGAGAAGGGGTACAAGTGCCATGTGACAACCTAGTGAGTGTTAAACTTGCAGTTGATGCATTGACTGACTAAGTGGTAGTTGATGACTACTGGTAAGCCTTGTGAGGGGATCTGTCAAAGAAAAGGATTCCAGAGCAAAACAACCTATAATTGTGGTATAAGGTTAGCTTGTACTTTCTCTTGATGATGAGAGAGCAGTCATAGGATGCTACGTTACTGATGTGCTCATATAAAAAGTTTTGATTTTTTTTGTTTAGAAAGGTACTTAGCTTGGCTTGATTGACTTTGTTTTTTAGCTTATGTATGTCCCCATTTCTGTCAGTTGGCCTGGCTATGATGGTGAACTGTAGTATAATTGATTGGCCCGAGAGTGTGCCAATGGTATGTGTGCATCATTCAGATGAGATCCGAGTCAGATTTTCATAGAGCTGAGTTGCGAGCATGTAGAAACATCGTGGAAGGGATGTCGCAAGTAAAATTTCCGCTAAAATTGCAACTCCACGTGTAACGCGGGGCCTTCTCTTTCTTCCACCTATCACAATTCGAAAAATAGGATTATATGGCCTAGTGATGTTGCAGATAGACTCTTGAGGCTGTAGGTATTGATACCTCAGATGCATGCGAATTGAAACGACCAAAGAGAGAGTAAAGGTATATGATACGAAAGGGTTTGCGTTTTGGGAACCGTCACCACTTAATGATGCGGTTACCCAATACCAATCGAAAATGGACTTTAAAAGCCTTTTTGTCGGAGATAAGAAGTTTTTCAGTTTCTTCTTCTAAGCTTTTCTATATTCTCTGTTTTGTGTTCTTGAACTCCATTCAATCCAATCACTATGTCGGGGACTACTAAGAGTGTTGATCGAAAGGGTAAGCGAAATTGGTTGAGGTCGAGGAAGAGCCTCGAATTCACCTGATATACACGAGAGCATTGCGTAACTCGATTACCTTATAGGATCGCTTTTCCCCAAGGATTTGAATCTCCCGGTCATGAGTATGATTTCTCCTTTTATTTGGACGATCTTCAGCATAATATTGAAGGGAAGATTGAGGAGTGTATGCAAGAGGATGAGTCATCATGAATAATGCATGAGTTGTTGTTAGATTCTCCAGTAGATCGTCTTCGAAATCATTTCAAGGAACCAAAGCCTGCTACCATAAATCAAGATACCAAAGAATCCTTTTTGCTCGAGTTGAGACCCCAGTTGGGATTGGAAGCAGCAATGAACATGCAGGAATTCGAGGGTCGACTGGGGAAAATGTTGGAGGTGAAGAATGTTATGTTACTGGTATGCCAAAATCTAAGGAGCATCCACGGATGGGTGCTAGTGATCATTGGGTCTTGTATGCTTTCCATTCCCGATATGGACCATTCGAGGTTCATAAAGGCGTTGTCGTAATTGCTGATCGTTTTTTGATCTCTGGTGTAAGCCGAGTTGGTTATCAATCCATAACTCTTGATGCAAGGGAGAGGCTGATGATTCGTCATATGGCTGGTCAACCTTGGCATCATGATGAGCCTATGCGCTTTCCAGTGATGGATTTTATGTGTCCCTATCCAGATATGTCTTGTTCTCGAAAACAATCTGAAGCCGCACTTAGTTAGCATAAACTAAGGATAATACATACGTGAAGGGAAAAGTGAGATCCCAGCAGTCAGCTCCATTTCGATCTGTTGATGAAGCATAAACGGAAACAATAGACAGAAAGAGGCACCCAACAATGATACCCAAAATGGAACAGAGAAAAAAAAATCTTAGCCATTTTCCTGCTAAATTAGTAATAACGTTGTAGATTTGTTCTTGCTTATAGATCCCGTTGTGTATATGTATATATGTTAGCATTAATTATTGCAAAATAGGCCAAAGACACTGCCACCATATATAAGTTATAGGCTTTTGTTATCTTATATACCGGTATATATGATAAAAAATGATTAGTGGGCTGTTTTTTGTTTTGGAATTCGCAATTTTTATTATAATCGTTGTTTTCTTGGAACATAATACAAATAAATTTCTGAAAAATTTATTCCACTACTATTCCTGTCTGCTATCTACTACCCCACACGTCTTTCGTTTTTCCATCATTTTCCCTTTCAATTTGACCTCTTTTAAATAGTTAGGGTGAGTAATGGGAACAGATGCGATCTCAACCCATAGTATAAAAACAACCCAACCCAACCCAAGCCAATCTAATTTTTGTTTTTGCCTAATTCGGTAATTCTTGTTTCAAGTCCCACCATTAAAATCAATATCTCTATACCTCTGTAATTCAATTCTTTTGATTTATTCACAACTATCTAATCCTGATGATTTGTTTTTCACCATAGAAATGGAATGTTCTATGCTGATGATAAATTTAAAAATCAAAGAAGTTTTTCATAACACCCTTATTCGTTTAATTTGATTTACAATTTTTTTTGTAAATTCTTAAATTTATGTTAATTAAGCTTTCAATCTCGATAGAAAATGAAAGAAGAGTGAGATATGACAGAATAGGCAGTAAAGGTTAGCTCTGTTCTTTGGATTTTTTTTTTTTTTTATCCTGTTCATGAACTTCATAGTAGCCAAATGGGTTGCTTGATGTATCTTTGGTGATTCTTTTGGTTTATTTTAATAAAATCTCTAATTGACCGAGTAAAAATGAGAGATACGGAGGAGATCACGAGAGAAATCAGTATCAACAGTGTTGAACTGTCTACAAATATTCTTTGTAGGGTTCTAATATAATAAAAACGGAGAAAAAGATGATAAAATGGAAAGAGGAAGATGAAAGAGGAGCGATGTATTGTTTGACTGCCTTAATATTTTATTAGCCAAATCTGAGGTAGGGATGGTCATGGGGCGGGTATGAGGCGGGTATGCCAATCCCAGTGACTGCCCCGTTCGTAAAAAAAATACCCATACCCTCCCCATTACCCACATGAATTGAGGCGGGGCGGGTATGGGCAATACCCGTATGGGGCGGGTTTCTCATGGGTTACCCGTAACACGGTGTTAATACATATGTATTTATGATCAAAACTTAAAAAAAATAAAAAAAATAAGAATAATGCATTTTAAAATTTAAAATTCAGAAATTCATCTTAAAGTGAACAAAAGAATCTGAAATGACTTTTTAGTTTTGCTACTTTTTCCTTTCTCATTCAATCTTCGTCCATGTTAACCATTGCATTATATGTATCGTTTTCACTATTTTAACTTTTAGAGAATGTGTCTGATCACAACGAAGAAGCGAAAGTGATGAATATACAAGAACGATCAAGAATATAATAAATGAAAGAAGTGGTAGAAGTATAAAAATAAATGAAAGAAAGCTCGACTAAGTGGTAGAAGTATAAAAAAATTCGATACTGAATTCTGAAGATAAAAGTCTAAACCCTTATAATATGAAAGCTACGGGCGGGTATGGGGCGGGGACCTTGAATCCCATCCCCACCCCATCCCCATAGCTTAGGTTTCGGGTATTACCCATACCCGCCCCATCCCCATTTATGCGGGTAAAACTCTACCCAAACGGGACGGGTATCCACGGGGATGGGTTTGGGTGCGGCAAATGGCCATCCCTAATCTGAGGGTATTAACGGAAAATGAATCACAATTACAAAGAAAATTAAAGTATTATTGATGTAATCCGTGATTTATATTTTCAAGGTAATTTAAAGATTATTATACCTCTGTAACTTGTATACGGGTATATAAGTTATATGGGCAGACTTATAAGTTATATGGGCAGATTTTTGTTTGCGGTAGGTAAAAGTGATCCTATTCCTACCGTTGCCTCATTAATGCTTGAATTATCCAACAACTTCTCCTAGTAATTAACATTTCTTTATTTACTGATTTTTGATATAAAGTAGAAATAAATAAGGTTTCACATGGTTGGGTGGTTCCATCTAACTTCGTCAGGACTTTTGAGTTCCCTGGCCGCACATTTGTGTTGGTTCACTCCCTCTGTAGATAAGGTCGGAGCCAGGTATCAATATATTGCCAGAGTTATTCATCTAATTATTTTACAAAAATCTGGCTGGTAACTTTAAGGCAACGTGATCCTCATGGAAAACCTTGTGTGCCCTACCGTTTATGACCTAGATCGCTGTGATGTTTTGGTCCATATAATCCTCTCTTCTTATCACCTTCCGTTGGCATGAAATTAATAGTCTGTGACTCATGGATATAAGAGCATCACACTGGGAGACCAAAACTAAAATTTTGGTCGAAATTGCAGACACTACGGAGACGAGTAAAGACTAAATATCAGACTAAAACCAAATACTAGAATATATTTGGTCTTTGGTTTGGTTTTAGTCGGGCGTAGATTAAAGTTGCGCCTGATGGGGCGAAGATTGGAGTTACGCCCGAATTTAAAAAACAAAAAAAAAAAAATGGGGCGGAACTTACCATTACGCCTGATTGGGGCGCAACTTTAAAGTTGCGCCTGACCAAATTTTAGTCTCCCTCCACTGCGTTACAACACGGACTAAACCCAAATTTTGGTTTTCTTTTTGCTCTTTGGTTATGATCGCACCACTGCAGTTGCTCTAATTGATCATATTATAAATATAGCCATGAATATTAGTATATGTTTTTCTTTTCTTTTAAATAAACAAAACTTTTATTTGTGAAAACACAGCGGCCTTCAACATATGAAGGTTAAGCACTTCCATTAAGATCGTTAATCTGTCATTAAGAACATATTCTATTTCTCCCCTCAAATCTCAGTCGATTTGCTCTTCATTTTTGCAAACCAGTGGTGCTAGACAGACACCATTAAAACATCACCAAAACCAATTAAATTTTTATTATGATAATGGAGAATCTTTTTTAGGATGGTTGGTTCTTGAATGCCATGGGACTCGCCTAAAGAAAAAGCAAGTTCCGTCTTTGTGGGTTTCAGGACAGTTTTTGCTCAGTCAAGTCAACATTTTGCTCTCTCCAAACAAAAACATTATTCTTTAGAAGTTATAATGGAAACACAAAATTGGTTAAAAAGATCAAAATCAACAATTCCTAGGTGAAATAGATATATACATTTTGATACTGTTTATATGGACATGAATCAGGAAAATACCGTTCAGTTGTCCATTTTGGATATTTCACCCAGGAAAAAATAAAATAATATCCTGTACTACCTAAAATATCCCTTAAACTAAGATATTTTTCTATTAACTATTTTGGATGTGCACGACATAGTTTCCACCAAGATTTGAAAAACGGGTCACGGCACAGGTCACGGACACTAGGTGTGACCGTTATAATGCGTTTTCTCAGTGTGAGCACGTTTTTGTAAAAACGCGTTATATAGTCAAAAACGCGTTTTTTGGACGTTTTTGAAAATAACGGGCGTTATAACGGTTACATAGGAAATAAAAAAAATTATTGATCTGAATTTCCTATGTAACGGTTATAACGTGCATGAAAACGTTTTAACGAGTCTAAAAAACGTTGTTACAAGGTTGTTGATGGTGGTTTTTAGACAAGGGGTAAAATTGTAAAACCCCATGACCTAGTGTTACCCGCAACACATTGAATAAGAGCATTTAACTCGAGCGTAAATAATTAATAGGGGTATTTTTTCAAAATACCCAGTTAGGGTTTTCAACACGTTAACCCTAATTCCAAAACCAAGCCGCATCTTGCGCACCATGGCAACAATGCCAAACCAAGCCGCATATCTTGCGCACCATGGCAACCATGCCAAACCAAGCCACACTCTGCGCACCATGGCAACCATGCCAAACCAAGCGCATCTTGCGCACCATGGCAACCATGCCAAACCAAGCCGCATCTTTGCGCACCATGGCAACCATGCCAAACCAAGCCGCATCTTCACGCACCATGGCAACCATGCCAAACCAAGCCGCATCTCGCGCACCATGGCAACAATGACACACCAAGCGCACTCTGCGCACCATGGCAACCATGCCAAACCAAGCGCATATCAAGGCGCCATGGCAACCATGCCAAGCCAAGCCAAGCACTCTGCGCACCATGGCAACCATGCCAAACCAAGCCGCATCATCACACCATGGCAACAATGCCAAACCAAGCCGCATCTCACGCACTATGGCAACCATGCCAAACCAAGCCGCACTCTGCCACCATGGCAACCATGCCAAAAACAAGCCGCATACTGCGCACCATGGCAACCATGCCAAGCCAAGCCGCACTCTGCACCATGGCAACCATGCCAAACCAAGCCGCACCCTGCGCACCATGGCAACAACGCCAAATTCCAAGCCGCTATGCCTTTGGCCCACGCCAAACATAGCGCCCTAGGTTTGCAAGACTTGCAACTAGGTCAACATGGCTGCATGTGCCATTGGCACATGCCAAAACGTGTCGCAAGCCATATTTCCAAGTCGCTATGACTTTGGCCCACGCCCAACATAGCGCCCTAGGTTTGCAAGACTTGCAACTAGGTCAACATGGCTGCACCGTGCCATTGGCACATGCCAAAACGTGTCGCAAGCCATATTTCCAAGTCGCTATGACTTTGGCCCACGCCAAACATAGCGCCCTAGGCTTGCGAAACATGCAACTAGGTCAACGGCCATGCATGCCATTGGCACGTGCCAACATGCTCGCTAGCCGCTTTCCTAGCAAAATCACGGCCCTAACGGCCGCGCATGCCATCGGCACATGCCAACATGCTCGCTAGCTAGTTTCCCTATCAAGGTCACGGCCCTAACGAGACGCATTCCATTGGCACATGCCAACATGCTCGCTAGCTAGTTTCCCTATCAAGGTCACGGCCCTAACGGCCACGCATGCCATTGGCACATGCCAACATACTTGCTAGCTAGTTTCCCTATCGCCATTGGCATATGCCAACATGCTCGCTAGCTAGTTTCCCTATCAAGGTCACGGCCCTAATGGCCACGCATGCCATTGGCACATGCCAAACACACACGCCGGTAGCCTAACTTGTAAACCGTGGTAACCTACCACCAAGGCATTCCGCACATGCCATTGGCAAATGCCAAACACACACGCTTGGTAGCCTAACTTGCAAACCGTGCAATCTACCACCAAGGCATTCCGCACATGCCATTGGCACATGCCAAACACACACGCTGGTATCCTAACTTGCAAACCGTGCAACCTACCACCAAGGCATTCCGCACATGCCATTGGCACATGCCAAACACACACGGTAGCCTAACTTGCAAACCGTGCAACCTACCACCAAGGCATTCCGCACATGCCATTGGCACATGCCAAACACACACGCTGGTATCCTAACTTGCAAACCGTGCAAACTACCACCAAGGCATTCCGCACATGCCATTGGCACATGCCACACGCGCCACTAGCAGCGCCACTTGCACTCAAGATGCAACCAACACTCGAGACATCAACACAAACTAGGGGATGCTTCTTTAGGGTTTTGGTTTGGCGGTCACAAACATGCGGCGTACACTACGCTCACATTAAGAAAGCGTGAAAAGGAATAAAGCGGTCAAATAAAAGAGGAAATAATGGTAAAAAACGTTTTTGCCCATTAAACCATGCGGTTACCACCTCCTCCCATTATTTCACCCTTTACTCTCTTCCTTTATGAGGCCAGGGTACGTTTCAATCTCGACTTGTATAAATAGGTCTTACCTATTTCCACTGGACAACAAGTCTCGGTCAGAGAAATATACTACACTTACACTCTCGGAAAGGCAACTTTGCAAGCTCTCCCAAAAAGCTTTCATCTCTTGCAAGCTTCCTAAGCTTTCACTTTCGATACAAGTCGAGATACTACTCTCCTCAACACCTTTCTTTGCTTCCCTCCCCAAATCAACCCTTCTCCTCCACTTTGTGACCAAGCAAGTCCGGAACGGCCATTTCTTGGTTTAGGCCGGACTTGTACGGATTGATCTCTCGAATCTATAAAGTGCTCACGTGCGGCACATTTGTTTAGGGTTTGAACCGTTTCTCACTCACCTCACAATTTACCGAAATCGGCGAGAAACGATTTTTACCCATAAACAATTGGCGACCACGGCGGGAGGATTGATCTATCGGCTACAATGTCGACTGTCGATCTCGTTCTTCACCCGGGATGTCAAGATGGTAGGGGAAGGCAACTCGATCCGACTCAACTACCCGGGCGACTCGGTTACCGATTGCAAAAAACTACACGAGAAAACCGGGGACTCGTTGAAGATTCCACCAGCGATTGGGGACTTGCGACTCGACTCAATCGCCGAGACAACCCGGTTATCGGTTGTTAAAACTACACCGTAAAACCGGGGACTCGGGTCAAGACGCTACCAAAGAATTGGGGACTAACTGGCGATGCTACCAGCAAAGCCGCATTTTACTTGGAAAGAGGCGTGTTTGCAAGTGAGTAAATTTAGATTGGGCAAGACATACGATCTGTTTTTTTTTAGGTTCTTAATAAAACCGCCATATATTGCGTCTTGTGCCTATTGTTAGCACACACTTTCATAAAAGCAATATTCCTTTCCCAAAACATAATCAGAGTCATATTATCAAAACCATTCATCCCGAAATAATCCAACACCCTAAAAGCTACCAGCTACCTATCAAAGGTTAAGTTTTGAACCCGACATCCAATATGTCTTTCAAAAAAAAAAAGAACCTAAATGAAAGTTTAACGAGAAACGTTCAAGGAAAATCGTCCAACGAAGTCCGCTCTTCTTGGAGAAAGTCACTTTGCATCTTCAAGAGCCGCTCTCTTCATAGTCAACATCTTGGAAAGCTTTTCGAGTTCCATCTCCCGTGTCGGGCGATCTCCTCGGCGGAAAGGCTTTCGATTCTTTGCATCTTTCAACTTTTGGATCTCAAGCAAGGCCTTTGACAAACCACGAAGTGTTGAACTTCTTTTCTACGCACACGTCGCGATGGTGCTCCCGGTCGGCAATAACGTCTTCGAGAAACGGTGTGACCTGGTCACCTCACGCATGTCCTCGATGGAAGACAAAGCCTCTTCCACACGCTTAACCAGCAAATCGACTAGTGACTTTCTTGGTTGTAGCCATATGTCCGTGCTTCTCCCGTTCTCGTGTACAACGCCTCATGCTTAGCCTGCACGCTAAATCCGCCAACCAAAGACATGACCTGGATGAGGAACCAAGTACGGGGATCAAAAATGGTGCCTGCAAGTGGCCTCACGACTCGCAAAGGGTTTTCTTCCATGTCTACGGCAACAACCATCGAGAGAATCATCCACCGTATGAACCACGTTTGTGCCCTGGCAATTGGCTAACTCCCATCTCCAAGTCACCGTGTGACTCCATCCCAGAATCATCCTCCGAACCGGATTCCTCCTGCAAACTTGAGTTAGACATTTTTCAAAAGAAGAAACAGAAGAAGAAGAAGGAAAGAAGCGCGAAACTCACCGAACCGCTTCCGAAGAAGAACCAAGGCGCCGCAGGAATCACTCTCGCTTGTTGAACTTTCTTCTTTCTCTGACTCATCACCGCTATGAGTAGGCTCAGTGTCGCCGGAATCCCTTGAAGAAACTGCCGTCTCCTGGCAACGTGCAAGGGCGGCGAAAGCATTAACACTACCGAAGCCCTGAAGGAAACAAGACACATATTCTCAGCCGAAATTTACGTGTGTTTTGAGACAAACCTGTGAAGAGGCGACACATACCTGGTTATTAGAAGAACTGAAAGACACAAGAGCCATGGGAGGATCTTGGGAACCGTCCGAACCCGCCAAAGACGATTCTTCGTTCTCCGTTCCTTGGCCTCGAGGGCTTTCCACCATTCTTTGGGCAACTTTCGCTTGGGATCTCTCAACATTGGATACTCCTTCGAACTCGCTAGAGAAGGTTTGCAACGAACGTTTTCCCCCACGTTATTCACGAAATCTCGGATCATAGTAAACTCGCCGCACCAAAACTCATTATAGCCAAAGGTCGTCGGGTTACTCTTCCCATTTGAAAAAGGAAAGACGGATACCCGGCTTAAGAACATCACAGCGTCAAGGGCGACACGCAACGAATCCTTAGGGATCACCGGCCGGTAAACAAGAGGCACCCCTTGATCGAAACCCATGTGACGAGCAAAGACGGCAAATATTGTAGCGGCTATCCGGGAAGACCCCATGAAGAAAGACGGCATATAACCTGGGCGACAAACTTTGAATGAACAGGGTTTTCACCAACGCTCAAATCGTCATCGAGAAGACAAAGACATGAGCGGAGCGAAGCAAAAGTGCCAATTTGAGCCACCGAATTATGGACTGGCCCCATGGACGAAAATTGATTTCATGCAACTTATCAAGAGAACTCCACCAAGCTCACGCCAACTCTTGGACGCCTGTGTCACCCATCGAAGAATTCGGAGCCACCCCAACTCACGGAAGCGAAGGCAACGGTTTCGGAGCATACTTCTCAAAGTGATCCCATAGCCGACTTGCGAAAAAGCAACGTGCACATATGAATCCACCTTCATGAAACCATTCAAACTCGCATGTTCGCAACCATGTGATCCAGATGCACATACGGGGAACCAAGGAACAAACACGCCAATGGGAAGAACTTCACCCTTTGCCAATTTCACAAAGAATCGCCAACAACTCGGTCTTATTCCTTTCTTGCCGTAACCGTCATCAAAAATATCTCTAGACAACCGTGAGAGCCAAAAATGCTGCGACATGAAGATCATTGCTTTTATGTTCGGGCTCCAACTCGTCCGAAACCATTGAGATATCCACCAACCGTAAGGGCACCTTTCATCCTCTTTCCGGCAGAGTCCTTCGACTTCGCAATGGAGTCTTTCCGAGCGAAATCCCCAACTTAGCGGCCAGGTCATCCCGCATCTTCGCCTCACTTTCGAGATAATTGGATTCTGAGATTCCCGATTCTACGAAGATTGACAAGAGAGCCACACTCTCCAAGGAGAAAGTTATCTCACCCCATCTACATATGATTGTATGGGTGTCCGAACACCATCTGGAGATGAAAGCAACTAAGCCCGGGATGTCCTTCCTAATATGAAGATTTACTTGAAGTCTTGACAAAGATCGATGACCTGCGCTTGAGTCAAGATGGTATTTATACGCTCCTCGCTCACCATGAACTCAACCCATCTGTCAAAAGAACGCAATGGACTTTGACACATCCTAAAGTCAATGTTGGAAGAGGAATATACCCCTTTATGAAGACAAAACCGAATGGTGCTCTCTGGGCGAACCGAACGTGTCTTCCTGTCATCCTCACCACCGGTTAGCAAAATTGGCACGAAACCCGGGTGATTCTTCCGAGCAGGGCGAGGGCTCTAGTGAAGAATTCATCATCTGTGTTCGGTTTGGAATTATGAGCATCCTTCGACGAAGTGAAATGTGTTTCGAGGTAACATCTTGTCGAATTCCTTCACAACAATTTGGTAATAAGATATCTCGCACAAAACAAATGGAGAAAGACGAAGTTATCTCCCTGACACATAATCGTACCCAACAAATTCGGTTTCGAGACTATATACACAGTATTTTTCTTCGGGTTCGAAACTATATACGCGACATTCTATACGGGTACAAGTGTGTCTACAATATACAATATTTCCTGTGGGTTCGAAGTCATATGAAGCATATACACAAGATTCTTCTTCGGGATCCATACAGGGTTCTCTACGGGTTCGAAAATACACACGCAGTATTTTCTTCAGAGGCACGCCAAGGAATCATATGCAAAGATTGTGGAAGCGCTTACTTTTAAGGTTTATACCTATATAAAAAAAAATATAGAGAAAGAAGAGTACTCGAAGACATACACAAGCCGGTCTCTCTTTGCCGCTAGTATGAAAAGAAGAAAGAATAAAGCGCGAGCATGGGGAAAAAGGGATTTATATATATATATATATATATATATATATATATATATATATATATATATATAGGTGTGAAAGACTTTGAAATAGGGAAGGATTTCCTTTTACCAAAAATCACGCCCGCAAGCATGGTTTCCAAGATTGGATCGGCCCCACCAATTGCGCCGACCTCCCAATGCCGCCCAAGTCACGCCTGCAAGCACGAACGGCTTCTACACTTCGCGCCGGTCCAACCAGCTAGCACACTCAGTTTCCCAACTCAGGCTAACTTCCCAACGTCGCCCAAGATTGCACCCTGCCCACCAATTGTGCCCGGCCCTCCCGATTTGTGCAAAACTACCGGAGGCAAGGATTCCAAATCCTATTTATAAAAGGTCGGACAAGCTTCTTTCAATTTTCTTTACGGGTTGTTGTTAACAGTTTGTCACCATCTTATGCTTACCTCGCAACAAAGCCCCTATTCCGAGCTAGCGGGACTTAATGTTGATGGTGGTTTTTAGACAAGGGGTAAAATTGTAAAACCCCATGACCTAGTGTTACCCGAACACATTGAATAAGAGCATTTAACTCAAAGGCGTAAATAATTAATAGGGTATTTTTTCAAAATACCGTTAGGGTTTTCAACACGTAACCCTAATTCCAAAACCAAGTCGCATATCGCGCACCATGGCAACAATGCCAAACCAAGTCAGAGGATCGCGCACCATGGCAACCATGCCAAACCAAGCCGCACTCTACGCACCATGGCAACCATGCCAAACCAAGCCGCATATCGGCACCATGGCAACCATGCCAAAAACCAAGCCGCATATCGCGCACCGCAAGAACCATGCCAAACCAAGCCGCATATCGCGCACCATGGCAACCATGCCAAACCAAGCCGCATATCGCGCACCATGGCAACAATGCCACACCAAGCCGCACTCAAGCGCACCATGGCAACCATGCCAAACCAAGCCGCATATCGCGCACCATGGCAACCATGCCAAGCCAGCCGCACTCTCGCGCACCATGGCAACCATGCCAAACCAAGCCGCATACTGCGCACCATGGCAACAATGCCAAACCAAGCCGCATACTGCGCACCATGGCAACCATGCCAAACCAAGCCGCACTCTGCGCACCATGGCAACCATGCCAAAACAAGCCGCATCTTTGCGCACCATGGCAACCATGCCAAGCCAAGCGCGCATTCTCGCGCACTATGGCAACCATGCCAAACCAAGCCGCACTCAGCCATGGCAACAACGCCAAATTCCAAGCCGCTATGCCTTTGGCCCACGCCAAACATAGCGCCCTAGGTTTGCAAGACTTGAAACTAGGTCAACATGGCTGCACGTGCCATTGGCACATGCCAAAACGTGTCGCAAGCCATATTTCCAAGTCGCTATGACTTTGGCCCACGCCCATAGCGCCCTAGGTTTGCAAGACTTGCAACTAGGTCAACATGGCTGCACGTGCCATTGGCACATGCCAAAACGTGTCGCAAGCCATATTTCCAAGTCGCTATGATTTTGGCCCACGCCAAACATAGCGCCCTAGGCTTGCGAAACATGCAACTAGGTCAACGTCCATGCATGCCATTGGCACGTGCCAACATGCTCGCTAGCCTTCTTGATTTCCTAGCAAAATCACGGCCCTAACGGCCGCGCATGCCATTGGCACATGCCAATATGCTCGCTAGCTAGTTTCCCTATCAAGGTCATGGCCCTAACGGCCACGCATGCCATTGGCACATGCCAACATGCTCGCTAGCTAGTTTCCCGTCAAGGTCACGGCCCTAACCCACGCATGTCATTGGCACATGCCAACATGCTCGCTAGCTAGTTTCCCTATCAAGGTCACGGCCCTAACGGCCACGCATGCCATTGGCACATGCCAACATGCTCGCTAGCTAGTTTCCTTATCAAGGTCACGGCCCTAACAGCCACGCATGCCATTGTCACATGCCAACATGCTCGCTAGCTAGTTTCCCTATCAAGGTCACGGCCCTAATGGCCACGCATGCTATTGGCACATGCCAAACACACACGCTGGTAGCCTAACTTGCAAACCGTGCAACCTACCACCAAGGCATTCCGCACATGCCATTGGCACATGCCAAACACACACGCTGGTAGCCTAACTTGCAAACCGTGCAACCTACCACCAAGGCATTCCGCACATGCCATTGGCACATGCCAAACACACACGCTGGTATCCTAACTTGCAAACCGTGCAACCTACCACCAAGGCATTCCGCATATGCCATTGGCACATGCCAAACACACACGCTGGTAGCCTAACTTGCAAATCGTGCAACCTACCACCAAGGCATTCCGCACATGCCAAACACACACGCCGGTATCCTAACTTGCAAACCGTGCAAACTACCACCAAGGCATTCCGTACATGCCATTGGCACATGCCACACGTGCCACTAGCAGCGCCACTTGCACTCAAGATGCAACCAACACTCGAGACATCAACACAAACCGGGATGCTTCTTTAGGGTTTTGGTTTGGCGGTCACAAAGATGCAGGCGTACACTACGTTCACATTAAGAAAGCGTGAAAAGGAATAAAGCGGTCAAATAAAAGAGGAAATAATGGTAAAAAACGTTTTTGCCCATTAAACCATGCGGTTACCACCTCCTCCCATTATTTCACCCTTTTACTCTCTTCCTTCATGAGGCCGTGGTACGTTTAAAACTCGACTTGTATAAATAGGTCTTACCTATTTCCACCCGGATAACAAGTCTTGGTCGAGAGAAATATACTACACTTACACTCTCGAAAGGCAACTTTGCAAGCTCTCCCAAAAAGCTTTCATCTCTTGCAAGCTTCCTAAGCTTTCACTTTCTCGATACAAGTCGAGATACTTTACTCTCCTCAACACCTTTCTTTGCTTCCCTCCCCAAATCAACCCTTTTCCTCCACTTTGTGACCGAAGCAAGTCTGGAACGACCATTTCTTGGTTTAGGCCGGACTTGTACAGATTGATCTCTCGAATCTATAAAGTGCTCAGGTGCAGTACATTTGTTTAGGGTTTGAACCAGTTTCTCACTCACCTACCGAATTTACCGAAATCGGCAGAAACGATTTTTACCCATAAACAAAGGTATTTTAATTTTTTAATACTCCCCACGTCCCTAATAGATGACCTATTAATTTTTAAATTTTGTCCAACTAATATATGACCTATATCATTAAGAAATTCTAATACTACCATTTTATTTGATTATTGTTAGTATAAGAAATGTGTGTAATTCAATAGTCATGTTTATATTCTTTACATAGGTGTTTTAAAATGCTTTTCACTATACAATTTACGAAAGTTTGATAAAATTCGTGTCGGTAAATTATAGCCACTAAAATTTCATCGGCAACAATTAGCTAGGTATACTTGTCCCTTTATTAGATCACAGAATTTCCATCAAATGCCAAGAAGTAGGCAGGGTTTTAACAAGTCTATATGGTACTAGACTACTAGTTTCTAAAAGTTAATCATTGAATGCTTAATTTAATATATGTCACTGATTTCCAAGTAACATTTCTCGTTAAAGATACGATGGAAGGATCGACATCCACGCAAACTGCCAAACGAGATGTTTTTCATGCATATTGCACTGTAATGCCTGATGGTAAAAAATTGAAGTGTAATTTTTGTGAAAAGAAAATATCTTCTGGTATTTCATGCATAAAATTGCATTTAGCACAACAAAGAGGTACAGTTGTTCCGTGCATGCATGTGCCGCCTGAAGTGAAAAATCTTGCTAAAATGGCACTGGAAGAAAAAAGAAAAGCAAAAAGGCAAAGAAGAGCAGAATCTTATAACGAAGATTCAGAATAAGTCATAATGAGCCATGGAACCCTGTGTGTGGTATAGATGAAGAAGAGCCAGATTTTCATGCACAAGAAGAACAAGTACCAGTCACACAAAAGAAAAAGACTGGGTTTTTAAAGAACCTTTTTGGACGAAAAAATAAGAATATTCATGCCGGGAGAGGGTTCATCGCACGGTCCCCGGGCTCTGCGAGAAATACCTAGGTCTACTATGCGGCCATCACAACCACCTAGGATGTCTGTGGATATGGGAGGAAAATATAACCCTTCTAGGGATTCTCAACCTTCGATGGCAAAATTTGGCAAAAGAAAAACATGTCGGGAAAAAGTTGATTCTTCTGTTAGACGTTTTTTCTATGCCAATGATATTCCTTTCAATATGGCTAACTCATCTCAGTACCACGAGGCACTCGATGCAGTTGCAAATTTCAGCCAATCCTATAGAGTTCCATCAGCTTATAAGTTGTCGAATCCCATATTAACTTCAGAAAAACAAAGGATTGAAAAAGATGTGGTGTCTGTTCAACGACATTACTGGAGAGAATATGGTTGTACACTCATGTCGGATGGTTGGAAAAGCAAAAAAAACCGTATGATTGCAAACTTTCTAGTTTACAGTGGTAGTGGAATTACATTTTTGAAAAGTGTCGACATAGAACATAATCGGTTGACAACAGAGTATTTAATTACTTTGTTCAAGCCCGTTATAGATGATGTCGGTCCGAGAAATATTTCTTAATTAGTAACAGATCAAGGATCCCAATTCAAAGCTGCATGTAACTAAGAATAACTTCATTTTATTTTATATATATATTAATCATTAACTTCTTTCTATTTTTGTTTGAATAGGTAAGAGATTGGCATCAGAATATGGCACATTTTTCTGGGTTCCTTGTGCTGCTCACGTATTGGACTTGATGTTGGAAGATGTGGAAAAATTCCCTTTTGTTAAAGATGTGATCGGAGAAGCAAGACAAATTAGCAAATTTATTTACAATCATGGTTGGGTTCTTGCTAGATTTCGACAACATTCTGCAGGACGCAATCTATTGCTTTGGCTTAACAAGGTTTTCAACGAATTTTATTGCAATCAAAAGCATCATTGATCAACGTAATGCTATAGAGAGCCTCTTTCTCGACAAGGAATTTCAAATCGGATGAGGCAAGAACAAAACAAGCTAGACAAGTGAAGAATATTATTTCAAATGAGATGTTACTGGACGACGTGTCAAAATGCATGCATAATGGTTGGTCCTTTATTGAAAATGATTCGTTTCTTGGACTCGAGACAAACCCACCATGGGATATTTGTTCCATGCACTTGCTACATGTGTGGAAACTATAAAAATGGGTTTGGGATCAAATCGAAATGCTTTTATCGCGGTGTAATAAAGAAACGATGGAAAAGTCAGTTGAGTTCTCCTCTTCATGCCGCATCGTATTTTCTCAATCCTTATTACATCTTTAACCCAACTAATCGATCAACAATGATATTTCGAGCCGCAAATTTTTCTTCTTGAAGTTATTTCAAAAATGGTTAGTGGCCCGCAAGAACAAGCACAATGCATGCTAGGGTACAAAATTACTAATATTATCTCCAAATATGTATAATTAAGTAATTTGAATTTCTAGTAACAATTGTACTTTTCTTTGTAGGCGGGGAAGAATGCGAATGATGCAAGGTCAATTTGGATCACCATCAACACGTATTGCAGCTCAACATGGTGATCCGGTAAGTTGGTGGTTATCTTATGGTGATGAGTATCCATCCCTCCAAAAGATTGCAGTAAATATATTAAGTCAAACAAATACATCGTCTGGATCAGAGAGGAATTGGAGTGTGTTTGAAAGAATCCATACCAAACTACGCAATCTTTTACTTTCATCGAGATTAAATGATCGGTGTATGTCCAAAGTACAATTTGAAGTTGGAGCAACAAAGAATTAAAGGTAAAGCAAGGAGACATAACATTGATGTTCACGACGTTCATAGTCTACTTTGAGGGATGACAATATGCTTGACTGGATAGCGGGGAAGATGAAACACCGGTTTTACCTCAAGAAGAACAAGTGGTTAAATACGCTGGAAGAGGAGGCCGTTAATAATCCGGAGCATGTCCCTCTACCATACAACCGGCATGATCCTAAGTTCAAATTTCATACGAAAGTTTACCTATGAGTGACTTTGTTTATGACTTTGGTAATCTTTCATTTGGGGACAATACACAATGTTATGAGAATGTGAATCCAACATAGTATTCTCGTTACACTTCCGATCGCTCTGACCATGGTGTTCAACATATGAACAAAGGATATAATTCTAATATTGATAATAATAATAATAATAATGAAGTAGGTAACAATAATGATGATACTGAAGGAGGTTATGATAATGATAATAATGGTTATTATGATGATGATACTTATGCAAACGAAGATAGCCATTTCTGACAACGATGACTATGATGTGGAAAGGAACCGTCGAGAAAATAAAGAATACTTGAAAAAAGGTGGTCGTCGTAGTTGGTTCGCGTAGCTTTTTAAATGATGAATACTAGTTTAACAATCCTATGTTTTTTAAATTTGTAGTTTTAATCCTGTAGTTAGTTTCTTTGTATCGTTTAAAAATATTTAATTCGAAGTTTTCAGCTTTCAATCCAGAGAAGAAAAAAAATCAAAAGAAATGGTAAGAAAGTTATTTACACGGTTATAACGTGCGTGATAAAGGAAAAAATGATTCTAAAAAACGCACGTTAAAATGTTATTTAGAAGAAAAAAATATTCAAACTAATTTTAGAAAAACGGTTACAACGTGTATGAAAACTGAAAAACGGTACTATAAAACTGTCGTTTTTTCCTATTTATCGGCCTAATAAAGGCACAGGGTTCGGGGACCCTCACGGCCACGGTATATGGGTGTTACCGTTTTAACGGTCGTTTTTTCGGTAAAAACGGACGTTTTTAAAACCTTGGTTTCCACTCCCCAAACTTCTACTCTATTAACCACCACATACTACTGCAAAACAATCAGTATTCTACTATTTCCATTTTGGTTTTAGGTGGATGGTAAAGAACAAAGAAATTTCAACAAAAAACACATTCCCTAAAATTACCATCATACTGACAGAAAATCTGATTGTCACACAAATCCAAAACTCCCACATTCTTAAACATCAATAACATGAATACCAAACATGAACCAGTTTAAACACTTAGTTAAAAATGGGCGAAACCAAATTCAACCCAATATAAAACAAGAAACCAATTTCATCATAGTATAAAAATTGGATGAAAATAAATTCAGTCCAATCTAAAATAGGAAGATGTACAAAGCATTCATTTAGTAGGATGAAATTGGTTTGCGGAGGTGTTGATGATGTTGTTGTTGGTGTTTGAGATTGTGGCGAACGAGATGCTGATGGAGGTGGACACGCTAATATTGATCATGGTGGTGTTCTGTTGATGAAGATGGTGGAGGAAGAAAGAGAGTAAAGAGATGTTCACTGTTAAAGAAACTAGTGGGGGTACAATTGTCTATTTTTAATTGACGTGTCATCCGTCCATTTCACCCGGGCCAATATATTACCGTCCAACCCAACCAGGTTTTGTCGAATCCCGTCCATTTGGCCCATTTTCTGGAATGGAAAAGTAATCAAAAGTACTGTACATGCATGACTCCCATACTGCTTTCGGGATGGGGTCGAAAGTGAAAACTTGCGAATGCAATTACGCAGCCAATCACACGTGTTGAAGTAATGTCTAAATTGATGCATAAAATATTTTATTCTATTTTGGGAATTTTGAATCATATACACGAACCCCAAGGACGGAAATGATGTCTCAGAATTGCAACAAAGGTCCAATATCACTAACAAAATAACAAAGTAAAAATGTTCAACAATTATAAACAAGGGGCAAGATCCAATGACATGGTTATATTGATGTAATCATGACATGATTTGGCCAGTTTTTCTACAAAATCCAAACAACAACGAGTTTGAAGCTAACTTTCTGGTGACATGTTTCACTTATATAGCTCCACATTTCTGCCAAAAATGAGAGTATTTCGATGTACGAAACTTCACCATCCACAAAATTTAATTTCAACCATTAATCTTCAACGGTTGATATTCAAAATGGTAGATAATAATGTTATACGTCTCGGAATGCTCTCATTTTTGGTAGGAATGTAGAGCTATATAAGAGGAACATGTCACCATAAAATTAGCTTCAAATACATTGTCTCTTGGGTTTTGTAGAAAAAATGGCCAAACCATGTCTTGATTACGCCTGAAAGAATGAGCATCTCTAACGGAAATATGAGCATCTTATAGTTGATACGTCACAGAGAAACACTTAAAACAGAAAATTTTGATGCTTTTCATAATAGTGATAATGCTGATAAGAGCAGAGATTTTATTACATTGAAAAGAGATACTAGCTTGTGTTAGCCAGGATAATATTACACTTATAGGGATCACCATGGTGTCAAGAACGATGACAAATACTAGCTCGTGTTAAATTGATAGTAATGTCGAGGGTGACGACGTCGACAATGATGGTGATAATATCATGATACTAGTTTGTATTGGCATGGTGTTGCCCGACCTGGTACATTCCATGTTAAGTCTATATAGCACAATCAAGGGAAGGACAACTTGGTGGAGGTGGTAGGGGCCCAGAGTTCTCATTACAGCAACATTTGCACCTCACTATGAATTTAGAGAACCATGATATTAGGCATCCATAAAACTTTCCGGGCATACAAAATGATAGTCCCATCTTGGGTGACCTTATAAGGGGTAACCTATGGGTAGCTCAATTACCTATATACCCTTAATATAAAAATCTAAAATCAGTTTTCTAAAAAATCAAAATCAGCTTCCCTTAACATCTCTTCTTCTTCCTCCTCTAGCCGAACTCTTCCCCTCCAGCGAAAAAAAAAATTCATCACCATGATTAATTGTCGATTCGTAAAAATTTGATTGTCGATTAAACTGAACTACATAATGACTCGTACAAAGAAAAGCGAGGACTAGGCAAACCAAATCGTCTTCTAATCCATCAATTGAAGAAGAAGAACCAATTGAAGATGAAGGTGTAGAAACCGAAAATCAACCACCAATTGAACCGAAATTGAACCAACCGCATCTCCAACTCCTAAACGAGGATAATAAAGTAAGTTTTACAAACCCAATCTCCCTATTTTGTTTTTCATCGATTAAGTGATTTGATTCTGATGTTGGGTTCGGCTCAAAATTAAGTTGCGTTTTTAGCCGAACTGTTCTTCACAAAAGCTTCTGTAAGTGTATATGAGCAGTTCGGCTTGAAATTTCATGAAATTTCAAGCCGAACCTAGTCACGAAAAAGAGATGCACGAGGGTTCGGCGTATTCGATAATCATAATATGTGCCAACCTAGCGCATTTACGAGTTCGGCTATTACGATATTCACAATATGTGCCAACCAATACAAAATTATTAACCCGAGAAATGTACATGATCGGAGTTCGGCTTATATTCTACTTATTCAAATAGCCGAACAATGTGTTTCCAACGAGTTCGGCGCTTACAATTTCTAAATATAAGCCGAACCCTAAACATTTTTTCTTCCGGACATGATTCGGTGTAGGGTTCGGCTTGTTAGGACAATTCGAACCAAGCCAGAACTACAGTCTACAAAAAGGTTCGGCTCTTAATCAACACTTTCAGCTAGCCGAACTGTTCATCCAAACTCGCCGAACCTTAGTGAAAAAACACAAACTTTTGATGATTTTAACCTACAAAAGTGAGATTAAACATAAGATATGTTGGAAAATTTCCCCTTAGGTCGAACCCCGCGAACAACTTAAATGACTACAATTCAAGGGTAACTAAATAATCTACACAATTTTTTTTCTCACTTTCCCCTTCTCCTTCTAAAAAAACCTAACTTTTTTTTTCTTACTCAAAATTTTTTATCTACACAAATTAATAACTAAATAATCCTAAAACTAATCACTAATCATTAATCACTAATCGAAATTATTTTAACTAATCATTAATATTAACATTAATCCTAAAAGGGCAGATTTGCCATTACCAAAAATATTTGGTTAAAGGGCTTGATTTTGCTATTTACACTCCTTTTTTGTCTTTACTTGGTATGCCCAAAAAGATTTCTGTATGCCTAAAATCATAGTTCAATTTAGACTCGCCAATTGAGCACTTATTACTAACCACTTTAGCCCCAAGATCTGAACATTCGTCTCTACACCAATCTGTACAGTAACTGCAATCTGAAGTAGGAATTGTAGTTTCCGAGTACGCATCTCCATCACTATCACAGGTGTCTCGTGTAGGAGTAGGAGGAATTGGAGTAGGGGTTAGTGGTGGTGGGGGTGAGGGGGATGGTGGGGGTGGCGACGGTGGTGGTGGTGGAGGGGATTGTGGGGGTGGCGACGGTGGTGGTGGTGGAGGGGATGGTGGTGGAAGGGATGGTGGTGGCGATGGTGGTGGTGGTGGTGAGTGTCTCCCACAACAAGAAATACAAATCATATTGAATATAAGAAGAGGACTATATTGTTTTTGATACTGAAGTACACAATTGTGGCTAAGCTCTATCTGTCATATCAAATGGAGCACATGAGGTTGCCCAAAAAGCTTGACATAATTCAGGCAAGACCACTGACACACCAGGCCATACCAGCTCTCTGTATATTTCTCCAGGTTTACAGGTTGCATCAGATGTAACTCCAACAGCCCTCTCCACTGATGCATATTGTGAAGCTTACATCAATATGCATCAACAAGAAGAAAAGTGATATGGGTGTTCACATTATATTTGGATTTGGCTACAACCCTCTAACTAATGAATACAAGGTTGTTAGAATTTCCTACGTTGGTACCGCAAATAAATTACCCCCAAGCAGGGGTCTGGTTGAGGTATATACACTGGGGAGTGATAGCCGTTGGAGAAGTGCCCGAGAAACCAATTTTTTTCTGGAATCTAATTATGTTGACTGCAGTGTTTGTGTGAATGGACTTCTTCATTGGCTTCAGCAGCAATCAAAGGAGATTGTAGTCTTTGATTTGGTGGACGAGGAATTCCACTTGGTCCCTACCCCGCCTGGTACAACAGTAGTCATGTTTGATAGAATGTGTGTTGTGGGGAATTGTTTGTGTCTCATTATGGGGGGTTTTAATGGAGAATAATGAGGACAATAGCAGGGACGGAGCAAGGTTTGTAGGAATGGACAGCTGGGCAGGGGATGCGGAATTGGCTTACAAAGGGGAAAATTAGGTTTGGGAGCCATCTTAACTCCGGCCCCTGGACAAGACTACTAGTAGTTACCGCAGGGTAGATCGACCTTACAAGTCTCCAAGTTGGAATCTTGAATGCAGGGGCAAAGTGCATTGGTTATTTGCTCTTACGAAAGGGAGCGAATTCTTACTTCAGATTAATAATAAGATCGTCCACTATAACCCAGATACAAAAACTACAACACCGATGGGGGATCCTGAAAACGTCAATTGGAATATGGGGGTATCGAATTTGGGTGTACCGTTATCACACATCAAGAACTATGTTTCACTGAAAGCACTAGGAGAAAGAAATGTTGACACATTTATAGGATAGTAACATGAATCTCATTCCAAAGCGAGTTTCTACTTCAACTGAAAAACAAAACACTAGCATTTCTAGAATATTGCAGATTCCTTCTCGTCTGCTATAAGAACAACAAGTCTTTTGCTAGTTTTCTGTCGTCCACCTGGATATTGCAGATTCCTTCTCGTCTCAATTGTGCCCATTTCATTGTTGCCAAGTACTCCAAGTGTGTTTCCTTCCGTCTGAGTTGCTACGCTGCAGGTGAAAATCTTGGTTCCTTCAATTCTTTTTTCCTCATCTGTTATAAGAACAACAACCAGAGAGTAGCTTGGGGTGACTGATGGTAGTTTTATCTGGAGTGTAGATAGTCTTGTATCTAGGCAGTGACATTGTACTAGTTAGTATACACAGTCCTGTACGTTAGTGTATAATCTACAGTTATCCATTGTCTTTCTTATGATTAAATACTCTACTCTTCACCATCTGATCCGTCCGACATCACCGTTACCATCCGTCTTCTTTTTGTCTTGATTCGCTTTATCCGTGTCTCACATTTTTTTCTCTTTTCATTTTCTTTAGCAACTAAATTATAAGCTTGAGGAGGCTCTTTGTCAGAGAAGTCATTGTTCCCAGAGAATTTGGGGTGAAAAATTCCTTCCTTGGAGATGTCAGAGTAATCATAAGTACTCTCTCCCGAGTTAAGGAACTTCCATCCACCTTCCTCTATAAACTTCTTCGGGTCGTCTATTATTCTCTTCAATATGGAACCCCATTCTGGGATATCCACCTTGTTTTCGTAGTACTTGACATCTGCAATGTCGAGCTTCTCTTTGATGTAAGTGAGCTCTGCTGAAAGAATTGAGTTAATCTGAAGCACTTCGCGCTTGAAGTCCTTGAACACAATTGTCATATTAAACATCTCTATCCCAGACCCAACATGCACCAGATTAACAATCTCGATCTCACTGAGTATGACAACTGCGAAAGGCATGTGTTCAAGTTGAACTATACAAGAAATCATGAAGACAAATATGGCCAGCAAGCTATGGTGTTCCTTCAGGACCATCTCGCCATAGAAACCATATTTCTTCTCAACCTCTGCAAATCGAAATAAACTCGACCGTAGGCAGATTGGATTAACTTTAGATAGAAAGTTCCGAATAATCTCGCTATTATCTTTTTCATTTTGGTGCTCTTCCTTCAACTCATCTGAATCACGAACCAGACGTTGTCTCATATTCATACCCTTAATGGTCTGCACCATGCGGAACTGGATATCCTTTGTCATTTCAGTACCCACCATGATGGGGTTGTGCAAGTGCAAGTGGCATAAAGGGGCAATCTGGTTATCTCCATCTCGAAAGAAGGCCTTCCTTACATTATGAAACATGATATCCAACTCAAAAGGGATCCAGTAGTTTTTATATCGAAAACCATTTGCATGGACCTCAAGCGTACCAGTGACCTCTTTTCCCTGGCGTCCCCTTGCTAAGCAGGGATTGATTGTCAGATTGTATAACCGCAATTTGTTCCTTGCCAACTGCAGCGTATTCTTTGGAGTAACTGGGGTGGTTACATAATCTTCTTCAGATTCAGATACATAAGGATCGCCAAATTGATATTCATATTCGAATTCATCATCGGATGTAGAAGGTGTTTTAGACACCCACAATGAGGGACAAGTATCGTAAACACCCAACCTTTGGGCAGTTTCAATGTGCAACCTGCTCTCAAGTTTTAGCTGATTCTTCTTGCGCAACTCTTCCCTGTAGAGTTCTGGATTTTCAGATCTCAAGTTCCCTTCAAACAATAATGCGCGGATTTCATCCTCAAGGTTTTTCTTAGACAGTTTCATTGCAATCAATTCCCTCGTTCTGTAAAAAGAATCCAGATTCCAAAATTATCAATGAATAAAAAATCCCCAAACCTAAATGACTATCAATGAAAGCATGGAGATGTTAATCCTAAGTAAGAAACAAAACCCATCTAATATGACTATGATTGTTGAATAATTTGGAAACCCTAGAACAGAAAGTGAATTGAATTGAACCTCAAACATGGAATTGAATTGAACCACGAAAATACATTGAAATTCAAGGTGGAATTAGGTTTGGAACATACCTTTAGAAAACAATCGACGTTCTCAGTGAGAATCTCTGGAGATTGTGATGTCTGTGCTCCAGTGAAGAAGAAGAAGATTAAAGTAATTGCAGATGGGAAAAGAAAAATTGGGAGATATTTCTGATTTAAAAAAAAAAAAGACAATCTCTGACACCGACAAATGTATATATCTTGTTTCGTCCCGATTAATAGAAAGGGGAAATTTAGAAATCGCAAGGATACCGGCACGATAATGGGCTTTTGCTGGGGAAGAAAATGGGGGCCTTTTTAAAGAACTCTATTACTGCTAGAGGTGAGCATGGGCCGGTATGGACCAGTTTCCACCTCGTCCGCATCCAATCCAATACACTACGAATTTCAAATTTGGCATCTGCATCCAATCCAACATCCAACGGATTTGCATCCAATGGATGCAAGCGATGAACGGATTGGGTGTGGATAATCCAATGGATTTGTGTTGGTTAAAATTTATGATGAAAAAATAAAGCCTATATAGATGATTTATTATAGAACCTACGCATTTTATGTATGTATATAAATATAGATGTGTTATGGACAACACTCCAAGCAAACACCTAGAAGTTCTAAAACTATCCTTATATTTTCTAGAAACTATATAAATGTCCTTGATCTAACGGGTATGGATGTCCAACGGATTTTCAAGGTGGCATCCGGGTCCAATCTGTAATCCGTTGGATTTCAAAAATTCAATCCGCGTCCAACCCATTAGCGAACGGTCTGGTCCATCCGCACAATTACGGTTGGTCCTTGTTAAATCCGCGGATTACAGATAAAATGCTCACCCTAGATTATTGCAGAGAGTACAAAGGAAAAGTTACGAGGGATTAACTGGAACGACCGCCCAAGTGAAACGAGTAAGGGAGGACTTTGTATATGGTCATTTTTTTTTCCGTAAAATCTTATGTTATTTTGTTTGGTTAATAACTAAAAAGAAAAAAAAAAATGAAAAAATGAAAACACGCTCTTATTGATTGTTAATTCGCGAGAATCACGACTTACTTTGGATAAAAGGAACTTGAGTAAATTCGTCTCGCATGTTGCTTAGAAGCGGATTTAAAACCAGTGACACAAGGATTTTCGGCCCATCCTATCTAACTTTCAGGCATCAAAATATGTTTCAGACGTGGATGATTATCATAAGTCCCATAAGCATATCTTGGGTTGGTATGGAAATTGGTTACCCAATAGCAGGAGACAAAATCATATGAGTTAAATAAAAATTAGATTGACCCTTTAGTATAATTGCTATGCTTAGTGTGACTCGTTGGTTTTCTTAACCTCTGAGAAAATGCCCGCTCGTAACCCAGCAGATAAAGTACATTACGTAGTTAAGCGTGGATGCAATATTGCTTTAGGAATTACTGAATCTTATGTGGGTAGACCTAGCTTTCTTCGTTCTATTGAAGGGACTGGACAAAGACTCACTTTCCATTTTGGATTTTATAAAAAGAATATTTTATCTCAAAGTAAGTGAACAATTGACACAAAAAATTGGAAATACTTCGGTCCGAAAAAACAAAATTCTGAATCAAAATTTTCTGTTATCCTTTAGACAATTTTCGTAAATAAATCAAAGAGGAACGGTAAATAAGTATAAGAATCAAATTGTATAATAATTCCTTATGTATCATAGTTTCCAGGGGTATAATTGGCAAGCAAACTAGAATATAACATATCTAAATATCTGTGCCTTGGAATTTTACAAATTTTATCTCCTTGGATTTTTCATAACTAGAATATAACATATCTACATATGGCTACATCATACTCCCTCGGTTTAAGAAAAAGTGATACTTTTACTTTATTCACAAATTTTCTTTTACAGTCTAATTGCAATAGTGTTTCCTTTTTTCTTCGGTCGGCCCTCCCTACCGTCTGGGTTGCACGGACGCTCCATCTTTTGAGTCGTGTCCGCGTCCGACGCACCAATTTACGCGTCCTGCGGGCATCTGGTTTGGACCTTGCCGATGACTTCAGATTTGACGCGTTTTTTTCCATTTTCATTTAAACTTCTTTCTTTATTTTTTCTATTATTAACTAAATGAAGGAAGACAAACATTTGGATAAATCATTTAGGTCTTTATTAAGGTTTTGTAATTGGAAATGACATCACGTATACCCTTAGTTGGGCATGTGTGCTTTTAAGAATGCATTTTGATTGTGCCTTGTGTTTAATAGTAATTGATTGCTTGACCTTCGGCGTGTATAAACAAACGATATCTTCTTTTCTTTTGAAATTTAAACAAATGTAGCATCATTTTCTAACTTTTAGGATCGAAATACTTGACTTCGTTGTATAAATAAATGATTAAATATATAAATAAAATATGTATATACGTGTCCACGTCCTAGTTTTTTTGAGAATTTTGTAGTGTCTGCATCCGCGTCCGTGCAACCTAGCTACTGTGATAGCGGTGTTCTAGTAGGATTTAGATGTCCAAATATGGATAAAGGGAAATCCACATCATCCCAATTTTGTCAAATTATTCTCTCCATTCCTGAACTTGAATCTAGCAATTATTGAGTAAACAAACAAAAACAAAAACAAAATCTAAAACCAATTCCTCTTCTTATCTTCTTTATAAGTGAGATGATGATGGTGACCCCGCAACAAAATCAAGAATTGATCGGGAAATTCAAATATGAGTAATGATACACACCGTGATTTAAGCACCGTGAGTGCACCGAGAGGAAATGAACGAAAGAGATGCAAGCGTTCTAAACAACGAGATGGTGAATGGGCAGAATTTTAAAAAGTGGGTCCCACCCTCCAGACACACGGTGTAGACTGCGATTCTTCCGCACGGTGTGTTTATCATTTTCGTTCGAATATAATCCTGCAGACGTCTATTAGGTACGATTTGAAAAAGCTGTCATTTTTTCTTACTACCTTTTTACTGCTTAATTATGTTAGATTTCATGAAATTAGGATTCATTTTTTGGTTTCCGAACTCCTGAATAAGACAATTTCCTAAAGTATTTTTTTTTAAGGAATTTTGATAAAGTGCTCCCGTTTTTTTATACCTAAAAAATAAATGTCCCCGTTTTTTTCAAACTTGTTAAAGTGCCCTGTCGTTTACTTTCACACATTGGGCCCGCATAATTTAGTCAATGGTCATTTACCTAGACAGAAAGCGGGTCAAATTACTTCGCTATCGTATCATATTTGACTACCCTAATACAACACGCCTCTGTTCATTCTCGTTCTCTTTCTTTTAGAAGCAGTGAGAATAAGAGACGCCTCATTCTGTTTGTTCTTCATCACCACCAGTTTATAGAGATGTTAGAGAAGAAATTGTGAACAAATATTAGAAAACTGCATGTCGTTGTTGTTGTTGGTGATACTGTTCGGGTATTATGATTTTAGGGTTTATTGGTGAAGATGAAGTTTGGGTTCTCTGAAACTGTCGATGCAACATGTTGAGTTGAAGTAGTGGATGTATAGATAGTCTACAACAACAGGAAGAAGAAGAATACCAAATCATGAAATGGGTTGTTGTATTTGTATATGAATAGATGATTTCTGTTGATTCAATTTGGGTATTTTTTTAAATTAGAGTTCTTATGTTCTTTATGAGATTAATTGGCTTAATATTATTTTATTCATTCATTCTGTTTTATGTTGATTGAAGATCTTCCTAATTTTGTGAATTTAAATTTTTTTGTTTCTTATTTGATTAAATTGATTCATTTTAAGATATGGGTTTCTATTAATTTGTGTGTGAGACTCGAATAGTTCAAGCCATCAATTCTTCTCAAGAGGTGCACCAGTTTTTGCAGCCAAGCTCATTCACGTCGGGGAGCTCAGGTCTGTTGCGACCTGTTGGGTTAATAGAGATTCAGAAGTTCAAGCAAATGAGGAGTATGCAGTTCGAACTAATAACGATTTAGACATGGGTTTTGGCGGCGAGAAATTAATAGAGAAAGAGGATGTTGTTGCTTCCACAGATTCATAGTGTTGATTCAGTGGATTAGAACAAGAATTAACGACTAAGAAGAACAGGGAACCAGTGGTGCAGAGATTATTGAAACTGAGTTGTTTTTGGACTCAGAAACATGAGAAAAACTAGGGAAGAAATTGAAGAGATGGATGTAGGAGATTCAAGGCAGGATTTGAGTTCCTAAACGAATGGAATAGTGGGTTCGAGCTGAATTTTAATACGGAAACATAGTGGTTCTCTAGTTTGCTCGAAATGGATAGTTTGAGGAGGAGGAAATAGGGAGAAAGAATGACAGTTCTTGCCATTATTTATGTGATTTTAAGTGGATGAGAAAAACTGAAATGTTTTGTGTGGTTGAATGATTATCCATGGGTTTGTTGTTGAATGTAATATTCTTTGCAAGAAAGGAACATGTTTGGGTAGTCTCCGAGATACAACCAGTACGCTGCCATGATTAGTTCGCAAAACGCACACTGAGTGCTTGAGAAAATGCCTGAACCACAAGTTTGTGAGCAACAGAAATGGCCTTGGCTCGACTCGGCGTTTTGTTTTAAATCGGGACTCAAGTGGATTCAGCTCTACTCAGTGGAAGGGTTTTTTAGACTTTTTGACAGTGCCACGTAAGCTTTAACCTCTGCTAACTTTCGTTACCCGTTTTTTTGAATAAAACGGTCAAGGGAGGGCCACTTTAACAATTTTTTAAAAAACGGGGGCATTTTTTTAGTGTAATGTGAAAAGTAGATATACTTTATAAAAAAAGCCCTTTCATTAATGGGATTTCAAGGTTATATTGAGTTTAAGATCGAAAATAAGAGAATACAAAGAATGTGAACATCTAGTAAGAGTATATCTGAGAAATCCCGAAGAGAAAAAGAAGGATTACCAGAGTAAGATAAATACAAGTATGAATAAGATCCGATTAAATCGGAAGAAAGAATGATGGTTTTTCTCGGAATTAAATTCCAACCATTTAGTTTGTTTTTCTTCTTTAGAAAGAAATGCTCCCTAAGTAGGAGAGATTTGCTCAAATCTCTTGTAAATGTTTACTTAACTAAAATACACAAAGCTCAGTTCTCCTGGTCCACGAAAAAAAATGTGGAGTTAAGGCCAATATTTGACCACGGAAGAAAGGAGTCGAACCTATAAACCTTTGCTCGCGATATAGTTGTCCATGTATACACCAACAAGGGATGTACGAATTCTTGAGAAGAGAGGAGCTATGATGGTCCTCACTCGGACCGCCCGTATCTCACGATGGAACTAAAAGTTGGATCTCACATGAATCGCCCTTATGATATAAAAACCTTAACATCTCTCGTTCTTTTTACTTATAGTCAATGCGAATTTTTTTTTGAAAAGTTCGGGTGAATAAAACCAGAATTACGACATCTTCTCTCACACTTCACACTTCGAAAGGCACCCTTTTTATAAAGTGAAATCTTTTGGGTTATGAGAAACCAACTATAGAGAAGTAACTTTCAGTTGCAATAACCATCGTTAGTGCATGTCAGCTATCATTGATAATTATCTGACAGGGCTATCAGTTATATAACTTTTTTTATTTAAAAAAAAAAAAATCAATTGTATTTTTACAGAAGAAAACCATGGGGCCATCCAATTATGGTATTGCTTTGGCCAAAACTTATAGAGGTAGGATCGAGTGACAGACTAAATATGACAGAGTCTCTCACAGACTCATGCAGCCATTGGATATAACAATTTTGAAGGGCTGAGATTAAGATGAAAACATGCGGATTTTGGTTACTGATCCACGACCCGCTCTTCAAATAAATCTCAACTCTCTCTCTCTTTCTTAATTACAGTAGATGGTTAGTTTCTCTTTCTCTCTCGGTTATCGATTTCATTCTTTTCTGCAATAAATGGAATTAAAACCCGTCAATGGACGAATCGTACGTTTCTACAGGAAAGTTTTAAAATACCAAAAGTGTTCCTCGTTTTTCTTGGTGAGCTAGATTTTTTGTTTTTGTATTCAATTTTAAATCTGTTTCTAAGGTTTTGATCTAGTAATTGGTTAAAAACCTTGTTTAATTAACGTTCTCTTAATGATGAATAGTTGTTTTAAACCTAAAAACATTTTGGATTCTATTCAATTTCCGATTCATTGCTTAGTTTCTTCTCAATTTAATAGATTTCTAAAGACAGGTCCTGGTTTTGTTGTTACAGAAGATTCATCTAAAATACGATCTCATAATTGTACGTGTTACAAGTGCTTCTAGTTTAGCTGACAGATGTATTTGGAAGATTGATACTGCTAAAAAACAATCTGATGGTGGTCGGAAGAAGAAAGGGGCCACTCAATTGAGAATTTTCAGTTTGTTCAGTTTGGAATTCGGAATATTGATACCCTTTGGATAGGTTCTCCTAGCCGACAAAGTAGTTGCAGATTCTATCACTCACAATATTCTAATTAGAGATTGTTGCCAAAGAAGATAACCAATTTTTCAAAGTTGATCATCTTTCACGAGATGCAGCCAAAGTTTTCGATTATTTATAAAATCTAATGTGCGTTCTCCATGTCTACCGCATCAAACATGACCGCATCTTCAAATTATTCACTTATTTGTTTGTTTTGGCTTAGCCAAGATTCTTGTGGATACCGAGTACTAAGACGTGCAAGCATATAGAATCAGATGGCTGCCAAACGAGCGTTACAGGAATTGATTTGTACTCATCAAGTAATGATGACCCGGCAATGAATTTCAAGGAGTGGATTATTTCTTGGTTTTTTTTTTTCTTTTTCTGATGGGTGGAGTATCTCAGTTTTTAATGAATGAGAACTGGTTCACATTGAGAATTTGTTAAAGCCGACTAAGACTAATGTATAAGACTGCATAAAAAGTTTATAATCAAACCAAACAATAATCCATGGTAGAAGTTTTAGTTCTATGATTGTCGCGCCGAGTGGAAGAAGGAAGAAGGAACAAAAAGAAAGGAAATAGTAGAAGACAGATATAATATGGAGAAAGTCAACAAAGTACTTCCTGCTAAATCGGGTTTCCCCGTCAGTCAAAAAGACCCGCGTGCTTCATCAATTAATCACAACCATTGAATGTTTAATAAATCAGTGGTCCAGGAGGTCGGTGAGAGACTCTGTCAAATTAAGCCTGTCACCCGATCCTCCCTCAAACTTATATATGTATTATTGCCACATCGGCTGATGTACTTTATAGTTGGGTTGTTCCTTTTCGAAAACATCCAACCTAGCCTTGTTTTAAATCGATTAATTTATTTTGTCATTTTTTTAAGGAAAAAAAACATAAGAAAGATAATTCATTTTATATAGGATCAAATTGACGAATTATTCAGATCTTGTTGAATGTAATCAGGCATCCAAGAAGGACGGTCATTAAACCAAATAGACCTATTACTTGTAGTTATCACATGCTTAGCTAGCTGATGTGCTGCATTGTTTGCATCTCTTGGTTCGAATGTATATACCCAAGACTCAAAATTATTGTTTAAAGAAACTAAAATATCCTCAATCCAAATGTTGGAGGTCCATCTGACTGAATTTTTGCACCATCGATTGCCTGTATTATATTAATTTTCACAGTCTCCCTTTAGATGAAGTCTTCTGATCCCTACCTCCCTAGCCCATTGAACAGTCGTTGGAGCTCCAACAGCCTCCGCTTCCTCTTCATCCATTGTCTTTGTTGCCCAAGATCGGGTATCGTGTTGTGTACCTAGAATATCTCTAATAATTAGTCCTAGTCTTGCATTTCCAGCATCTCTATCAAAAGAAGCATCAAAATTAATTTTCAGTGCATTAAGTAATGGAGGTTTCCAATATAAATTCTGGAACACCAACGGTGTTATGGTTACTTTGGTAAAGATCATGGCACGAAAATTCCCAATTTATAAAGTATATATTTAGATATTTTTTTTGCAATTTTCTTTTGGAATAATGGCATCTAAAGAGTTAATCAACCAGCCATAAAATTGATATTGTTAATTGTGTTGGAAAGATTCCAATCTGGTAATCTCCAGATTTCTTTTGCATTACCGCACTCAAAGAAGAGATGGTGCATTGTTTCCAGATGAGAGACACAAAATTAACTAGTACTAGCATTATTCCCATGAAATCTACCTATTTGATCATTCGTCGGAAGGCATTTAGTTATGCATTTCCATAAAAAATGTAATATCCTAAGCTGCAATTTATGTTTGTGAAATGTCGGAAGGCACTTAGTTTTGCATTTCGATAAGAAGTGTAATATCTTAGGATGCAATTTATGTTTTCACAAAGCATTCCCAATTAACAACACCTATGGAATTAGAAACATTATAAGATTGAGATTCATTCAAAATAACCCTACATGCTGATTTATTTTGTCTTTCAATACATTAAATCAGTTTGTAATAAGAAAAAAATGGATCTAGCCAACTTTCTAATTTTTACAATCCAATTAATAGGTTAGATAGCCTAGTTTGATTGGGGGCCATAAAATCCAATTGGGGGCCATGACATTTTATTTGTACCCCAAAATTTTCAGGGGCGTATTTATCGGATTATGAAAATACTGTTTTATCCTTGACTATATTTTTTCTTCAAATAACGATCCTAATTAACGACCTTTCAAAGAAAATTATGACTTTAAGGGTCACCATATACATAATAAAAACAATAACGACCCTTCCAAAGGGTTGTCAGGGAATTGATCTTTATATGACGACTCCAAACTGTCGTACATTTCCGCCATTAGTGACTCTTCGAAGAAGATAACGACTCTTTTATAAGAAATAACGACTGTTTAGAGTCATCACGAAAACGGTCGAAACATTAACGACGGTTTACAACAGTCGAATAACGACTCTTTTATAAAATGTAACGACTGTTAAGAATCGTCACTGAAACTGTCTAAACATTAACTACTGTTTAGAGTCGTCAATGAACCACTTCAATACCATGACGATTTTTCATACGGATCTTGGGGAAAAAAAAATATCCATGATCATGGATAAATAAAAAATTTGAAAAAAAAAGTTAAACTCAAATTAAGTAAGATTATCATTAATTATTTAAAATTAATACTAATCATTTAGGGCATTTTAGCCATTTAGAAAATATTTTTATAAGGGGTGACCCAAATTAGGATTGGGTGACCTTTTTTATCCACTAGTGCAAGGCTCCCAATTAAAAGTTTTGGCCCCCAATCAAACTAGGTTAGATAGGTCCAAAATAGGGGTGAGCATGGGCCGGTATGGACCGGTTTTCGCCTCATCCGCATCCAATCCATTGCACTACGGATTTCAATTTTGGCATCCGCATCCAATCCATATCCAATGGATGCACGGATGGACGGATTGGATGCGGATAATCCAATGGATTTGTTTTAGTAAAAAATTATATAAGAAAATAAAGCTAACACAAATGACTCCTTAAAAAAACCTACATATCCTATATATGTATACAAATATAAAAATGTCATGTACAACATCCCAAGCAAACATCTTAAAAATTCCTAAATGATCCATAGTATTTTCTAAAACTATATAAATTCTCTTAATTTAAAGGATATGGATGTCCAACGAATTTTCAAGGTTGCATCCGGGCCCGATCCGTTATCCGTTGGATTTCAAAAATTCCATCAGCATTTAACCCATTAACGAATGGTCCGGACATCCATCCGCAAATGAACGGTTGGTCCGGTTAAATCCACGGATTACGGGCCAAATGCTCACCCCTAGGTCCAGCTGATTTTGCATTTTGCAATTTTATTTCATATATTTATTAGTGCAGGAGTCCTCCAGGCCCAGCTGAACAATGCATTCACAACCTTGGGGGTGAAATTCGCTGTTCACAAACTGCATCCTCGTGTGGGATTGTTTTATTTTGTAACCTGTATTCTATTATCACTAGAATTATCTCTTTCACTCTTTGTAAGTTGTAACCTCTCTTCTCGAGCAAAACTGAAATAATGCTCGCGTAAAACTAATTAACCCATCATCATCAAGACTGGAGTAGAGCTTGAGACATTACTTGTGGATAAAAATTTGCTAGTGTAACAATTATTTCCCCAGTGCAGCATAAGAGTAAACTTAAACACAACTAATTGGGCCGACCGACCGGGCCAGAAGAGCACGAACATTTTGGTTGTATTTTCTGTTTTTAATAGGAAAAGAGATAAAAGCTCCTACTTTAAAAATCGGAAAATGGGTCATTTGTTCAAAAAAATTTAAAACACGGTTCAAATGGACGAGTAAAATTATTATGGATGAAATGGACACAAAAAAATAGCAAGGATGAAACTGGATTCATCCTGGCTTGAACTTAAAAAATAGCGAGGATGAAACTGGATGCATCCTGATGTAAATTAAAAATAAGAAAAAGAATTCGAAAATGGATAGGATGAAACTGGTTACATCCTAGCTATTTTTATATTTTTGTCCATTTAAACAGTATCAAAATCTAAATGTCTTTTTCACCCAAGAATTATTGATTTTGGTCTTTTAAACCAATTTTGTGTTTAAAAATTAAAAACCAAAAGGAGGTTTACGATCAACCACCAACAAGACATTCCGCTACATGCTCAGTTCCCTTGACGCCTAACGTAGATGCACAATTTACATACACTTGTAATCTAATTAACTGACTGATCATTCTCATTTTTGGTTGTGTTTTTCATTACGTAGTTCACATAGGTAGGAACAGCGTTTAACAATCTTAGGGGTGGATAACTCGACAATGTTTTTTTTTTTTTTCCTCGGCAAAGATAATTTTATAAAAGCCCACCAGAGGTGAGCAAAAGAAACAACCCAAAGGATAGATAAACTATCGAATTACAACCCTAACACAAGTTTTACTTGTAAGGAAAAACTCATGAACCCAAAAAGCCAAGCATAACCCACTGGATAGATTAACTATCCAATTACCACCCACACATGAGATTAACTTGTAAAGAAAATTCATGACCCATGCCAGAGACTTATAAGGAAAAAGAAAGAAAGAAAAATCCCGTACTATGTTGCTGAGTAGTTGTTCAAGTAGCTGGTATTATCGCCCAATGACTTCATCACTCTTTCATAGTTATATCAGCTACCTATTTGCGGGATATTAGCCGCACATGGCCGTGAATTTTGTCACCTCCAATTTGGTTGGCATTATAAGAGATGAACATGCGATACTCGGTTTGGCAAGAAAATCAACTGCATGGTTGCACCAATATTGGAAAGTCGATCTCTCTAAAGGGTGTGAGAGTCGATCTCTCGAAAGACGATGGAAATCTACCGAATAGATGGGAATCTTTGCATATCAATAGTGCTATTCTAATTAATGGACAACGAAATGACTTCTCAATGGAAAGCTCCAGGTTCTTACACTATCTTCCGTCTTCTAAAGTTGTTGATGAAACTAATAACCTATCTCCTGTTGTTATACAAATGTTATATGCTGGTTTCCTGTGCCAGTTGTATGCAATTTGCATGCAATGAGAACGAGAATGAGAATGATTTTATGTGAGGATGTGAAGACTACCAAGTCTTACATGACTTTTAACTGATAAAAATAAATAAATATTATCCACTTTTTTGATCCATTCATATGACCAAAGAGATGTGTCGTAAAACTAAAACCATGTTCGGGTTGAACCATTTAGTTGATCAATTTCAACTCAGCGACCAAAAATGAGAAGAACAAAAAAGTAGCGATAAAATAAGAGAAACTTACTAACGAAGTCGTCTCATTGCCTGAAACTAGAAATTTCCATGTAAATATGGCTTCAGATTTCTTCCAAGAATATTCTCACAACAACACATCTCTTCCACCATTCAGGGAGTACTATCTTGCTTCTAAAGTTTTTCATCCCCGCATGCCTTCGAATGCTTTGTAGTAATCTTCTTCTTCCCATTTGCCCCCAACAGCCTTACCGGAATTTACTGAAGCTAAACTCTCCATGTACGTCGACATCTGGACAACGTTCTCCATACCCATATAATTTGTTCTATTCTGATGTCTTCCATTTTCATCCAAGCATATTGTCACAATACTAGAGCTCTTCTGCCATTCCCCGTATGGAAACGTCGTACCACCATCTAATCGAACTTGTATTAGGAGATTACCATTCTTTAAAGACACTATGCTTCTTACGTAGTGATAAGAGGGAATATCCAAAGTCATCATCAGTTGTTGGTCACTCTTGAATAGTTTAACCCAAGACTCCCTTACTCCATATTCTCTCATCACCCATATTTCGAAACCAACTTTAGAGACACTACATAACAAGCAAAGGAAACCTTTCAACACATCAACAAATTTGTAATCGAAATCGGCCATATGTTCAGGTTGTGGTATTTCTTTGCATATTTCATTTTCCATGTCGAAACAAAGTATAACTCGTGATTGTGGATTACTTGTACGTGACTTTTTTATTTCTTCTGAACCAGCAGTACTTGTACTTGTCTCGGCTAACCAATGAAGAGCTCCATTTAGAAACACCCCAGGCTCTCCTCTTCCAGAAATTTCACAAGGAATGCGAGAAATATATGTTTTCCATGAATCTGAACTTAAAGTATATTTCTCAACTACAGACACATCCTTTTTTGGTGTCCAGCAAATTCTTACGTACTTGTAATCACAAGTTTTGGAATCATAACCAAACCCCAAACGAACACTTTCACTTGGGATGGGTACACGTGTGCTCGGTGTTCTTGGTGATATTACCTTGTACTCCTTAGTGCAAGGGTTCCACACGCAGATTATAATACCTCTAACACATGCACAAATCAAACCATTACAGCAACCCAGAATTTGAAAATCTTGGTTGGACATTAACTGCTTTTTGAATGGGTACGTAGTGTTTACGGCCTCATTAGATATCAATGATATCACTTGTAGGTTGTACGTTCCACCCGAACATGTGTCACGTTTACGTGTTGTGACAAGGAGTTTGAAATTCCCGTTTCTAGTATTATGATCAAATTTTATATTAGCAAAACCAATATCATGAGTTAGTAATTCATACCATGCCTTGCATATGCATCTGAATCTAGCGATAGATTTTATCGGCAAGCGTAAGAGAACTTCGGCAATTAAATCCTCCGTTAAGTTGTCCATTGATCCTTTACTTCTCGATCTCTTTGTTCCTTCTCCTTTTCTCCTTTGTAAAGTTATAGAGTTTTGGTGAAAGATGTTTAGGGTTTTCTTTTTTCCACAAAGTCATGCGCTTTAGAGAACGAGTTAGAGGTTTGTGACCTTAAATATAACACGCCCGGCTATTTTCGTGGGATATTTTTTTTTGGAAAGAAATTGGGTTAGAGCCCAAAGGCTATATTAGAACGATTTTTTGAGGACTAGCCCTTTTTCAAGGGGGCCCTTATTTGATTAGGCCATCTACTCTACAAATATAAGGGGTGTCCTAAAATGTTGAGATTACTAATTTGCCCTTTATCCTAATTTCGATCATAACAAATCTAATAACTTCATAATCTAATCTAATAACAAAATCAATCATATTACCTTAACCTAGCCGATTCAGAGAGAGAAAAAAAACCTTCTTTTTCTTCTTCTTCTTCCCCTTCTATCACCGCACACACTTCGTCAAGTAATCGTCGATTCATAAAATTTTCATCGTCGATTAACCATTCGTGTATAACAATGTCACGTCAAAAGAAAACCCGTGAAGGAGTAGGTCCTGGTTTGGCACATACAGCTAATCTCTCCAATCTAATTGAGATTGATAAAGAAGTTGAACCTCAAGTTAAAATCCAAATTGAAGAGCAACGTTGCAAGAAAAAGTTTGATTCTACCAAACCCAGGTATTTTCCCACAAACCCATTCATTTTTTCTATTTGATTGAAAAAATTGAGCAGAAATCATCATACTAGGGTTGAAATAGATGTTACAGAAGAATGTTCGGTTACGAATTATTATTTTTTAAACCCTAGTATACCTATCGAACATTCTGAAATTAAGAACACGAATAACACTTCGGTTAGACAAAAAACAATTCCTTGTCACCGAACTTAGAGTTCGGTTAACACTTTGGTAACCGAATTTCAGATAGATTCCAACTATGCTAAGTTCAGTTGGTTCGCAAAAATATTTAACCAAATTTGGTAACCGAACCTTTATCTGAATTATATAGTGTTGAGGTCGGTTAGTTCGCAAATTTGGTTTTCTAACTGAACCCTTATTTTTGTTTCGAGTTCAGTATAGTCAATAATATTTTATCCCGATCGAATTTCTTTCCGTGAACTATTATTTTGAGTTCTGTTTGGTCGAAAATGTATTCTGCCAACCCAACATTTCTCTGTGAAGCTAATATTTTGGTTTTGTTGATTAGGGGCAAAGGAAAAAAGGATAACAAACCATTACCCAATTATTTGAGAACTCCCACGCCTCGCGACAGATTACATTGTGGTGTCAGTGAACGCGGTACTAAAAATGCTAAGTTTGGAGCGGGGTCGTTGCCGGGAGTTGTCATCCAAGATGATGCCAATAGAGATAATGTTGATACTATCATCCAACAAGTCAATGAAGAGATTGTGGAAGATTATAATCAAGGTGGACAAGAGGAATTATCTAGAGAAGATGAAGGACAAAATGATGGACAAAGAGAGGAAGAAGGACACAAGGATGGAGAAAAACAAAGTGAAGAAGATGATGAAGAAGAGGAAGAAATAGATAAGGATGGAAATAATCAAGATGAAAAATCAGAGGAAGAATCAGAGGAAAACGGAGAGGGACAAGTTCAAGTTAAACCTAGAAGGACGTTTAAGAAACCTTGTGCTAGATACAAATACATTCCTCATGATAATTTGTGTTTGTTGTTAAAGAGCCAACATATGGTACTCCAAATGACGAAGGGAGGTATTGTTCGGCTAAAAAGACTCTTGGGCGACAAAAGTATCGAGTCTTTAACTGATAAAACTATCAAGATTTTTCGATTATTTTTTTGACATATTTTTCGGTTATTAATATATAAGATTTGATGTTGTTTTTGTAGGATCATAAAAATGCGGTTCGTTAAATAAAACGTCAAAAGATTTTCAAATGGAATATAGGAAATGAGTGTGATGAGGTTCAACTTCGAGTATATGATTGTGTTCTATGGAACGCGATGCAACATGCGCACAAGGAATTTGATAGTATCATTGTATCTGCATTTGCCGAGAGGCTTTATCTAGAGACAGATACATTTCATTTACTGTTTGGCGAGATGGCAATAACTCCCGATAATTGTCGTAGAATCACAGGGCTACCATTGATTGGAAAATGTGTTCGAGAAGGCTAATCCCTTGATGAGGTATGAACTTTTTGGACCGTTGGTTGAAAAATGTCTAGGATGGGGCCGTGAGAAGGCAAATTGTGAGTTTAGACGCGCCGTTAAAGATTTTTTCTACTATCATAAAAAAATGTCTAGGATGGGGCTAGCATCAGATGCCTACTTGACCCATAAAAGCAACACCTATCATTTATTTACTATATCTTTTTCATTTTTATAATCCCCAAATTCACCAGAAATATACAAGAGATAGACTTCACTGATCAACTTCTACCACTTCACAATCCGACTTAAATACTACTCCCTCCGTTACTTTTTAATAGGCTGGTTTGGTTTTTAGAGAAAATTAAGCAAATTAAGAAAACTAATCATTGAAAGTGGTCCTCATGACACTTGTCAATAAAAGAAGTGAATTGAAATGGTCTCCATGACACTTGTCAGCAAAATAAGTTAAGTGAAACGGTTCACATGACACTTGTCATCAAAGAAGTTAAGAGAAAAGTGATCCCTAAAAACTAAAGTAACATTTGACTTTCCCAATTAGGAAACCAGCCTATTTTTTTGAAATAGTTATTTATAGAAACCAGCCTATTAAAAAGTAACGGAGGGAGTACTTTGTCCGGCTTCAAGTACAATGCCCAAAATACTGCTTCCTCCAGTGCTGAACATTCGATCATGTTTTAGCTACATATAGTGCCTGGAGAGGAAGTTAAGGCCTCCATTTTTCTACAGGAATAACAAAATAATACTACAGTGTATGCTTAAACACAGCAAATGGATAAGTAGAGGTGTCAAAGAGGCCAGGCCATCCTGGGCCTGATCCGGTCTGGCCTGTATAAGCAGGCTAAAGCCTGGCCTGGTCCGTATCAAAGCAGGCCCTGGCCGGATCCAGGCTTTAAACAGGCCCAGGCCAGGCTAGAGTTTTTAGGCCTTTTAGCCTGTTAGGCCTGGCCTGCCTTAGCCCGAGCCTGTATAAAGCCTGCCTGGCTGGCCTGTATGAAGAAGAAAATAGCTAAGTCAGTAATATTATAATATATATAAAATAAGGTTGACGGGGTTCGAACCAATGTCGGCATGGTTATAAGCCAATTCAATTTCCATTGAACTACGATCAGATTTGCGGATCGTCTGTTACCAAAATCGCCTATTCCTCTATTCCACCCAATCTCTAATAGACATGTGATATATGGCAGTTAACAAATTTAGACGTGATTTACTTGACTAATTAAAAAGAGATTTTATGAGAGAAAAATTAGGAAATATTTGATTTACCGTACATCTTTTATTTCCAGTAGCATATACTCCCTAATTCTTTACCGTATATCATCTTCTTCTTTACAACCCACTAATTAGGTCTGCTTAGCTTTTGAGTTGTGTTTCGTTTCTGTTCATGGAGCATCAGGAGGTCACATTTTTTTTCTGCAATTTTATTTTCTTAACTTCTTGCTTATATTGAATTATGTTTACTGTTCGTACATAAAAAAAAAATATGGGTAGTTTCGTAATCAATTTTTCTTTTTGTAGACCACAATCCCTGAAGATGCGTGGACGTTGGTTCTCACATACGTCGTAGATTGGATTTTGATAATGGTATAGATTTAAATTTTTCTACAGAAGAACAGAAATATGAAGAGATGACTAATCTCGTAGATTCTAATGACCGTATTAATCTGGTTCACTCTAAAATTCGGAAAAAACTGAGACTGCAAACCAATACCCATTTCTGCACTTGAACTACTGAGTACTATCTAATTAACAAGAAAACCCATCTTGAACAACACTCCCAAGCTTTACAATGCCTCCCGGTAGGGCTGTCCATGGTTCGGTTTGGTTTGGTTCTCTGCCAAACCCAAGGACCAAACCAATATCTCTTATAAGAAACCAAAAACCAAACCAGACCATGCTCGGTTTAAAATATTAGAAACCAGAACCGTCCCACCGGTTTTTTTGTGTTTTTTGGTTTTTTTTAATAGACTTTGATTTTTAAATCATAAATCAAAATTGTAAACCAAATCATCAAAATTAGATATATTTTGAACTATAATTTATTTATTTATTGGTATACTCATTAAATCATATATATTATACATATATAATTCAACATTAGATACATTTTTAACTATATTTGCTTTATACTATGATGGAAAGTTCGCTACATATTTTTATGGTTTTTCTAGGGTTTTTTGGTTCTTAATCTCGGTTTCTTTTTTGGTTTGGTTTTTTTGGATTTTTGGTTCTTTTGTTACATCAAACCAAAACCAACCACCTAGAATCGGTTTTCTCGGTTTTTGGATTTCTTGGTTTTTGGATTTTTCGGTCTCTGATTTTTTGAATTTTTTTGTCGGTTTGGACCAGTTCGGTTCGGGTAGAAAACCGAACCATGGGCAGCCCTACCTCCCGGGCTCTAAACCAAGACCCAGCTATTGCAGTCCCAGGCTAAATGTTTGATGCGCAATAAACTGAAGTCCTTTGACTGCAGCACATAACAACAAAGTGCAATTCATACAGTGGAAGGAAACTATGCTCGCTGACACCGTTGAAGTTAAAAGAAAAAAACTTTTTTTAAGTACTCTACTACTTTGTTAGTGTTGAGTTCTTCCTCTCTTGAGCTCTGCAAAAATTTGGATTACGAATAAAACAACTAAGGACCAGGACTTGGGAGTATGTTGCTGGCTAAAGAGAGTCGTATTTTATAAAATTTATTGACGGAAGAGATAATTAAGGGAGGAATATTTATTTCCTAATTTTCTTTCTCATAAAATCTCCTTTTTATTAGTCAAGTAAATCACGTCTAAATTTGTTAACTGCAGTATATATAAAAGAAGACACGTGTCTATTAGAGATTGGGTGGAACAGAGGAATAGGCGATTTTGGTAACAGACGATCCGCAGCCTTATACATGTAAGTTAGTTACTAAAAAGTTTATATATAATTAAATTACTAATAAATTTTCAAGGTTTTTCTAATTCATAGTAAGTTTTATATATAGATATAGATAGTCCTTACATGTTTAATTTGTAATTTAAAATATAACCTATCATTAACGTTTCTCATCACAATTATCACTGACATATTGAATCACATGATCAAATGTAATTATCATCTATCAATTGCTTTTACTTAATCACTATTAGTCATTGACATTTGTATAATTTATGAACGTGATTAATTAAGTGTCAGTAGCATATAACTAACCAACAAAAAACTGGTCGGTTTGGTTGTTTTGGGCAACATATATGTCCGCTTAAATCCGTCCACGTTTATAACTAAAGGTCATGTCAACACAAAAACGAACAGCACAGTTGGTTTCATGCAAGGCAGGGGAGCATATGGTCCCGACTTCGAATCTACATAAGCTTAAATTTTTTGTGTTAAAAAATTACATAATGTAACCCAGGCTAGCCTGGGCCTGGTCCGGCCTGGCCTAGTTAAAGCAGGCTCAGGCTCAGGCTCTGGCTGGGCTCAGCTAGGGTGATAGCAGGCCAGGCCGGCCTGGCCAGTTTAATAAGCAGGCTAATTCAGGCTAGGCCACAGGCCTGGCTAGGCCGACCAGAAACAGGCCAGGCCTGTTTGACACCCCTATGGATAAGGCCTTGATCTTTCTTACTCTTCACTATCTGACTCGTCGGACATCACCATCCGTCTTCTTTCTTTCTTAACCAGCTTTCTCCGAGAAGTGTGCTTTATTTCCTTTTCCTTTACTTTTGGGACTGAGTCACATTCAGATTCATCCGATGATGTCATCACCCGTTTTCCTACTCGCATACTCCCTGTTGTTACAGTCAATGGCATATTTTTTTTGCTAGAAGGGTCCTGCTGAAACAGCTTCTCCAAGTTTATAAAGTTCCCCGAGTTCAAAAAGTTCCATCCACCATTCTCTATGAAAGAATTTGGGTTATCTGTTATTCTCTGCAATAAGCGCCTCCAGAGTGGAATTTCCAGCTCGTTTTCGCTGTCCTGGCTTTCGTATTACTTGATATATGCAATATCGAGCCACTCTTTGATGTTAATGAGTTGTTGAAGGAATTGAGTTAATCTGAATCACGTCGCGCTTGAAGTCCTTGAACACGATCGTCATATGAAACATCTCAATCCCAGACCCAACATGCACCAGATTTATAATCTCAATCTCACTGAGTATGACAACAGTGAAAGGCATGTGTTCCAGTTGAACTATACAAGTAAATGTGAAGACAAAGGTTGCCGGCAAGGTAAGGTGATCTTTTAGAGTCAACTGCATCAACTCGCCGTCGAAACCATGTTTCTTTTTCACTTCTTCAATGTCCAATAAACTAGACCGGAAGCAGACAGAATCGACTCGGGCGAAAAATTTCCGAATAACTTCACTATTAGTTTTTCCCTTTTGGTTATCTTTATTGAACTCATCTGAATAACGAACAAGATGTCTCATATTCGTATGTAGGAAATACCATATAGTCATAAAAATAAAATATATGTATCAGTCTAGTCCATTTGACCCAGGCAATTGTCTGTTTGGTCCTATTTGGTAATATAAATTATCATTTGGTCCTAAAAATTATCATTTGGTCCTACGCTGATGTCATGGATGATGTAAATGTCACCCTGTAATGGCAGAAATACCCTTTTGGATAAGGACCATATATATAGTCAAAAGTAGGAGAGAATAAATCATTATCAGATTTACTTTCTCTCACCTCCATATTTTCAGATCTAGAATCTCTTTCTCTCTCTCTCTTTTTTCTTCTCTTTTTTCTTCCTGCTGCTGCATAATGTTGACGAAGATGGAGATTTCTTTTTTCTAACTCGTGCTGGTTATGTTGATTTGTTTCTGCGAACTCGTGATGGTAATGTTGTGTTGATGAAGATGGAGATGAACTCGTGCTGGTTATGTTGATCTGTTTTCTTTTCTCTCTTCTTTTCTTTTTTGTTTTCTTGATTTGTTTTGCGAATCTAAATCTGTTGATGTTGCTACTGTTAAATATGTTGCTACTGCTTATGTTGGTGATGATGAATAAATTTTGTTTTTGATTTCTTTCTTCTGCTGATGTAATGTAAGAAGAAGAAAAAGACGAAGAAGAAAAAGAAAAAGATGAAGAAGATAAAGACGAAGAAGATAAAAAATACTTTTTGTTTTGAAGATGAAGATGAAATTTCATCAAACAAATGAACTACTACTGCTGTTTTGAAGATGAAGACGAAGATGAAGAGTTCACCTACTGCTGTCTTGTATGGACTTCATTCCTGGAATGAAGTCAGTTTTTTTGTATGGACTTCATTCCCGGAATGAAGTTTGTTTTTAGGTTTTTGTATGGACTTCATTCTGGAATGAAGTCTGTTTTTTAGGTTTTTGTATGGACTTCATTCCCGGAATGAAGTCTGTTTTTTAGGTTTTTGTATGGACTTCATTCCTGGGAATGAAGTCTGTTTTTTTTAGGTTTTTGTATGGACTTCATTCCTGGAATGAAGTCTGTTTTTTTTTTAGGTTTTTGTATGGACTTCATTCCTGGAATGAAATCTGTTTTTTTAGGTTTTTTATATTACTTCATTTCTGTTTTTTTTTTTTTTTTTTGTTTTTGTATGGACTTCATTTCGGAATGAACAAGCTACAAGAATATAAATAAAAATTAACACGAAAGGGTATTTTTGTCGATTTAATATTTTTTAATAATTATGGACCAAACAGTAATATGCGTTTGACCAAAGGACTAAACAGACATGGGCCCACCTAAAAAAGGACCACACGATATTTATCCCTATTCGTATTCTGCACCATGCGGAACTGGATGTCCTTTTGTCATTGCAGTACCCACCATGACGGGGTTGTGCAAGTGCAAGTGGAACAAAGGGGCCATCTTCTTATCTCCGTCTTGAAAAAAGGGGCCATCTTCTACCCTTCTGTAACCGTCTCCCTTCATCAAAACCACCCACGTTCCTCTCCATCTTCAGTAAAACCACCAGCGTTCTCCTTCTCCATCTTCTCACAGAAACAAATTTCAGTGAGTTTCCTCGTAGTCTTCATCGTCTCCCCGAACCAAAAACTGGTTTTCTTCCTCACCGTATAACAATCATCGCTACCAGAACTGGTTTTCCCCCACCGTCTAAAAATCATCACTACCAGAAACCATTCTCATCAATCGGTTCAGTGCTTTATAAGAATTAGGGTTACATTTTGTATATGTTCAGTGTACTTTGAAGGCGAATTAGGCGTCCACTCTACAACAAAATGTCTCCTAAAACAAGTAATTTTTCAAAACCTAACTTTATTTTGTTCTCATTTTCAAAATTGCAGGAATCATTTGAGTTGAATTGGTTGTTCTCATGAAATTGAATTGGGTTTTCATCATCTATGGTTTATTCTGTGTTGAATTGCATGTTTGTTTGGTTTAATTGGTTGATTTCATTTTCTTCAGTTCATCTGGTTTGTTAACCCTGGATGAACTGGTTTCATCCAGTTTTAATGAAATTGGTTAGATAAGTTTGGTTTCATAAGACAGGTTAACCCTGGATGGAACTGGTTTCATCCAATTTCAATGTTAAATTGGGTGAAGTGAAATTGGGCGAACTTGGTTTTATTTCAGTGTTAAATTTATTTCAGCAGGTTTATATCAGGATGAAATAAAAACATGATATTATTGGATGAAACTTGTTTCATCATGCATTATATTGTTTTAGCTAATATATATATATATATATATATATATATATATATATATATATGTACATGATATTGTTGGATGAAACTGGTTTATATTCAGAACAGTTGTATGTGTTTCATTCTGTTAAATCATTTGCGCAAATGCTTTTGTTGTATTGCGCAAATGATTATAGTAGTACTTTAGTATATGGCTGAGTGTCTATGGCATTGAAATGATGTGTATTCTTATATAGTGTACTTTGCAATATATGTAAACCAGATTGCATATATTGGTGGTCTTAATTTTAATGATTAAGCGTAAACTCCTTGTATTTGATTCTTTAGACCATGTTAACATATATAATATATAGGATATTAGTTGGTTTCATTTGATACCTGCAGAAATTACTTGGTTTCATCTAGCTCTAATATATAGGATGTAACTGGGTTTCATCTGATTCCTGCAGAAACTGGTTTTCATCTAGCTTTGAAGATAGGATGTAATTGAGTTTCATCCATATTTTAAAATATGATTTAACTGGTTTTATGCCAAATTATTGCAGGAAGCAGTAGCAAGAAGAGTAAGAAGAATGATGGTGCTGAAAGAAGAACCAAGAATAAGCATGATGTGAACGTGGGTATTGAATCAAGCACTAGGAATATGGATGATGTGGATGCCGAAAAGAAAGGAAAGAAAATGTTCCGAGCAAACATGAAACCGACAGTTGAGTTGCTGGGTTCACTGGTATTTACGGAAAGACAATAGGCTGCATTAAGGAAGACTAAATTATTTTGATGTATTTAGGTTGCTTTTAAGGATACTCATTTGGAAGTACTTTTTTATGTTGTTGAACTCTTTCTTCGCATACATTTGTGATCAGTGGATCTTTGTTAATTCAAAATACCTATTGATGTTTCTGAAAAATGCATATACTTCAATTTCCTTATATTTGTGTTTGAATATGCAGGATGAAACTGGTTTCATCATGTATAAAACTATTTTCAGAGTTTTTGTCAGGTTACAGGTTGAAAATATTCTTTCTTGACAGAATATACATGATGAAACCAGTTTCATCCTGGCCAAAAATCTCATTTTTTTCCAGAATATGCAGGATGAAACCCGGTTACATCCTAGCATGTACAAAGCTGCAATTTTTTGTCAGAATGTAACCAGGCTTGGATGAAACCCGGTTACATCCTAGCCCGTATAAAACTGCAATTTTTTGTCAGAATGTAACCAGGCTTGGATGAAACCCGGTTACATCCTAGCCTATAAAAATTGGTTGCATTCAAGTCAATGAAAACTGAAAAAAGAATGTACAATGAAAACTGAAAAAGATTCATAATACAATTAAAGTTCTGAAACAGTACACCATGTACTTGCTCTCGGAGGTTTTGCATGAACTTGTAATACGCCCTATGCTTGACAACCCATTTAAGTCTCCCATCCGCTACTTGGTTGCAACAAGAAGTAACATGCTGAGTATAGCAAAACAATTTCCAACCGCTCCAGGTGGGATATGAAACTGCAAGAGAGGGCCTCACCTCATAGATGGACAATATGTCGATACGCTATGGAATCATTTCTAGTTTCTCAATCCTTACCAGCATATTCTCTTCTTGCCTCAGCTGCGACAACAACAAAACCAACTTAACTCCCCTAAACATTGCACCTGTAACAAATGTCTCAGCTCAAGAATGAGCTTTAACCATTGTTGTTTATTTGCATCAAATCCTAGTCCTCAGCTTCACACTTAATTGCAGTTGCAATACCGCACACAACAGCAATATCCAGTCGCCAAAATCAGCACACCCACTTCTTGGTTTCATCAGCGGCATAATATCAAACCAACACACAATACATCCAACCAACACCAGTTGCACACTGCATTCACTTCAGTCAACACCACCAATCTTCTTTCAGTTCACAAACTCATCAAATCTTCAACAATAGCTGCAATCACACACCACCATTTCCCTATAACTATTCTCTCCGTTTCTATCTTCTCATCACAAGTCAACAGCTATAACTCCTCAAAACATCAGAACCCAGTAATTCAATAATTCCAGATTCCCTCTCTCTTGTTCACCATAAACCCATCTCAGACAGTCTCCCTAAGCATACATATAAACCAGACCATTTTAGTTCACAATTCATTCACCATCTTTGATTCCAACAGATGCAACTTCAATTTCGAGTCATCTCTCAACCAAACTCAAGCCACTGAAACCCATGAACATCAGCATCAGTACCAGCACATTTGAATCCCTGTAATTCCTAACATGCATCTATCAACTGAACTCCACCAACAACAAAACTTCATCTCAATCGCCACCATAAACAAACAGATTCATCTCCAATTCCTTCTCCTCAAATGTGGAATTCTCCTCAACCTGCAACTGTGCCTTGCTGCAACCTGTAATACCCAGTACTCGAATCCATCTTCTCATCTCATGTCAGCATTGAACTTCAAATTCATCATTTTCTCTCAAATTCGATTCAACCCCTCTCTATCAATTTCACCATCAAAAGATTCTTCTCCGATTTAACCACCAACTGGAGCAACTCCTACTCTGCCAGATTCATTTACAGAGAACCCTAATTCAATTTGGGGACAAAAAACTCTAATTCTTGAATTCAACCTGATACCCATCACAGAATCAAACCAATACTTATGTCTCCTTCCATTTATCGTCAATTTCAGAAACCCATCGAACTCACCCATGAAAAATAGCAGCAGCAGCTCTGTTTCCTCCCTAACTTCTACTGATTCATCGAATTCAAGCCCATTTTCAGTCATATCCATAGTTCGAACCACCATCATCAAATTCATCAAAGGTTAAGGGTTACTTTAGGTAAAGACATTTTTTTATTTTTTATTTTCTGGGTGAAATATCCATTTTGGCTAAATGAACAATATTTTTCTGTTTTTTTGGCTATATAAACAGTATCTAAAGCTAAGAATCTATTTCACCCAGGAATTTTTTGTTTTGGTCTTTTTGACCAATTTTGTGTTTTTTATAGTAAATTTGGTTCGGAAGAACTTTGTATCTAATCTTTGTGCAAATCCAAAGATATTTTTTACTTTTTCTTTTGAGGTCTAAAACTTCGGTATCTATATATTCCTTACAATGTATGATTAACGTAGTTTATAAGAAATTTAATTTTATATACAAATACCAAATCACTTTATTAGATAATAACGTTGAAGCTTGGAAAATAAACATAATATACATGATGTACAAGTTTACCATTTTTTTTAATGAAAGGTTATGCTAAGTTTTGTTTTACTATGGTTTCATCGAAGAAATCCATATTAATGGTTAAACAAACCAAACAAAATAAAAACATAACATTACCAACGTCATTATCTTGTGCTACAACCAACTTCGGAATCTGTTTTCAAGATACATAAAATTAGAGTCCTAATGAAAGGAATTAATGCCAAAACTCTCAAGATATCAAAGATAATATAACAAACTAGTCACTGTGGGACTCTTGAAAAGGAAAAAATAATGATGATAAATACTTTAAAATTAAACTTTTAAGAAAAATGAATAAGATAATGAACTTGGTATATGTTTTAAAAAACTTCATGTTACAAGATATATGGCAAGTAAAATACATTGAATCATATTGTTTCACTTACTTTTCATTAAGTGAAAAGTAATTAAAGAGATTAAGGATCTACACAACTGTTAAATGTAATTTGTTATCCTAAATGAATCTATGTTTTGATTAGTTCATATGTGGGGATTCTAAATAATCCTAAGTTATGTTAGTATTGCGTGAAGCAGTTTTGGAATGAAGTTTTTTTACGATACTCGGTCATATACATCATTCTTTCACTTTTTGTTAAAAAGGTATTACATTTGTATGTTTATCATGTTTTTAACACATATTTATTTTCATAAAAGAATATATACATATAGTTATTTGTAGACATCAAGATAATTTTTTTATCATACTTAACAGATTAGTAAATGATAACAACATTATGACGACATATTTTGGTGATCAAACGTTTCTTAATATCGAAAGTCCATATCCAAACAAAAATCTTATATCCTCGATATCTTGACAACATAACATGTCATACCATAAAACCAAAATCATAGCTATATGGGACGTGAAGAAACCAAAATAACTTAGTTTTTTATAACTCTAACCAAAAGCATATGAATTCCTCTCCGGTAAGAATTGTTTCATGCAGTAACCAAATATAACATGACTTTCCCTTTCGTATCTCCTTCTAAAATGTCATTGGGATCTTTACTAGTTGTCTTCTTTATAACTCTAACCAAAAGATCAATACCATCCTCGATGCTCTATATTCTTTTATTATAAACCATTTAGTGATGAACAATAGTCGTCTACAATATACTTTAGAGCTCTTTTCACAAAGGGATTGATTAAAACATCTCTATAATCTTCTTTTAGATTCTTATTGACATGTTTAACAAGTCTAGTATTTGTTCTAGATTTTTCTTATTTCTTCTTTTAGAGTTTTATTATTTTTAGATTCTTATCATGCCTATATAAACAGGCTTAGTTCGTTTTTCGTAGAACACATTATTATTATCATTAAAAAAGTTACTAAACTATCTCTTATCATCTTATTCTTCTTCTTGTTTTATTAATTCATCTCTATTTCTCATCATTTTGTTCCATTCTCATCACCTACAATCTCTGTATTGCATTCTTATAGTTTGTTCTATATTAGTTGGTATCACAACCAACAGTTTTAGATTCTAATCTAAACACGATCTAACTTATATATAACAACAAAAAAACTAAATATTTTTTTTTCCAAATAAGTTACTTAGTTTCCGGAAATTCTAATCCGAATAACCAAATATGAAAGATAGACGTTGTAGATGATCTAAGTCCATGGTATGGCTTTGGAGTTTCAATAATAAGAGCATTGGATTCCCCAAACTTCTCTGCATTATGTTGTTGCCAATATGAGTATAATGCTACCAATCTATTTCTAAAGTGTTGAGGATGAATGACTTTATAGGTACCGCCTCTCAATATGGGACCTCCATATCTGGCCTTAATGTGAGCTGAAATCAATAAATGAAAGAGATGAGTCGATTGGATTAAGAGAGGTATCAATAGTGTTACAATGTGTAAGATGATGGCAAAAGAGAAATCAAACTTCGTACTTTCTTACTGTATCCTTTTTACTTATCAAGCATGGCACTAATTCTTTAGTGTTGTAAGATGAGTCAATTGTGTCCTGAATCGGGAATCAAGAGGGTTACAATGGCAGGGGAAATACAATTTGGAGTTGCGTGTCTGCAACCCAAAAGAAGTGGTTCCACCATCAATACTGGCTATTGAGATCATCTCAACATTTTGGCCGACGGCGAAGGTGAAGTTTTTCATTTGAGGAAAGACTTGCTACTACTGTGGCAGTGTGTGAACTGTGTAAGAAGGCTATACTTTCTTAAAGTTTCTAGATAATATCATTTGATACTCAAATCACATACATGATACATTGTTTGTAAACAACTTTCAATCTAGAAACATTAGACAGTGGCCTATTATAGTGAACAAATAGACAATGAAATTGAGAATAATACTTCGACCAGTACTCACTACTGTTGTAGGTTCATATTACTAGATTAGTAACAGAAAATTCATTGTGTAAAATCTTGTTCCCAAACAACTAAAAGTTTGGTACAAAACTGGTACACTACAGGAAAAATATACATCTACAACATGGGTTTTACAACTCTTTGCTAAATATCGTATAAAGTCTTATGTTTTACAATGGTTTCAAAGGAAGAGTTGTCGTATATCATCGCTACCAACCCTTAGGAAACAAGGGGTTGCGCTAAGAAAACAAATGACAACTCCTTAAGCAAAACTGTTGTGACGACATTTAGCTATAACAACTCTGTTTCATATATGTAGTGACTTAACCTATCACAATTTTGACAAGTGTTGTTGAAGAACACAAAAATATGATAATGAAAAAAATGTTAGAGGGGAGATTCGAACATGAACCTACCGCATGGAAGTCTATCTCATCAACCACCCTTTCAATTCACAAGTTTCGGTTTTTTTTTTTTTTTTTAAATACAAACCTACAACAACACTTATAAGTGTTGTTGAAGTAAAAATATATAATTTTGGAAAAAATGAGGTTATAGGGGAGATTCGAACATGAATTTACTGCATGGCTTCACAGTCCATCTGGTTTTTGTATTTGAGCTTTTGCTCTCTGTTTTGTTTTGGCGAATCCACTTCTTTGTGGTTTCTCTGCTTTTTCTTAATACATTGCATTTCTGAGTAAAAAAAACACGAAAGAGTAAATAGTAGGTATAGCATTTATGTTTTCCCCTAGTTGAGACAGAATTTATCTCGCTTTTCGGCTTAAAAACACAATCCAATTATTTACCCTCAAGATTGTGAACGCATTGTGCCTTCTTCCTACGTTTTTGTGCCATGAAGTATCAAATGTTTCCGCTCTGCCTAATTATTTGCTAGAGATAGAACACGTTTTTCGTTAAGTAAGTCTTTCAAGTATCGACACAAAATTCACAACAAAGCAATATGCAAATTTTAATTTTAATAATCTTGCCAGGGTCAAAAAGTTGGTAATTTTCACCAAATTAATTTTATCATGAACCAGACTCTAATCTTCTTAAGCTCAAAGATAACTCAACCATGATAAACTGCCTAAATCGATTTTAATCTTAATAAAGAACGAATAGTGTAATTTTATTTTGAACAAAGGAACCATATATTAAACAACAAGCAAACTTACATCACAAGTAAGATGAGGAATTAACAAGTGAGGTGGATAAGTCCACCATTCCGCACATAAGTGAAACCCGCGAGCAACTTTTGCAAGTGCATCAGCTGTTTTATTACAACTTCTATAAACAAAAACACAAGACCAACTAGTGTTAATATTATATTTTTTTACACATTGCCTAAGTAAAGGCATACTGATAAGAACTGATATTAAGATTATCAGTTTCAAATATAACTCTAGACCAACCATAAGAAGTGGCCAACTGCATAACTTTAAACATATCCCAAGATTCTGCCTGATTCACATTCTGAGCTCTTTTCAAACATCTCTTTCCCATCGCATAGAGTCGTGCATGATTCCTTGTTATAATTCCAATACCAGCAAGAACACTACACCAAAACATCCGATTTGGGACGGATATACGCGTTGCAAATGAATTTCACCAACGCTAATATCTGTTGGGAATATGGCGTAGCAAATTTTGGTGCAACGCCAAAATCCGTTGGTCAAATTAATTTGTGCAACGTATATAAACGTTGGTAAAATAGATTACCAACGTTTGTTGAGCAACGGATTCTTTAATTTGTGCAACGGTTACAATAATTTAGGCAACATATACTCTAATTTGAGCAACACTTATATACGTTGCAAACCCGTTTACAGATTAAAAAAATAAATAAATTCTGACGATAATTCCAGGTGAAAATTAGAATTCCGACGGATTTCTGCACCTGAAAATATATTCTGCACATTCATATACCATTGTAGATCAACTAAAAGACCCAATATATCACAATCCATCAAGATATATTCATATATATCATGCCAAACAAGCTAAAGACAAACAATCCAACTACTTGCAGGTGACTTTATCATGCCCGTTTTTAAAGCAAATGGATGGTCACATTTCTACCCCTAGCATCAAGAATCCCAGAAGCTAAAATTGCTCCCATCTTTCTCATGGTATCCTCATGCTTATCAAGAATAATTTTTCGAGCTGGCGCCTAAGATAAAACACGATACAAATGAGTTCCAAGGAAGAAAAAAAAACATAAAGAAAAAAAGTGGGGCATCAAGTATTAGTACAATATTACAAAGAAACAGTCTACTAGGGCGAAGTAATAAAAATACCCAAAGACCCAACACGAGAATCACAAGTTTTACCTGGTTTGAATCATCACCATGGCCATTGCAATAAGTGCCCATTGACGAACAAAATCAACAACATCGATGTGAGTGGCTACAACAACGAGATGGCCTCACTCAAATCTGCACCGCATATGAAATGCCCACTGCCATTGCAGCACCATATCTAACATGTGGATTGTAAGACTCGGAGAGCGGGGATACAATTCGTAGAGTCCGGAAATACAACAACGTGATAAATTTTGTGTTAGCTAGGATCAAAAACAACGGATACAAACTACGGCGTTTCCTAAATGGTAACTCGAGAAACCTTGAAACAAACAGAGAAGCAAAGTTACAGAAATAACGAATATTATTAGACAGAGACAAAAATACCAACACACGAGGTTCGAGAGGACTAAACAAATCCAACAACTAGAATAGTTTGTCCTCCTTACGTCGTCACTAACATCGAAACCGCAAAAGTGCAACAACCGGCGAATGGCCTTGTTGTTTGTTGTTCCCCTGTAGGCCATTGCTAACGCATACATACCACCATAACGGAGGATAGGATCTTGATCCCGAAGTCATCCGCTCAATCGGTGTGTCGACTTCTTCCTCCCTCCCATAAACTGTAAGGGCAATGCCTAATGCCAACCCCCTAAAACAGAATAGAAAAAACATAATACATAAGTCGCTAAGTAGCTATTAATAATAGGAGCCCAACAATACAGATCCCGGTGCTCCACGTACCTAATAATTTTCTCATGCTGAGTCTCATGAGCATATGCAAGCATCTCACTAGATTTTCCGCTAGCTGTCCCAACCATTAGTAAACCCATACCAATGCCTGCAGCCACATCACTATCGGTATAAAGAACATTCTTAATATCATCATATATCTTTCATCAGCTGTTCCAAGAGCAGCCAATCCAAGACCTAAGCAAGCCCCATGTTAAATCACATGTGCACCAAGTAAACGTATCAAGATAATATCAAAGAATATGGCGCACAAATTGCAATAGATTCCTAAATAAGCCATACCTCCACATTTGTACTCAGTAGTCGGCCGCAGAGGAATTGTTTAATACCCTCACCATGGTTAGCGTGTATCAGTCCCAGGGCATAAAGGGCACCACCCTCCGAATATGGACTACCACCACCCCAGCCCACTTTGTGGAAGATAAGGTGCCATCGGTGACCTCCCTTGTTGCAGGGTGACCCTTGTGAATAACACCAAGTCCAAATTTGCACTAAAATTTGCCCAATTCGTAGCCCGACTCAGCCAGTCCTGTTAAACCACATAAGTTACCATTTATTTTGATAACACATTACCAGATTTATCAATGCAAAGGAAGAATAGCTCTATATGGAATAAAATATATAAATTACCAAGTTTTCCCTCAAGAAAGTATCAATCAACCTGTTCCAAAGATGCATGATTGCATTTGCATATATTGTTGCACTGTGCCAAACACTTTTTCTCATCTCAACCGACTGCTTTATCGTCTTCAGAATTAGAAGATCAGATCTGCGTTCAAATTACAACATATAGCATAAGAAGTTAGTCACTAGTACAAGGGAATCCTCAAAAACGTTATGTTCAAAGATACGACTGTAAGAAGCAATAGATGTTTCTCACACCTGTTATTACTATACAAGAATTGTAAAGTCAGTTTTATGACCGTCTCCCCAGACGAAATTCCCATAAGTTTTGCTACCCTCTCATTATATCTCTCTTCATCAGCCTCGACTACAATTCCACGATGTGCATTAGCTCCATCTGACATTTGAATATCTTCCGAGGTCGCTACTTGATCATTATCTGCCAAAGAGCTTTCACTTTGAACTGAACTCGGTTCATCTTTAGAAACAAGTTAACTGTTCTCTGTAGGCCTCAATACTGGATCAGGAAAACGACCTTTAACGTTCAATAGAAAAGCTTGACGCTCATTGTCAACAAGATCAAGAGCAATTTGGAACGACATAAGAGCATCATCCAACAAGCCACGACATCATTAAATTATGAAAACACAATTTTCACAAGCAAATACCAAACACCAATAACAATCAAAATAACCAACCTGTTCAGATTGCAAAAGCTTCTCTAGTATCATTGCAACGCCCGCAGATTCATCCAGAGACATGAGGCATTGGCAAATCCTCAAGTAATCGGGATCAGGCAAGCTTTGAAACACTTTAACTATAACGCGAAGCATCTAGAACAAATGTAGAAATTAATTATAAAATTCATCAAGGTAGATCAAAGTAAAGCATCTTTTAGATTTGGCCTCTAAAAAGGCATCAGAGAGAAACATGTTTTCATTTACGAAGCACTCAGAGTTTAGGCTCCAGATATAGGTTCCTTGATGCTTGGGATGTTAGCGCAACCATTACAACTGATACACATATAAATGTAGAATAGGCACATGTGAAATATGATATGGACTTCATTATTAAAAAAAAATCAAAGGGAAGACACTTTAACTATAACGTGAAGCACACGGAACAAAAGTAGAAATTAATTTGGAATAGTTTTGTATGTAATAGTTTAAGAAATGAAAAGGCATAACAACGTATTAGAACAAATATTGGAAGGCTTAAACTGAAAAATGGTTTAGTAAAATATTACAAAAAGAGAATATATTTGGAAAACCATTAAAGAAAACAATCCGATACAAAAGAGAGTATTCAAGGGGATACCCGAAGGTGAGATTTTGCACTTAAGATTAAGATCGAAGGGAAAATGCAGATTATCTCTAAGGGCAACGACGATCAATTCTGATTCACTTATTTATCCATTCAAAATGCAACTCCATTCAAAATGCAACTATGTCAGTGAATTTTAGCAAACAAGAACCAAAGGTACAAAGAAGAAAAAAAAAATACTAAAACCAATAGACCTTACTACCTTAGTAATCTTATATACTTATTTTTGAATCAAATTGAGAACATGATCAAATTAACAGTTAATTTAAGACTTGAACCACCAAACGATAGGAGTTTTAGTGCTCCATTGGAACTACCAATTTAATACAAAGAAGCATAAACAAAGATTCGCCGAAAAATTCTAAAATGAATTAATCAACAGACATTCATTTTCGCATAAGTAGAAATCATGAATTTACGTACTACAAAAAACCCATTCATTAAGAAGTGTGAAACCCATTCATACATTAATTCTCCCAAAATGATCTTTATATAATCGAACAGTTCATGGCACTACTTGACAAATAAGTACATAACACACTAGATCCCTTTTGAAGATGGAACTATATGCACCGGACTAACCGCCAGCCACCGGCATACAAAAGAATAATTCATCATCGTACACAAAATGCACGTAACTCAGGTTGCATCTCATAAAGTATGGAGAATCAAGATTTAAGAATCTAGGATGAAAAATAACTAATGGTTTTGATAGACATCTATCATATTCTTCTCTACTTAATCATCTATCATTGTGTTTGGATGAACTTATTTCAAACAACGATTCAATTCGGTGGTTCTAATTAGAATTATCTCAGATGAAAAATCGTAAGAATTAATAATAGTTTCTTAACTTGCCAATATTCACGGTCTTGAAGTCAAGTAGCACATCAAATTTTTATGTTCCTTTACCAAACTTCTACATTCTCGAAATCGCTTAAGGTCCTTAAAGAGGGTACCAATGATATGAATCTTACCGATGCCTTGTGTATGCTCATGACATCGCAGAAATTGTTTAGTCTGTTAGAATCAAGTGACCACATTTGAAATATCTAGAATAAAGCACAAAGCCAGAAACACTAGAATGCTTTGTGCACCAACAAATGAGGATAAGACATATACAAACTATCAATCCATGTGAATTGTATTCATCTCCTTAAATTTCTGCAGTGATTACTTGTGTTAGGGTTAAATACACCGCCGTGAAGTCAGACTTGGGCGAAATCCGGTATAGCTGGATCAACAAAAAAGACAACCAATATCAGTTGTTTCATATTACTCAGTTTTCCATACACAACACTGCAAGTCAAACACATGAGAGATTCACCTCGCAATGGAGGGCCATGATTCCCTTGACCCGTAGTTTCACAAGGTGGGTATGAACTCGGAGTGTTATTGCTGCTAATGTAACAATTATTCTGTACCACCGGCCTTGTAGATTCCGTATTATCTGTGAACAGCACAACATTTCAAAAATTAGAGCTCCAAACTAAGTAATTTGAGAATTTAGAAAGAGCTTGCAATATCGGAATATCACCATTGGATAACTGAGACCATGAAGACACTGCAGGTCCTATTTTAAGCAGAGAAGATGGATCTGTCCTTATAAATAATCTTGATTATAACCGATTTGAAGACGGTTGACACACCCCTGTAGTTTGTGGTAGCATCAGAACTGCCAATTTTACGAAATATTAGTAGGACAAAGACTAGTAAGTTTTACAAAGACTGATAGGAAAAAATCACTCTAACCATTGTTGCTTTCTCATGGGTATGGATGAACTGCTTTCGTTTTGGCCTTGAAGGTGGTAAATGTTCACCGGCTCCATTCTTCGAACCTTTTGAAAATATTTACGCAAGTGACTCAGATCCGAAAAATTCAACACTATAACATAAGAGAAACACCAACGGACACCCATTACATCAACATCTCGCAAAACCACCAAACTTCACCATCAAACAAAACATAAGCAAGAACCAAACCTCAAATACATGATTCTTCACAAATTAAATTCAAAACAACTTCAAAAAAAAAAAACTAAACCTAATAGTTCATAGAACTGAATAAAATTTACCCATGCTTTGAAACTAGAAATCACACACCAAAAAAAAAAAAATACACAAGATGTTACCAAAAATTATGCGAGATATATTATTCACAGAATTAGGTCAAAATCAACCAACACCATCAAAACTCTAAACAAAATCAGGATTTATACCTGATGATTAATTATGTCAGAATCAACTAACTATTGGGTAATAGAAGCACAATAACATATCAGAATGATGATTTGCTTTCGATTTTAGGAACAAAATTGATTTTCTAGGGTTATCTAAATAATTCAAGCTACTACACAATAGATCTAGATTTCTGGTATATGGGTTTTGATTAGGATATCATACTTTATAAGAAAAAAGGTTTTGATTTTTTTTTTCCAGCTGAAATCACTTATGATTTCTTAATTATTCTTACTTTAAAAGATGGGTTTTCAAAGAAACAGGCTGGGAGCGAAAGTAGAAGGAGAAAAAAAAAACCTTAGAAGATCTCAATTAAGATATCATGGTGAAGAGATAAAGATTTTGATTTTAGGTTTTCCACCAAAAACCTAAAGAGATCTGCGTTTTTTGCTTGGTTGAAGCTCTGTTGAAAATGGCTTCTGAAAGAGAGAGAGAGAGAAAAACGAGTTATGACCAATTTAAGTTTTTCTCAAAATAAATAAAATAACTAAAACCTATATTAGAAATTAAAAAGAAAATAACTATGAAAACACCCAAGGAAATACCGAATATTACAAATACACCAATGATGTACAACGTTTATATATGTTGAGAAAACGTTGTTCCTTTAATTTAATTTAATAAAAATAAAATACTTATTTAAACCAACGTATTTTTGAGTGTGCAACGGATATTGACGTTGTCTAAGGGTGCAACGTCAATATCCGTTGCACAACCCCGAAATTGATATGTTGCAAAATGCAGGATATAGTGTAGTAGAACAGAAACTTTATTAATAGAAGCATCAATGTTTATTTTTGAATATCCTCGTGGAGGGGTTTCCAAGGCAGACTAAGCATGGAAATATACCTATTAATGCTAATTGTATTAACAGATATATAGGTTACCAAGGTGATGAAATGCAATGTATGAGTTGACATGATGAATGGCAATGTGAGGATTAAGATTAGTACTACTGAAATGACCCTACATCTAAGTTTCCAAGTATGATGAATGATGCAGAGTATAACATGAATGTGATCAGTAGTGTTGAAAATATTAATGTAAGAATCCTTAGACTGCCAAGTTTGAATCCAGACAAGAAATATTGAATGATGCATTGTATAATGTTGAGGAAGAAAATTTCTCCAAATGGCTTGATCAAATGGACAGTGCAGAAATAGATGATCCACATCTTCAGGCTGTTGAGTATTACAAAGAACACAGAGTTGATTGTCAGAATTATCATGGTTAAAAATTCTTACTTTTACCGGAATTGCATTATGAATACATGAAGATCTGTAATTTATACGGAATTTCAAACTTCCAAAATCTTAGACAGAATTGAGGAGATAAATTTAAAATAGCGTTTGGTGGAAGATGTTGTTCAGAAAGAATCTTATAAGTGGAAGAGGTGGTGAATAAGCCAGTAGTTAAGTATAATACCAAATAAGTGTATCTGGCTGATCAAGTTGCAGAGGTATAGTAAGGATTGAATTCACCTGATTAGGAGTAAACAGGTTCCGTAGTAGAGAAACATTTCATTGAGACACCCACTCATAGTTATTTAGATGAAGACCATCCCAGTCTTGTAATGGAGCTGTCATGGATGGTATCCAATTAGATGTCCATATATTTACTTGAGTTCCATTCCCCACTTGCCACTTCGCATATTAGATCAATTTCAATGCCAAAACAAATACCCTTCCAAATCCGATTAGAATTAGTACTTTTAGGAAGAGGATGAAATCGTACATCATGGTAAGGGAAGTTGATTATCCTTTAAAACTTTTTCCCTCTTGATTATGCAATAACTGCCATGCAAGTTTTGCCAGAAAAGCCAAATTGTAGTTGTTTAATTGCTTAAGACCTAAACCTCCAAGCCTCTTAGGTAATTGCAAGTATTTCAAGAAATTAAACGGGGAAATCTGTGGTTGGTGTAGTTATGCCACCATTACTGCCTCTGAATTTTATCCATTTGTTGAAGTGTTGAGTCAGGGAGTTTGAACACCTGCATTTGACACTGTAATGAACCGAGAGTGTAAAATAGGAAGAACCATAGGATTTGTGGGTCCCACGGTGGTCCATGTTTTCACCCTTTCATGAACGGACTTTGCGGGTCCCATGGAATTGTATTAATAAAAGAATAAAAAATAAAAATTGAATAAATTTCAATAATTTTAATAGTATAAGGGTATTTTTTCCATTAACTAAAATATGTGAATAAGTGGTGTTGAACTACATATGACTTGCCTAAAATAAAAGAATGGTCCTCCTCAAAATTTCCATGGTCTTGAATTCTATTTTTGTTGTTTCAGAGCTCATTTGAAAGTTCGTCTAGGACCCCTTTTACATTGAGACAACCTAGTGTTTACTCTTGGTAATTTTCCATTGTTCTTACCCCTAATCGCCTTAACCTAGCTGCTGCCCGTGTCAATGGACTCATTTTTGATGCCGCCCACACACAGTGGTTTTTTGTACATAGTTTCTGTACCAGTATGGGGTAATTCCGTAGTGGTCATATATGCGATCGAGGCCGGAAAATGCAATTTTGTGCAAACCCATGACACTCATTTTAGATGCCCCACACATGGTGTTTCTTTCTCAAACAATGGTGTCGTGAGAATCACTAGACCACCTTAAAATCATCTGAGATATTTTTGTTTCAACGGACGGCTGTTTTTTTCTCAAATCCATAAATTTGTTCTTTGAATAAGCAGCCCAGGGACGAACCAGGTGGGCTTGAATTATTTTTTGAATCGTTTTTATGGGGACCATGGTTTTTTTGGCGACTAATGTGTTCGGTTAGGAAATATTTTTTGCGACGTAACCGAACTTAGGTTCGGTTGAGAAATATTTTTTTGCGACGCAACCGAACTATTGTTCGGTTGGGAAATGTTTTTTGCAACTAAACCGAACTATTGTTCGGTTGGGAAATGTTTTTTGCAACTAACCGAATTTATGTTCTGTTGGGAAATGTTTTTGCAACTAACCGAACTTATGTTCGGTTGGGAAATGTTTTTTGCAACTAACCGAACTGACCAGTTCGGTTGGGAAATGTTTTTTGCAACTAACCGACCTTACCAGTTCGGTTGGGAAAGGTTTTTTGCAACTAACCAAACTTATAACTAAAAAACCATGATCCCAAAAAACGATTCTATTTTTTCTCTTGACTTGGGCTAACGTTATAAGCAAAGCCCAAAAATGAAAACTAAGTGATTGGTTTTCATTGACAATTTTGGCACGAACTTTGAAATATTTCGATTGCATTTGGCTTAAGTAAGAAATTTAATTCATCGAATACTGCTATGATCGCAGGATATGCCAATTTTGAAAGAAAGTCTGTTCATCTATACCCTATGCCGAATCTTGTCTCACAAAAGGAAAATCACCCGACTTGCGCTCAATCATTAGCTTGATTTCTTGTTGCCTTCATCTTGTGGCTATTTATTGCACTGCACTGCCCATAAAACGCGTGCTGAAAAGATAAACAGACAAAAATGTAAAAGGTTTTGTTAAGTTACGTTAAAGAGTTTCTATATTCAGCTTATTAGGCCCCTTTTCTCTTTATATTTACTAGTGATGCCACATGTGCGATGCACATGCTTGAATTTTGCTCTTTTAACAATACCAAATTTGATAACAATGATATTTTTTTCATAAAGTAAAATTTAATATTCTTATTTGTACTCATCACGTAGGTATTTCAAAGAGCTTTCCAAATATGTTAATTTTACAAAAATCCGATGCGTATTTCCAAAGATATCAAGTTTTTTGAAAAATTGATGTATTTTTATAACAATGGCATTTATGTAAATATGTGAATATATAAGGTTGTTAATGTAATGTTTGATTCAATGTACACTTTCACCCTTGATTACATATGTATAATAGTGGTTGATATTTAAGGTCATATTAGTAATATCAAGGTTACACCAACCTATTTTGTCATTTTGTGACCAACCAAAATACCTCTTTTCTTTATATTAGTAAGATATGGACTTAGTTTGGTCATCAATCATCATCTCTCATTAATCACAGAGAAGACTTTTCTTGATTTAATGTACGGCCAAGACTTGAACTAATATCGGGAGCCTGATCTTCCGAATAAGAAAGATCATTCTACAAAAATCGGGAGTTCAGAATGACAGATCCTAACATATGAGTTGTTATCCATCGTATGAAGAGTTCTTTCACGGGAATGAAGACCAAACTAAAGACAATGCAAGTTGAATGACTCGGTCTTTGCTTACATTAAGGATTATTTACACATATAGGCCACTTTTTTACCCTGGTTTACAACTCTAGGCCACTTTTTTTTCGCATGACAAAACTAGGCCTCCATCCATGTTTCCATCCAAATCCGTTAGTTTTGTCAATTTCTCGGAAAAAAAGGTCTATTTCTCATTATATGAGATGAGATAATGAGACTCAAATTACCCTAATACCCTTTATACATGTGTCGTCATATTGGTGAATCTCGTGTAGAATCAATGGCAGAGATTGGAACAGATGGCAGACAGTAGGTTATCACATGTGCCAGATGCCACGTATAATAGCAGACACGTATCATACTCACACGTGCCATATGCCACGTGTTGAATTTTTTGCGTGGGAGATGTGGGACGTTCATCTCGACAGATTTGATCTCGATGATTTTTTACAGCTACGATTATTTGCACTTCGTAGTTAACGACAGCAAGGTGACATCTTTGACGTTCATCAAAATTAATTTGATATCGACAATTTTTTACGGTTGAGATTCGGCAGTTTCCACCGACCAGGCGGGAAAAAGAGACAGAAGATGCATAATCTCCTCTGTATCTCCATTTTTATTTTATTTTCCTTCTTCTATCTGTTTTTCTCTTCGATTTTCCTTCTCTGTTCAGTTCTTTAACAAACTAATAGAATATGGGTATACCTAATAGATCAAAGAAACTAATAAGTCTGATAAATTCTGAGGATAAAGTGAAGATGGGTAAAACGAAGAAGACAAAGAAACGGCGATGTAAACCACAAACTGAGAGGTAACTAACAAACCCTAACCCTAGATTTTGTTTCATTAGCAGATTATTGTTTATGCTGTGATTTTGAGATAGTTTTGAGATTCAATTTCTAGGGTTTATTGTTTTGATATATTCAGTTTCTAGGGTTTTGAGATAATCGGTTTATTTTCGCCTCAAAGTATCACAATCTTTCTAGGGTTTGTGTTTGATTTGTAGGGTTTGTGTTTAATTTCACTTTTATGGTTTCTTTTAGGGCGAGTCTTTGATTTCTAGAGTTTATGTTTGTTTCCTCAAAAGGTATCTTTCTTCACCTGGACATTATGTTACTCTGTTCTGCTGGATACTTTAAGAAACACAATTGTTATAAATGGGTGTATTTTGTGCAACAAAGCTCCAGAGTCAAATTGCCATCTGTTTTTGCATTGTTCTGAAACCATGAAGTTATGGAATTTCTTTTTCAACACTTTCAAGCTAGCCTGGGTATTTAGAGAAGGCGTAAGAGCTACATTGTGGGAGTGGAGAAAAAAGATAGGTTGCTCGAGGAAAAATCAGATTTGGAGCATGATACCATTTGCAATTTGGTGGGAAATCTGGAATGAGCATAATAGAAGATTCTTTCAAGGGAAATACAAGCATTATAATCAGCTTCTCGATGAGGTAAAGTGTTTGATGTTCAATTGGGCTATGGGTACTAAGATTTTTGAAAATATATCTCTTGGTATATGTTGCTTCATAACTGAGATGGAGTAATGGGTACTATTTAGTTCATTTTCTTTGTAGCCTCAACCTTTTGGCTTCACAGTCCATCTGGTTTTTGTATTTGAGCTTTTGCTATCTATTTTGTTTTGGCGAGTCCACTTCTTTATGGTTTCTCTGCTTTTTCTTAATACATTGCATTTTTCTGAGTAAAAAAAAAAACGAAAGAGTAAATAGTAGGTATAGCATTTATGTTTTCCCCTAGTTGAGATAGAATTTATCTCGCTTTTCGGCTTAAAAACACAATCCAATTAGTTACCCTCAAGATTGTGAACGCACTGTGCCTTCTTCCTACGTTTTTGTGCCATGAAGTATCAAATGTGTCTGCTCTGCCTAATTATTTGCTAGAGATGGAAACGTTTTTTGTTAAGTAGGTCTTTCAAGTATCGAAACAAAATTCACAACAAAGCAATATGCAAATTTTAATTTTAATAATCTTGCCAGGGTCAAAAAGTTGGTAATTTTCACCACATTAATTTTATCATGAACCAGGCTCTAATCTTCTTAAGCTCAAAGATAACTCAACCATGATAAACTGCCTAAATCGATTTTAATCTTAATAAAGAACGAAAAATAGTGTACTTTTCTTTTGAACAAAGGAACCATATATTACGCAGCATGCAAACTTACATCATAAGTAAGGTGAGGAATTAACAAGTGAGGTGGATAAGTCCACCATTCCCCACATAAGTGAAACCTGCGAGCAACTTTTGCAAGTGCATCAACTGTTTTATTAAAACTTCTATAAACAAAAACACAAGACCAACTAGTGTTAATATTACATTTGTTTACACATTGACTAAGTAAAGGCATACTCTGCCAGGGAGGAAGAGGAGAGTGTTTCTGTAGATAAGAACTGATATTAAGATTATTAGTTTCAAATATAACTCTAGACAGGGTCGTACCAAAAATTTTAGGGGCCCTAGGCGAAAACCTAAGATGGGGGCCTAACATTTTTTTCAATGATTGTTTAAAGTAAAAATACCGATAACATAAGTATATTTTCAAAAAAAATAAATAAAACAAACAAACATAAGTATGTAATAAAATTTTCAAATGGAAACGATTAGGCAAAAATAGTTAATCTACGAAAAATTAATCTTCATGACCTCCTCGATGCAAATTCATCAATTATTGTATCGTAATCGATGTTATTCACCATGTCGACCTCGATAGATAACATTGCTAGGTCATTTAATCTTTCTTGTGGCACTGTCGACCGAAGGTAAGACTTGATCAACTTTCACGTTGAGAAACTTCTTTCTGCAGAGGCAACTGTAACGGGAATTGTCAATAGATACTGTCTACTTCTGATCTTAAAAAATCTATACCCATACATTGAAACCCTAACTAGGAATTGGCCAAAATTAGTACCGTCTACTCTGATCTTAAAAAATTTGTACCCATACATTGATGTCATGTAGATTTAAACATAAATAAAAACGAAATTGAAGAATCCTATGTTGAAATAGTTCTAATCGATAGACTTACCATACCGAGGTGAATGTCAAGAGATGCAGAGACAACCGTTCCGCGAATGATGAAGTCAATTTGAGTGAATGGATTTAGCCACTTAGGTTTTTACTTTCGTATATACTAGGCAGTCAGATGGGCTAAAAATACAATGTTTCATTGGTCCAAAATAGTTTAGAAATGGGCTGACAGTAGTTTCTTTCTTTTCTTTTTTCACTCTGGCGGGAGAATACACAGATATTTGTAGTATACATATAAAAAAGAAAATTAAAAAAATGAGGGCCCTATCATCCGGGGGACCTAGGCAATTTCCTATGTTTCCTATAAGCTTGGTACGGCCCCGACTCTAGACCAACCATAAGAAGTGGCCAACTGCATAACTTTAAACATATCCCAAGATTCTGCCTGATTCACATTCTGAGCTTTTTTCAAACATTTCTTTCCCATCGCATAGAGTCGTGCATGATTCCTTGTTATAATTCCAATACCAACAAGGACAGAAAATTTATTAATGGAAGCATCGATGTTTATTTTTGAATATCCCGGTGTAGGAGGTTTCCAAGGCAGACTAAGCATGGAAATATACCTATTAATGCTAATTATATTAACAGATATATAGGTTACCAAGGTGATGAAATGCAATGTATGAGTTGATGAATGGCAATGTGAGGATTAGGATTAGGACTACTGAAAATGACCTTACATCTAAGTTTCCAAGTATGATGAATGAAGCAGAGTATAACATGAATGTGATAAGAAGTGTTGAAAATATTAATGTAAGAATCCTTAGACTGCTAAGTTTGAATCCAAACAAGAACAATTGAATGATGCACTGTATAATGTTGAGGAAGAAAATTTCCCCAAATGGCTTGATCAAATGGACAGTGCAGAAATAGATGATCCACATCTTCAGGCTGTTGAGTATTACAAAGAACACAGAGTTGATTGTCAGAATTATCATGGTTAAAAATTCTTACTTTTAGCGGAATTGCATTATGAATAGTTTTTCACATGAAGATCTGTAATTTATACGGAATTTTAAACTTCCAAAATCTTAGCCAGAATTGAGGAGATAAATTTAAAATAGCGTTTCGTAGAAGATGTTGTTCAAAAAGAATCTTATAAGTGGAAGAGGTGGTGAATAATCCAGTAGTTAAGTATAATACCAAATAAGTGTATCTGGCTGATCAAGTTGCAGAGGTATAGTAAGGATTGAATTCACCTGATTAGGAGTAAACAGGTTCCGTAGTAGAGAAACATGTCATTGAGACACCCACTGATAGTTACTTAGATGAAGATCATCCCAGTCTTGTAATGGAGCTGTCCTGGAGGGTATCCAATTAGATGTCCATATATTTACTTGAGTTTCATTTCCCACTTGCCACTTTGCATATTAGATCAATTTCAATGTCAAAACAAATACCCTTCCAAATCCGATTAGAATTAGTACTTTTAGGAAGAGGATGAAATCGTACATCTTGGTAAGGGAAGTTGATTATCCTTTAAAACTTTTTCCCTGTTGATTATGCAATAACTGCCATGCAAGTTTTGCCGAAAAGCCAAATTATAGTTGTTTAATTGCTTAAGACCTAAACCTCCAAGCCTCTTAGGTAATTGCAAGTATTTCAAGAAATTAAACGGGGAAATCGTGATTGGTGTAGTTATGCCACCAAAGACTTTGCCTCTGAATTTTATCCATTTGTTGAAGTGTTGAGTCAGGAAGTTTGAACACCTGCATTTGACACCGTAATGAACCGAGAGTGCAAAATAGGAAGAATCGTAGCATTTGTGGGTCCCACGGTGGTCCATGCTTTCACCCTTTCACAAACGGACTTCGCGGGTCCCATGGAATTGTATTAATCACTGTTATAAAAAAAGGTGGTGTTTGACTCTGAGATTTGAGAGTCATCAGACGGACAGGATTTGACGGGGACCCTGATCCCGCGGCCCATAGCATCCGGATCGAGCTTTGACTTGGACGGCCAGAAATGATAGGCTATGTGGTGAACGAAATATGGGTGAACGAAATATGGGAGGGTTATTGTTTGTGTCGTACAAAGATTAATATAAAACTCTCAAAACATAGCCTCTCTCCTCTTTCGTCTCTAGAATACGCTTTTCTCTTAGATTAATTGATTTCAATCTTCACGTTTATTATATTGCGCCTTAGGTTTAATTTCTGCAACAAAAGGAGGAAGAAGAAATCGAAGCATGAGGAACGTATCTAGAGAGAAAACTAGAATCAACTCAACGAAGGGGGAGAAGAAGCTCCGCCGCATCCTCCGGATGCTTCACGCCCTACCCCAATACCATCAAGGAGACTGTTTGAAACGACGACTCCATCAAACTGTATTGCTAATTGATTCATAGAATGGAATCCATTAAACAGGACTACACTAAACCTAAAACATGGTCGGTTCTTCCCGTTAATGGAATGTACTTATTCGATCAACTCTAATCTTTAACAAAATCGATTCAGGTATTATCTTCTTCTTATTTGTTTAATGTCTCACCAATAATTTTAGATAGATGATGTAAATTAACTTTTATTATTTAATCGTATTCTTAATTTTAATTATGTGATTTTCACGATTTTGTTGATCAATTTGGAGAGGACAAGTCTAGCGTTTTATCTCATTCTACATATCGTATGATGCTCATCTGATTGCTTTGACAATTCCTAATAAGCTTAAATCTAAAGTCTTTTAGGAAATTGTGTTTATTAAAAATTTAGTTTGTTATATAATTATAATTAAAGCTGGCAATATTCCCTTATTCTACGTAGACTGTGGTGCTGACCTAATTGCTTTGGAAAGTCCTAATAAGCTTAAAGCTCAGGTCTTCCTTGGACTTGTTGTCAAGCCTGTTTATGAATGTTGTAGTATACCTAATACAGTACTATTGAATTGTGAATGTGGATAGTCTCGAGTTAGTAATATACTGTCTAGGAAAAAGATTTTGATTCCGTTGTTTTATGCAGAACTACTCCAGTAAGATGGTGGGATGGTGTAAATGTGAAATTAACTGCACCACTCCTCTATTTATTCATTGACTGATTATGTTTATCCAGAAGGTATCACCACCCTTATACTTTGTCCTCCAGACATGATTGCCTCCTGTGTCCTTACTAAAGTTTCGGACTAATTTTTTTCCTTATGTTGTTGATGGGTTTCTTATGCCACTGCATCATCAGTTGTGCTCAAGACTTTCTTCTGCACCGACAAATTTAGGGTAAGTTCGAATATCCAAAGACCATTTGGCTAGAGCTCATGGTCCTAATGCAATTTTATTTTATTTTTGAAAACGAAGTCTTGAATTTTACACTATTGCAGGTCTTCAGAGGCTAATAGGAGAGCATAAGACATGTTCTCGATATCGATAAATTAACTATGAGAACAGTGGTAAGTTACAAATTTGATGACTCTTCATGTAGTTTTGTGATTCTTTAACTTAGTAGAAAGTAAGGCATCATTTCTCTAGCTTTAGAAGATTTGATTGTAAAGGCGTGTAGAATTGACTACAGTGACTCGGTTTTGTCTATATTTAATCTGTGCTTCATGTTTCCGTTTTGTTTCAGGGAAAGTAATTTAGTTTCATTCTGGAAGACTATTAGCTTACAACTTTCCTTAAGCGTTTTCTTTAGAAATATTCCTTATAGAACACTAACTATAATATTGTTGCAGGTAGACACACAAAGGGGATTCTCATGTTGATGAGTGAATGCGGGTAATTGATAAGGATTGCAAGTTGGTGTGTCATTTATTTCGTTGAGTTTAAATTTTCATAGTTCATTGGTTGTTTTAATAGTTGCTTACGAAGTGGGATTTTGATTATTAGGTTCCTAACTATTACTCAATGGTGATGTGAACAGAAAAATGACGCTTGCTCATGTGGCAATTGCGCAAGGGATTTCAGGTACTAATCTCATACTTGAATCTTACTTGAGAGTCACTTAAATTATTATTTTAGTAATCATTAAAGATGGGGATCGGCTTGGAAGTAGCAGCAGTTATGATTGTTAGGTGGCCAATGGGGATGCGGATTCTCTATCTAGACTGCCATAAAACATTGTAAATGAGAGAGATGCAAGCCTTGCATGGTGTATCTTAATATTCCAATTAGTAGAAAGTAGTAATCTTCAGGAATTGGATCTCAAAGAGGGACAGATAAATTGATCCCTGACGCGCCACCATAAATCCATATGTATGGCTATGGGATTTAAAAAATATGCGGGGTAAGAATCTTTGCTTACTGAAATTCTTCAAACCGTTAGAGTTTGGAAGAAAGCCCATACTAGCGGAAAATGTACATGAGGCATTGGTTCGATTGACCAAAAAGAATGTGATGCGGGGGTATATCCTCTGTTTTCTTTAGGGTGGTTTTCTATTTAGATTGTGTTACTAGGATGTATCCGTAAAAGAGGGCGTTACGTGAAGATGCCTCAAGTCCGAGAGTTACATCCAAAGGCTCGATGCTTATGTACCTCTAAGATGTATTACTTTATCCAGTTGAATGGTCCACAATTATACATGTAGAACGGACAACGGAGTGAGTTGACACAGCTCATTAGTATCTTCATACCAAAGTGAGCCTTACACTGCATAACCATTAGGGAAGATAATTATCTTCAGTAAGTTGAGCACCGTGGACCGCTAAATTGAAGTGTATGGCCCGTAGCTACCGTTACAAAAAAGTAATGGTCTTTGCCTTAGGTTATCCATGAATATGTTCTTTTGTACATTTCAAGAAAACCTAAAATCTATAACGTTCAACATGAGATGTATTGTACTCTTTAACATGTGTACATTTGAGATGTTACGAGGAACATTTTGCGATTTGTTCTTTATTTGTGTTGTTTAGACTGTATTCATGTGGTTGTTGCTTGCTTTTACACCAATTGGTAAATCCTAGCGGTAATAGCATACTCAAATTTCGAGAGAAGAATGGTTACGAGGTCGCACTTTAATTAGACTACCCGTCCTTTATACCCTTTTCAAGTTTTTAAGTCTCCTCGATTATTGAGGTTCCGACTATTGTGTTAAAATAGAGGGTGTCTCGGATATAACTTGATCTACTTGATTTTTTTTAAGTAAATTTAACTAACTATACGTGTTATCCAGATATATCTCGCTAATTAAATTTGTCTCGGTATGCCATAGGAAGATACGGTTAGAATACCTAGGGAACTCTGGGTTTCTGTAGTTCAATGTGGACCTCTTCTCATGATGAGCTTGCTGCCGTCAGATCCTGTTAATGGATAGATATATGGTAAGAGTAATTTGGAACCTATAAATTCTGTATTATGATTAAATGGCAACAAAGCAACTATTTATTAGCATCTGGATATCCCGATTCTCAGTGTACTACTAGATTGGGTATTCAAGGTATTTTCCCAGAACTATGGTTTTCATAGTTTTGAGATGTTATTCGCAACAAATTGGAAGGTAATATGTTTGTAATATTTTATTACGTAATGCACGTCTTATTTGTAGAAATTCGCTTTGAGTAAAACAAGACATTCCTGTCAAGCAAGTCTAGACAAAGTTTTAAAGAAACTTTCAATATTCAATTGTGATGTCGGTCTTTCGTATAACTCAAGAACTTGATGAAGATTTTCAGTATATGGCTTGACATGTTCCTTGAATCTACTTTTTGACCTTGAGGATGGGAGATATTACTTTGCGAGGCATGGTAGTAATCCAAAATTATTGTTCTATTTCATCGAACCAATGAAATCTGTTTGAATAAGAAAATTTTGGGGTGACCAAGTTTTTATGTTCTCATAACATTTGAAGTAATATTCTTCGATGAAAAATCCCATTTACACCCATCACCGTATTCAAAGAAAAAGAAAAAATAGAAATGTACATAAATGTTAAGGAAGTTGGGGATGAAAATGGGAAGGGACCGAAACCAAAAGAGTTGTCCCATACTAAGGGCATCAATGTCGGATTTTGGCTACGACATAATCTTTGTGATTGTGTTGCTGTTGATTCAATATAATGTCGTTAGAATTTAATTTCTATGCCTTTGTTTTTTATCTTTTGCTAAATATGGTTTTTGGAGTGAATGGTGTGTATTCTATGTGAACCGGTGGATCAAAAGCCACGTATGCGTTTTCTAGCTAGGTGAAGATAGAGAGGAAGTAGAAACAACAACGAAGATAAACACAACATCAAGAAATTCGGAGCACCCTTCTAGAAACACCCGTGTGTAGCTAGGCACTAGCCGCTATCTTCATTTCTCAAACTCTTAACTACCTTTGTATTGTCTTTGCTGAGGATGTTTGTATTGGCAATTGATATATTTATTTATTTTAACATTTTGCAATACAAAATAAGTTTCTGATTGATTTCTTATTTTTGAATGATTTTCATAAGTGTGGTTTGATATACGTGATTAGAAAGCTTCCGCTTCTATTTGTTTATGATTTGAGACGGGTATCGCGGTTTACATAAACCAAAGTAGTCCAGATCCTTTTTTTTTTATTTGTACAAACTACGCCGAGTAAAGATGCTTCTTATGGAAATTCAGATTTATTTTTAAATCATTTTGGAACCCTAGAATTTTTAAATCTTTATTTTTTTTTCTCTTTTTGATGTTTTGCGGGGAAATTTAGAGTCGAAGTTTATAACATTGATTTAGGAGGCAAAGTTTAATTACAAAGACGATGCGAGAGGAATGGAAAAACAAGGTAAACATGTAGAAACCCTAGATTTTTAGATTTTTAATTCTTTTCAATATCACATCGGGTTTTCATTTGGTGTAATTGATTAAAATCAGATTGGGTTTTTATTGAGAAGTTAGCTTTTGTTGACTTAGTGATGCTACATATTCGATTGTATATTAAAATTTAGCGGCCTGATTGAGAGCTAATAGCTACGAACCATTTGGTTTGGCTTGGTTTGATTGTTTGTGTGTACAAAATTATACCCAAAATAAGTTTTTAGGATTGTTTGCACCATTTTTACCGTCTTTTTCTCTTCCAGTAGATTATAGTTTCGCTGAACAAGTTAGGGATAATATTTTCGTTGGGTAATCACTGACTTTTCCATATTAGTCATATTTGCGGAATAGAGGCCTCTTATATAGTGTCAGTTTTCTGATCATTGTGGGAGTAGATTAGATTATGCAGGTCTATGAACAGTATCTGAAGTATATATTGATAAGTTCTTTTAGGTTATTGATGCAAGTCAATTAATCTGTCGGTGATCCCTTATTTGGTGAACTTTAGGTATAAAATATGTAAGTTAGTGCAAATTTGTGTGCCATGTAACTACCTGATATGATTTTGATGTCAAGCTTACTTAATATGGTCGCTCATTTTTTTTAAATGTGGGCAGGTATACTATGGATGCATTACCAATCATCTATAGAACTGGTGCCATGTAATATCACGTCACAAATACTTGACTATGTTGAGGCCCTCATAAATACCTGTTTTAGCGTCAGGGGGTAACGTCTTATGGAAGAATTTATGTTACACGCATCTCTATGGTCGTAGTGCCACATCGCTAACTCCTTTTTTTTTTCTTTTTTCATAATTAGCGGTTAAATCTAAAATCCGGCCAACTCCAAAGTCACCCTCCGGATCCCTGTTTTTCTGCTATTTATATTGATTTCCAATTGATATTGATCAATTTTAAGAGTGTTTTCTCCCTTATTAGTTTTCTGCTGTTATTGCTAATATTGTTACCACTCCTAATGATGTTTTTGATGATGAGCTGCTTATCTTTGTGTTCCTTACCGAATTCAGAATTATGGAAGCTCGATGCAAAGGGGTTCTATGGAGAACACAATCTTTGGATGGAAAACTGTGCAATGTTCTACGTACTAGGTCTCAAGGGGGGGTCGGGAAAGAAGCTGCGTAAGTCTCCCTATGCTCTCTCTACCTAAGCACTAACAAATTATCCACTTCACAATTACACTGTTTTTCTATTTTTCTATTACTTGCTACTACGGGTGTTCTCCCCCATTTGCTTGAGAAGCCTTGGATTCTTGCTTATATGTTTTTATTTTTGATATTTAAGTATCCTTTATACGCTTTATGTTTCGAGGAAATGTAGGAGGAAAAATTGTTCATCTTAGGAGCACTTGCATTAGGCGATAGTCGATTTAACAAAATTTGTATGAAAGATTCCACAAGTTTGTATGAATGTTCCATAAAAAAACACGAGTTCGTTCACGATTTGAAAGAAGAATTAAGGTGTCGGTGTCGACAAGTTCGGTCTAATAACTCTTAGATGTCGATTGCTCTAGGAGAAATGTGACATGTAAGCTTTTGTTGGAAAAATCCTTAGTTCTAGACCTTATTCGGGTACAAATGATCATTCTTTAGAGCCATAACTTTGTAACTCCGGGATCCATTGTTTTGATCATTTGCTTATCTCTGTTCATGCATTTTCTTGATTGTCTTATGTTCCAAATGCTTTTGATGCACCACCGTTAGTCAGTGGTATAAATCGGACCAACTATAAGATTCCATTTTGAGTAGATTCATATCACGTAGAGCTTTCTTTAGTATTTTCTGCCTAGGTGAGTGCCTCAGCATGTCTCTGTTGAACAAGCAATAAGATCCTTGCGTGTAAGTTGTCTTTCTGATTTGTTTTACTCAAAGCTCAAAGATCATTAAGAGTGACTTGAGCATGAAAAGACAATTCTCACAGAAATGGTGTAATGAAATTATAATTGATACTTTTATACGTTTTTAGCCAGCACCTGATACGTATACCTCAGGTTAGCTATGTGTAACTTCTTTTGTACATCTCAAGCATTTCTAAACAGCTATAATGTTCAACTGGAGCTATATCATTCTATTCTTCATACACTTTGTAATTTCGGCTAGGTTTCGACAATTATGTAGCATCTAATTATTTGTATTGCAGGAACTCACACCCCTAATAAGGAAGAAACAATTTTTGTTGGCCTGAGGCGGCTCTTTGTTGTCTTTGAAAATGTGTGGAAGCTGCTATTCATTGTAGCTTTTTACACCGTGATTTGTCTCTTGCATCCACCACACCTCTCGAGGTTCAAAGCAATGTTCTTGACTGCTTCAAGTTATCTCTTCCCAAAATAGGGACAAGTTTAGTAGGTGCAGCGATCGCAAGGTAAATTCATCAATAACCTCTTTCGTTAGTTCCTATACGAGTGGGTTGTCAAATCGACCTGTTGTGTGTTGTGAACTATGTTAGGTTTTGGATCTTCTCGTTTAAACTTTAAATTTGTTGAGCGAAATAACACTTTCTTCTCTTTTCAAAATTAAATACTAAATGTTTAATGCATACACTTCACCTAAAAACTGGGAATTTGTAAAATAAAATGTGTATTATAAAAAGTGGCTGGACGGAACTAAATCTGGCAATGTTCTGTAAACTTTCATCAACTTCCATCGATTATAGTTAGTGAATATTCTAAGTTCTAATTTATCTAGGATTTGATTATCATGAAACCATTACAACTCCTAAAAGTGGGAACAGTTCCTGACGTAACTCATCTAATCCTCGCCATATGTATATTATTGTAGACCGACCGACGCAACACATGTCGAGACCTTGAATTGTTGCAGATTTGGGAGACCCTGTTTTCCAGGAACCACATGTTATTTTTTTTGCAGAAAATTTCATGAGCTTGCTATCTAATGAGCCTATATTTTCTTGCAGATTTCGAGGTCTATCGGTGACGTATACTTTGAAAAGGCTGAGTTCAACAGGCCATGGAGCCTTTATAATGCTAAGATTCTCCTTCAAGATCCTATGGAAGGGTTATATTCAGTGTTGAACCAGCAATAAGATCCTTGCATGTAAGTTATCTTTCTGAAGATCGGGTATGAAATTATAATTGATACATTTATATGTTTTTAGCCAGCACCTGATACGTATACCTTAGGTTATCCATGTATAAGTTCTTTTATACATCTAAAGCATTTCTAAATAGCTATAATGTTCAACCGAAGATATATCATTGTATTCTTCGTCATGTTTAATTTGAAGGGGATGGTGGCTTAATTTTTTTATATGAAAGAGATGTTGCGAGGAGCCTTCTGTGACCCGTGCTTTATTTGTGTTGTTTATGTTGTATACGGAAGGTTGCTGCTTGCTTTTACACCGATTTGTAAATCCTTGCAAGACTACCACAGTGAACATGCCGGGGATCCTTCTTTTTTAAAATTTTTATTTAGTGTTTTCGGTGTCATTTTGAATGTGTGTGGTCAGGGCAAGTGATAAATGCCCGAAAGAGAGAAGGAAGATAATTTATGGGGTTGATTTTCCACACGTTACTCTTAATGAATACAAGAAGAACCTTTTACTTTAGCTCCCTAATTAAAACTCCATTGTTGTCTGATTTATTTTAGGAATACTCGAGGAACTACAAGCATCTACATGAGTTTGAAGCTCACAGCTGCTTATTAAACTCAGTTGGGGGGTTGATTTTCAACACGTTACCCTTAATGAATACAAGTCGAACGGTTTACTTTAGCTCCCTAATTAAACTCGGTCGTTGTCTGATTCATTTTAGGAATACTTGAGGAACTACAGGCATCCATATGAGTTTGAAGTTCACAAGCTTATTATTAAACTCGATTAGGGTTGATTTTCAACACGTTACCCTTAATGAATACAAGCAGAACATGCAATCAATAGTCCCCTTCATTTAGGTCTTACTTCTCTCCCTTTTCTGTCTATAATTATTTCATTGTGCCACAGTCAGTTATGAAATGGTACACATGTGGTGTTTCAGTATTTTCTTGATGCTTCTATCTCTTCTCTTCCCACTACCATTTTGTTTGATTATCTAGAATCCGTCCATGGTTAATTGACTTTGGTTTTGGTTATTTTACTTAATTACTTTGGTTGTTCTTTGGAGTTTCACTTTGAGTGAAATAGTGTCTTTTAGGTTTGAATATGTATTTAGATAACATGACCTTAATAGGTGCTCAAACATTTCATTTAAGTCTGTTGGGGAATAGATGTATTTATCTTTTTGCTCTTATTGTTCGTCATTGATTATATTGTGCAATTATTTTTCCCGGTATCCAAGTAACTTCTTTATCTTTCTCATATTATAATTGTTGCCGCAGAGACAACAAGATTATTGTTAAAATTTTCTTAATATTAACCCGTAGATTACCATTCCATTGTAATCAATAAAGAAAGGATTTCGGTATTAAATCAAGAAGAAAAATTAATTATAAAGCAACATGTACTTGACTTTGCTTCATTTTCGGTAACTTACTAAGATTATCGGTATACTGAAAATTGATTCTCTTTCTTTCTCTCCATGTACGGAAAGTAGTGGTGCAATGTTCTCCTCACTTGCAATAAAAGCCCGAATTGGGAGTTTACATATTTGGGCTTTGCATGGAATTCTTTGACCATAGATGCTGCCGGCTTATTTTATGTGTCATTGTGTCCCAAGTGCGGGTAATTTTGAAAATTGTTTCTTCCGTAGTAAGAAGTGAAAAAAGAAATGCATGGACTATATTGCTACAAGCATTAATGCCAGCTTTTTAGCATGATTATATTGTCCTTGGAATTTATATTGAACCTAAACAGTTGGTGTTACTTTTATAATAACCCGAGCAATGAATGTTGAAAATTATATTTGTACTTCATCTTGATGTTAGAGAATATATATTGATATGTTTTTGTAGTCTACTATATGTATCCGTAGTTCAGTCATTTGTGTTACGGCCGTTATGGTGGCGACTCTCTTACTTGCTATGGAATTTACACGTCTGATGAAACTGGATGGGTTGAGCTCCGATAAGGGATATGACGCCTTATAAATCCTATCTCTACCTCCCTTGCTTATGAAATTTTTCAAGGTTTTTACTTTCTTTAAACTATGGAACTGTGGCGCAATGGTGGCGCATCGACTTCAAGTCGAGGAAGGTTACGTGTTCGATTCACGTCAGGTCCAATCACCGGTATTATGCTTCTTTTCTTGCGATATATTTGGTGATATTGCGAAAGTATCCAAACTCATTTAAGTTGATTCACATATAGGAGGGGAACGAAATGCAAATCCGAACTAATTCATCAATTTTACTACCAAAATGAGGAATAATAATTGTGGGATTGCTGAAACTTTTAGGCATTATATGCATCTTTGAATTATAAAATCATCAAGATGCTATCTGGCTATAGGAGTTTCGTTATCGGCTCGATGATGAACTAGATGTTAGATTTAACTTGACCGTCTATAAAAGTTTAACGAGACACCGATTGGTCAAGAATTAATGAAATCTTTCTTTCGATGCTATGTATGATTCTCCAGCATTGTATATTGATGATGTTAAATAATTTGGAAATGCAACATCATCGGCCACTAACACCATCAAAATCTAATAAGAAGGTTGTGTAGTGCCATGAATCAGTAACTATATTAATTTGCATAGAGATCAAGTAAAATAACCTTATGTATTTTATTTTTTTTAATACGTAATGTTTTATATAAATTAATACTTCGGGAGTTTTCACACTATAGTCATGTATATATATATATATATAGAAGTTGTATAATTTAAATTCAAACATCTAAAACATTAATTTTATTTTGCCAATTTTGTTTTTACTATTTATTTAGGGAAATATGCGAGTTAGGCTGAAACACACTTTTTTAACACCCAACATTGACACCTAAAAAGCTCATGCAGTTATAGAAGCAAGCGCGATAGAATGAAGAACCAAAATAAATAATTTTAATTAGAGTCATCGGATCAAAACATAGAAGAGCAAGGTTAATTAAAGAACGAGTCACCGTGACACATACCACTGAAAGTGTGAACAAAATCTGCTATAACATGATGTCCCCCGCTTCGTGTGTTGATTACATTATACATTTAAGCAAGGAATTCAGATGTCTAAATGAAGCTTCAAAATAATTGATTTGGATACTTATTAGTAAAGTCAAATAAATTAAAATTTAAAGAATATCCAAGTTATAAGATAAAAAGTTGAATTAGGGTTGCAATCACATTATTGTTAACTATAAAGAAGGAAGAAGCTTTAAAATAGGTGCTAGGCTATTAGTAAGAAAGTTGGATGTAACAAAAAATCACGGGGAGATATAACCATGATACTCCACTTTCCATGATAAAAAATGAAGACTGTTCCAAAAATCCCGGATATTCCAATCCATAATCTTATCCGAACTTAGCTTGAAGAACTTAGCAAAGAGTTTGTCGTGTCCCAAATTCCACGGATAACTTATCAAAAAAAAAAAAAATCTTTGTATTTTATTTTTATTTTGTCTCTAACTGGATTCTCTCATTTATTAACGCAAACTACAATACTATGTATGAGTGTATATTGGTTGGCATATTAGAACCCGAACCCAGGGTTCCAAATATCTAATCAAGGAACAACGAAAAGAGATATTTTAATACAACATGAATATGATTATTAGACCAGAATTACACTTTGTGGAGATGCTGGAATAAAATTATAGCAAAAATATGAAGAAAAAAATGAAAACAAGTAAATCTTATAGTAACCTCAACAGAGGTGGAGCTTTAATAGTAAGGTGTGGCTAATTATTATCTTTTTTAAAAATTATAGCGATACTTTGTTCAGAAATTTATTAAATTGCTAATTTTGTTGAATGTATTATGTTGGATTTTTTTGATCTTCTACAAGGGCCACAAAATATTTGTAGACTTCGATATGCCAGAAGTTGTGGACATGAGAAAAAGGTGTTGTTTAACTAAAACTAAGAGGTGTGTTGTAAAGCCTTTGTATATGTATTGTATTTAGAAGAATGACTAATGATAGTGTCTAACTAAATGGGTGTGCAAATTAAATACTTGCCAACAATAATTATCAATAGTAACCGGGAATTTTTTTTTTGTATAAGGGTTCAACATGATATTATATATGACTTAACCGAAGTGCACTTCTAGGCATGAAAAACTTAAGTTAATTGAAATGGTGTATCACGTGATATTATATATGACTTGCAAATTTAGAATATTTGTGCAAAGGTGATGGTTTGATTGTGACACTTTATGATTAACTATTTTAAATGAAAATTTAGTTTTATAGATACAAACTAGAGTTGAAAGTACATGGATATTTTAGGATGAAAATAATAATTGTTATAAAATAAGTTATACTCGATAATAATGCAAGGGTTTTCAAATCACAGAATTGATATTTTTACTTAAAGGAGAGGTATTGAATGACAACCTACACAAATGCACACCATACTTTACTAGAAAATATGTGCCATCAACTAAAAAATTAATTGTAGGATAACCTCGCAAAGAATGTAGTTCAAATAACTGAATAATATTTGGGTACATAAGTTTCACTGTGCAACATATATATCACCTCGACCGTTATCTAAAGGATAAATATAACTTCGACATGATACAAAAGATAAGAAGATTACATCGGAGTCAATAATTAATGAAATGATACAATGTTAGGTCAGATTTTATTATGTTTATATACTAATGATATTCAAATTGATAAATGTAACATCATAAAAGTAAACACCAATCAAATCGGAAAAGAAAGTTTTGCGATAACATGAACCACTAAATCATGTTGAAATTTATAAACATGATTTCCATATAGATCAAGTAAAAACAATTTTGTTTTTCTAATTTATACATAACATATCGTATACTGTATTACTCTTCATATTTCGGTTCACATTATAATCATACATGTAGAAAATGTTCAAAATGTATAGAACAATAGTTATACTTATTGAATTTGATTTTTACTATTTGCTTAGGTAAATATCGCAGAACTAAAAAAAATCACTATTTATGCTTTGAAAAACTCACTTTCATTATACATAGCAATGGTACTAAAAGATCTCTTGCAATTAGTAAAAGCAAGAGAAATAAAATGAGAACGAGGAAATAAATCTATATAGAAACGCTCGGCATCAGCTTATTCAAACTTACGCAAAGCACGGAATAGAGAGGGTACTTAGAGAAAGAATTATCTTTGATCCCACCATTTAAAGTGTTAACAAAATCTACCTTGACATAATGTCCCTCACGCCGTGCATTGGTATATTACATATTTAACAGATGATTCAAATGGTGTAGAGTCTATAAGATTCTTAATTGGACATGAGTGCAATAACTATGAACAAACTTTGAACGAATAATAATTTGAAAATTATCCAAGCCATAACATTAAACTTAAAATTGAAATGTCAATCATATTACTATTCACATAAAGAAGAAGAAGCACTTAAAAAGGTGATAGGTTTTTAGTAAGAAATCTGGATATAATAAAAATTAAAGAGGAAGTAACCATGTCAAACTTTACGATTGCCACTTTCAATTCAATGGTGAATTGAGACTTTCTCCAAGAATATAAGGTTGCATTTCAAAGATGGTACAATACAACCATAAAAAGTGGATCATGATAAGATTCCAATTTATAAATTCATCCCAACTAAGCTAAAAGAACTTAACAAAAGAATTGGTGACGTTGCTCATCACAGGGTAATTTATCAAAAAAAATGTATTTGTATTTTATTTCTTATTATGTTTTCGACTGGAGTCTCTCAACTAATCAGTTTAATTACAATACTATGTATGAAATGTGCTGGCGTATTGGTGGGAAAACCATAATATCAACTCAAGTGCCAAGCAACCAATCAATTAGGCTCACATTTACATCTTAACTAAATCATATATTTTATGCTAACAAAGTCTACCGTACTGTACTTTCGAAGTAAAGCACCGACAATTTAATTTTTGATGGACATGATCCAAAGCGCTTTTGTTGCGTATCATTCTCTAGGTATCTTTGAAATATGTTTTGTAGAGAAAAAGGTCACCTTATTTGTTTCTCTTCCATCGTTATCATCCTTACGTACTAGCTAGACTAATTTATGGTTGCCAACATGGATCCATATGTTCTTTTGATTTCTCTCTTTCGGTCCTCAGTAACAATGATTGATTCTAAAACTAATCAGGGATAAATATTGATTAAATTAAATCAAGTGATTGATATTTTTTCATCAAGATATATATTTATTAGAACTCTATGTATAAATGTAAACTGATTCCATCAATACTGATGTTACCAGGTGTTTACTGATATTATAAAAGTATGGATACCACCAACGTAAAATACATAAAATACCACCAACGTGGAGACATTTTGTTAATGCAAGAGAACACAAAAACACAAATTGAAAAACTATATGCAATATCTAAAAGTAGACAAAGATTGCAATGGTATTATATTTGATCAATTCTTAGCATGGGAAGACACTAAAGACATCAACAAGAAAGATAATAATTCAATACGTAACATTTGAGCGACAAAGAAAATGCTTGAACCCGATTTAATGAATAATGAGTTCAAAGAAGATGTAAGAATCTGATAATGTGCGTCATGAAAAACAACTAAAGAAACGTATCGACAACACTAAAAAGGTAAACAATTTCCGTTTTCCAAATATTTCTTTGAAAAAAATATACTTAAATAAAAATACAAAGAAGTGATTTCAATCGTAAGAAAACAAGTAACTGAAAGCGGTTTACTCAAATTGGGTGCATTTGGCACTTTTTAGTGGTGGTTACACTCGAGCAGTGGAGTTGGAGTCATGCTCTCCTGAAGAGAATTCCCGAGAGTAACGATCGATAACTTGGTTCGTGGATGTATAAAAGAAAAAGGTTTTCCAGCGGCGAAAAACACGATAATGGTGATCTCAGCACCACAAAGGGTACAAAGTTCATGAGCCTTAACTTATAGTGTTTCGGTCACGTTGCAAAGCATCTGATCAAAAATCTAAAGCATGTGGAAATAGCTTAGTCCCAAGATATTTAAGTGTCTACTCATTAGTGAGTGAGTTACACAACTTTTGGTAATATGTTGAACCTTATTTGGATAAGACAGGATCCAGATTATTAACATTTGCTCGACTATAAGATTTCAAGGGGGTTGAATCAAGTTTCTGGAGTTCCACAATCTGCTTTGTAAATGGTGGAAGAATGTCTATTCGAGACTTTGGTTCAAAATATGACTTGCCAAAAATAAAAGAATGGTCCTCAAAATTTCCATGGTCTCGAATTCTATTTTTGTTGTTTATTGTTATGTAACCCATTTGAACTAATATCGGGAGCCTGATCTTCCGAATAAGAAAGATCATTCTACAAAAATGGGGAGTTCAGAATGACAGATCCTAACATATGAGTTGTTAACCATCGTATGACACATCTGTAAACATTTTTTTGTTGATTCTAATTAATCTTATAGTAACAAGTCATTAAGTAAAGGATAAGTTTCACTGGGAAAAGCAGAAACCCCTAAAGCTAAGATGATTTTGTTTAGATTGTCCGTCTATACCCCACACCTAAACATGTTTCGGGAAGGAAGGAACCCTAGTGGAGCACAATTGCCAATTTTTGATAACTTGTTGCATTCACTGGGTAAACAGATCTATCATATATGCCTAGTCACGAATAAATGTCTACTAATTAGCTGTTATAAGTACGTTCTAACTAAGATAGCCAACTTGAGCAAATCAGAGATTTGACGTGCCCTGGTAGTCAAATTAGCGTTGGGAAGTGTCATTATAAGCTCTTATTTTAATGTCTCATCTCGTCCACTACCACCTAGGACTTTGCTAAATATATACATCGTGATCTCACATCCCGAGTTAGTAGGTGGCTAATTAGGTTGGTGAACCATTTAGGTATATGTCCAATGGATCTTAGGGTACGTGTCATTATTACCAAACAAAATGTATGTTGACTACTTATGTTGACTGTATTTGACATCTTAGAATAATCTCTTAACATAGTGTCAGGTTCTCAGTGAAATACAGCATTCGACCAAGCCATGGGTTGTCATATCATATTCGCTGACGTAAATCCACCTGTATTCCTAGGTGTTGTCACGATATTCTTAATTTTTTATGATCCTTTTGTATCAGGTTTGCATCACTCCATACCAGGCTCATCACTATGGACCCGGACCGTTTCGCATCACTTTGATACGAATTGATCCGAAACGAAAAAAATGCATAAAATACAAGGCTAATTATCCTCTCAACCATATGCATAAGCCAAATAGTAGGGGTGTTCATGGTCGGTTTTGGTTCGGTTTCAAGCCAAACTGAAACCGAAACCAATACTATCGGTTTCTAAAAAATTGAAACCAACCCAATCCATTAACCATTGGTTAGGTTTCCAAATGGTTCCAGCCGGTTTCGGTTTTTGCCAGTGATTTTTGGTTAACCAATAATTATGTCAAACCAAAAAAAAAATTACACTAATTTACAGAAAAAAATGGTATTGGTTTACAAAAATTTACAGACAAAAAATAAATAAAAAGAATATGAAGAGTAGTTAAAGCTTACTCTAAACCTAGAGATCAAAAGAAGATTTAACTAATGGCAGTGACATCTCTAATGAAAATTTAATCAATGATTTTTTTTTATCAATATTCGGTTAACCATTGGTTCGGTTTATCTATCATACCAAAACCAAACCATTAATCTCGGTTTTCATCTTTTCTAAACCAAAACCAACCATTAGTTAATGGTTCGGTTCGGTTTCCCCCTAATCGGTTTGGTTTGGTTCGGTTTCTCGGTTAACCACTAACCATGAACACCCCTACAAATAGGATGTACTGACCGGTATATAATTGTTTTTTTCTTTTAACCCAAAGTGCAAGCTCGTGAGCAATGCATTTACAGGTCTTAGGTTGAAAAGTAAAAACACATCCGACCGGAGAGGAAGCAAAAAACTGAATGTCTTTTTTGATAATGTCTTTTTTTTTTTCTTGGGATACCATCAGACCTTCCAGAGGAAAACTGGTTGATGAGATCTTTGGCATCACTTTCTATGATACTGTGAGTAAGCTTTTGCACCACTGCCTACTTTAGCACTGTCCAAATAGCTCTAGATTCGGCCTCCTTAGCAGATTCCACATCAGAAACAATGCATGCACAAAGAGTAGATTTACTGAAGAAATCTCTCATCACATAATAGCCTGCACCATTTTCCAGAGTGATATCATCAAAAGCAGCATCAGTGTTACATTTTATCCATCCAAATGCTGGGGACATCCGAATATCAATATAAGATATGGTTATATTAGAGGGTATCTGAATTTTTTCCTTCCTTGTGAGAAACATGACTTTAGCTCTATTGATAACACTAGAATAGGTTTCCTTAAGGTTTCTAAAGACCAGATCATTCCTACTACTCAAAAGAGACCACAAGATGGCCAGAAATAAGCAATGTCTATCATCAGGAATTCTGGTAACAGGGGTCAACCTAGCCAAACCTTTATACTAATTATGCTTTCATTGACATGTCTCATATACAAGACTCTGTGTGGGAGCAAGAAGAGTCAAAGTTTGCTGCTCAGAAGACAACATAGCTAGAAGATGAGCTGAGTTAGCTGTGTGCTGGGCTAAAGACTTGCAGAAAACTAATATAGACTTCCAGGCTGAAGATGAGGCAACTCTGAAGGAGATATGAGAGGAATACAGACCTGGGGTACAAGGAAGATTCATCCTCGAATATCATTAAATGAAGGATGAAAATTTTGAAGCAGATCTTTTTTGTCCCGGGAAAAAGATCACAACTACCAGCTTGATTCCTTGTTGCATTCACCCCCAATGTTATGGCATGGCACAAGGTAAACAGATCCATCACACGTATGACTAGCCGTGCATAAATGTCTACTTAGCAGTAACAAATACTAATACGCTTTAAGCTTGACAACAGAAGTAAATTGGATGTTTGACGTTTGCCTAGCTTGTAGTCTAATCAGATTTGGGCAGTGTAAGATCCTAAGTAAGTCCTCGGCGCCCGTGCCCATGTGCATGCCTAATGTTATCCGCGAACCCTTTGAAGATCCAAGAGATTTTAGGGTGTCAGGATTCGATTTTTAATCTCTTCTCCTATTAAGCCAAGTTTTTGAAATCTTTTGAAGTAGCATTTATTATGCCGTACTTTGGGTCTGAAAAGATACCCACTCTCAATTGATGCTAGTATTTCATTGCTTCGGTTTTTCTCTTTTTTTTTCTTCTTTTGTCTCTACTCTAATAAGGTTTTACAAGGGTTTTTGCAAGAAAATAGAAAATGGGTTCTCTTCAAAAGTCAAGTCTAGATTAGACTCATATTCACAGATCTTCTCTTGTTCAATATTCTATCTCCCCCAAGTCCCAAATCATACTCCTAGTCTCCAGAGAGTGCTTTTGATTGAAGTTGAAGATAAGCAGAAGGTATAATCTTCTTCCAAGTTGATAAAGATTTATGTATTTGTGTTTTTATTTTACATAGATTACAAGGGTTTTTACAAGGACAGATAAAAAAAATCTAGCTTTTCTTAGATCTTTTCTTCTAGATGTAAAGGAAGATTTGAAGTTTTTAAGTGAAAGGAGAAAGAATCAAGCTATAGATATGAAGAAATTATAAAAATGTTTTTTTTTTCCTTAAAAATAATAATCCGGAAGCTATAGATCTGAAGAAAAAAGGTATTTTTCAGTTAATACAGCATTTGGTTGCCACTATTTCATTGGTTTCTCTTCTTCTTACTTTCATTGTCTTTATTTACAAAGAAAAATGATAAGTGAAATGGAAAGGATCAATTTATAGATTTGAAAGAAACGGAAAAGGGGTTTTTGTTGAGGCGGCTGCATTCTCAAATCTCTAATCCTTTTTGTTGCAAAAAATCAGACTTTAGAGTAAAAAACATAGACATTCGAACTCATTACTAAATCTCAAATTCTCAACTGAAGCTTCTAGTCCTAGTTATCTCTTCAATTCAAGTTGAAGAAATAGAATATATAGTCTTCAAATTGATATGCAAGTGTGATATGTTTTGGTACTATTTTCACCACTTTAGGCTTGCACTTGCTTCACCTCTCTTACTGCCATCTTCAATTGGACTCATTGCTTCATCTGACCCACTTTTGGGCTATGTATGTTATGCAGGTAAATTGGTTTTGCAAAAACCCACTACACAGACTAGCAAAAGTTGGGGCTTTGGTCTACTTTTCTGGTAAGTCTTCAATTTCTACCCTGATTTTGAATGTCAAGTGAAAGTTTGGAATTTTGGTAATTGATCAAATTGAATATATATCGCATATGGTTCAGTTGGTTGACATTGTTTTTCTCAAAAAAGGGTTCATAATTTGTGTGACGTTTAATTTTAAAATGTGGTAGTAAGATTGAACCTTGACTTCAATTACAGATTTCTGACCACCCCCACCTAAGGAGTATACAGTTATTAGAGGTTCCTCAATTTGGACTTGATGGTAACTAGTACGACCGTTGCCACGGTGGGAGGGCCGACCGAAGAAGAATATGAAGATGGCGTTTGTCCACGAATACTTTCGTCCTGTTTCAGAAAAGGTAATACTTTCACCCCGTTTCAGAAAAAGTGACATTTTCGCCTCGTTTCGGAAAAACTGCTACTTTCACCCCGTTTTGGAAAAAGTGATACTTTCTTCCCGTTTCGGAAAAAGTGATTCTCTCGCCCCGTTTCGGAAAAAGTGATACTTTCGCCCCATTTCAGAAAAAGTGATACTTTTTCTGAAATGAAGCGAAAGTATCACTTTTTCCGAAACGGGGCGAAAGAATCACTTTTCCCGAAACGGAGCGAAAGTATCACTTTTCCCGAAACGGGATGTGATAGCATCATTTTTCCTGAAACGGATGTGAAAGTATTATTTTTTCTAAAACGGAAAATTAGTCGATCCATAAACCAAAATATGGTTGCATGATGTGTTATGCATCCTTTGTGGTGGTTTGCATAATGACTATGCATTCAATTTTCGAGAATTGTGCCTAAAAATGATAGTATCATTTTTCTTGAAACGGATGGAGTATATCGTTTTATTAGTTGCAATGGAAAATTAGTTGATGCATAAACCAACATTTTGCTACATAAAGTATTATGTATCCTTTGTGATGGTTTGCATAATAGATATACATTTAATTTTCTAAAAGTGCCTAAAATGATATATATCTCCGATTTTTTTCGTAAAAACTCCAAATTTGATATTGTTGTTTGTACTTGTTGCGTAGAGTTTTTTATAACCTTTCTAACGAGATAAAATTTATAAAATTCCAAGGCACGAATTTTTAGATATGTTATATTAAAGTTTTCTTTCCAATTATACCCCTGAAAAGAGAGGATACACAAGGAGTTATAGTAATTGGACTAAAAGGGAGGGACATTTTTGGTTTTTCGGCCCTAACCATTTCCAATCTTTTTGTGGTAATTGATCACTTAGATTTTACAAACTAGTACGACCGTTGCCACGGTGGAAAGGCCGACCGAAGAAAAATCTGAAGATGGGGTTTGTCTGCGATTACTTTCGTCTTGTTTCATAAAAAGTGATACTTTCGTCCCGTTTCAGCAAAAGTGATACTTTCGCCCCGTTTCAGAAAAAGTGATACTTTCTCCCCTTTTCGAAAAAAGTGATACTTTCGCCCAGCTTCAGAAAAAGTATCAACGGAGCGAAAGTTTCATTTTTTCCGAAACGGAGCGAAAGTTTCACTTTTCCCGAAACGGGGTGAAAGTATCACTTTTCCTGAAACGGGATATGAAAGTATCACTTTTCTGAAACGGAAAATTAGTCGATCCTTAAATCAAAATATGGTTGCATGATGTGTTATGCATCCTTTGTGGTGGTTTGCATAATGGCTATGCATTCAATTTTCGAGAATTGTGCATAAAATGAAATTATTATTTTTCTTGAAACGGAGGGAGTTCATCGTTTTATTAATTGCAACGGAAAATTAGTTGATGCATAAGCCAAAATTTTGCTACATAAAGTATTATGTATCATTTGTGGTGGTTTGCATAATGAATATATATTTAATTTTCTAAAATTGTGCGTAAAATGATAAATACTTCCGAATCTTTCGCAAAAACTTTAAATTTAATATTGTTGTTTGTACTCGTTGCATAGAGTTTTTTATAACCTTTCCAACGAGATAAAATTTGTAAAATTCCAAGGCACGGATTTTAAGATATGTTATATTAAAGTTTGGTTGTCAATTATACCCCTGAAAAGATAGGATACATAAGGAGTTATAGTAATTGGACTAAAATGGAGGGACATTTTTGGTTTTTCGGCCCTAACCATTTCCAATCTTTTTGTGGTAATTGATCACTTAGATTTACAAAAAAGTGGCCATATAAAGGTCCTCCCTCGCTTCGCTCGTTCGGCCCAATTAGATGATTTACTGCTTTATACTACTTAGTGTCATTAATGAGGCTCTGTTTACAATTTTGATTTTTAATGTGGTTTGAGGCTCAACCTGGGTACCTTATGGTGGAGCATACATAGGCAATGTAGGTGCCATTGGTTTAAGTGGAAGTATATTGTTCTAGATTTTGCAGTATAGTTTTCTGATTATCTTTGTGGTTGAGTTTGAATTTGTCACTCGACAAAATCACTACTTGCCTGCAATGTCATGTTTGTTTTCTTCTTGTTATGTTGGTCTATATCGTTTTAGAAGCACACCTTAGAAGCATAGTTGTTGGACGTTTTGAGTTGTGACTAGTATTTAGAACAGAGATCTAAAGGGATTTGAATAACATATTCTCTCTTAATTACTCATATTAACTCTAAACATAGTTGTAAACTGATTTCTCATAATTCTAATGATAGTTGTTAACTGATTTCTTGTTTCAAGTTTTTGCCACTTGAAACTTCTTGCCACATAATGGTTTTTTCATTATCTTTTTTGGTAGAGTTTGAATTTGTAATTCGACGAAATCATTACTTGCCTGCAATGTTATGTCTGCTTTCTTCTTGTTGTGTTCGGCTATATCATTTTAAAAGCACACCTCAGAAGCATAGTCATTAGATGTTTGAGTTGTGACAAGTATTTAGAACAGAGATCTAAAGGGATTTAAACAACATATTCTCTCTTAATCACTCATAGTTGTTAACTGATTTGTCATAATCACTCTAATCATAGTTGAGAACATATTCACTCTTAACCACTCATCTCAACTCTAAGCATAGTTGTTAACTGATTTCTTGATTGAAGTTTTTGCTACTTGAAACTTGTTGTCAATTAGCTACAATTACAGTTAAGATGAGTGATTAAGAGAGAATAATTCTAAAGAGATCTTGACTTGGCTTATCTTTGGTAAGTGAATAATTTTCGATAGGAGAAGATGGGTGATCAAGAGTGAATTTTGAAGCTACCATTATGACACAGACTTTACTTCTCATTAGCAAACCTCTAAAGCCATTTGGAGAGCAAGGGAAATACCCATTAGTTCAGTGTTTGTGAATTTTCTCTACCATTGTCTATTGCTAGTTCATCTAGTATGACTTAAGTAAGCCCAATGAAATTGCTAGTATAATAGTTGATATTATGGGGATGTAATTGAGTAGATTTTTATTGTGATCTTAAAAGTTGTGCTTTACAAATTTTATTGCTGTTTCTGATTGGCTCGGGCAATCTTGATCAATATGGTATACCTTGCATGCTCACTGTGATCTTGTTTGTTCCTAGAAATGGGGTCCAGAGGAACCATCATTGGCGCACTCAGGTTAAAGAATGCTTTGCTTTGGGCCTATGATACTCGTACACACCGAAAGAAGGAAGTTCTTAGGATATTGAATGTGGCCACAGGAGAACAAGGTAAATAACTTGTTCATAGTTTTAGTTTTTGTTATATATATATACTACTGTATTTTAAAAATTAAGATATATGTATTGCAGTTGAGTTAAAGAACCAGAAAGTCTACCTGGCCCAATATTGTGCATTTGCTGCATCAGGAGAACGCCCATTTTCACGTCTAATGCATAACGCACTGTTAGGAGAGGTAATACATTTGATTTTGTTGATAAATTAGAAATTCTTCATAGATTAACATATTTGGTATCTTTTAAATTTATAGGTAACTAAGTCTCTAGTTCATGTGGAGGGTCCAAAACAACTCTCTGCCAGTCAATTATGTGAAATTATTGAGATACATATCGGGAATCTGGTTGAAAAGGCTAGGTATGACTATGAAAATGAGCCGTCGGAGGTGAACCGCAAACAATTGGAATTAGTGGAAGAAGGATGGGACTCCTGTAGCTACGCCCTTGGGACATGGGAAGTGGACGACAATGGGGTGCAGACTCCAAATCTGAAGACCTTCCGTCGTGGTGAATTTGTAAAAGAACGTTCAAACTATTGTGCTCTTGGAACATACTGGAAGTTTGCTGAAAAACTTATAAAAAAAGAATATAAAGAAGACATGAGCGTCGAGGATGGTATTAATCTTTTGATTAGAGCTTTAAAGATGGCAGCTAGTAAGGATCGCTATGACATTTTAGGGGGAGACATTGAAGGTAAAATGCCTTAGCTTTAATATTTATCATAAATTGGAACGATAAAAATTTTAAGAAATAACCAGAACTCATATTTCTTTCCATGTTTTTACGTTTGAGGCAGTTCTAATTCTAGGGCCAAGAGACATCCAAAGGCTGCCACTTTCAAGAACAGAGCAAGCTTTGGATAGGGCAATCACTATCTATAATTTCGGAGATTTTACAAATGAGGAGGAAAATGACCAGCCAGCCAAGAAACAAAGAGTTACAGAACAAGCTTCGACAGTGATATGAGTGTAAGTTGCCAACCTTGAGATGTTTAACTTCACCAAAAATCACTCACTACTGGTTAGGACATATTAAAGACACTTCGCTTATGGTTTTCCCCACTTAAGCCATGTTTTTAATTAGCATTATCTAATTAGAGTACTAATCATGTCAGAATTACTTGGCAATAATTTGCAAGAAGGTGACAAAAAGTATTTTGATTGTTAATTCGACAATTTGTCAATTTATTTGTTCAACCTCTTAAGCTCTTTCCTGCAAGATTTACATGGATGATACGTAAGTAATGATTTTACAACATGGTACAGATAACACAGTTCTAGAAATGGTACAGATAACACAGTTTGGGTTTCAGAATTGCCTAGAACAATTCGGGTTTTTAGCATAGACAAACAACTGGATGCTAAACTAATGGTTGTTTTGTCAGAATATTATGTCTCTGACCATGGGTGGGGGCACCGACGTAGAAACTTGGCTGCCTAGCAGGAGGCAGAAATCTACTGGTCCTTCATTCAGGTGTCAGACCCAAAGGTTGGTGGAACCATATTAGGTGGCACGGTGTAGTAAAGAGGGGATATCCAGCTGGGATGACAGCAGCAGAGGTCTTAACTTCCAAGCCTGTAATTACCTGAGAAAACTGAAACTGCAATTGTGCAGGTCTTTCCTCTTTCTTTTGGGCGAAAGCTACATACAAAGGCTTCCTGTGTAGTGTGTGACCTGCCCATAATGCACACCAGTAGGATAAGACAATAAATCTCAATGAAAACCAATAACCATAGTGAATCTGCTATACACGCGTCTAAAATTAACAAAGAAACCACTTCAGAACAATCCATGCGTCTAAACCTTGTGATGGGGTTAGTAGTATACCATGTAGGCTATTAACTGCTCCATAAGCTTCTTCGGGAGTGGTGAAGCATACGAATCAAAAAACCCTACAAATTGTTGTCATCAAGCATTATCTTTGCTGAGGTGATTGGGCCACACTTACTGAATGTACTCCCCAGTTCGTCATCTTTAACACTATCATCAATGTTTTTAACATACACTGTTGAACCCTGAATCGGAAAGAAATGGTTACGCAAACAAGTTTACAAAAGAAAATGAGAGAGACTATTGCTTTTAATACCTTAAATTTCTGGACTTGCTCCTGACGCCGTTCTGCAAACTGATCCTGCAATGTTTTTTCGCGCTCTGCTTTATTTTGGGCCCTCCTGACATAGAAAACATTGGACCCAATGATAGCAAAGGATAGAGTTAGAATAACTGAACTCAGGCACAGTTGGACCTATAATGTACTTTAGAAAAACGAAATGAAAGAAATTTGACCAATTTGCATCCCATTAGGGGCCTCCATTGCTATTTTCGCCTCATCAGGACTATCAAAGTTCACAAATCCAAATCCCTTGGATTTTGAATTGTTGTCTTTCATGATAACCAAGTGGGTAATAATGCTTCCACACTTGGAGAACTTCTCCAGATTTTTTTATGTATAAATTTGTAAATCTAGAATCAGAGTTGCCACAGAGTGCTCACTCTTTTTCACGAAAGGACCAACATATCTGAAAAAAAAACATTATTCACAGAACAACAAATGGACAAACAAAAAGATTACCATCATTTGAATAGAAGTATACGTTTCGACAAAGATTGGAAAGGGAATAAAGCAACAGAAAAAAGAAGTGCATACATTTGCTCGCCCTCAACAGTTATAGCCACCGTCTCAGAATCCTCAGTTTCATATTGAACAAAACCCATATCCTTTGGTCTGCCCTTTTACAAGACAAAATATTCCCATACTTGGAAAACATCTCCTGAAGCTGGTCGCAAGTCTCAGGTTCCATACAGGTTTAGCGTAAGCGTGAAAAGATTTTCGTCACTCAAGAACCATATAAAGATTACTAGCTAGGAAGAAAGGGATATAACAGATTGCTAAACAGACAAAGATGCAAAAGGTTTTGTTTAAGTTAAATAAAGAGGTTATATATTCACCTCAATCTCCTCAGTACCCATAGCTACAACGGAATTGAGGGATTAATACAAAAAGACCAATTACTAGTTAATCGGTATGCAAAATAATACTACGACATGCTTGAATCTGTCATTTTACTACTCAATTAATTTAAACACAAAAGTACGATATAACCTTTCTTATGCTCCACTTTACTCTTCATCACCTGATTCTTCAGCCATTACCAACTTTCTCAGTCTTCTTGTTTTCGTAGCGTGCTTCATCTGAGTTGTGGCCTTTTTTCTTTCATTTCTGGGGCCGAGTCGCATTCATCCGATGACACCATTACCCGTTTTCCTTCTGCCATAGTCCATGTTTGCTGAATCAATGGAATATGTTTCTTTTCTTCCTTTTTGGGGTATTCACCATAACCAAAGCTGCGGTACAAGTCAGAAATATCCACTGAGCTGTCAGAGTCAGAGAGATAACAAATCTGATTCCAAAACTGTACAAACTGTTCTTTCCCTGTTGGAACTGATTCCTTCCCTTTTGGAACTGATTCTTTCCCTTTTGGAACTGATTCACATGTCTGCTCAGATTCTGAGGAGTAATAACCAATACTGTACTCATCCCCCGAGCTATCAGAGTTATTAGCACTCCCCTCCACATTGAGGAACTTCCATCCACCCTTATCTATGAACTCCTTTGGGTTAGCTCTGATTTCCTCCAGTTTGGACCCCCAGTCTGGAAAGTCCTGCTTATTTTCATAGTATTTGACCCTAGCAAGGTCAAGTGATTGTTTGATGCTAATGCGCTTTGCTGAAGGAATTGAGTTTATCTGAAGCACATCGAGCTCGAAGTTCTTGAACACGATTGTCATATTAAACATCTCCATCTCAGACCCAACTTGCACCAGATTGACAATCTCGATCTCTTTCAGTGTGACAATAGTGAAAGGTGTGTGATTGAGTTGAACTAGGGTAAAATACGAGAAGACAAAAATGGTTGAAAATGGAGGGTGCCCCTTCAGGTGAAGCTCGCCATAGAATCCTCGTTTTGTGTCCACATAATCACAAGTAAGCCTGAGTGGCAAAGGATCAAAAATACAATCAACTTTGCGTCTAAACTCCCGCATAACCCTATTATTATCATCCCTCAGCTTTTGCAACTCTTTTTCAAAGTTACCCGAACCATGAGCAGGTCTCTTCTTCCTTCCCTCCAAGGTCGGCGGTACCATACGGAACTGGATATTCTGTGTCATTTCAATCCCCACCATGATCGGTTTGTGCAAGTGCAAGTGGCATAACGGGGCACTCTGCTCATCTCCATCTTGAGCGAAGGCATACTTTATATCACGATACATGATATTAATCTTAAAGGGGATACAACAGTTTGAATACTGGAAACCGTTCAAATGGGCTTCAGTGTACCTGTCACATCCTTTCCACGCCGTCCTCTTACTATGCAGGGATGGATTGACACATTAAACAACCGTGTATGCTGGTATTTTTGCCTCTGCGTTGCCAATGTCGTGGTCGCACAATCTACAGATCTTCTCTTTTTCTTTTTCTTTTTCTTTTTCTCAGCTTGTATAGCGATAAGCTTTTCCTTAGCTTGTTTAGCGATAAGCTTAATCGCCCGTGGCTTGATCTCCAGTGGCTTAATCACACCCAACCTCTGGGCAGTTTCTCTGTGATATCTGCGGCCAAGTCTCCGCTGTCTCTGCCTGCGTAACTCCTCCATATACATCTCTCTGTTATCAGACCTGATAATCTCATCCCAGAGAGCTTCAGTATTATGACGCTTCTGATATTTCAAACGGGCACTGAAGCTTTTGAAATCCATATCACCAGACAATCTATATTTTTGTTCTGTAGAACCCTTATTTTTCAACATAATCGAATCATCATCCTTCCCTTCCATTCGAAATAACTCTCAATCTCTAGAAAATCATAATTAAAAAAAAAAAAAAAAGCATAAAAAACCCAAATTGCGAAACCCTAGATTGCATACAACTAAAAATTCAAATTGAAGAGAAAAACATACAGACATACATTCAAACAGATAGGAGAAGATGAAATTAGGTAAACATACGTACCTTCGACTATCGATTTTGCGAACTATCTGATGTCGATGCCGAGAAGAAGAAGAACCCCAAATAATTGCGACTGCAGAGTGTGATAAATAAAAAAGGAATAATAATCTCAGAAATAAACGAATCCAATTGATTTATTTAAAGAGTCGAGAAATTGATTTATTTAAGTTTGCTCCCTAAACTATTGAAAAAATTAACAAAAACATCCTCATCTCAATTAGTTTGACTTATGCCGGTTGACTTTGTGGGTCGGATGCTTGCAAATACCAACCTCCTTGGCATAGAGATGTTTGGATATCAAAAAAAAGATGTCAGGAACAAAATACTTGGTTTTTAGTACTTAGTTTTTTGATTACAAACTGGCTTTTATCTAATACTAGCTCTTAACCCGTGCCGAATTGCAGACATAATTTTCATCTCGATATTAAATTTAGTATTTTTATTAATTATGGAGTTTACTTGTCATTATAAAGTGAACGTAAAATCAATAGATATTTTTATTCTTCACCCACTAATCTATCATCATGTATTCATATATGATTCCTTCCAATATGTTTGATAGTTTGACATTCTCCCAAATAATGTATCTTCCCGAGCCGTACCCAATCAATTATTTTTCACATATTCTTCCACAAAAACCAACGATATTTGATATGTTTTATAGTTTGCAAAGACAAAAAAATATTATCAATCATTTGAAACGGTATTTCCCTTGTGCATCTCCCTTATTTTAGTGACCGCGTAAAACCAAAATAAATTTTAATGTAGGTTAAAAAAATTTAAAACACTCGAACTCATTCGTCCCGTAAATAATTGTGTACGTATTAACAATGTCAAGATTCTTGTTGATTTTGTCCCCTTTAAAAATGGTCCAAAAGATTAAAACTCAGAATGGACTCTACAATACATATTACATTGTATGTTTTTATAATCCGAATAACATAAATAAATACTAATTCATTTATCCAAGTCATTGTATTATAAAACGTTAAGCCATTTCAAATGTCAACCCATTTGACTCAGAAAATATATATCTCCAATTCTTCAAAATCGCTCGGACAATCTCGACATTGATCTTCTAAATGTGAGGTTATTCACTGCTTAAAAATATAGCTAGTAGTCAAATGGTAAACCACTTGACCTAATGCCAATAGACTATGTTATCCATCATTATTGAACAAAAATAACATTCTACCATTTAATAAGAAATATGTGAGACGATGCGAAATTACTCACTGGTGCAATTTGGTCACCAATACTTACGACTACAAAAACACCATCCACCATTTTTGTTGATACTGAAATAGCTTCCATCACCATTTCCAACCACACGACAACTTTTTTTTTCCTTTACACCATTGTGATCCACTTAATAAATGTTGGCCAATTTAGACATTAGTTAATCGAATTATATTTAATATCATTATTTAATAAAAATATTTGTTAATAGAATAATTTAGTTATTATCGTTTTTGATGCAACGTCTACCATGGAAAATTAATATAATGGTTATTGTGCAAGATAAATGAAAAATTAGTAATTTGTTAAATAAATTTTAGACGTTAGATAAATTTTTAATCATTAGTTATGAGAAACACTTACAACCTTAGATGTATCTATTGCAAGAATAAAAATGACAATTGTCCATAATAAGTTAGAAAGATTATGTCAATTTTAACCCTTTTTATTTTTTTTGTTGGCTATATATAACTTTGATAATTGTTTTCATATTTTTTAAATATTATGTTTCTCACGTAGGTTGACCGAATTATATGTCTCGAAGAAACCACCGAGTGAAGCATGTAGTGAGACCTACTGAAAAAATTATCCCAACTTTAGCCATGTCATCTTACCTATGACCAATAAACATACAATAAACATACAATAAACATGATATTACTTTGTAGGCTATGTCAACTTATGAGATTATTCATCTTACCACTTCCATTTTTGTTCAAACGACATACAATAAACATTTTTTCACTACGACACTGAACCTGCACCACCGCCGCCAGAACGACTCATTACCACTACCTTTTCCACCACTATCACTATCGTCACCGGCTCCATGCATCACCACTCTCAAACACCACCCTGGTTATCCCTAATTTCTATTGATATAATTATTAATATAATTATTATTTATTTAATAAAAATATATTTAGAAAATGGAATTGGATAAAAAAAAATTTAAAAGTTATTATGTTTCTTAATTAACAAATTTATTATTTATTTAATGAAGTATATTTATTAAGACAATTATAAGACATTTATGATAACAGATTAATTAAGTATTTATTCTAAAAATTAATGATACAATAATGATGTAAACAACCACAACCATAGATTTAGCTTCCCCAAGAATGAATCCAGAGCGTCCTTTATCTAAGCTAAGTTGTCCATGCTTTGTTTTATATAATTAAGTATTTATTCTAAAAATTAATGATACAATAATGATGTAAACAACCACAACCATAGATTTAGCTTCCCCAAGAATGAATCCAGAGCGTCCTTTATCTAAGCTAAGTTGTCCATGCTTTGTTTTATATTAGAGATTTGTCTAGTTTTGTGTTTAATATTTGGAAAAAATGTTGACTGGCGTTGACTCGGTTATCATGATGTGTCAATTTTTAAGTCAATTAAATTCTCATTTACTAAAGTAGAATCATCTTTTCTAACTTGATTGACTATATCCTTAATATCTAGACGGTCCACATTAGATCTTCACTCATCTAAATGATTAACAGTTGAGATTAGAGAATAACTTGTTTCTTTTTTCTATATTTACCTGATATTCCTTAGAACAATATGTGTTTTTACTAACCCTAGATCATAATTTTCTCATTCAATCAAAACCAAATACTCATCTGATTTTTTATCATGATGTTACCAGTTTAAGGAGCTCTGATTTTGGGTATTTCAGTTTGATAAGGTTCTTAATTTAGTGGAAATTTGAATAACAGACTTACATGAATCATAGAATATTCAAACGCAAGTAAATCATATGAGTCAGATTTACATGAGATAAATTAGTGAAGATTTAAATAATAGGTTAATGTCGAAAGGTTTTCTTCAAATTGGTTGGGTTTTAATGAGGGTTAATCGAATTGTAGTAGGTTATAATTTTGATCAAAAAATTGGATGCATTATTTGAATTACTTATTAGAGTTTATAAAATTTTGGTGGTTTCTCGGATAAGTTTTTCATAAAATTGGGGGATATAAAAAGGAATTGGGGGATATTGATTACTTCTCCCAACCCATGGTGTGTATTAAGGGGTGATTTTTGGGTATGAAAATACTAAAATACCCTTTGGTTAATTAAAAAACATTATGAAAAGACCAGAATACCCTTTCTACTAAAACATTAAAATCAAAAAACCAAAACATATATCCCCCATTCTCAATTCAGTACCGGCACTGTCATATGGTTAGGTTCTGGAAAAAAAAATTTCCACCGTTCTTCATCGTTCTTCGTCGATTAATCGTCGATTCAAAAATTTCTTCGTCGATTAACCAACCCGAATCATAAAAAATGCCTCCACGAAAGAAACCAAATGCCCAATCGAACTCAACATCATCGATTGCTCAACAAAAACAGGCGGAAAGACTTGCTAAGATTGCTCAAGAGCATGAAAACGAAGAAGCAACGTTATCTGACGATCAACTACACAAATATATGGCTTCTGTGAGAAGGTAAGTCATTTAAAACTACTTTGTAGGTGTTTAAATCGATCTATGGCAATGGGTTCAGGTTAGAATCTCGAAACCTAATTCAAACAGTTGAGTTTGAGAGAGTACCGGCATTGAAATTTGTAAGAATACAGTGCCAGTTTTGAGTTCCGATATTCAATATATGATGAATACAGTGCCGGTTTACAACCACGTAATAACCGGAGATCGAATTTTCACTACCTAGGCATTCAATCTAGGATGAATACAAAGTCTTGGTTTTGTAGTACGGTAGTGTTTGATAATAATCGTGTATGCCGGTATTGGACTTGAAACATACAGGAGAGTTTATGAATTTGCCACCAAGTCTCGACATTGTTTTTGGATTCATTCCATGCCGGTGTTGAGTACCAAGCATTCGTTTCTAATATTTCGAGCATGCCGGTAGTACTCTTAAAACATACAGGAGAGTTTATGAATTTGTCACCAGTACCAGCATAGAATTTTGGTTTCATTACATGCCGGTTATGGGTACCGGCATTGTTTTTTAATAATTAGAGAATGCCGGTAGTGGACTTAAAACATACAGGAACATTGTCAACAATATCGGCATAGATTTTAGGTTGCATTTATATGCCGATAGTGGGTACCGGCACTGTCGATAGTCAATGTGTACTGCTGGAACATTGTACCGGTGTGGTTTAGTTTACGGTATTCAATGCCGGTACTAAAACTGAAGGTGAGTTGTATTATATTCAATGAGAGACGTTGAATTCTATTCCTTGGAGAAAGTTACCATAACGAAGAAATGGAGTCATCCTTTCCATTGAGCTTTTCTCAAAAGCCTCCTTGATCCTATTGATATCTTGCTTAAAGTATTGCTCCATTGCCTCGGTGACCGTAACCACATTGCCTTGACCGGACCGGATGAGATCTTTAAATCTCCCATGAGCGGCCTCGGCTGCACTAGTTGCTTCCGTCTTGAAGTGTCTATACCGGTTTGTCCATGCACGTACAAATTTTTCCTTGAACTTATCCAACCATTGAGTCCGACAATACCGTGACGGCGGTCGGATAAACTTCGTTCCAATCGGCAATAAACTTCTCCAATCTCTTTTCGTACATAACCTCTGTAAGAGACCAATAAACTTTCTCCAATCTCTTAGAAATTCCAACCACTTTTAATAATTTTCCGCATGTTCTTTGTCCACTCACTCCTTTATCTTGCCTCTCTCATCTTCTTCTTCTTAGGGGGATAGTTTGTTCTTTCGAACATCTTCCTCTAGTTGTACCATCATTCTCTTCTTAATATCCGCCTTTGCGGGTTCAAACAAGGCATGGCAAGTTTTTATCACATTATTACGTATATGATATATACATAGGAAATTTTGTGCGTCCGGAAGACGTCGGATATTGCTTTCATTAATGCGGCATCGTTATCGCTACGATGACCCTGAAGTTGATTTTCCTGGAAGAACAACTTCAATTGTCGTAATGCCCAATGATAATTATGGTCCCTCTCGTTTTCCATTAAACACCAAGCCAATGTGAATGTTACCTTGTCCGAGGTTTGCCCCACGATGTTGAACAACAACGATATTGTATTTGTTTGTCTTGTAGGTGCAATCCATCAAAGGAACACCACAACATGTATTTGCCAACCGTGAAAGCAAAGGATGCGAAATGAATATTTGAAGGGGCTTCTCGTCCGGTCCTTTTTAATGATACGCGTGTAGTTGTGATCCCAAACTATCTTCTCAAATTCTTGCATAACGCTCCTCCCTTCCCATTCCACCCTTCTAATAGTAGCTTGTGCGAATAAATTGTACGTAGAGAAGACACGTTAGTCTCGTCCTTTTCCTTGAAGCCTCCGAGAATTTGTCTCTATTGATAAGTGCTTTGGTCAATCTCTTTACATCTCGAACTCACAGGTTTTAGCTTCGCAACTAAGGAGTGACCAACAAAATCTTTCGGATCCCGATGGTTATGACAGCCACACAAAACCTCACAATCCCAATTGTTCATGTCATTTAAACTAATACAAGCTTAAAAGGGAAATCATTCTTCCTCGTACGAGTCTTGTATACCCTATTAGTCTTCTTTGGATATACATAATCCTTTCTCTTGTGGCTATTCTTCTCCTTGTATTTCCCACTTCTCTCGCAAGCCATCTCAAAACGCCTCTTCGAACCTTCTGTTCCTCACCAACACACACATGTTCTTAAGAGCCGTCTCTTTAGCCCAAGCGATTGCTTCCTTTCGATCTCGTTATTCCCTACATAAGAACAATTTCGCATTCATTAGAAGGTTCATTACTAGCAATCCATTAGTAATGTTCAAGATACTAGGTGAAAAGTATTATTTGGTCACATACCGGAGGGATTTTATAGTATTCCGACGTATCCCGATAAAGCGGCTTTGCATTTGTTGGATCAATATATGTCACCACCTAAGGATCGAATGAAAATTAGTTCCAAACAACATTAAAACACTATGCCGGAAACATGTACCGGCATGCTCGACAATTGTTCCTAGGATAGTCTAAGTTAACCAAAACGGAAGACCATATTTGAAACCTATTCCTTGATATGTGTTTCGTAAGAAAACAACGCCGAAGCAAGGATGCCGCATTATCGTAACATATTGTTCTAAACCGGGTACACAATTCCGCATTGAAAAATAATTGATATTGAATGCCGAATTTAGCTTTGGAAAACATTTATTCCTGCATGTTTTTTTGTAAGTACCGGCATTGAAAAGTTGTAACTGAACAACGCCGGTTTTGTTGCCGTCATTATCGATATTAATGGTACCACGCCGGTACTAAATTCCGGCGTTGATGTTTATTAAGTTGCAATGCTGGTTTTTGGTTTGGGATGGAACTGTTTCTTGTATGTTTTTCATTCAATACTGGCATTGTAAATGATCAATGAAACCATGCCGGTTGAATATTCCGTAGTATATTCCTTGTTAGGTAAAAAGGTTAACTATGTACCGCATAGTTTTTTGGTAGAATTCTATGCCTTTATAATTCAAATTGGGGGATATCAATTTACCGACATGGTCGTAGTATGAATACAATGCCGGATTAGCGACAACCTAGGCATGGTATTCATACAACTACCATGCTTGAAGACCGAGGTTTTTCATTGAAAAATGGCGGGTTTAAAGAAAAATTCGATTTTTCGACATCTTAGCAGCTTTTACTCCGTGTGTTGGGGATGCTAGTATGTTGTGCAAGTTTACTTTCTTGTGTTGGTTCTTCATGAAACTCTCCATACTCGTCAAAATCATCATTCAAGGGTGTTGGCTAAACAATGAGTTGCAATTGAGAGTTGTTGTCGTTAATCAAGATTCAAGATATGCTCCTTGTTGTAGTTGAGCTAAAGATTCAGCAGCAGCAATCCTCTCTTCACAATCATCCTCCATTTTCCACAAAAAAATTTCTCTCGCAAAATATTTTTCCCTCCTTCTACTCTCACCTCACTCACCCAAAAACAAATAAAACGCACACTAATCATTTATAAAAAATCTTAAGATTTTTACTAATTATTATTAACCACTAAACCTGATTAGTGAGGGCTAGATTAGGATTTAAAAAAATACTTAGATAAGGGGTGACCCCGAATTGATATCTGGATCCAGTTTTTGTCTTTTTCTTGTATCCCCCAATTCCTTTTTATATCCCCCAATTTCGTGTTCTAACAAAAGGTTGTGTTTGATTTGTTTAGTAACTAGGGTCAATTTTGTTTCTTTCAATAATAATAATTGAGGGTTTTTTTATACACAGTAACAAAAGTATTTATTGGCCAGCGCTTTTTCATTGTGCAACACCTTTTGTGCGGGAACAATGACCACCACCATCTCCTAATGGTGGTGATAGGAATAGGGGTGATGGTACATGCACTTTTTTTTCCTCTTTAGAGCAAAGACTAGGGGATGAGAGCTCTCAATCAATTTGAAGGAGTTTGATAAAAATAGATCAAACTGTGTGCTATTGTGGGATGAGAACTCTCACTCGTTCACTCAAAAAATCATCCATACACTCATTCAATTGAATGAGTGTCCAACGGTCTTAAGGAGGTTGAAGATCCGTCGCTCACACAGAACGGCTGGAGTTGTGACACTTATAGGGTTGTAACGGCTGATGTTCAGCCTCTTAAGAAGATATTTTAGTTTTTTATTTGGTTTTAAACTCTTTGACACATGTCCCACAGGATTTTTATTAATAAAATAAATAAAAAATACATAGGAGGCACATAGGGATGTCAATATCAGTTCGATATTCGGAACCCGTTTCCGAGTATTTGAAACCCTATAGGATTTTATCCATTTTATCGAATATCAGATATCAGATAAGATTTTTTTATCGGATCTTTCATCCTTAACATATAGGAATCGGATTAGGCTTCATTCATTTGTTAACATCTGATATCCGATAGAAACAATGACGAACTAGAAACAATGACGGATTAGGCTCCATTCGTTTATCACCATTATTAGAGTCGACTGAAAAAGCTGGGGTACAACAACCACACCCAATATTTCGATTAACAATCTGTATGGACTAACTCCTGTTAGAGCATTGCTCAGTCGAACTTGCATGTGTTGCTATCTCAAGCATGCTTGTCAATGTTAGTGATCAAAACTATAAGTCTTGATTTCTAGTCTACTATAGCTAAGTCTCGGACTAGTATAGAAAGTGTAGTTGAGCTCAAGAACTCCATGGCAATCGTCATACAAGACAAAGAACTACTCAAGGAACTGGTGTAACTTCATCGACAAAAAGGTATGTGGAGACTTGAACTTATCTATAACTCAAAAGTCTATCTAGCTTATCTCATATCTTGAGACAAAAGTCGTTTTGCTATTTAGACTTTGATTATACAAATTTGCTATTTCGAGCCGAGTTTATCTCTCTTATCTATTTCTCGAAATATGTGTTGGTAAGCTTTCTCTTTGGCCAAGTTCATCTTTACCTAGTGACAAAAGTCATATTATGTTTCAATTTCTTGAAAATATCTTTGACGAAAAATAGTTTGTGAATAACAACTATATAACGTCCTCTAAGAATGTTTCAATGATTGAAATGAGAGTTTAGAAGATATAACCATTGTGTGGTAACTCACATATATGTACAAGTCCTTATTACTTGAACCAAAGTTTGCGAACTTTGCTTCTGAAAACTGGAACCAAGTACGTAAACTCAGTCCGCGAACTTTCGGAGGTTCTCGTCCCGAGAAAATCTGCTGGAGTTTGTAAGTTTTACAAACTTATTCCGGGTACTTAAGTCCGCAACTCAGTACACGAACTTAGGTTGGTTACTTTCTAAAAACGATTATTTGTGAACTTATGCTTATATTAACTAAGGAATGCAAGTTTGCAAACCGTGGCTATAAAGTTCATGAATCGATTCGAGTGAATCAAATCATTTTTGCTTCGATTGTGTCTTGTATACTTCTATAAGATATAAGCAATTGAACAACTCTCTAACTAGTTCATTTGAGTCATTTGAAATAGTAATGGTGAAGAAGAATATGGTTAATATTCTTGAATCGTGTATGGGATTCTCACTTTCCAGATACGCATCCAAAGATTTTTACAGGGAGATGGCCGAAGGCCTCTAAGTCCCATATAGGTAGATTTATAGGTAAATTTGCCATTCTTTAAAAGATCCCAAGCCCTCCTATCGGGAGCAAAAATATGGCTTAAGGGAATGGTAACAATCTTCTGAACAGAAGCATTTCCAAAGTGAGTATTAATTCTAGAGACATCCCAGTTTCTAGTGAGAGCATTAATAAAGTTTGACACTTTAACATTGGGGTCAGGTGGGACTAGGGGGTTTGGTGTGGCAGAACCCAGAGTAGGTATCCATTTATCACACCAAGGATCAATAAATTGTCCACCCCCCACAATCCAAAAAAATAAAAGGCTTTATCAGTTCCTTTATTGCATGCAAGCACCTTCAGGTCCAAGAGCACTTATCAGTGCACTTGGCATTCAAGAAATCATTTCTTGGGAAATACTTGGCCTTGAGAACAGTATCTAAAAATCAATCACGATTTTATATAATTCTCCAAGCATTCCTAGCTAGCATGGCTAGGTTGTTTAGTTCAGCCTTTCTAAAACCCAAACCACCTTCTACTTTGTGTGTGTGTGTGTGTGTGTGTGTGTGTGTTGGGGGGGGGGTCAAAGAATATCCCAACCAAGCAGATACAGTTTCCTATCTTTTGGGTCTAGATTTCCCCCCCACCAGAACTTACAGAGATGAGAATCCATCTGTTTACATAGGTGTATAGGAATAAGAAATGCACCTATTTGGAAGAGAGGAATAGCTTGGCCAATGTATTTGATAAGGGTAGTTCTAGCAGCCTGGGATAAAAGCTTATGAAGCCAGACATTTATTCTGGCATCCACATCCCATATGAGTTTGGATTTTGGAAGCTTGGAAACAATAGGAGTTCCAAGGTATTTCTCTCCCAGATCCCTGCTTTGAATATCTAAAATATTGGCCAAAAGAGCTTTCCTATGTTCAGGAATTTTCCTACTAAACAAAATACCAGATTTTTCAAAAATTATTTCTTGCCCAGAGGCCAAACAATATTTTTGAAGATAGTCTTTTATGACAAGAAAATTCTGGGCAGTGGCTTTAGAAAACAAAAGAGAATCATCAAAGAACCACAATATGTGTCATTTCATGGGCATCTTTACAAACCTTAATACCTTCTACAATACCATTTTTTCTGAAGATTATCAATGTAAGAAGATAGAGCTTCAGAACATATAATGTAGAGATAAGGAGAAAGAGGGTCACCCTGTCTTAGACCTCTTTCTGGTTTGAAAAAACCAGTAGGGCTACCATTGAGGAGGACTGAGTAGGAAACAATAGATACACATTGATTTATAAGCTTAACCCAATGGTGAGAAAGACCCATTTTAGTCAGCACTTTCTCTAAGAAATACCATTCAAGCTTATCATAAGCCTTGGACATTGGTAGGCTTGGGAGATGGTCTGATTTTAGCCTACTTGTGATAACCGCAAGTGCACGGTGTCTAGTTTGTAAGACAGGGCAAATACGGGTCGAACCACAGAGACTTGTGGTGCTGTGTGTTTGATCTAAGACCTGCTCTACTGAATTCTAGTGAAGGTAACAGAACTATTGAGGTTTTCCGATGCGACTAAGTTTGCATTAGTGACTGAAATAGTAACTAAGATATAAGACAATGACAATGGGGATACTAGGGTCTTCAAATACACCTTTAACTTACACTATGTCTTCAACTCATGATATTATTCTTGTTTCTATGACAGATAAGGGAGAGGTGTCAAATCTACCCTATATCTAAGAAGTTTCTCCGATTGATAGCTTAATCACAACTAAAATATCTCTCCGTAGCATTAACTGTCTATCTAAAGCACAGACTAATCTAAGGATCAATAACTAAATCTGGTTGAGTTTGGGTTGCGGATAAGCAACACGAGGTATTCAAACTACTGTAAATACATGGCATGTACTGTGAGAGCAAAGTGTTGCCATACTAAGATTAATTTCTATCTAGAAAATATTTAAGCATTCAAGAACAACATATGAAGTGTGAAAAACACAATAGCAAGTTAGGGTTTCATTTGAACCCTAGCAATTTGAATTAGAACATGATACAAATATAAATTAACCTAAATTGGTGCTCTGGCTAGCCCAGGCATGAGGTTTTTCAAACACATCTCAACCCTCTTTATACATGCAGTTCCCCAAACCCTAATTTAATTCAAAAACAGAAATTAAAACAAAATTCTCTCACCCATACTCTCTGAATCACGTGATGGCTCTACTCAATCGTCTCTGACTCCATTGACTTGATGTTGGAGAAAACCCTAATCTCCAATTATCTCTAACCTAGCTTCTAGGGTAAGGAGAAGCTATGATAGAGATAATTTCGAGATAGAATGGCGGATGCGGGCGTTGTTGGTGAAGGCATCAGGGTAAGGAGATGATGGTGATGGCTCAGGAGCTGGAGAAGAGAAGGAGATGGGTTTCTGCAAATTGTCGGGTAAGGGGAAAGAGAAAAAGGAAGAAGAAAGAGAAGAGGAAGAGAGGAATGGGTTGGGTCGACTAGGGTATAGGTGTAGTAGATTTGGGTGTTGAGCGTCCACAGCAAGGTCCGATGAGAAAGGTGGAGCGAGCGTCGGATGCGGCTGGGCGAGATCTGGACGGCTTAGGGACACTCAGGCGGCTTTGGTGTTGAGCGGAGGCATCGAGAAATGATGTGAGTGAAGGAGCGAGCGTTGGATGCATAAGATGGATATCTCAACGGCTCAAATGGTACGGGCTTGGATCCGTATCGTGGGTATCTCGAGCCCATGTCTTCCTTGTTGGGTTGCAACTGCTTCGCGCGCGGGCTTTGGCTATCTGCTCCATAGATGCTTGCCTCCAATTCTTCGCTCTTTTGGCTCCTCAATTTCTCCGAGCTTTATTTATTATCTAAAAACACAAAATTAATTAATCCAAATATTTATTCTTGAAAACAAAGAAAACACAGAATCTGGGATAATATCTGATTCTTGAACACAAAAGATGAGTTAAATGCCAATAAATAGATGTATAAATATGCAATATTTGGCACTCATCAAATACCCCAAACCCGAATTTTACTTGTCCTCAAGTGAAACAAATTAAGAAATCCTAACTATACCCTTGTCGCAGGTCTCTCGAATGCATTTAGCGTATGCACTAAGCCTTTAAACCCCTAGGTGTCCCTAGTGGACGAGTTGTAGTCTCGTGAGGGTTTACCGAGGTGTACCCATAAAACCTTCTCCAACTTCGAGTGTAAAAGAGTCTCAAGCATCTAAGGAGCTATGAGGACATAGAGTTTCTTCATGCTAGTAACAAGAAGTTAGAAATACCAAAGAACGCATTCTCATCCTTAAGTGCGAGCGAGAAGTAACCATACCATATGAAAGAATTCGGATTCGATTGTGATCATAAGCCTCGACTTCTCGCCTCACCATTAGGGTTTTATGATAATTGCACTCAAAAAGATCGCTTTTTAGTCTCTCATGTGTGCAGGCGGGAATAAAGAGAGATATCCCGCACACGTTGTAGGTAAGAAGGATTACCTTCAAAATAATTTAGAGACTCCACGAAGTGTGGACAAAAAGAATCTTTTACGATGATCTCTAAGAAAGGAAATCAACCATTAGCAAGGATGGGAGTACTCGCTTACCTTCTCATCGATCGGCAATTAATATCACTCTCTCAGCATTCATAGAAACGTCTTCAATCTTCGGTCTTCGGTCTTCAAATGTTGATGACGAACTTCTGAACTTTACAAAAACTTGAAAATAATTTAATTAATTAATTAATTAATTAAATTTTTTTTTTTAAGTACATGAAATGAAAATAATAATACAACAATTTTTTTATTTTTTTTTATTTTTTTGAATTACAATAAAACAATAAAACTCAATTTTTCACAAACTTCATTAATTCTCATCTTCTTTTCTTTTCTTTCCTTTGTTGCACATAAACCTTGGACTATATCAACTTTTCTTCAAATATTCTGATGATGCTCCGCTTGGTGATGATGATGTGTTTATATGAATTTGTTGATTGAGAGGGAGAGAGTGATGCTAACTGCAAATCGGTATTTAGAAGAAGTTTTCATCTTTAAACGTCACCCTCATGATTGACAAAAATAGCACTCAAGAGATCAAAAGTAGTGCTGAAAATGGTGCGAAGTTGGGTAGCTCACCATTCCTACCCGGAATTGACGTACGGTGACACACACTCTAACAGCTTTTCTAGAAAGTTGCAAAAAATTGAAGGTTGGTGCCTCACTTGATGCAAATTGGGTAGTCTCCACTATGGGTGATCACAATTATACTACCGAATATCTAAACAACACCTAATTCGCCCTCAGGTATGGTTAAATCCAACTTTAACGCTCTAATCAACTAAGAAACCCGATTGTGTTCTCCAGTACTTCCAAGTTCTGTTATTTCGGTCAGACTCTCTATGTAAACATAGCTAGAAGCGTGCTAGTGACTCTAAAATCTCTAAAAATTAGAGGTTTTTATTTGCAAAAAGTTTTTTTTTTTTTTTTTTTTTTTTTTTTTATAAAAGAAAGACAAAAAACTCTAAATGCAAATGCACCCCCAAACCTAAATCAAACATTGTCCTCAATGTGTCAACGAGATAGAAAAAAAAATAAATCACATACCAAGAGAACTATGTTGAGTAGAGAAAAGGGAAGAGATTACCTGGATGTCGGCGGGAGCAAGGTTAGAGCTTCACTAGTCAAGGCTAGCAACATTCTCAGTGGAGATCATATCGGATTAGCACAATATATGTACAAGAAGACTCAACCGATTCAAGAAAAGAAAATTTAACAAGTCCTACTGGATTATATACAATGAAAATTCACCATATACTAACAATCTAAAGAGTTGAGGATCAACCCAATAGAAAATATGTACAAACATCAACAGCCTTACACAAATATAATATGAGAGTGCAAGTAAGACTGTGTATGTGAATGAGTTTCCCCCAAACCTAAACTTGTCAACAGTGTGTTTGAGAGCACAAAATCTTGCAATTTTAAAGGTACATCATGCAAAAGGTCTAACTCAAAATGAGTTTTGCTAATAACAGTGAACATACACATTCCAACCGTGGTTCCTTAAAAGTGTTATACTTTGATGCAAAATAGTCCAAGAGGACTTGGGAAGCACAAAGCTCTAGGCCTAAGTTAGGCATTTTCGAAAAGTTGGTTTTGCAATTTTGTTACAAACTACACCTAGGTTGGGTGGAGGAGTTTCAATCTGTGACTCAGGAGAGAGGTTAGGTACATCTAAGTTGTTTTCATGAAAAAGATCATTTGCACCATCACACACATTCCTAAAGTCGACACGGGTAAATCATGCTCACCAAAGATAGAACAATTCATCAATCTCCATGTCATACTCATCGAGGAGGCAACATATTGTGACATGGGCATGATGTAATCGATACAAAAATAATATCATGATCTAAAAGAACATTAGTGTTAACCTAGGTCAAAGATTCATCTTTTCCTAAGTCACAAACAAGTTGTGTAGCATGCTCACATTCACTGAAGAATTTCACAAACCCAAGCTCAGAGTTAACATCACATGTATGAATGTTAGAAGAAGTATCATTCATAGGGTTCACATAAGAGACGCCTAACGTCTCTGAACCCAAAAATTCCATCATATTTTCTGCATGCACATGCTCTTCTAACATATCATATTCATCATCATCATCATCATCATAACAACAGTGCATTTCCCTATTCAAAATTTGAGCATTTCCAGTGTACTCATCTACCTCTAGATTAGGTTCATATTCAGTGTTTGGTTGTGCATATGGTTCACTAGAGAAGGGATGCTCATGCAATGTTTTCCATCCAAGTATATCATTGTTTTGCTCTATGAGCTCTTCCATTAGTGATTGCATACAACGGGTTGGGGGAGTATAACATTGTTCAACTTCCCACTGTGATGGATGATGCATGTGTGCATGGTTATCTTGGCTTTCCCTAGACTGCCTAAACTCATGTAAAATGTAGCAGTTCTAAGCAGGGTGGTCTAAGCTACCACATAAGGTACAAGAATACATTTCATATTGCCTAGGGGGATTAGATTCGACAGATTGCTCATGTAATTGCCTTTCTAAAGCGAGATACTTGAGCTTCTAATTGATCTAAAAGTGATGATTGGGTATGAGAAAAGTGTTCATTTTCAACCTGTGGTGGATGATACATGTGCTCATAATGATTAGGGTATGTGGAGTCAGGGCCCTGAGAAGGCTCATAATATTCCCTAAAATCACTATGGTATGTTGGGAGTTCATACTGTGAAGCATGCCCGTAAGCAAGCTCTCTAATGGATTTGTTTCCATCCCCAGATGCAGACCAAAATCCTGACATGGTCTAGCAACTCAAATAGCCTAGCACACATAAAGCATGAATGACCAATGAAGTCTCCAAAACAGGGACGCTAAGCCCAAGTGACGCAAATGCACAGCCCAAAGGTTATGCAAGCCCAGTTGTTGTGGGCTCAGTTTTGGTTTCAATGGGTTTTGGTTTATATGGGCTTGTTTGGTTTTTTTTTGTGGGATTTGGTTTGGTTTATTGGGCTTCAGTTTGGTGCAGCCCAGGTCATGTGGGCTTGTTTGGTTTTTGTGGGATTTGTGGTTGTGCAAAGCCTAGGTTGTGTGCGGCCCAGATTATATGCAGCCTAGCAGTTTGGTAGGTTAACAGCCCAGGTTCAGTTAGCCCAGTGGAACTGGGTTTCAGTTTGTATACGGCCCAGGTTGTGTGAAAGTGCACGGCCCAACAATTGAGCAGAGCCCAGTGGTTGGGCTTCAGTGGTTATGCACAGCCCAGTTTTTGTGCAGTGTTCAGTGGGTGCAGAGATTGGCAAACTCTCACAACTTAGTTCTGAGAGCAGCTCAGCTCAAGCACTGGCTATGTGCACAGCCTGATAAGTTATGTGCAGCCTTGATCAGGCCAAGCACAAGAAAAATAACAATTGGCAGTTTGCACAGGGCAAGGGAAACTCACAGCACAGGGTTAAGTGCTTGTTGGCAAGGTTGCACAAGTAAGGCCAAGCACAGATTAGCACAAGTTTATGCACAGGTTATGTGAGTGCACAAGAAAACAGGTAGAGTGTAGAGTCAGAGATTATGCAAAAACAAGCACGGCTAACACAAAACCAAAGCACTCATGTGAGCATAGCATATTATTCACAACATCCAATGTTCACTGGATCAGCACATGCAACAGGGTTGACAGGATTGAAAGCTAAGTGGTTCACAGAGAAACGACAAATGGCTCAGCCAATTAACACACAGGGAATCACACAGTTTGCAGCATTGGTTCAAAGAAGCACAGATGCCACAAATGCAACACAATTTTTCAGGTGACTATGCTTTAATGATGCACATATGCACAGACAATTGGTTCAACACTCTACAACCAATTTGGCGAGCCACAGAAAGTGTGAACTGGTTCTATTGAGTATTACTGGCAATCAGTCAAGCAAAGCGACAACGGGGGTATGCAAAATGGGTTATGCTCAGGGTATATGGTTTTCCAAGGGGTAGCTCCAAACTTGCAGCTTCAGGGGACTAGCAAGTTAGCAGGTCTGTCATGCAATCAGGGTGTAATGGCTCACAGATTTAACAGGTCAAGGCTACACAGATACCAATTCTCAGCAAGCATTCATTCAATTATCGGCGGGATTGGTCAACGGGTTTGCACGAGTTGACGGCACGAGAGCATGCACGGATGTGATAGGGCAGAACTCAGCTCAGGGTGATAGCAGGCTTACAAGTCTCAGCTGAGTTACAGAGCATACATGGCACAGAGCATAGGGCATACAGGGTCTCACACAAGGCACAGGGCTGAGCTCAGGGTATGCTCAGGTGGGTTATGCAATAAAAGTAACTCAGGGTGTGCTCAAGGTTATGCTTAGAGTATGCAAGATTCACTTTCTCTCACATGAGTTTGCAGCAGATGAACAGTTAGCGAGATGTACAAGGTGTCAACGAGACCTAGCAAGGTAGCTAATTTCTCATGCAAGGCACCGGGCGGATGAAGTGGGCTGGCAACAACCTAGCTCGGTAGGGTGCGGCTTAAGCTCGGGCGGATGACTTCTAGGGTTACAAGACATGCCTTGGTCAACCAAGTTGCAAAGACAAGGCAACTAGTTCATCCAAATTCCCATGCACACACATGGCACACAAGGCAATTAGGTTTCAGCAAAGTCAAGCAGCCACAGGGTCAGGGTTATGCTCAGGTGTGTTATGCTCAGATGTTTTGGAGTCAACTGGGGTAGTTGATATCAACTATAACAGTTGACTTCACTTGGGAGCTAAGGTCACAGAACATACAAGTGCAAAGTTTTCAGGGTGTGAGCACTACCTAGCATAGGTTTTATCATGCAGTTATGATGCACAAAAGAATATTCAGCTATTAAGGAGCCACTCACCTGAATCCTATAAGTTGCAGGGGCTGCTCAAGTTATGCGCCTTGCTCTTGTCTTTCTTGGGTTGGATTGCACAAAGAAGATGTACTGCTCACTCAAGAGAGTTTAGTTCCCAACATGTGCAACTTCAAGCAAAGAGTATATAGCACAGCAAAGAGAGTATATGCTGAGAGCTGTGAGTTAAGCACATAGAACTACAACAATGTAGTTTAAATGACACCAACCACTGAAAGTTCAGCTATCACAGAGAATGATGCAAAATGAGTTGTTGTAATGCAGTGTAATGGAGCTGAGTGGTGACAGGGAGAGCAGCTAAGTACAATGAAGATGCAAACAATATGCAATGAAAATGCAAGCAAAAGAGAACAGCTAAGTTACACTTAAGACAGAGCAATGATACTATTGATACTAATTAACTATGATATGCATAAGATGGCAGGATTAATGAGGATAATGATAAACTAACTGATAACAGGCTTGAGATGATGCTAGATAACAAATGTAAGTTAAAAACAAGTTGCAAATACAAGATGCTTGAGATGATGATAGTTAACTACAATGCAGTGACAAGAAGCAATACAAGTTGCAAAAAGGTAAAGGATGAAAATAGAAAAATTTTAACTACATTATAATAATACAGGGCTAAAAGCAAAAATGTAAAGTGAGTATGTACAAGGTGAAATGAAACTCAGTAAAGACAGCAATGAATCAACAGGGCACACGCCAAGTCCCCGGCAGCGGCGCCAAAAACTTGGTAGGCTTGGGAGATGGTCTGATTTTAGCCTACTTGTGATAACCGCAAGTGCATGGTGTCTAGTTTGTAAGACAGGGCAAATACGGGTCGAACCACAGAGACTTGTGGTGCTGTGTGTTTGATCTAAGACTTGCTCTACTGAATTCTAGTGAAGGTAACAGAACTATTGAGGTTTGTCGATGCGACTAAGTTTGCATTAGTGACTGAAATAGTAACTAAGATATAAGACAATGACAATGGGGATACTAGGGTCTTCAAATCCACCTTTTACTTACACTATGTCTTCAACTCATGATATTATTCTTGTTTCTATGACAGATAATGGAGAAGTGTCAAATCTACCCTATATCTAAGAAGTTTCTCCGATTGATAGCTTAATCACAACTAAAATATCTCTCCATAGCATTAACTTGTCTATCTAAAGCACAATAATCTAAGGATCAATAACGATCTAATTGAGTTTGGGTTCTGCATAAGCAACACAGAGGTATTCAAACTACAGTAAATACATGGCATGTACTGTGAGAGCAAAGTGTTGTCATACTAAGATTAATTTCTATCTAGAAAATATTTAAGCATTCAAGAACAACATATGAAGAGTGAAAAACACAATAGCAAGTTAGGGTTTCATCTGAACCCTAGCAATTTTAATTAGAACATGATACAAATATAAATTAACCTAAATTGGTGCTCTGGCTAGCCCAGGCATGAGGTTTTTCAAACACATCTCAACCCTCTTTATACATGCAGTTCCCCAAACCCTATTTAATTCAAAAACAGAAATTAAAACAAAATTCTCTCACCCATACTCTCTGAATCACGTGATGGCTCTACTCAATCGTCTCTGACTCCATTGACTTGATGTTGGAGAAAACCTAATCTCAATTATCTCTAACCTAGCTTCTAGGGTAAGGAGAAGCTATGATAGAGATAATTTCGAGATAGAGTGGCGGATGCAGGCGTTGTTGGTGAAGGCATCAGGGTAAGGAGATGATGGTGATGGCTCGGGAGAGCCGAGAAGAGAAGGAGATGGGTTTCTGCAAATTGTCGGGGTGAGGGGAAAGAGAAAGAGGAAGAAGAAAGAGAAGAGGAAGAGAGGAATGGGTTGGGTCGACTAGGGTATAGGTGTAGGAGATTTGGGTGTTGAGCGGCGACAGCAAGGTCCGATGAAAAAGGTGGAGCGAGCGTCGGATGCGGCTGGGCGAGATCTGGACGGCTTAGGGACAATCAGGCGGCTTTGGTGTTGAGCGGAGGCATCGAGAAATGATGTGATATTGAAGGAGCAAGCGTTGGATGCATAAGATGGAGATCTCAACGGCTCAAATGGTACGGGCTTGGATCCGGATCGTGGGTATCTCGAGCCCATGTCTTCCTTGTTGGGTTGCAACTGCTTCGCGCGCGGGCTTTGGCTATCTGCTCCATAGATGCTTGCCTCCAATTCTTCGCTCTTTTGGCTCCTCAATTTCTCCGAGCTTTATTTATTACCTAAAAACACAAAATTAATTAATCCAAATATTTATTCTTGAAAACAAAGAAAACACAGAATCTGGGATAATATCTGATTCTTGAACACAAAAGATGAGTTAAATGTCAATAAATAGATGTATAAATATGCAATATTTGGCACTCATCAGACATATCAAGTTTGATGGCTACTATACCTTCAGTTTTGTCACTGTGATTGACAGCATATATGGCTTCATTAGCTAGAAGAATATTATCCGAAATAATCCTCTTTGGTATGAAGGCACTTTGATTTTGGGTTATTATTGTGTTCATAAAGGGTTTAAGTCTATTAGCAAGAGTTTTAGAGAGAATTTTGTAAATGAAGTTGCAGAGCCCAATGGGTCTGTACTGAGACACAAGTTTAGCTAAAGGGACTTTAGTAATAAGGGCAATATTAGTATGGTTAAAAACCTTAGCAATATTCCCAGTTCTGAAACAGGTTTGAGTCATGTCAATGACAGCATCGCCCACAATGTCCCAGTGTTTTTGATAAAAAAAAGGCCAGTAAAACCATCAGGTTCGGGTGCCTTTTTCCTCCCATTTGAAAAACAACATTCTTAATCTCCTCAGGAGAAAGAACCATATTTAGGGAAGTATTATCCTCATCGGAAAATTTGATGGGGAGGTCAGCCAGGATTTCCTCCTGAAATTGCTGAGGATAGGAAGAATAAAGGTGTTTAAAATAATCTATGAAAGAAGTTCCAATACTATCTCTATCAGTTAGAATAGTATTTTGGGAATTTTTTATCCAGCTAATAGCATTCCTTTTCCTCATATAGAGAGTGACTCTATGGAAATATGGTGAATTTCTGTCACCTTCCATAAACCAAACCTCCCTGGATTTGGTGGTGGTAGTGGTGTCATGCATCAAGCACCAAACAAGGAAATTGATCCTTGGTGGTACTGGTTTCTTCCAGACGAAGGAGTGAGGGAAGTTATCGATGCCAGAATCTGCTGTCAAGTTAGAATAGAGCGATTTGACGGTGAAAACACCCGAGCTATGCAGAGACCAACGTCTTGTGTCAGGGAGGCTGTCAAGCATCGGTGGATTGTTTCCAATTACAAGCAACAATTCTGTAAAAGAGTTGGTTTCTTCATTTGATAAATTACGTTTAAAACTGAAGAGCCAGTTACCTGTTGTAGAAACCATATCAGCAATCTTTGCGTCTTTGTTGATCGATAACTTATACAAGGAATGGAAAATGGAAGATAATGAAGCATTGCCCTTCCAAGAATCGTTCCAGAACGAAGTGTTTGTACCCGAGTGAATAATCAAAGTTGAGTGCAAACTAACCAAGTGTGCTGTTTCAGATATGGTTTTCCAGCAAGAAACACCGTGAGCAGTATTGATCTTACTTGGTATCCAATATGAGAAATTAACACCATATTTGTCGGCTATTATTCTGTACCACAGCCTATTCTTTTCTTGGCCAAACCTCCAACACCATTTTGCGAGCATGACAAGATTCATCTTCCTCAAATTGCATACCCCCAAACCGCCTTTTTCCTTATCAGCACAGACTAAATCCCAACATACCAGATGAGAAGTTTTGGATGCACCATTGTACTCCCAAAGAAAGTTTCGCATCTTGCGCTCTAGAATTTTGATGATTGAAGCCGGGGCCTTAAATAACGAAAAGTAGTAGATAGGTAGTGAACTTAAAATACATTTCGGAAGAGTAAGCTTACCTCCTTTGATAGAGAGATTTGCCTCCAAGCAGAAAGCCTCTCTTCAAACTTCTCGATAATTGGGTTCCAAAAATGCTTGGAAGTAGCTTTTGCACCCAATGGCATACCTAAGTACATGAAAGGCAGATTATCCGTAGTGCACCCAAATTCTGAAGCCCAAACAGCAATCTCAGGCACATCCCCAATTGCTATGAGTCTAGTCTTCATTGTGTTAACTTTTAAGCCAAAGAATGTATTCAAAGCATTTAAGAGCGGAGAATAAATTATGAAGTTCTTCTTTCTTTTGTGATCGACGAAGAATATGGTGTCATCCGCGTAGTGCAAATGATTGACGATGATATTTGGTAGAGGACACTGAGAAACCACTGAACAGTTAAGATGTGAAGCTCACGATATATCTTGAAAAGCCCTCCATGGCTATATTGAATAAGAGAGGTGAGATTGGACATCCTTGTCTTACTCCACGAGAGCTAGAGAAATAACCGAAAGAAGAGCCATTAATCAACACCGAGAAGGTAGAAGTTGAGTAACAATACCTTAGCCGAATTGCATAGCTTTGTGCCGAAACCCATTTTATTTAAAACAAACTCCAGGTACTTCCAATTAATCCTATCGAAAGCTTTTTCAAGGTCTATTTTGCAAATGATTCCTGCCTTACCAGATCTCAACCTTGAGTCGACCAGCTCATTTGCTATTAGAGTTCCATCTATGATTTGCCTCCCTTCAATGTAGGCACACTGAACTGGTGATATGAGTTTGTCCATTACTAACTTGAGTCTGGTAGCCAACACCTTTGCAATGATTTTGTAGACACTTGTAAGAAGACAAATCGGTCGCCAGTCTTTTACGATTTCGACATAATCTTTTTTGGGAACTAGAGTGATGAATGTTGAATTATGTTTCACATCAATTTTTCCTGTCGAACAAAACTCATTCACTGTACTCATTATGTCCGCTTTAAGAAAGCTCCAACAATTTTTGAAAAAAATTATTGGGAAACCATCCGGACCAGGCGCTTTGTCGCATCCAAGGTCTTGAATAGCTTGCTTGACTTCATCTTCAGAAATACTTGATTCCAATATTTCACTTTCTTGAGCATTTATTTACACGATATCTTTCCAATATGCTTGCATCCGTCTTTTTACTCTTTTGCGCCCAATTACCCTACCAAGTATCTGTTCTAGGGTGACCGATTTTCCACTCTCAGACGTATGAAGATCACTAGGAGGAGCGGGGTATAACAAAATGCTAAATTAACAAAGATGTAAAAGGTTTTGTCATGTAATGTTATCAAAGGCGAGCTAGGCACACGAGTCCCCAAAGGGAGCCAAGCAATAAAACGCCCCAAGGCAAAACACTATAACCAAAAAAAATAGAAGAAGAAAACATCTGGTGCCTCGCCTCGCCCTAGCGCCTAATACAACATTGAAGGGAAAGATAATATATAGGGCTCTTATATATAATAACCTTAATATCTTCGGTACCCAGACCTATAACACGAAATTGAATGGAACAATACATAGAAGCAAGTACTATTTAATGGATAAGCAAAACAAAAGTAGGCCATAACCTTATTTATGCTCCACTTTACTCTTTATCACTTGATTGTTCAGTCATTACCAGCTTTCTCTGTCTTCTTAACCTTCCTTACAGAGCCGTACCAAATTTTTCAGAGGCCCTAGGCGAAAATCAAAAATGGGGGCCTTAAAAAAATTCTCTGATCATTTAAAAAAAATAACACATAATAAAATTTGCAAATAGAAACGACTACATAAAAGTAGCTAATCTACCAAAAAGTAACCTTCACGGCCTCCTCAATGCAAATTCATCAATTATTGCATTGTAATCAATATTGTTCACCATATTCACCTCGATAAATAATATTGCTAGGTAATTCAATCTTTCTTGTGACGTTTGTCGACAGAAGGTAAGACTTCGTCAGCTTCAACTAGGAAAATCTTCGTTCTGCAGAGGCAACTGTAACTGAAATTGTCAATAAAATCTTGTATAAAATTTCTACATTTATGAATTTCCATATTGTTTAAGAACTTGTTTAAGAAATCAATACTTCAACTTCCCTTATAGTTTTTCCTGGCAATTAACTTCTTAGATCAACTTTAATTTCGGCATACAAGTCATGCCCATCAATATCATTCATGCTTTAGATAATATCATTGAAGCTTGATACCGGTACTTTTCAAATGCTATCATCAAGAGAATATAACTTGTTTAACCAATGAGGTCTTACTTTTGTATAGTAAAAAATTGGATACCGATTGCGGCAAGGAGTCCAAATTATATAAAACTTAGTTGTAGAAATTATTATACATCATAATAGTTTCATTTTTTTCTCCAATAGGTGAGATACGTAGAAATTAGTATACATACGGACAAAAGAAAAAAAAAAAATCGGGGGCCCTAGGCGCCCGCCTATGCTTCCTAACAGCTTGGTACGGCCCTGCTTCCTTATCCTTATGCTCCACTCTACTGTCACACTAAACTTTGTCCAAGTTGATCCCTTTATTTTTCGTTCTTTGCTTATTGGGTCTGAGTCGCATTCATCCGATGATACCAATACACGTTTTCCTTCTGTCACAGTCCTTCTTTTCTGAACCAACGGAATTTTTTTTTCTTTTCTTTCTTTCTTGGATCTGAATCAGATGCTTGGCCAGGTTCTTTGTAGGAGTATTTATCAAACTTGACGCGTGAGTCAAAAAAGAGGCTGTTCTGACTAACAAGTTTCTCCAATCAGCTGCCAGATAGGTTACCAGTCTCATGACTCGCACACTGTTCTTCCTTTTCTTTCCCTTTGTGAACTGATTCACATGTCTGCTCAGGTTCTTCGTGGCATAGGAACAGAACCCCGAGGAGGCCGAGGAGTCAAAACCAATACTATACTCATCACCCGAGCTGTCAGAGTAATTAACACCCTCCCCCGCACTGAGGAACTTCCATCCACCATACTCTAACAACTTCTTTGGGTAACCTCTTATTTCCTTCAGTTTGGACCCCCAGCCTGGAATATGATCAACCTTGTTTACGTAGTACGTACTTGACCTTAGGAAAGTCGCTCGACAAGCTTTTTGACGCTAACAAGCTTTGTTGAAGGAATTGAGTTAATCTGAAGCACATCCAGCTTGAAGTTCTTGAAAACGGTTGTCATATTAAACGTCTCCATCACAGACCCAACGAGCACCAGATTGACAATCTCTCTCTTTTAGTGTGACCACAGTGAAAGGTGTATGTTCGAGTTGAATCAGGGTAGAATACGAGTAGACAAAAATGGCTGAAAAGGGAGGGTGCTCCTTCGGTTGAACTTCACCATAGAATCCCCATTTTTTATCCACCTAATTACATGCAAGCCTAAGTGGCAATGGATCCGCAATACGATCAACTTTTCGTCTAAAATCCAGCGGAACTTAATCATAGTCCGTGCTGTTTTGCTGGGCGTTGTCAAACATATCTGAATCATGAGCAGGTCCCTTCTTCCTTTCGTTCTTCACCATATGGAAATATTATGTGTCTTCTCAGTTCATAGCATTCTCTTTTGAATCTCCAACTACAACAAAACATGGTTTTTGCAATGTAAAATAATGTCGCAAATATTTAATTTTGCGTCAGAAATATAATTTTCTGATGTAATATATTTGTCGGTCAGTGCGTTATAAAAAGAGGTGTTGCAAATACTCTGCCCGACGCTAAAAGCGTCAAAAATGCCGAGGAGCTTTTGTAGCATAATTTTTCTATTGCAATTATGTATTTACGTCATAAATAATTCATATGCCATGTAAGCTATTCTTTATTTTATTTTTGAATATTTTTTTATTAAATTATTTTTTTATTGGATAATGTGTATTATTAAATAAATTTCTTTTTTAATCTTGACAGTTTTTTTTCATAATAAATCGCATTTTTATAATTGAGAATACTAAGATAAATAAATTTGTGCTATTAATAGCAGAAATTATGCCATTGAATAATTTGAACACAACTGATTAAAAATGATCACATACATTCCAGAATAACATAAATTACATTAGCCTTCAAACAAACAAAAAATACAGTTTAAATAAAAAATCCTTTACAAATTCTCCATGTTGTTAAACCAAATTGTTATACATTTTAGAACTAAACTGGTTTCTCTGAACAATACAACAAAATTTTATTTCCAATCCTCATAATTGTTGCTTTAGATCTGGAATCTATTCTTTGAGTTGAAGTCGATCATCACTTTGAAGCATTAGTTATCTTGATTACCTGTAAAATGAAATCCACATACAGAGACAGTAAAGTAAAAACAAAAGCCCATGTATAAAATCACGATTTTGATAAATCCACAGGAACAGAGAAGGAATACCAATTTGAAAATTAGAAGATACCAGTTTTTAATTCAAGATATTCAACTTCTTCACCCTATGAATGTTCTTATCTTTCATTCCCTTTGCCTTCTTGATTACATCTAGAAAAATTAAAAAAAGATCAAACTCTAAATCTAAATAATTTTAAGTAACACAGAATCTTTATCTAAAAAAGAAAGAAAAACATCATCAGAAATTTAAAAGTTTGTGCAGTTAGATCAATAACTTACCTTCTTAGACACATAGTTTTGTCGAATTTCTCCGTCGAAATGCTTTCCCGTCGCACCAGTGATTTAGCCGTACAAAATACATAAAAAATCAAAAAAAAAAACAAAAAACAAAAAACAAAAAACAGAAAGGAATTGCCTTCTACTATGTGAGAAATATCTTGAATCTACTAGAAGAAGATTTGATGGTGGTGGTTGCGGCTATATTTTGAAGACATCTGTTTAAAAGAAGGAAAAAGAGAAGAATGGCTAATTAATATTTTACCCTACATATGGAAAGCCAGATCAAAAGGGGAAACAAAAGGGGGAGTGGGCGGTTATTTGATATAAACGTGGTCTTTTTTTGTTGGTTTGGTAATTTTTTGACTAGCACGTGGTCACTTGCTTGTTAACCCAATTCTTTTTTTTTCCGGAAGGAAATATATTGACCAATAAGAAGAGAGATTTGGATGGAAAAAATAATTAACGTGTAAGATTTTCCATAATTAAAATATTTTTTAACTTTATATTTTTTGAGAAATCTTTTTTGGCACACATAAAAAAGGCAAAAAAATCCTTTTATTTATTTTAAAAATTTAATTTTTATTTACCACGCCAAGGTAGGTGTTGCAAGTTCATATGTTCCTACTATCTTTGGCCTTGGCTAAAGCAAATATTTTCGACGCATGATACGTCATAGATGAATGTTGTTTTTGACGCTTTTTATAATGTTGCAAAAATAATGTCACAAATGCGTCTGTTTGTTGTAGTAATCGGCAGCGGAAGGAGAAGCAATGTCAAGCATTCCAGAGGAACTATACCTTGAAATTCTATTATGGTTACCAAGAAAATCACTATTATCATGTATGTGCGTTTGTAAAACTTGGTACTCAACAATTTTCGGCCATAGTTTCAGTAAAGCACACTTAACCTTACTATCGAGAAAAAAAATTACAATCTCATGCTTGTAGGAGGAAAGCGGCGTAGTTCCGATCCCATGATTAGCTCATGATGCACCATCATATGGATTTGCCAGTAATGATATGGTCGTTAGAAATGTTATTCAATATGATTATCCTTTCAAATCATTAGGTTACAATATTATCTTGCTGGGTTGTTGTAATGGTCTAGTTTGTATGCGGGTTTCAGATATGGTTTCTAAAGGTTTGCTTCGTGTTTGGAATCCATGTACCAAAGAATACAAGGTTATACCGGATCCACCAAACTAAGGAATAGAAATGCTTATGCTTTTGGTTATGATTCTACCATTGATGACTACAAATTATTTAAGGTTATAGAGCTACATGGTGATATTTTTTTTTCTTTAGAATGATGTGTATATGCTAGGATCAAATTCTTGGAGAAGTATTGGAAAGGTGTGTTGGAAGGGTGTCTTTTTGTACTTCAATACTTCTCCGAGAAATCGATCCTAGCGTACACACATCAACTAAAGAAAAAATACCACCACATAGCTTTATAACCTTAAATAATTTGTAGTAATCAACGGTAGAATTATAACCAAAAGCATAAGCATGTGTCTCTTCTTTTATTTTTTCATTTTGTGAATTCGGTATAACCTTATAATCTTTGGTACATGGATTCCAAAGACAAAGCAAACCCTTAATATGAAACTAGCATACAAACAAGACCATTGCAACAATCCACGAGATAATATCCAGATGATAATGCATCATAAACTACAAAGCAAATAATCATGGGACCGAAACTATGGCGCTTTCTTCCTATAAGCATGAGGTTGTAATTGTGTGATTTAATGAATCTATGGCCGAGATAGTTGAATCTATGGCCGAGATAGTTGAGTGCAAGTTTTACAAACACACTTACATGATAATAATGATTTTGTTGGTAACCATAATAGGATTTCAAGGTATAGTTCCTTTGGAATGCTTGACATTGCTTCTCCTTTCGCTGGTTTTTCTTTCTTCCTTGTAGATTCAAAAGAGAAATTAGGTCGCTAAAGAGTTTTCTCCCCCGCCAACTGTAGCTTCTCCATAGCATTCTGCCTCGCCAACCGTAGCTTGTTCATAGCATCATTATCAGCAGAGCTCTTTTGTTTGTTTGCGTGATCAACTTCTTCTTCTTCGTCTGCTTTAGAGTAGATGATGTGATCTCCACTAGCTTAATCACACTTACCCTTTCGGCAGTCTCCCTGTGATATCTACGACCAAGTTTTCTGTCTGTCCGCGTAGCTCCTCCATCCCAGAGAATTACCGGAGTCCGGACAGTGCCGTTTCTGATATTCCGAACGAGCTGTGAAGTTTTCAAAAACCATATCACCAGACCACATAGTACCAAATAATCTGTATATATTCCTGTTCTAGCATCTCTGTAGTATGTGGTGCTCTCCTAGTGTTCCACTCAATTGAATCATCATCCTCCTCCATTCCGAATAACTCTCTCTAGAAAAAAAAAAAAAAAAAAAAATCACCATATGTAAAAACCCTAGACGGCTTACAAAGTACAAATCGAACAGAAAAACATGAAGACATAGATGCAGGTAGAAGAAGAAGATGAAATTAGTTATCGTACCTTTAACGGTCGATTTCGTCAAATATGTAGCTGATGTCGATGCCGAGAAGAAGAAGAAGCAGAAAAACCTAGACTGAATTAAACCGAAAATCCCTAATTTTATATGTCGAGGATTGATTTATTTTTTTAAGAGTTTACTCCCTAAACATATGGGGAATTAGTAAACATCGCTGTGTCACTACCACTCTTATCTTTAAGACACGTGTGGCGTTTCGTCTCAAGGTTACGGGTGGGTTAGTGACGGGTGGGTTCGATTTTTTTTTTCTTCGAATAAAAGGTTATATTAAAGAGAAAAAAGATAACCAAGGATCAAACCAAGGTTAATACAACGAAATTACATACACATTAGAGTTTCCCAATTACTCCAAATTAAGCTAGGATCAACGTACCTAAAAGTATCGTTGTCATAAGACCATAAGACTACCAATTGCTTAACCAAATCAATATTTTCTTGCACACTCTTGTGACGTTCTCCAAAAACTCTTCCTCCTCTCCTTCCACAAATTCCAACAAACCGCATAATGAAGGATTTGCCACACGTCCTTACCTCTCCCTTGCAACACATTGTTAGACCATACTTCGAACAGCTGAATCAAAGTATTTGGAAATGGCCAGGCTATCCTAAAGGATTTGATGAAATAATTCAAAATCTCAAAAGAGTACTTACAATGAATGAACATATGATTAGCTGACTCCCAGACGTCATTGCATAGAACACACATCTCACTATCAATGTTCACACCTCGATGTCGAAGCATATCCCTAGTAGGTAACGAATCATGAAAAGTAGCCCAAATAATAAAGCTCACCTTGTTAGGAATATTACCTTTCCAAAGGAACTTATCAAAACCGCACTCTTCAAGGTTGCCTGAAAGTATTTCATAACATCTAGAGGTATTAAAGTTCTCCATAATCACCAATTCATCGTCCTCTTCAATAAGCTCAGGAACACGATTTAAGTCACGCCTCAAAAGATCCCATTCTAATTGCTCATTAGAATTTAGTGGTCTCTTAAAATCACAAACCCAACCTCCATTTGCTATCATGTCATAAATTGATGCGTCCTTAGACTTCGCCGCCTTGTAAACAACAGGAAAAAGGTCTTGCAATTTCCCCTATCTAGCCAACGATCCTTCCAAAAGCGGATGCCTTTACCATTTTTTACCGTGAAAGTCACCATATTTTGAACCGTCGTCACCATGTTAGTAACGTTCTTCCACAAACTCCTACCCTGGGTCTTATTATCCACATCAGGAATCAACAAATCACTATTATGAGCAAATTTTCATTTACCAGCTTTCTCCATAGACTAGTTTTGGACTTCGAAAATCTCCAAATCCACTTAACTAGCAAATATTGATTAATTCTCCTCAAATTTTTCACACCTAGACCCCCATTCACCTTAGGAACACAAAGCTTCTTCCAAGAAACCCACACCAATTTCTTTCTACCTTCCACCGCACCCCACAAAAAATTACGCATAATCTTAATCATTCTTTTTTCCACGCTCACAGGTAAGTGAAAAAGAGACAAATAATAAATTGGTAAACTCGCAAGGCAACTCTTAATAAGAATTAGTCTACCTGCTTTGTTAAGTTGCCTTTTCTTCCAAGACGCTAGCTTTTTCTCCATTCTAATCAGAACGTGGTCCCAAACTGATATACTACGGCAATGTGCACCAATTGGCATCCCAAGATAAGTAAACGACAGTTTCTCTGTCTTGCAACCTAGCTCTCTGGCTAAAGCATCAATCACCCCATCTGCTCCCACACTAATCATAGTACTCTTCTCTAAAATCAAATTTAAACCCGTAATAGTTTCAAACACAACAAGAATGATTAAAAGATGTATGACTTCCTCCACCGAAGCATCAATAAAAATCAAAGTATCATCTGCAAATTGAAGGTGAGATATAATAGTACCATGATCAACCACTTTGAAACCAGAAATCTGACCTATATCAACCGCATCATTAATCAACTTGGACAGAATCTCGACCACCAAAAGAAACAAATACGGAGATAATGAATCTCCCTGTCTCAAACCCTTACTTGGTTTGAATTTTTCAGTCGAACTGCCGTTCACTAGAAGAGAAAGATGAGTAGAAGTTACACACCACTTGATCCAAGAAATCCATTTGACGCCAAAGTCATGCTTCTGTAAGATTGTGAATAAAGCTTGCCAGTTAACATTATCAAAAGATTTCTCCATGTCAATCTTGCAAAGAATTCCCGGTTTCCTAGCCTTCAATCTGCTATCCACACACTCATTGGCAATTAGAGCACCATCAAGGATTTGTTTACCGTGAATGAAAGCCCCTTGGAAATCAGAAATAAGAGTCGACATCACCTTCTTCATACGATTCGCAAGTAACTTGGACAAAATCTTGTATACCATACCGATAAGACTTAAAGGTTTGTAGTCTCTAGGAGTACATGAGTCCTCATTTTTGGGAATAAGAGTGATAAAAGATCAATTAAAACACCAATCAATTGATCCATACCTGTAGAAGTCTTTGACTAGGTTCATGAATTCTTCCTTGACCGTACTCCAACAACTCCTAAAGAACTCAGCGGTGAAGCCATCTGGACCCGGAGATTTGTTATACCCCATTTTTCTAATCACATCCCAAACTTCCTCCTCCGAAAAGTCACGCTCAATCCAAAGCCTGTCTGCCTCTGCAATTTTCGGAAAGTGAAGATTTTCCATATTCGAGTTCAGCTCATCACCCTGAGAAAACAAGTTAATGTAAAAACTTCGAAGTTCTTCCTTAATGACATGTTGATCAAAACAATCTACCCCTCTTATTTGAAGCTTCGCAATTGTATTCCGCTTTTTCCTTGCACTGGCTATACTATGAAAATATCTCGTATTAGAATCTCCCCATCTAAAGTTTTTTTTTTTTTACCTCAATTGCCATTTCCTTGCTTCCATTGCTTCTACGTTCCTCAATTTCAACTTGCACTGTGTTCTCTCCTCCAGCTGAGAATGTTGAAGGGCACCCGTTTTCTCCAATAAGTTAAGCTCATGAATCCTACCTGTAAGCTCATATTTATCCCTCGACACTTGCCCAAACTCCTGAATTCTCCAAGGCTTTATAAAGTGTTTCAAGTTTTGAAGTTTCAAAAAGAAACGTGAACTTGCACTGCCATCATAATTCATTACGTCCCACCAACGCTTTACATTAGGAGCAAAGTCCTTATGCTCTAACCATAACCTATCAAGTTTGAAGTACGGCCTAGACGACATAGACGGTTCTGAAATAATCATTAATGGATTGTGATCAGAAATTGTTCTAGTCAAAATAACTTGTAAAGAATTTGGAAAAGCCTCTTCAAAATCATGGCTAAACAAGAAGCGATCAAGCCTGCATAAAAGAGGGTTAGCTTGATTATTCGACCAAGTGAAGGAACCACCAATTAATGGCTGGTCAATTAGCTTATGCTCTAGAATGTAGTTGTTTAGCATGCTTGTGTTCCTACTGTCACCCTCTCCACGATTCCTCTCCTCACTTGACCGAACAACATTCATATCTCCTCCAATACAAATAGGACCAGTCCACCAACTTCTCATTACATCCATATCCTCTCATAATTCCGTTCTTGGATGCTGCTCACAAGGGCTATACACGTTTGTTACAGCCCAATGAAATCCGTTAATCCTAGTCGAGAAAACAGAAGTTATATTATTAAACCCAATTCTCTCGTCTAGCTTTTTGAATCTACTGCTATCCCAGATCGATAGTAAACCTCCGCTACTACCAATAGAAAGAATATATGCCCAGTTGAAATTATCATCATACCACATTTGCCTTACAAACCATACTGACATGCTTTGAATTTTCGTCTCTTGTAACAAGCAAATCGCACACCTTTGGGAAGCTATCAGATTCTTCACCGAAATTTGCTTGTTGAAGTCGTTCATACCTCTAATTTTCCAACACAATATTTTAAAATCCATTTAAAATAGCTTATTCCCTGGAAATACGTATCTCCTCAGCACTGTTGCTAACCACATCATTTCCATTCCCATTCTCCTACTCAAGATCGTTATAAACATCCTCTCCCTCAATGTTGTCGTTATCTTCCCCCGCCCCTCTGTCAGCAGCACCCTCATGACTAGTGAATCTCTGTCTATATCGATGAACCAACACCGTCATATTCTTCTTCAAAGTCTCCTGTTGAGCTTGGTTGATACTACCATAGTTGCATGCCACCTTAACTAGAGACTGGACAGTATTTGCTATCAGATTTTCTTCCTCCGCTGTGTCATGTTGTTGTACCGCCTCTAAGTTCTGCACATTACCCTTTCCTCCAGCTCATTACGTAGAGACCTAGCTGATGAAGTGTTTTTTTCCAGAGAACTCCTCCCCTGAATCCTCGAGATGTTGTAAAGGGCCGAACTTAGATCCCGTAGTCGATTTTGAAACTGAGTTTTGAGCGTCATTCTCAGTCCCAGCCGTGCTTCTAATACTCCTAGGAATAAAACCCCAACTCTCTTTTGTTGCTCCCAGATCCACCTGCCTTTCTTCATTGCTAATATTCGGAGTTTCACCAACAGCCCCATGTACAGTTTTTGTGCTGTTGGAACTGTTTGTAGCACCTGGGGATAACCTGACAGAATCCATCATCTCAATTTCGAAGTCATACACCATTTTTTTGTACTCCAGATCTGACCATTCTCTCGCAGAAGAGTAATGCATATCCCATTCAATAGTGAGCACAATCTTCAGTCCACTAATCTCCTGCACCACCACCACTGGTATCTTCTCGATATCACCCCTCACCGATATCCTAAAAAAAATGCGCTTTGGATACTTTTTTAATGCTCAGTGTTTTAGCAGAGATAGAATGCAAGCCTCCTAATGTCTCTGCGGTTGCCTTGAAAGTAATCTCTCCCCAATATTTCAACGGCAGACCTCTGATTTTTATCCATTGCACTTCTCTATTCACCATCCCCATTGAAACAGTAACTTCATTCCTAGCTGACTGTCTGGCCACAACATTGTTGCTTCCGTTCACCCTGCCATTATCATTGTTGTTGCTAGGAAATTTAGGTATCTCTTCTCCCCGCCATTTGCAGACCTTGATTATAACTCCATCCTCCTCCCAGATTACCGGCCTCTATAGTTTTCTCCATTCAAAGTCCTCCAACTGGACTAAAGTCGTTAGTGTATTGGCTTCATCCATTTTTAAAAATCTATCCCAACCAAATTTCCTTCTGACAAGAGCTGCTATTCTTCCCCAGCCAATGTTCTTCGACACCTTCACTACACCTTTTAACTCCTCCTTAATCAAGCTTGGGTATTCGGCAACAGACCTCAAGCTGCCAATTAGGTTCCTTGTTGCAGTTATGCTTAGTGAGATGAAGTGTTGCAAAACTTGTGACAATACGTACCATCAATGGAAACTTTCTCCACAAGGAAAGAATATGTTGTAGGGTTTTCCTTTTGCATTGTGTCTAAATCTTGAAATTCTTAAATACATACCTTCATTATTGCTTTGGATTTGAGCTAGGTATACGTCCTCCCCTGCCCTCTCCTTCCATTTATCTTCGCCTGAATCCTTCTCCAGAATATTGTCCACAACCTTTTTCAGCCAATCTATCATCTGCGGATGGAATGCCAACCAAGCACAATAACCTCTTCTACCTCTCTCTGTAATCTTCACCGTTCTAGTATTCCCAAAGTACTCAATTCCAATTGAGAATGTCTTTATTTCCAACTGAAAATTTCTAGTCTCTGGATCCTTTATGCCATCAAGTCTTCCTGAATTTGCTTCTTCGGAAGAGGAAATTCCACCATCTCTAGGATCGTTTTTTGATATCATTCGCATTGTTCTAGCCTTTGATCGTCCAGTAATCATGGATTGAATAGAAGAAAAACCCTAAAAAAAAAGCGATAAAAATCGAACTCCACTAAACAATAAATCCGGACCTAAGGGGAAGGATCAAAGATCCGTCCTTAGACAAGCTGGACAAGTTCAATTAGCACATCATCAAACCGAATCAATCAAGATTGATTCGATTGAGAGGCTGAGTTCGAGAGATTTGAAAATCTCCATGAAAGAGGAAGTGCGAAAATATCGGGATAAGAAACCAAATACTTTTTTCTCTAAACCACTTGGTCGGGTTCGATTCACACAGACGGAAATGGTGCACTAATCCAGCTATTTTTATTTTTTTGGAAAATGGTACCCATTGAATCATCCGTTACAATTAAATTTAGGAAAGTTGAACAAGTATTGTCCAAAATATATAAGTGTTTAACACTACCCCTTATTTGTAGTTGTTTTTTCGATCCCATGATTTGCCAATCCATTCGCTGCTTGATTTGCTTCCTTTGTACGTGTGTTAGCCGGAATTCCTCCATCCGCTGGAGATATTTGTGTATCTCTCCTGTCATGTTGTGAATGATCATGGTGCTTGATTTTTGTTGTTGTTAATGAAATGCAGCAAACTGAGGGAGTCTGTCTCGAACCAAAATGATCTTCCATCCTCTACGTTGTTGCTGTCCTTGTAGATAATAAAAAGGCCCATGTTTCAACAACTAGGGATGTTATTATGATAATGGGACTATTGCCATAACATCTTTTCCCAGGTGACCTATACATATCAATCCTGCTCCTGCTACTTCTTGTAGTCCTCCCGGATGATTTCTCATAGCTCCATCCGGGTTAAATTTCACCCAATCCATTGATGGGAAATCCATTTTACCGAATGATGCTTGTTCGGATGTTTCCCTGTTACAAGATGTTGTTACTCTGGTTGTTTATTTTTTTTGATGTTCCCATTGATATTCTTGAGTTAACAGTGCGATTTCAAAAGTCTGTTGTGATGTTTGAAATTTGTCTTCTTGTATACTCGAGCATTTCGTGCGAGCCAAATATTCCGTAGGGTGAAGCAACAAAGTGGCTGTTTAAGTGATGATTTTTTGATTTTTTAAACTCTCATAATTGTAGCAGAGTAGTAATAGTTGTGGAGCAAGATTATTTTCTCTCTCAAAATCATTATTTTATTATTGTTCTTGCTCAAGTTTCCAAATGTTACAAGACTGCCTATATATAAGCTATATTTGTCGACCATGCAATTCCTAGAATTCTCTACAGAATATTCAAAATAATACAGTTTCCGCCCTTCTAGGACTCTCTTAACATAAGTTATTTGACCAACTTCAAAGACCTGGACATTTCTTTACTATAGCCAACTATAGATTTTTCTTAAGCTTGTTCAGACTTATCAAACTAACTAGATTATCCTAGACTTAATTGGGCATTATTTGGATATCACAAATTAGGATATTCCAACGCTCCCCACAATTTGTAATGGCTTTGATTTTTTATCTTCACCCAATCTCTGCTATGTTCTTTGGTCTTCTTCCTCGCAATAGTTTCTCCATGTCCGACTTGCTGTCACACACATCGTATCCACACCTTCATTAGTCTTCTGATGTCTTTGTTTCTTGTTCTTACTAGTCTAGTAGTGTGCTAGCATTTCTAGTTTTTTTTCTCTGTCTCTCCAGTGGATACATTTCCACTATTTCTTGCCATTTCATTTTTCTTTCTTTCTTAATTTGAGGAAGCAATTATATTGCTCTTACCCTATATATCTTCTTGTAATCATTGAGGAAGCAAATTTATTGCATTACCCTCAATCTCTTGTTTTTACGATTTGAGGAAGCAATCGTCTATTTCCCTTACCCTCAAATTCTCCTTCTGATCACTTATTAGGAAGTTACCCTCTCTTTTTCTTTTTCTTTTTCTTCACGGAGACGTTTTTTGATTTTCAAAAACTTAGCTCTTCTTTGTAAAACCACGAGCAAACTTTTCTGTTTTTCTCTATTTTTCTTTTTCTTTTTCAACTTTGTGTTTGTTGCTTGCTTAGGACTTCAGTAACATCAACTCTTCATCTTCTTTTTTCTGTTCCTCAACAACTTTTTCTTGTGTTCTTCTTGCATCTTTTCATCTTTTTTAACTTCATGTCTTTGATTCTTAGGCTCCATTTTTTCTTCTCTTTACTTCTTAGGCTCCACTTTTTTTTTTCTTTTCTTTCTCATCTCGGAAGCTTTACGCCCATATGAATCGAGAACAAGCTCTGATACCATGATGATTTTTTGATGTTTGAAACTCTCAGAATTGTAGCAGAGTAGTATTAGTTGTGGAGCAAGATTATTTTCTCTCTCAAACTCACTGTTTTATTATTGTTCTTGCTCAAGTTTACAAAGTTTACAGTACTGCCTATTTATAGGCTATATTTGCCGACCATATAATTCCTAGAATTCTCTAAAGAATATTCAAACTAATACCGTTTTCGCCCTTCTACGACTCTCTTAACATCAGTTATTTGACCGACTTCACAGAGCTGGACATTTCCAGACTCTCTAGACATTTCTTATTATAACCAACTCTAGATTTTTCTTAACCTTGTTCATACTTGTCAAACTAAATAGATTATCCTAAAATCATTTGGGCATCATTTGGACATTACAAATTAGGATATTTCAACACTCCCCATAATTTGTAATGGCTTTGTTTTTTATCTTCACCAATTTCTGATTTGTTATTTGGTCTTGTTCCTCGAAATAGTTTCTTCATGTCCGACTTGTTGTCACGCACATCTTCTCCACACCTTCATTAGTCTTCTGCTATCTTTGTTTCTTGTTCTTACTAGCCTAGTAGTCTGCTAGCATTTCCAGTATTTTTTTCTCTCTCCAGTGGATACATTTCCACTATTTCCTACCATTATTTTCTTTCTTTCATAATTTGATGAAGCAATTGTATTGCTCTTACCCTCAAATTATTCTTTTGATCATCGAGGAAGCAATTGTATTACTCTTACCCTCAAATTCTTCTTTTGATCACTTATTAGGAAGTGACCCTCTCTTTTTATTTTTCTTTTTCTTTTTATCTTTTTCTTTTTCTTCACGGAGATGTTTTTGATTTTCAAAAACTTAGATCTTCTTAGTAAAACCACGAGCAAACTTTTCTTCTTTTCCGTTTTTGTCTATTTTTTTTTCTCTTTTTCAACTTTGTGTTTGTTGTTTGCTTAGGACTTCAGTAGCAACAACTCTTCATCTTCTTTTTTTTGTTCCTAAAAAACTTATTCTTGTGTTTTTCTTGCATTTTTTCATCTTCTTTAACTTCATATCTTTGCTTCTTAGTCTCCATTTTTTCTTCTTTTATTCTCATCTCGGAAGCTTTACACTCATATGGATCGAGAACAAGCTATGATACCATGATGATTTATTGATGTTTGAAACTCTCATAATTGTAGCAGAGTAGTATTAGTTGTGGAGCAAGATTATTTTCTCTCTCAAACTCATTTTTTTATTATTGTTCTTGCTCAAGTTTACAAATGTTATTTATAGGCTATATTTGCCGACCATAGAATTCTCTAGAGAATATTCAAACTAAAACAGTTACCGCCCTTCTAAGACTATCTTAACATAAGTTATTTGACCAACTTCACAGACCTGGACATTTCCAGATTCTCTAGACAATTCTTTACTGTAGCCAACTCTATATTTTTCATAACCACATATATTTAACCAATTCTTCACAGACCGTAATAGTTGATATTTTGGAAACTTATTAACTTCATGTGTAAAATTGTAGTTGTAATTGAGTCAATTATGATTGATCTTAAATATTCTGTTTTATAAATTTTTCTTATGTTTTTAAATTATTTGTGACATTCAGTTTGTGTTTTTTTTTCTTTGAGATATATAAAGGAAATTAGGTTCTCTGAGACTGTGACACTTGATTCCACTGTTTGATACTTGTTATGAGTGAGGATATTGATGCTTTTTAGTTCTTCTTTGTATTTATTTAAAGATCCTCGATGTAGTGATTTTTTCAGTCTTGAATGCTAAGAGATTGTAGTTATGTAAAACTGACTCAGTATAACACAGACGTTGCTTTCATTAGCTAATCTCTGAAGAAATTTGGAGAGAAAATAAGTTTTTGTACATAAAGTGTTTGTTAATCTTCATTATCATCTCCTACTGCTAGTTCATCTAGAATGATTCAAGTATGGTATACTGATGAAATTATTATAAACATTTTTGATGATAATGCACATTAATGTTGTTTTGTGGATTTGTTTCTATTTTCTTAATGCTAAAGTCTTTTGTACTAGTTGATATTTTGGAAACTTATCAACTTCAAGTGTAAGATTGTAGTAAATGAGTCCATTATGATTGATCTTAAATATTCTTATTCACCAATTTTGCTTTCCAATTAACTGTGACATCCTAAATCAATGGTGTGTATAACTGGTAAAAGCTTACATTATGTATGTCTAGTTCACTATTAAACTATGAAACTTGAAATTTAAATCTAAATTACTACTTCAATTTGACAATCATAGTTTGCTACTCTTTGGGTCAATCAACTTATTTAGACTCTATACATGCATCTACATTTGGGAGTCTTTTATAATATATGGATTTTTGTAAACCTTTTTTTTTTATATATTATAATCATTTTGTGTTCAACTGATTTATTTTGTGGAAATATTTGTGCTTGAAATGGGTCCAAGTACGAAAGCATTATCGTCGTATTGGAGTTAAAAGATGTTGCTTTCACCCGAACTCATCGAGGAAAGAAACCTCTTATGGTACATAATGTGTTCGATGGGAAAAAAAAAGGTAAGTAAATTTTTTTTGTTCATACATAAATAAATATTTATACACACATTCTCAAATTGAATGAGTTATTCAATGCAGTTGAATTGAAAAATCAGAAAGTATACTTAGCACAATATTGTGCAGTGGCATACTGGTGGAAATCGTAAATTTTCTGACATTATCCACCGTAAACTGTTAAAAGGAGTGACACAATTAGTATTTGAGTAACAGTTTCCATTTGATTGATCACATATAAATCCTCATAAGATAACATATAGTTAAATGTTCAAAATTTCGTAGGAAAAAAGATCATTTAAATGGAAAAGAGGGTCCACAACAAGTTTCATATGATGAGCTAGTTATATTAATTAGTATAATTATTCAGATGAGATTAAGAATGCTAAGGATAAGTACAAAATAAATAAGACAGAAAAGAATCGTAAAGATTTGGAAAAAAAAAAAGTAAAAAGAAATAAGAAAACTTGCTCGCTTATTTTGGCAACAGGGAAGTGGATGATGTTAGTGAATATACTCCTATCGTGATAAAATTCAGACATAGTGAATTTGTTGATGAAAATTAAGATCGCCGTGAACTGTAAAATGATATATGTGTTTTTGGGGAAAATTTAATGGCTAAAGAGTATGATGTAAATATGAGTATCACTAAAGGTACACTGCTTGATATTTGTTGTGAATGAGGGATATGAGGATTTTTGTTTCTTCTTTGTATTTATTTATAAATCCTCGATGTACGTAGTGATTTTTGAAGTTGTGTGAAACTGACTCACTATAACATAGACTTTGCTCTCTTTAGAAAACCCTTGAAACCATTTGGGGAGCAAAGAAGTCTTTTCATAAAGTGTTTGTTAATCTTTTTTATCATTTGCTACTGATAGTTCATCTATAATGATTCAAGTATGGTATAACCGATGAAATTATTGTAAACATTTTTGATGATAATGGTATATAAATGTTGTTTTGTGGATTTGTGTCTATTTTTTTAATGCTAAAGTCTTTTGTACTAGTTGATATTTTGGAAACTTATCAACTTCATGTGTAAGATTGTAGTAAATGAGTCCATTATGATTGATCTTAAGATTGATCATATATGTTGCTCTCTTAGGCTATGATACCCGAACTCATCGAGGAAACAAACCTCTTATGGTACAAAATGTGTTCGATGGAAAATCAGGTAAGTTATCTTTTTCTTTTTTTTATATATAAATAAATATTTATACACACTTTCTCAAAATGAATGAGCTATTTAATGCAGTTGAATTGAAAAATCAGAAAAAGTATAGCACAATATTGTGCAGTGGCTGCTGGTGGAAATCGTAAATTTTCCGACCTTATCCGCCGTAAACTATTGAAAAAGGAAACACAATTAGTATTTGAGTAACAGTTTAAATTTTATTGAGCATATATAGATCCTTATAAGATAACATATAGCTGAATGTTCAAAATTTCATAGGTAAAAGATGAGCTCAAAATTGTAAACTGTTATGTGGTCAAAATTTAATTGAGCACATAATAGTTTTCGTGTGATGAGCTAGTTATATTAGTTAGTACAATCATTTCAGATGAGATTAAGAATGCTAAGGATAAGACGAAATTAATAAGACAGAAAAAAACTTTAAAGTTTTGAAAAAAAAAAACAAGAAAACTTACTCGCTTATTCTTGCAACATGGGAAGTGGATGATACGGGTGGATTGGGTCGGATTGATGTTCGATTACCCGTACTCACCCTTACCTATAATCAAGAATATAGAATACTAAAACTAAAAAGTGTATTATTGTTAGACTTTTTGTTTGTCAACGACTCTAATATAACCAAGTAAAAAGAGAAACATTGCAAGCACAAGAGTGCCCAAATTTTTCGCTATGGGACAGAAACCGAGTTTCCGTTCGCACAGTAGAAGACGGACATTCAAAGCCTTGACCTCAACCGAATGGAAACTCAGGTTCCATACTAAGTATAATCTCTCAAAATAATTTCAGTTCATCTTTTACTACCAACCTTTTCTTCCCCTTATGATTTTGAAGGTGCTTTAGCCAGAATTGATGCGTGATATTAAAAGTGTTTGTTCCATAACAAGAGATGGTTCTATTGTATCTTTCGATTTCATATTTCATCCACAAAATCATCATAGATAAGCCATTCTGCTTAGTTTGTGACATTTTTGTCCACAAGTGATCTAGATGAATAAAAAATATGGAAGAAACTTTTAAGCTAAGAAGATCAATTTGAGGAGATTTGAGTGGAAAAATCAAATTGTAAGAAGATGATCTAGAGTAATTTGAGAACCAAAACTAGTTTCTATTTATATACATTTTTGTCAATTTTTCTTTGAGAATACATTTGTTGGGATCCGAAAATGAAACAGGCATAGCCGTTGAAAATAATGGATGGGTACGGTATGGGGTGAGAAGAGTATAACAAAAAAAGAAGAAATCAAACAAATATGAATTCCCATATAGAAACTAGTTTTCATATCGACTAAAATACGGGAATTGAGTTTGCACATCACTTAGCTATGACGCGGTACATATGTGTTCCCCTCTATAACTAAGCCAAGTGTTCTTGGCAAACTCCACGTAAGGAAAGTACCGTAGTGATCATTTGCTACATTTGAGCTATAGTAAAGCTAAAACACCTACCCTAGTGCCCTAGGTGACACAAGCATCTCACACATGTCTACGAGGGATGTTTTCGCCAATTCTCTATTTTAATAGGGAGGGAACTCTAAATAACTAGGTGGATTCTGGACATATAAAATTAGGTCTTTTTCACTTGGGGTTGTCGTAGAGACAGGGGCGGAGGCAGCCCATTGCAAGGGGTGCACTTGCACCCCTGTCCAGCTGCCTCCAAAGCCCATTTCAAGCCCAAATAGAATTTTTTTTTAACATTTAAGCCTAATTTTTCATTTTTGCCCCCCTAAAAAAATGTTTGTACCCTATAGCAGAATTTTGCACCCCCATCCAACATTTCTTGGCTCCGCCCCTGCGTAGAGGTTCTTCTTAGCATCAGATATTTCACGAAATCGATAGCTAAAGGTATGTACGTTCATCTACTATACCTAATTTCAATTTGTATTTGTATGCCTGTTTGTTTTTCCTTTCGATTTGTATTTTGTTGTTATCCAACCTAGGGTTTGTCAATTTGGGGATTTTATAATTTTTGTTTTTTCTTTGATTTTCTAGAGAGGGTAATTTTGAATGGAGGAGGATAGCGAATCCATTAGAGTAGAAGCACCTACTAAAGAGATGCCGGAACTGGGATTATTTGGAACTCGGTCTCGGGATTCTGCTGAAAGACGTCTTTGTAATCAAGATAACAGGGATATGTATAGGGAGGAATTACGCAGGAAGTCACAGCGAAGACTTGGTCGCAGATATCTCAGAGACACTGCCCGGAGGTTAGGTGTGATTAAGCCACTGGAGATCACATCATCTGACTCTGAAGAAGACTCTGATCTGGGAAACAGTAAAATACACTCTGCCGAATATCAAGCCGCATTAGCTGAGTTAAATTGGCAACGGTTGGAAACGGCCGAAAGGCGAAGGAAAAATCTCCAACCTGCACAGTTATTTAATGTTTCGATCTATCCCTGTATTATAAGAGGAGAAGCAAGTGGAAAGAATGTTGGCGGTACCCTGGAAGCCAATTTAAAAGGATTCCGTTATTCAGACTCTTGTATCCCCTTTAAGATGGATGTCATGTATAGGGATATAAATTATGTCTTCACTCAATATGGAGATGAGAGTAGAGCCCCTCTCTGCCACTTGATCTTGCAAAACCCCATCATGGTGGGGAGTGAGAGCAGACAGAATATCCAGTTCCGTATTGATCGGTTGTCAGCCGACAAATATAATTTCACTTTCTTACGCACTAAATTTAAATGAAGCACAAGGTAAGGAAGAGTTCGTATCCACAGAGAGGCGTTGGTTGTTATAAACTTTCAGTTTCTAAAGTTCCCCGGTGTATGTTTGTTGTATCTAAGCAAATAAAAGTAATTAAAAGCAAAATAAATTGTAGAGAATAATCAATGGAGAGAGATATTGGTCAAGGAATTCATCTTCAATCTTAGACATGTGCTTGCATATATGAATAGAATTACGATTTAATCTCTTGTGTTATCAAAAGCCTAGAAAATCAAGGAAGCAAGATAATCTATTAATTTCTCAAGTTCATCAACACACACATTAGGGCTGCGTATGTGAATTCTTCCTAAAGAATAACCTAACGCCTTGCGCTAATCAAGTTCAATTCCTAGGAGCATTAAGTTTCAGAAATAGGCTAATCAATGCAATTGTCATGCGTTGCGCAAAACAATTCGGACAATGGTCAAACTCTACATATGATTACGAGAGTGTATCACTACAAACCGTGAACATATCATGCTACTTGTATTCAAGGTTATCGCTTGATGAAAAACCCTAAAATAGCTATGGACTAAGATGCAAGTTCAATTAATTGGCCACTTAACTAATCAAACACCATAATCCTATCACAATACTTCAATCATGTGATCATAAAAACCGCAGAGAATTGAACGATAAACAAGAGAGAAAACTATTGCATAAAGCAAACACAAGTTTTAGAAATCGGACTACATCCTTAACCAATAATAAAGAATTTAGCTACTCATAGCTATGGAGTTCATCATCATCAATATTCAATAATAAAACAAAGAGGAAGAAGAACACAACCAAACCCTAGAAGCGTAAAAGAAACGGCTCTCCCCAGTTCCAAGAAAAAGATATGAGATAAGATATATCATGTGTTGTAGAAAACCTCCCTTTTATAGCCTTTCTCTCCTTCCAAAAATTAGGTTTAGTCTTCAAAGTCCATTAGGTGAGAGTCCACCAAGCCCACAAGGATGAGAAACCCGTGTAGAAAATACGCCCCAAAATCGGTCGTCGGAATCCTGGTATTGTGGCCGGAAGTCGGCCGGAAAGTCGCCGGAAGTCGGCTCCGGTGACCGGCAAAGTCCGCCCGGTCACCGGGTCAACGGGTCAAACCGGGTTAAGTCAACGGGTGAGTCGATTCGGTCTGGATCACTGAGTTGGATCGGGTCAACTCGGAGTCAACTGACTCAGTTGACATGAGTTAGTCCAGGCTAGGCCATTTTGCCAGGCCAAGCCACTGATGCACCATCATTGTCATTACTTCATTATGCCAGCCATGTTGGCCCTAACTTGCCACTCTGCACATTCTCAAGCCAAATTACTACCAGTGCCATCAGTTGTAGCCTGGCCATCTTGGTTGTACCCTTCTTCATTTCCATTGCCACTCCAGAGCCTGCAACAACGACTTCACTTCATGCCTTCCCCTGCAACTCACTCCTGCAATGCCAGCTCAATGCCACCAGACCCTGTTTGACTGCAACACCGGGCTGTATTGCCATCACTTCCATTCTTGCTTGATGCATTTCAACATTATCATACCCTTCTCAGTCCATAGCTCCTAGTGCAGCTGCAATCTTTCCTTGAGCCAACAACAACACCACAGTTGCCTTCATTCCAGCCATGAAGCACCTCTGCCATCATCACCAGCTCAACTCTGTTCCCTGAGCCACAACACAAAATTCCATCTCTACCTCCTGCAACATCCTGTCTCAAATAGTCCCTGTGTACTACCAACACAACAGCACCAGAATATCTTCATTTCAGTGACCACAGACTTCACTGCCCCCATCCTGAGTTATTCACCATATCCTGCCATTCCGAGTTTCAATCCCAGCCAGCAGACCCATTTCTGCACGAGTTGGCAGCCGCCACTAGCTCCAACGATTCGCACCAGCACCAAGACACAAATCCATCTCGCATTCAACTCTATACGCAGCTCACAGGGCATAACATCATCTCCTGAGTCTTCCACTCCCTAGCTCAGCTTTTGCATTGCCTCACAAACTTGCCAGTGCCTGAGCTGCACCTCTTACAGCTCCATTCTCACCTGCTATACTCCCTTGTCACAGCACAGCCCCATCAACACCTTCTTGCGTCACCTTAGCTGCAACTTCAGAGCAGTACCAGCCCTGTTATTGGCAACACAATCTCAGCATCAGCTCAAGCACCTGAGCCATTCCACAAAGAGCACCAGGCAGCCAAAACTCAGTTACCACCATCCCAGGTCAACTCAACTCCCTGTTAACCAGCCTGCCTCTCATTTATCATGAATCTCAGCATTCATCCCAGGCAGCCATCAACACACAGGCCCAAGCATCACTTTCTTTTGTTCTTTGCCATTCCACTTCTAAACCTGTAATAGGCAACACACATCATCAGCATAGCCTTAATCCTGCAACTCCAATCTGAGCCTGCACTGCCTTCCCTTATGCTCAGACCAGAACCCTTCCTTGCACCAACAATCTCAGCAAATGTGATCAAACCCATCTTCAATTCTCTCAGAAATATCACACATATGCTCCTCTCTTGATTCAACAGCAATATCACACAGAACCTATTTTTCATGGCAAACCATTACCCTCTCATAAGAACATACTCCCAAATATCTCCCTGGATCCAATTTCTTCATCTTACTTCATAGAAATGGAAAACCCTAAATTCAATTTCAACAATCACCAAATCCCGAGTATCCATCATTCCTACACAACCACTCAAACCCATCACCGTGTCTGAACCAAAGAACAAATCTGAGAGCAACCAAATTTCTCGATCAACATTCATTGCCTTATAGAGACGAACTCCAGTCGATCTCTAGTCTCACTTCTCCTCTGAATCCCCATAGCTTCTGTTCATGACTCTGTAACTCAAGCAACACCAGCTCGAAACCCTAGCAGCCACACACTCTCGATCTCAACCTTATTCTCTCAAGCACTGGTGCCATTTTTACTTTCCTTCTCCTCTGATAAACTCAGATGTGCCGCCCTCACAGACAGAAACTCGATGAAGAAGAAGAAATAAATTTCTTCTCTGAATTTCAGGTATCATGTAAGAACCTGGATGTATCCACCCCAGCTGGTAGGATAAGGGGTAGCCAGAAATGACTATAAACATCCACTCATTGTTAAGGGCCACCTCCAATTGCTTTGGCCTGTCGGTTCCAGGTAACCGACAGCCTAATTCTCTTCCGCTCCCTTGCCGCGTTTATTTTGCTCCACATATAGCTCGCCTGTGAGATGACAATTTCGCCCTTTGGCCCAATTTGGATAATTTCTTCTTCTTTTCCTCCGTGCGACTCCATTGCATCTATAAAACCCAAAAGCACGCGTAAAGTACATAATTCACAAGAAAAATAGCAAAGAAAGCATAAACTCTATATAGTAAATACGGTGTATTCTACACCTATCAGATTCCCCCACACTTAGACTTTGCTTGTCCTCGAGCAAATAAAACAAAACAATAAAATACAACAACTCCGTGTCGTCGAGGCTACGGTCACTTTTAGCATAAATAACAAGCCTTTAAACCCCTAGGTGTCCCTAGTGGACGAGTTATAGTCTCGTGAAGGTTTACTAGAGATATACCTACAAAACCTATATTTCAAACTCCGTCTATTCGTGACAAATCAATGAACGAATCCAAAATGACTACAGGAGGAGGTACCTTGCAAATTCAATTCAATTATTAGTAAATAAACTCTAATTAGATATTCGAACAAGCCACAATACTCGGAAACTAACAAACCACAATCACAATGAAAAGATTAAGAAGATGGATAAAGATGTAGATGTTGGCGAATATTCACAAGTGTTCGATGTTTCCCATATCTGTCAAAGGTCACTTTGCTAAGATGAACCTAATCCTATTGGATTGAGCTACTTAGTGCTGAATGCTACATCAAATCAATTGGCATATACAAGGGAACCAAAAGTGACTTATTCAACACAATAAAAAAAAAAATTTTTTATTTTTTTTTTTTTTTATTTATTTCTTTTTTTTTTTTTTTTTTTTTTTTTTTTTGATTGGATCAAACTGGATCCAATTTTTTTAGACGGCATGATTAGATCTTTTGGATCCAAGCGCATGCTTCTTGTCAGCAAGTACATGATAGTTGCCTTGGATCCTGCATTCCACGCTTGTTTAGGCGACGGAGACAGGGACTACGTTTCACACATACTGCTATTCCCAAGTGTCTTTTTATTCCGTTTTGGTCTAAATGGTCGGTCTCTTTTTTTTTCTTTTTCTCTTTTTTTTTCATTTTTTTTTTTTTTTTTCTTAGTAACTCAACCACTCTATTTCATCCTAGCAGTAATAACACGTCGATTTTTAGTGACCCACCAAAGCACTTAGAGAACAATAGATAAATATGGAAAAATAAAAATAGAATGTGATATGGTGATATTCCGAGATATGGTAACAACTATCATGTTAATTTGTGATTTCTGAGCTATATTCGTCCCCTTTTAGTTAATTGGTTCCTCAACTCCTGCATTCAAAATGGTTCCATCCACTAATGGTGTCATCCTAAAGGCACAAGTTCTAGATTTCGGAGTTCAAAAAGCACAATTTTTTTCTTATTTTTCTAATTTTTCTGATTTTTTTTTTTTTTTTTTTACATAAAACAAACTAAAACATATAAATGCTCCCCCACACTTAAACTTTACATTGTCCTCAATGTAAAATTGAATCGTCCAAAGAAAGTCCAAGGTGGGAAATTCCGCAAATAATACGTAAAAACAAAGAAAAGCAAATGCATAAAAGTAAAAAGATAAGGATAAAGATACAAAACCGGTGGGTTGCCTCCCACTAAGCGCTTGTTTTAAAGTCGACGGCCCGACGTACTCCTTGTTTGCTAAGACTCCTCCAGAGGGAGTACTTCCACAAGGTTAACTCCTTCCACGATTTCCGAAGAGAAGTTCTCATAATATGGTTTCAACCGGTGCCCATTCACTTTAAGTTCATTACCTCGTAGCTAAACTACGAATTTCCACCGCACCATGAGAAAACACATTAGTCACAATAAAAGGTCCGATCCATCGTGACCTTAATTTACCCTAAATAATTGCAAACGAGAATTAAACAAAAGCACTTTCTGCCCTATGCAAAATTGTTTCTTAGAAATCATATTATCATGAAAAGCTTTCGTCTTTTCCTTGTAAATCCGTGAGCTTTCAAATGCATCATTGCGAATCTCCTCTAGCTCTTGAAGTTGTAACTTCCTTTGCTTTCCAGCCCCATCCAACTCCATGTTGCATTGTTTAATAGCCCAAAACGCCTTATGCTCAATTTCCACGGGTAAGTGACAAGGTTTACCATAAACAAGCCTAAAAGGAGACATCCCAATAGGTGTTTTATATGCGGTTCTATACGCCCACAAAGCATCATTAAGTCGCATGCTCCAATCTTTCCTTGTTGGATTCACCGTCTTTTCAAGAATTGATTTCACCTCTCGGTTGGAAACTTCGGCTTGTCCATTAGTTTGCGGATGGTAGGGAGTTGCAATCCTATGCGACACATTGTACTTCCTTAGCAAGCTTTGCAAGAACCTATTTTTGAAGTGTGAGCCTCCATCGCTAATTATAGCCCTTGGAATTCCAAACCTTGCAAAAATATTAGCTTGCACGAAATCTGAAACAACTTTAGAATCATTAGTTGGGGTGGCCTTAGCTTCCACCCATTTCGAGACATAATCCACAGCAAGCAAAATATAATAATTTCCATTAGAATTGACAAAAGGCCCCATAAAATCAATTCCCCAAACATCAAAAACCTCCACAAATTGAATAATAGTTTGCGGCATTTGATTTCGAGCACCTAGATTGCCGGTTCTTTGACACCTATCACATGTGATACAAAATGCATGTGCATCCTTAAACAAAGTTGGCCAAAAGAAACCACATTCTAATAACTTAAGAGCGGTTCTCTTACTCCCAAAATGTCCCCCACAAGCATATGAGTGGCAAAAAGACAAGATAGAGTTAAATTCAATTTCGGAACACACCTACGTATTACTTGGTCACTACAATGTTTCCATAAGTATGGATCATCCCATATGTATTGGTTTGCTATCTTCTTAAGTTTGTCCCTCTCAAAGACGACAAGTTCTTTGGGATTTGTTTAGACACTAAGTAATTAACAATATCAGCGTACCATGGTTCTCCAAAGGCAATGGAGAATAGTTGCTCGTCCGGAAACTCTCACGCAACGGGATAGTCTCCTTGTCCACAGCAAGTCGGCTCAAATGATCCGCAACGGTGTTCTCAATTCCTTTCTTGTCTTTGATTTCAATATCAAACTCTTGCAAGAGTAATATCCATCGTATGAGCCTCGGTTTCGCCTCTTTCTTTGTAAGCAAGTATCTAAGTGCTGCATGATCAGAAAAGACAACAACTTTTGTACCGATTAGATAAGAGCGAAACTTTTCTAAAGCAAAAACAATGGCTAATAACTCTTTTTCAGTGGTTGTGTAGTTTTGTTGAGCCTCATTTAACGTTCTAGAAGCATAATAAATGGCATGAGGAAGCTTCCCCACACGCTGCCCAAGCACCGCACCAACCGCATAGTCACTAGCATCACACATGAGTTCAAACGGCTTACTCCAATCCGGTGGTTTAATGATAGGGCTGAAATCAAAAGTTCTTTCAAACGATTGAATGCCTCCACACACTTCTCATCAAAGTTAAAAACCACATCTTTTTGCAATAGGGTACAAAGTAGTGATGCTATCTTGGAAAAGTCCTTGATGAACCTACGATAAAAACCTGCATGACCAAGAAACGAACGAATCTCCCTCACCGTAGTGGGAGGGGTTAGAGCACGAATAAGGTCTATCTTAGATTTATCGACTTCCAAGCCTTTAGAAGATATTATATGGCCTAAAACTATGCCATGAGTTACCATGAAATGGCACTTCTCCCAATTTAGCACAAGATTTGTTTCAACACATCGTTCAAGGATTAAAGACAAATTGTTCAAGCAAAGGTCAAATGAATCACCAAAGACACTAAAGTCATCCATGAACACTTCGATTATGTTTTCAACATATTCCGAAAAGATACTTACCATACACCTTTGAAAGGTAGCCGGAGCATTGCATAGGCCAAAAGGCATCCTTCTATAAGCAAAAGTACCGAAAGGACAAGTGAAAGTGGTTTTCTCTTGGTCCTCCTCTATCACAATCGATTATAACTCGAATAGCCATCAAGAAAGCAATAGTATGAGTGTCCACTAAACGTTCAAGCATTTGATCAATAAAAGGTAAAGGAAAGTGATCTTTTCTAGTGGTGGCATTCAATTTTCTATAATCAATACAAACCCTCCAACCGGTTTGCACACGAGTTGGGACAAGTTCATTCTTATCATTCTCCACCACCGTCACACCCGATTTCTTTGGTACCACTTGTACCGGGCTTACCCACTTGCTATCGGATATGGGGTAGATAACACCCACGTCCAAAAGCTTGAGTATCTCCTTTTTCACCACTTCCATCATGGGAGGATTCAAACGACGTTGTGCTTCCCTTGTAGGCTTTGAATCATCCTCCACACGAATCTTATGCATACAAACGGCAGGGCTAATACCCTTGATATCGGCGATTGTCCATCCTATGGCCGTCTTGTACTTCCTTAGCACCCGTAGAAGTTTTTGCTCCTGTAATTCATTAAGCTCGTTAGAAACAATCACGGGTAATTCTTCGTTGTCACCCAAGTACAAGTACTTTAAGTGACTAGGAAGAGGTTTCAATTCTAAACTTGGAGGTTTAATAATAGATGGCACAAGTTTTTCATTATTGCAAGGTAAAGACGCATATGAAACATTCTTAGTTGCTGATTTTTCCGGTAATGAGTTAAGAGAACCAATGGTTTCTTTCATCTCATCACTATACGCATAACCATTGTCAATAGGTGTAGTGAGAACGGTTTCCAAAGTATCACCACCATTCAACTCAAACATTTGTTGCGCCAATGTGTCCATCATATCAATGGAGAAACAAGAGTGGACATCGCTAGGATATCTCATCGTCTCGAAAATGTTGAAACGTATTATTTCTCCATCAAACTCCATAGTTAGCGTTCCCTTGTCCACATCAATTATGGTTTTCGCCGTTTTCATGAAGGGACGCCCAAGTAGCAATGGAAGAGACGAGTCCGTGAACCTTCATCCATCTCCAACACGCAAAAGTCCGCCGGAAATACTAGTTGATTAACTCGCACAAGAACATCCTCAACAATACCCATTGGGTAGACATTAGAACGATCGGCTAATTGCAACACAATTCCAGCCTTTTAAGAGGACCAAGATCAAGTGAATTGTACATAGACGCAGGCATGACATTAACGGAAGCACCTAAGTCCAACATAGCTTTGTTAAACGTTTTGTTACCAATTGTGACGGGAATATCGAAGCTACCCGGTCCTTGCACTTAAGTGGGAGTTTGTGTTGTAAGATTGCCGAAGCATTCTCCCCACACTAAGCACTTCATTACCTTTGAGCCTTTGCTTATTGGTACACAAGTCCTTCAACACCTTTGCATACTTTGGAACTTGCTTGATTGCATCTATGAGTGGTATGTTCACATGGATCTTTTTGAGAACGTCTAAAATCTCCTTTTCTAGTTCCGCCTTCTTAGAACTTGCAAATCTGAGGGAAAGGTAGAGGAGGAACATAAGTAGAAACCGGAGTTTTAGAGTTAGGAATAGGTACCTCGAAGTTTGGGGAGAATCCTCGGTTTTCTCCTCCAAAACAGGTTCCTTTGGTGTTTCCACCGTGCCCGAATCAGCAACTTCGGGTTGCACAAGTTGTGTACCACTTCTCAATGTAATTGCATTAACACCCTCTTTTGGGTTGATAGGTTGAGAAGGGAGTTTCCCACCATTTTGTGCCTTCAATTGATTCAACTCCATAGCCATAGAACCAACTTGAGTTTGCAACTCCTTAACCGAACTCTCCGTTCTTTGCATAAAAGATTTCAAGAACTCCTCCATATTGGACCCCATTTGAGGTTGTTGTTGTTGTTGAAATTGTTGTCTCGGTTGGAATTGTTGTTGTTGAGGTTGAAATCCACTCGGGTTGTTGAAACTAGGTTGTTGAATCGCTCCTTGCTTATTGGCATAGCTAAAGTTGGGGTGATCTCTCCATCCCGGATTGTAAGTGTTGGAGTAGGGATCATACCGTCTTTGTTGATTTGGAAAGATCGCATTAGCTTGCTCGTCCTCATAAGATTGAGAGGAACTTGGTATAACCGCGGCTGCAACTTGTTGAAGCATTGCGTTCATGTTACCCATTTGTTGACGAAGCTCTTCAACCTCGCTCACTTCACTAACCCTTCTTAGAAGCACATCCGAACCACGACTCAAGAATTGTTGTGAGTTCGCTGCCATGTTTTCAATCAACTCTCTAGCTTGTGCCACCGTCTTGTTAACTAGTGCACCACCACCCGCAGCGTCGAGGAGATTCCTATCACTTGATTGGAGTCCTTCATAGAAATATTGAATGATCATAGCATCACTAAATTGGTGGTGAGGGCAGCTTGCCACCAATCTCTTATATCGTTCCCAACATTCATATAGAGATTCTCCCACATTTTGCTTCATCCCACTAATCTCCTTGCGAATTTGAGTAGCCTTTGATGCGGAAAATATCTCTCTAAAAAGAGTTTCTTCAACCCATTCCATGTTGTAACACTCCCAGGAGGTAAATAGAACAACCAATCCTTAGCGCTATCCATTAAAGAGAAACGGAAAACTTTCAACATTGCACCATCCGCCGCAACATCCGCGGAAGCATGGCCGTGACAATGGTGTGGAAGTCCATAAGATGTTTGTTTGGATCTTCATTCACCATGCCATGGAACTTTGGTAATTCTCTAAGCAACCCCGGTTTAATTTCAAAAGTAGAGTCCGTTTGAATACATCCTGTTGTATATCAAGCCTATGAGAAGCTAAGTCCTTGAGCGAGCGATTTGCATCACCCATTGCTCCTTGTTCTTCCACGTGTGTTTCCTCTACGATTGGAACCTCTTTTCCTTCTTCTTGTTGTTGGAAAATCTCTTCTCCTACTTCCTCCTCGTGCTCGTCCGTTGTGTTTCGCCTTGGTTGGAGTATTGTACCTTTTCGAGTAGCTATCCCGCACCTTGGATAATTCCAATCCTTAGAAGCCAGAGATTATGCACCTGCACATAATTCTCGCAAACAAGTGAGAAACAAGACAAGAAACGAAAAGCAAAGATGAAAGCAGAAATTGTAAAAAGAAACTAAAAACTTAATAACTAGCCTTGTGCCTCCCCGGCAACGGCGCCAAAATTTGATCGGTTGTCAGCCGACAAATATAATTTCACTTTCTTACGCACTAAATTTAAATGAAGCACAAGGTAAGGAAGAGTTCGTATCCACAGAGAGCGTTGGTTGTTATAAACTTTCGCTTTCTAAAGTTCCCGGTGTATGTTTGTTGTATCTAAGCAAATAAAAGTAATTAAAAGCAAAATAAATTGTAGAGAATAATCAATGGAGAGAGATATTGGTCAAGGAATTCATCTTCAATCTTAGACATGTGCTTGCATATATGAATAGAATTACGATTTAATCTCTTGTGTTATCAAAAGCCTAGAAAATCAAGGAAGCAAGATAATCTATTAATTTCTCAAGTTCATCAACACACACATTAGGGCTGCGTATGTGAATTCTTCCTAAAGAATAACCTAACGCCTTGCGCTAATCAAGTTCAATTCCTAGGAGCATTAAGTTTCGAAATAGGCTAATCAATGCAATTGTCATGCGTTACGCAAAACAATTCGGACAATGGTCAAACTCTACATATGATTACGAGAGTGTATCACTACAAACCGTGAACATATCATGCTACTTGTATTCAAGGTTATCGCTTGATGAAAAACCTAAAATAGCTATGGACTAAGATGCAAGTTCAATTAATTGGCCACTTAACTAATCAAACACCATAATCCTATCACAATACTTCAATCATGTGATCATAAAAACCGCAGAAGAATTGAACGATAAACAAGAGAAAAACTATTGCATAAAGCAAACACAAGTTTTAGAAATCGGACTACATCCTTAACCAATAATAAAGAATTTAGCTACTCATAGCTATGGAGTTCATCATCATCAATATTCAATAATAAAACAAAGAGGAAGAAGAACACAACCAAACCCTAGAAGCGTAAAAGAAACGGCTCTCCCCAGTTCCAAGAAAAAGATATGAGATAAGATATATCATGTGTTGTAGAAAACCTCCCTTTTATAGCCTTTCTCTCCTTCCAAAATTAGGTTTAGTCTTCAAAGTCCATTAGGTGAGAGTCCACCAAGCCCACAAGGATGAGAAACCCGTGTAGAAAATACGCCCCAAAATCGGTCGCTTAGGAATCTGGTATTGTGGCCGGAAGTCGGCCGGAAAGTCGCGGAAGTCGGCTCCGGTGGCCAAACAAGAGTCCGCCCGGTCACCGGGTCAGCAGGTCAAACCGGGTTAAGTCAACGGGTGAGTCGATTCGGTCTGGATCACTGAGTTGGATCGGGTCAACTCGGAGTCAACTGACTCAGTTGACATGAGTTAGTCCAGGCTAGGCCATTTTGCCAGGCCAAGCCACTGATGCACCATCATTGTCATTACTTCATTATGCCAGCCATGTTGGCCCTAACTTGCCACTCTGCACATTCTCAAGCCAAATTACTACCAGTGCCATCAGTTGTAGCCTGGCCATCTTGGTTGTACCCTTCTTCATTTCCATTGCCACTCCAGAGCCTGCAGCAGCGACTTCACTTCATGCCTTCCCCTGCAACTCACTCCTGCAATGCCAGCTCAATGCCACCAGACCCTGTTTCAGCTGCAACACCAGGCCTGTATTGCCATCACTTCCATTCTTGCTTCAGTGCATTTCAACATTATCATACCCTTCTCAGTCCATAGCTCCTAGTGCAGCTGCAATCTTTCCTTGAGCCAACAACAACACCACAGTTGCCTTCATTCCAGCCATGAAGCACCTCTGCCATCATCACCAGCTCAACTCTGTTCCCTGAGCCACAACACAAAATTCCATCTCTACCTCCTGCAACATCCTGTCTCAAATAGTCCCTGTGTACTACCAACACAACAGCACCAGAATATCTTCATTTCAGTGACCACAGACTTCACTGCCCCCATCCTGAGTTATTCACCATATCCTGCCATTCCAGTTTCAATCCCAGCAGCACCAGCTCTGCCTGAGTTGGCAGCTGCCACTAGCTCCAACAGTTACGCACCAGCACCAGCACCAAATCCATCTGCATTCAACTCTATACGCAGCTCACAGGGCATAACATCATCTCCTGAGTCTTCCACTCCCTAGCTCAGCTTTTGCATTGCCTCACAAACTTGCCAGTGCCTGAGCTGCACCTCTTACAGCTCCATTCTCACCTGCTATACTCCCTTGTCACAGCACAGCCCCATCAACACCTTCTTGCGTCACCTTAGCTGCAACTTCAGAGCAGCACCAGCCCTGTTATTGGCAACACAATCTCAGCATCAGCTCAAGCACCTGAGCCATTCCACAAAGACACCCAGGCAGCCAAAACTCAGTTACCACCATCCCAGGTCAACTCAACTCCCTGTTAACCAGCCTGCCTCTCATTTATCATGAATCTCAGCATTCATCCCAGGCAGCCATCAACACACAGGCCCAAGCATCACTTTCTTTTGTTCTTTGCCATTCCACTTCTAAACCTGTAATAGGCAACACACATCATCAGCATAGCCTTAATCCTGCAACTCCAATCTGAGCCTGCACTGCCTTCCCTTATGCTCAGACCACCAGAACCCTTCCTTGCACCAACAATCTCAGCAAATGTGATCAAACCCATCTTCAATTCTCTCAGAAATATCACACATATGCTCCTCTCTTGATTCAACAGCAATATCACACAGAACCTATTTTTCATGGCAAACCATTACCCTCTCATAAGAACATACTCCCAAATATCTCCCTGGATCCAATTTCTTCATCTTACTTCATAGAAATGGAAAACCCTAAATTCAATTTCAACAATCACCAAATCCCGAGTATCCATCATTCCTACACAACCACTCAAACCCATCACCGTGTCTGAACCAAAGAACAAATCTGAGAGCAACCAAATTTCTCGATCAACATTCATTGCCTTATAGAGACGAACTCCAGTCGATCTCTAGTCTCACTTCTCCTCTGAATCCCCATAGCTTCTGTTCATGACTACAGAACTCCAAGCAACACCATTTCGAAACCCTAGCAGCCACACACTCTCGATCTCAACCTTATTCTCTCAAGCAACTTTGGTGCCATTTTTACTTTCCTTCTCCTCGATAAACTCGGATGTGCCGCCCTCACAGACAGAAACTCGATGAAGAAGAAGAAATAAATTTCTTCTCTGAATTTCAGGTATCATGTAAGAACTGGATGTATCCACCCCAGCTGGTAGGATAAGGGGGTAGCCAGAAATGACTATAAACATCCACTCATTGTTAAGGGCCACCTCCAATTGCTTTGGCTTTGTCGGTTCAGTAGTAACCGACCTAATTCTCTTCCGCTCCTTGCCGCGTTTCAGCCTGCTCCACATATAGCTCTACTTTGTGAGATGACAATTTCGCCCTTTGGCCCAATTTGGATAATTTCTTCTTCTTTTCCTCCGTGCGACTCCATTGCATCTATAAAACCCAAAAGCACGCGTAAAGTACATAATTCACAAGAAAAATAGCAAAGAAAGCATAAACTCTATATAGTAAATACGGTGTATTCTACACCTATCACGTATGGCGCAGACCTTTGATGATTCAGAAATGTTTGACAAAGAGCAGCACAACAGCAGGGATGATGATAATAAAGTTACGAGGCAGTTTAGCGTTAAAGTTAATCATATTTTTGATGCAGTTGCACGTAGGCTACGATGTAAATCGGTGGATAAGAAATGGGGATTCTATGGCGAGGTTCACCCGCAGGACCACCCTCCCTTCTGGGCCACCTTTGTCTTCTCGTGTTCTTTCCTAGTTCAACTTGAACACACACCTTTCACTGCTGTCACACTAGACGAAATCGAGATTGTCAATTTGGTGCTGGTTGGTTCTGGGATGGAGACAATTTATATGACAATTGTGTTCAAGGACTTCAATCGCGATGTGCTTCAGATTAACTCAATTCCTTCAACGAAGCTCATTACCATCAAAGAGTCGCTTGACTATTCTAATGTCAAGTACTACGTAAATAAGATTGATCACATTCCAGACTGGGGGTCCAAACTGAAGGAAATAAGAGATTTCCCAAAGAAGTTCATAGAGGATGGTGGATGGAAGTTCCTAGATTTGGAGGAGAGAGCTAATTACTCTGACAGCTCGGGAAATGAGTATAGTCCTGACTCTGACTCCTCAGCCTCCTCGGAATCTAGTTACTATGACTGAGTAGAACCTTAGCAGACATGTGAATCAGTTCCGGAAGAGAAAGATAAGATAGAACAGTGTGTGAGTCAGACTGGTAATGCTGAAGAGTATAGTGGAGCATCAGAAAGGTGACGGTCTACTTTTGTTTTTAAGTTAATTTTAGTAGTAAAATGACAGATCCGAACATATTGTCGTATAAGTTTGCTTATCAATTAGATAGTGCTGTGCTTGCTATCCCTCCTATGGATTAAGCTGAATATAGAATCTCTTTATGTTAGTACATTTTTGTCTGTTTTAACTTTTCACATTTTAATCTCTTTAGCAAGCGTTGGGTAGTGCAATGCAGCTGTAAATAACCTCAAGGTGAATGCAATAAGAAATATATTCCCAAAAAATGCATATTTAAAAACCATATAATCTGATGAACTCAAAATGCAGTGAATAAAAAGTTTGTAAAGATCTCCTAATGAAATGGATGTCAAGGAAAGGAAACCAACTATCATGAAGAATCATAAAGTTCACATTGATGAAAAACATAATAATAGATCTGAAGAAGAAAGCAGATGAATTATAAGCAACTGATCAAGATCGATGTGGTCTGTGAAATCTCTAATGGAAACCTACGACACAAGGTTTAGCAGTTGAAATAATAAAACCTGAACATGAATCGCTCTGCCACCAACTGATTGTTTTGAACCAGCAACATATATTAATGAAACGGACTAAAATGGCTCCCTTGCAATTTTTCAAGCGCAATGAGAGGACTTCACATTTCTAAATCGGCTATCCTATGAAAATAGGATTACCGTGAAAAGCCATTGAAAAAATAGCTCGAGGATGGTTGCCTTGACTTGACTTGACTAATACATGAGAAAAAAATAATTCATTACATGCACTTCCAGAATAATGAAGCAGCCATGGAGATTATTGTTACTTGAGATTTGAGGGTTGATTAGGTGTAGGCAGTGAAGTGGATATTGGAAGGGCTAGTGCCTCCTACTGAGGCACCCTTTTACCCAAACAAGGTAAGGCAGATTTTTAGTTCCATTGCCTAGGTTGTTTAATCAACCGTGAATTGGCCGGATCGGATATATCAGTAAAGTATCTTGTATTAGTAATTTAATAACTGCATGTCTAGATGATAAAATATCTTATTCATTCATATCATTCGTAGAATCTTCAAGAGCATGTCCTGATAGCGATACATATTTTTCGAGATACATACGGTAGGCTAGATCTCTAAGGCTTAAGATCATCGGCAGTATCGAGATACACAAAGCAGGCTATAGTCTGGCTAGATCTCTAAGGCTTGATATTATCGGCTACTAGTAAAATCGCACGCGCGATGCGAGTGCCGTTGGAACCAAATTCATCCGTGATCAAAAACTTCCCATGTAACACCTCATCATGGCACCCGCTCATACTCAAACCTCACAACTTTGTTTGTTTGTTTGTTTTTTTTTTTTTTTTTTTTGTTGTTGTTGTTGTTGTTGTTTCCATAAGAAATCGTAAAGAGAAGCACACCCCTTACTCCTGAGATACATTGTTGTTGTTTGCAGGGCATGATGGCACCATACAAATTACTTAAACTTACATCAATAGAGTTTAGTTGCTACTTCCGAGATCAGGTCATAAAATGTACTAAAAAAGGCCATCTAAACGGATACGATAAACATTGAAATTTGAAACCGTCTACAGACTTTTTTTTTTAATCTATTAATTCTAAACAGAGTTTTTATTGCACAAATATGATATTCTTACATAAATTACATTTAGCCAATAATTTCTGGAATCGAAGTCTCACATATATTACATTTAGCCAGCCCGAATCATAAATTCACATGATAAAATTTGATTCACATAGCCTCAACACTGAAAACCAAAATTATCTCGAAAGATTTCATCGTGGGTTTGTATGCTGGGCAAAAGAATGACTTGGAACCACTTACAGAATATAACTTGAAGTGGATATTGCATCACCATTAGATACTGCATCACCATTCTGATCTACAGCACATGATAATGCCGAAGGCCTAGGTCCATCATCCTTGCTCCCTCAACCTTGTGAAAAAGTAAATAGAACTTCCCCATGGTTTTCTTCAAGAATGCAACCAAAGGCAAAGTCCACAGACCTATCTCAACAATGCCTGGTAGAAGCAAACATAGACGAAAAATACCACTGCATTATAAATGGCAACAAAATAATCAGGAAAAGGAGATTAAGGTCGAATATGTATGAAAATAGACATGATTTAATCAGGTTATGAGCCATAACTATTGTACTGTACCACTGAATATTAAATTTAAGCATGTATTGGGGGAAAGAAAACACCTGAACATACCTCAAAATGACTATAAAGATGCTTGTTCATGTAATTCTCTTGTCTCTTTCACGGATACAGCTTTCTTCCGACAATAATGCCTTACCATTGTCTGACATAAAAGTAGTCTGTCGTATTTTTTTTTGTAAACACTATGCTCTACTTCCTGTCTTTTTCTCTTGTTTTTTTGAATCTTCAAGCTCTTGATATTTAGCCTGCTTGATGAGCCTTGGGATCCTATGGGGTATGGAGAGCTAGAAGCATCCATTTGTACTCTGTGTGCAAATCAAATCCCACATTTATATGAAAATGATAAAGCACTTTGACAATGAAAACCTCACATAAGTAAAGAGAAATGAGTACGATCCAGTCGGTGTACCCAACATCAGAGATCATCATCCATGCCAGCAAACATGATCATCATAGCTACTAACATATACAGGTTCTTAACATTTGGCGGGAGGCAAGTTATTATCAAAAAAAAAAAAAAATTGAAATGTGCGAAAAAGAATATCAAAACTCAAAATTTTTGACTAAAATTTATTTATTATAGTGAGATAAAGTTCGTCTTCTTTTTCATTTCTTTCAAATACTGGTTTTCAGTCTAATCTAGAAGGATCAATGGGAGAGAAAAATGGGAAATGGTCCAAGGATTCTATTTGGGAACTGTTTCAAGCCAAAAATATGAATCGTTTGGGGGTCGCCATGGTCTTTCTACAGCTACTGTTGGTGTAGATCATCATGTTCTCCTCCTTGACATCACATCTCAAGTACCTGAAAGACTTACCGGGCATGTTGCATCATCCACGAAAGCTCAGGCTACATGGTAATACATATGATCCTACCATATGGTGTTTCCACTACTACTGTTGGGAATGAACAAATAATTGATCAGTCCCATGTGGTGGACCATTGTGCTGGGTTTGGCAGTCTACTTTTCACTTGTCGCATCCAAATGTACAATAGGAAGTAGTAAAGTAAAAAAGAATCACTAAGAGCATCCACAGTAGGAGACCAAAACTAAAATTTTGGTCGAAAACGCAGACACTACGGAGAGGACTAAAGACCAAATACCATACTAAAACCAAAAACCAAACTATATTTGGTCTTTGGTTTGGTCTTTGATCGGGCGAAGGTTAAAGGTTGCGCCTGGTGGGGCGTAACTTAAAGTTACGCCCGAATTGTAAAATAAAAAAAAATTAGGGCGCAACTTAATTTGGTTTTCTCACCGTAGCGTCGCACCGTAGCGTCGCACCGTAGCGTCGCACCAATTTTTTCAATTTTTTTTGGTTTTTAGTCTTTGGTTTTAGTCTCCCCACTGCAGTTGCTCTAAAGAATCATTCCTAAAAAAGATTAATATGCTTATGCATATCCCCATTCTCATCAAATTTCTTTACTCCAAATTAAGTTTTCTCATTGCAGAGAAGTAGATAATTACATCTATCAAGCTAAAAGCCAAAGTTAATTATTATCTCCACTCAGCCACAGGCTTCCTTCCCTATCTCTATTCTCTAACTATGTCTAAAAGACTAAACTCACATGTGTTTGCTGGGTTCAATCACACCAGAACTAATACATCAAATTTTATCACAGTTGCACATTCTCTGCAAGAGTGGTATTTCATATGTCCCGTGTTGCACCCCACTATATATATACTCTAATAATGAACCAGCCAAAAAAGAATCCAATCCTTTCTCTTTATTTTTGGGCATTGCTAATTAATTTCAATATCTACATTATTGCTGAATGCTAATGTTAATGTTGCCTTAACCGTAAAAAACAATTGAGAAATAAGTAATTGTGATTACCAAATGAGTAAATCAAAACATGTAGAGACAAAATATTTGGATAAAATTTTGAGGAAAACAAAATCCCCAATTAACATTCTAAAATTCTTAAACCCAGAGCCTGACAGCAGATGAAATTTCAAAAAAGATCTGAATCTGAAATTCACTGAATCACATAAAAGAAAAAGAAGAAAAATTACTTACTTCTTGTTTAGAAGATTTTGACTACAATTACAGAAGAATCAGGAAAAACTCCTCGATCAACAATACCATATCCATCTTCACGAATCGCGGTTTCCTTACCGATTGTTACCAATTAGGAAATAATTGAAGTAGTGTGAAATTTCCTCATCAATTGTTTAGAGGAAACAATTATAATGCTAATTAAATAATTTGATTGTGAAATTAGGTTAGAGTGTAACAATCGGAATCCTAATAATCGATTTGGGGTTGGGTTGAAGTATTTCAATCGATAATCCTGAAAACTGACTTGATTTGGCGGTCGAGTTTTCTGCGTGTTTGATTCGGGAACAAAGAACAAAAGGGTTGGAATCTCTGCAATCGATATTGGGAAGAAGAAGAATGAAGAGAAAAATGTCGAAGATAAAAGGAAGGGTATATATTTACCCCTGGTGTGTTTCGAATTATCGGAAAAGCTGGTAGGAGAAAAAACTGACGGAGGGGCTACTTAGTCCATTCACTGGAAACGGGCGAAAAATTATTGACGGGAGAAAAGACCCCTTTTCTTTATAATAGTACTAGTAAGGACACATGTGCGATGCACATGCTTGAATTTTACTCATCCAACAATACTAAATTTGAAAGTCATGAGATTTTTTTTGTAAAATAAAAATTTACTATTCTTATGTGTACTCGTTACGTAGATAATTGAAAGAGCTTTCCAAATATATAAATTTTACAAAAATACGGTATATATTTTGAAAGATATTAAGTTTTTAAATTTTTTGATTTATTTTTAAAACAATGATATTTATGTACATATGTAAAAAATGGGGACAACTAAGTAATTTAGGGGGTCTCCTACCAAAAAGAGCTCTTTTCTTTATATTAGTATATAAGATAAGATAGTGGTAGCTTCAGCAGCAACCATTTTGGCGTGAGCAGCAGAGTAGCAACAATTGTAGCAATCACCTCTGTAGTACCCACCACTGTCACAACAACCATGTCGGCATCTGTACCTACCCCGTCCTCCACCTCTGCCACCTTGGTATCTACCTCCATTACCACCACCACCTTGATACCCTCCATTACCGGGATAACCACCGCCAGCTTGATATCCTCCGTACTTGGCATCTTCTAGTCCGTTTTTCGCAGCTATCTCTTCCTCAGCTGAATTACGCGACAACAACATTATATTACCCATTCATATCAATGTTAAGAATTGCACCTACATTGAAATATTAAGATTTATTGTATCATGAGCAATCTGTATGACTCACCTGTCTTCTCAGCTAAATCCTTAAGATTTAAGGTAATTCAAATTGCGGGTAGTAATGTTTAAGGCATCCAATATTTTTCACCCAGTAAAATTCAAGTCAACACGTTAGCCGATGGTTGATGCAGATAAACTAATTTTTGTGTTACATGTCCAAGCTATATGAACGTATGAACCAGGTGGCAACCTGGTCCTATAAAAAATTGAGCTGACTAAGTGACCTTTACCGGTCCAATGACTAACACATCATTCTTTTCTAGGAAAATACAACGACAATCAGTATATACGCCAATGCAAAAACTACAGCCTAAACTGTAAGTTATCTATGCTGCTTAGTGCTTAGTACTTGCATTCTTTTCTAAACAGTCTCCCCCAAGGTATCAGATTACCAGCTGAGTTAGTAGTAGATTGCAAAAAAGTATGTAGAGCTTGGAGGAATCTCATAAGTTTTTATGCTAATACAACCTACTTTGCTTATCAGCATCTCGAGCGACAGCATGGTTGTGGATTACGCCAGCTGTCAGCATAAACCCTTTTATCTTGAGCAACAGCATCTCAACCTGTCCTTTAACTTTTAAGGATGGTTTATCTGGTTGTGGGTGACCCAGATAAACCCTCCTTAAAAGTTAAAGGACAGGTTGAGGTATATACACTTGGGAGGGGCTGTGGTTGGCGACGTATTGGTGAAACCAGTTATAATTTATGCCGGAGGTATGGAGATTGGGAAAGTGAAACTGCATCATCAGCAGGTGTTTGGTTTGATTGCGCTATCCATCGGATTTCCAAGGGATCCGAGGGGACCGAGGCTTGATTTGGCAAGGGAGGATTTCAAAGTTCTCCCGACCCCAGCGGATAGGTTAACTAGCTCACCTCACCTCTTGACAGCAAATGACAACCTGGATCCCAAAATATAATTTGGCATGTAAATAGCTCTTTTGTTTGGTAAGTACTGTTATCAATCTCCTCCTTGTTCTTCTTCAACAACCAGAAGTCCGAGACACACCAGCCGTACTCGTGACATGTAGATATAACACAAACTCCCTCTCTACAATGGGAGGGTGCAATTAACCGACCTGTTGGCATAGAGAGAACTGTGAAATCCTGCCTTAACAAATCAATGGCCACATTCTCAGTATAGCCCTCATGGAGCCAATGAATTGCGCCGTTAAACCAAACACCTGAGGATGTTCCCGAATCTGCACAAGCACAGCAAAAATTATAACTAGTTTCACCTATACATCGCCAGCCGCTGCTGTTGGAAATTGTAGTTCGTACTCGGATAGTTGTAGATAATTCTACACAATAGAAGTGGCAAAAGAATCAGCTAGTGGGTCGTGTTAGAAAAGTGTCAAAGAAGTCGGTCAAAGAAGATTCTCTAGAGTTAGTCAAATCTAGAACAGTTGTAAGAACAACGTAATGTGGACGGTTGTAAGTCGGTCAAATCGTTAAGAAAAGAAATGTAGGTCTGTTATGAGTGTTCTCTGGAAGAATCTAGAGTAGTCAGGTCGGTTCTGTGTGGCCTATAAATAGGCATTTGTATCAACATTTGTAAGTTGTAACGAAGCAAGAAGTGAATAATAAGATTAAAAGTTTTTAGAGTTTAAGTGTTAGTCTTGCTTCTTAGGAGCTCGATGCGAGCATCACAACTATACTCGAATATCTCCGATGTTTATATTCAAATTCCAACATGGTATCAGAGTCAGGTTCGATCCATATGGGGCGTATAAATTTTGCTTCTTAGGAGCTTTATGCGAGCATCGAAACTATGCTCGTATATCTGCCATGTTTATATTCAAATTCGAACATGGTCTAGAGCTAGGTTCGATCCATATGGGGCGTATAAATTATCAGTGCGAATCAAAATGCTCATGGAGTTTAAAGCAAATGCCAAAGTGAAGGTATGGTTGTCAACTGTCTAAATGTTTGAGTTTTGATTATTTGTTTGGATTCCCATATGAATGTTACCACCCATGTCTACGATAAAAGGACAATTGTGAGAAAGAAGAAGATGTTGCTCGTGACGATAAAAAGAGAATTGTGAGAAAGAAGAAGACGCTGCTCGTGGCAAGAACCAAGTTAGTTTACAGTAGTTTGGAGTTTTAAAGATATAAAAACGTCTCCATGAAATGAGTGTTACAAAGAAAAAAAGAAGTTGTAGGGAGTGCACAGAACGTGCACTTTCGAGCATGGAATGAGAAAGCCATGATGTCACGAGATGCTAATCCTCTACTCGTGGCAAGAATAACCGAGGAAAGGCTATATATAATGGAAGCCGAGTGAGGCTAGTGGAAGGCCGCGTAAAGGCCGAGACGGTGGGAACGAACCCACGAGAAGCTAGCAGAATGCAAAGCTAGCTAAAATAAAAGAGGATTGTAGGGGCAAAATATTGCACAGAGTTAATCCATAACTTCGCCCTCACTAAGACCATTACTAGCACAAACGAGGGGAGAAGTAAGGCGAAGAAATACAACGCGACAAGGGACAAACACGAAGAATGCCCACGCGACGAGCACGTCAAGAGGAGTATGCAGCAGCGACGCGGGGGATAGCGACATCTTCCCAAAGCCTGGAAAATAAGACAGAATGGGCAGAAATCAGCTAGTAGAGATTTGCACGTGAACTTAATTCTTCTACCATGACGATTGGCTATATAAGGATTCAAATAATGAAGAGAGAGGCAAGTAGAAAAAGGGTTCAGTCAAGAACAAGAGTTGAAAACCACCACTATAAAGAAGAAACCACTAGAGTTAGCATTACTTATCATCATCCTTCTTATTTGTAAGAATATTTGTGATATTAATAAGAAAATCATATTCTCCATACAAAACTGTGTAAAGATCATATCTAGTGTCAAGGGGTGTATAATATCATTAATGTATGAGTTTATCTTCATGACTTAGAATTAGTGTTCTTATCACTTCATTGGGTGTAGTTGTGGGATTTTCCGCAACTACATTTTGGCGCAAGAAACAGGGAGGATTTGTCCTCGCCTGTAATGTTCAGATAGAAATTACCATCTGGCTAAGTGTGATTACTGTTTACCACCATTTTCCTGCCCATCGCCAGAATAAGCCCATACGTTATTTAAGGTCATTATTGTTTTGAAATTTAGTTCTTCAGAAAACTCTTTCCAAAACACCACGTCTCATCAATACTCTATAACACCAAAAAACCTAGTCATGCAAAGGGAAAATTTGAACAATTGGTATGAAAAAGAATCATCCATTGTCAAGGAAGATCCACAATATTGGACAGAGTGGGTGCAGCCATATGACCCAGATAAACCAATGATAGACATTAGCAAAGGCAGTGGAAGAAGAGAGAGCCAGTTCCGCTATCAGAACTGAGATGGGGAGATCTTAGCACTCCAGTGCGAGAACGAAGCAACATTCGCGCAATGGAAAGAAACAGATAGGATATTGATAGAAGAACGAATCAACCTCGCACAAGAGCATGAATGGTTGATGATAGAAAATCAAAACTTGAGAAGAAGAATACAATAGTACGAATGGGAAACAAGATACGGAGAAAACCACAAGAGATCTTACAGGAATGGAGGTGCAGGAAGCATGAGGCAAATAAATGAGAATCTTTGGAGCGAGATGCATCTTCAGAGACAAAATGGATATCAGATGAGTAGAAGAAAGATGTATCAAAATAAAAAATGGGAAAAAATGGCTCAACGCGAATATTACACCCAAATCTCTACAAGGGGAAACCATGAAATTCACGATATATCGCGTGCTACAAACCGGAAAGCTGAAAGATCGCGAAAGAGAACCGAGAGATAGATCCGCGAAGACAATAAAAATAACCTCACCAGGAACCAGGCCTCAACACCAGTCTGAGGGAAGAAAGAAGAAAAGATCGTCAACCGCACGCTACTCATTTTGCAACGACTACCCGAGGAAGGAAAAATAAACTGAGAAGCTGAAGGAGAAAAAGTAAACCATGTATCAACCCAAAGGAACTCTAAATACAAAACGAGTTCTCTTGACAAGAAAGGGAGCAAGCCATAGGCGAAATCAAAGCTACACAGCGAAACTGCAAAAATTATTTGTAAGACCCCAATAGGGGGCAGCAAGATACTATTAAAACCTCTACCTAGGGAGGCTGGGACTACAGTTATGGCGTGTCAACTTAGTTCGTACAAAACTGTGTGACCGGAGGACTGCACAGTATGTAGGAGGCGACCCTTAAGCCCTAACGCGCGTCATAGCTGGTGATCCTGGGAAAGTTACTGATATTGGGGCGAAATGCCTATCCAGCAGAGGCCACTGAGAACGAACCACCCAGCGAATAAGTTCTCCGGTATGGGTCTAAAAGCATGGCAGTGAAGATAGAAGATGGCCTGGAACTTTTGATACACCCGGTCCAAAGAAACCCTACCTAGGATGTGATCTTGTGCCTAATAATCCACATAGGCTAAAAGCATGAGGTTCCGACAACACTGGTCGTTGTATCACCGGATGGGTGGAGCCCAACTGAAATGGTTAGGGGTGAACTCCTTGAAGGTGCGATTCAGGGGGAATATAAATGGACGGCGCCCTCTATTAGGGAGCTGATGTGTCAAAGACGGCAATTTACCGGGGCTTTCTCCTCACGGGAGTACCTAGGCCTGGTACATTGTCGTAGAATAGCTTAAGGAGGTAAGAATACTAACACAGATAAGGCGAGAATGATGGCCAATGACTCACAAGAGCACATGGAACTGAGATCTCGTCGCCCAACAGGTGGAAGATCCTACCCAAGGCGACTATAAGTCCTTTAAAGTTCTATGTGGGGAAGGCAGTAAGACCTTAACTAGGAGGCGGTTAAGACGTAATTAAGCAAAAATAAAGGAGCGCAATGAAACTCAAGGCGATAGGAGAACTAACAGAATGACACAAAATCTCGCTAAGGCAAGTATTGAAACGCGAAGGATCTCAAGGAGAACACCCTTATTTTCAGATAAGTACCATGCTCTAAATAAATCTTGTCGCGCCTTCTCATGCTTACCTGACAGTCTCCACCTCGGCCTTTAGATTCTTATCATTTTCTGCGAAGAAGGAAAGTAAATCAAAACACTAAAGAAGAAAGCCAAACACAAGAACAAGACAAGATATCAAAGACACCTTCTTTGTACAAGATCACGGAGTCTAGTGTCTTCTGATGTTGCTCAACCCTACTAGCATGCTTAGCAACATCAACCCTATTCTCCTCAATCTCGCCTAAATCCCTATCAAAATCATTATTGCCTTCAATTCAAAGACGATTCCGGATCTTCTCAAGAATTACGCGAAGTTAATGATTCTCTCGAAGAACCTTTGCCCTATCTTCAGTAATCTCATTCTTTTCAGTGACCAAAGCAGTTTTCTCACGTTCCAACTGCTTAGCAATATCTCGGAAATACCGACCGCGAGACCGAGACCGAGACCCACATATAACTGAATATAATTTTCTAAATTCAAATTTAAGGTGCTCATACTTTTCTCTGTAATCCTCGGAATCATCTTCAATATCGTTCTCCTCATGCACAGCCAACGAAAATTATTGGTTAAGAGAATTAAAATGAACCAGAAGGGCGTCCCTATCTATGTTCGCAGCAACGGCTATATCGGACAAATTGAAGACCTCTGCAAGGAACCTCACGACCCTGAACTAAGAAATCCACCCCTAGGGAACAAATGACAAGTAAAGATAAGAGCATGAGAAGGATTACCTGCAAAGAGGTCATTCCGAACGCGAGAAGCATTTACTTTAGCAGTCAATTCCTTATTGATTCAACTACGGTCCTTTTTAAGCAGGGAAACTTCACCTTGAAGACTCGCGACTTCATTCTTAAAGGAATATGGTTGGGTAGATTTGAGCGCTAACTACATTCACAACCCTGCGATAGTCTTCAACTTGGGCGATTGAGCGACACACATTCTGAAAAGCATGCGAATGATGTCCATAAAATGACATAACCTACGGAAAAGATGAACTACCCAATAGAAAACTTACCAGATAATCAAACACGAGATGATGATCAAGGGAAAGCTCGGAGTGGAATTCCCATCCAAATGGAGAAGCACTAGGAAAAGAACGAGGAGCTAGGTTCAACGCCAAATCACGAAAAACAACAAGATGAGGATCAGACATGGAACATTGGGCAATAAAGCTATCTTGGAAGTAAAATCAATGCTAGCACCCTCAGAAGAAGATTTTTTAGACGACTCTGCGTGGGAAGAATGAACAAAACCACTTGAACTCATTCCCCTCTCAGAATCCGCGATGGCAAACTTCTCCAGCGAAGAAAACTCGACATGCCTAACAGTATTGGTTGAGGCAGACGAATTGGTGGACCCCAAGGTTAAAGGATTGACCACATTGATGAGAGGTTTATTCTTCAATGCACCCTTAGGCCTAGTTGAAGTTTGGATGAATTTACTAGTCTTTACCTTTTTGGATTTGTGAGAGATGGAGGGACTTTAATTTCATGATAGACTTGTTGGGTTTCACGTCTCATGGCCCAACATTATGGATGCCTCTTAGCTAATGGGGGAAGTCAACTAGCACATGCCTATGTTTTTGGTTATAAGGACCAAAAGGCATCAGGAGAAGAAAAAAAGAGTTTATCTTCTTCATTTTTGTTGTGAGGAAAAGAAAGAGAGGAAGAAGAGAAAGAGAGTGAGGGAGAAAGGTTAAGCCACCATTTTTGGTGAGATTGAAGTTATCTTGAAGAGAAGAAGAAAGGTTCTTAGCTAAGGATCTATTGGTTGTTGTGGTGAAGATTGATTTATCAATTTCCACATCTCTTCAAAGGGGAAAATCTAGGGTTTGCTCAAACTCTAGTAGTAAGTAATCTTACTCTTGCTATTCTCAAATTGATAGTGAATCTTACCTATTTAGGTGAATGAATTGTTGATCCACCTAGTGGTGAGTGTAATTTGGAAAATTGGTTATCCAAGTGCTATATGCACCTTGAAGTTGTTGTTATCCCCAAATTGGGAGAATTGTGTGTAACCCATTGTTGTTATAGTGGAAGATTTGCCCGTGGTTTTTACCCTTCACCTTGGAGGGTTTTCCACGTAATTGCCGGTGTTGTGTGATTGCCTCTATATTGCGTAGTTGTGTTATTTCCGCATTTGTATATCATTGCTTGTGTAGGTTTCGTATTGCGCATAGCGGCTCGGTTTGGTAAGTCTCCCCCAACAAGTGGTATCGAGCTTTTGGGTTGAGCTAATCTGTGCAATGACGGAAGCTAGTACTAGTAATAGAATGGTCAATTTGACCGGTGAGAACTTTGTGATATGGAAGGCGAAGATGGAAGGCGGTTTATATTGTAAAGATCTCTATGATCCAATAGAGTGTAAGGGAGTGAAGCCTGAGAAGACAAGTGAAGAAGATTGGAAAGTTACTAATCGTAAAGCAGTTGGTTTCATTCGTCAGTGGATTGATGATAGTATTTTTCATCATGTGGCTAGTGAGACACTAGCATACTCTTTGTGGACCAAGTTAGAGCGAGATATATGATCAGCGAGTCTCCTTGTGCAAAAGCTCTTCTATTCAAAGGCTTGGAAAGCTGTGCTACAAGGAAGGGAGTTCAATGGCGCAACATTTAAATGAAATGAAGGGTATTATGAATCAGCTTACATCTATGGAGCTGATAATTCCTGAAGAGATTCAAGCTTACTTGTTGCTAAATACTTTACCAGACAGTTGTGAGCCATTGAGGAATTGTCTCGGATTATTACACTCCAGACGCAGGAAGTTGAACATGACCGTTGCTACAAACATTTTCTTGAATGAAGAAGTTAGAAGAAGGTCATTAGAATCATCTCATTCAAGCTCTTGTTACTGAGAAAATCGGGGTAGAAAAAAGACAGAAGACAAGTTGGCCGTAGCAAGTCAAGGGGTAAATCAAAGTCCGAAAAGGACATTGAATGTTGGAAGCTGTCGTATGAGAGGTCATTATTCAAATGAATGTAGGAAGCCGAAGCAAGAACACAAGAAGGGGAAGGAAATGATAAACAAGACAATGATGTTGCAGCTGTTGCAACAGATGGTGATATTATTTTATTCTCGGATTGTAATGATGTTTGTGTGAGTTCTGCAGGTTCTGATTCGAGTGGATAGTTGATTCGAGTGCATCTTATCATGCTACTCCTTATGAAGATTTATTTACCTCCTACAAGGCTGGTGACTTTGGGTCAGTCAGAATGGGAAACAGTGGTGTTGCTAAAATTGTAGGAATGGGTGATGTGAAAGTTGAGACCCGAGTGTTGGCTGCACATTGGTTCTCGAAATGTGCGACATGTACCAGATCTTCATTTGAATCTAATGTCACCTGGGTGTTAGATGATGAAGGGTACAACAATCACTTGGGTGATGGAAAATGGAAGCTAAGCAAGGGCTCCATGGTTATTGCAAGAGGCAAGAAGTGTGGCACATTGTACAAAACACGGTGAAAGGTGTTTAAAGGTGAGTTGAATGTTGTTGACAAAGATTCAACCTCCGAGCTGTGGCATAGAAGACTTGGTCATCTTAGTGAGAAGGGAATTCAAATCCTCACCAAAAGACAAGTCTTGCCAAAGGCCAAAGGTATGCAATTGGGTAAGTGTACTCATTGTTTGGTTGGTAAACAAACTAGAGTTTCCTTTCATAAAACTTTACCTAAGCGTAATTCTGGTATTATTGATCTTGTTCATTCCGATGTATGTGGACCTTTAAGGGTCAAAACACTTGGTGGTGCCTTTTACTTTGTTACTTTCATAGATGATGCTTCAAGGAAGGTTTGGTCATATGCAATCAAGACCAAAGACGATGTTGTTCCTGTGTTCAAGATGTTTCACAGCATGGTGGAAAGAGAAACAGGTAGAACCTTGAAGTGCCTTCGTTCTGACAACGGGGGAGAATACATTGGACCACTTGAAGTATTTGCAAGAGCATGGGTATACGTCATGAACAATCAGTACTGAAGACTCCACAACATAATGGTGTTGCGGAGAGAGGATGAACCGCACTATTCTTGAGAGAATCGGGTGCATGTTATCTCATTCCAAGTTGCGAAGCATTTACGGGGTGAAGCAATGAATACTTTGTGTGTATTTGATCAATCGATCTCCTTCATGACCGCTAGATGGAGAAGTAGCGAGAAAAGGTATGGAGAGACAAAGAGCCTACTTATGATCACTTGAGAGTGTTTGGTTGCGGGGCTTTTGTTCATGTCCCAAAAGATCGAGAGATCAAAGCTTGATGACAAAGCAAAGCGGTGTGTGTTCCTAGGCTATGGGACAGAGAAGTTTGGTTACAGATTTTGGGATCCAGTTGACAAGAAGGTTATCAGAAGTAGGGATGCAGTATTCCTTGAAGACCAGACTATTGAAGACTTTGAGAAGATTGAGATGCCAAAGCTTCAAGATGATATGACCTTGGATCCAAATCCAGTTGTTCCTTCTCTTGAACAACATGATGATGTTGATGGTAATGGTAATGAAGAAGAAGAACAATATCATGAAGATGAAGCTCATGAAGATGTTCCAGTGGGTTATGTTGAGCAAGAAGTGCAACAACAACCGAAGTTGAGTTGAGAAGATCCGGCGGGGACCAGTTACCTTCAACAAAATATACACCACATGAGTATGTGATGCTCACGAGATGCAGGTGAACCAGAATCTTATGAAGAAGCTCTTAGTGTTCCTGAAAGTCAGAAGTGGTTGAAATCCATGAAAGAAGAGGTTGGTTCTTTAGATGAGAATGACACTTTTGATTTGGTTGACAAGCCAGAAAACCGAAAAATTGAAGAACAAGTGGGTGTATAGAATCAAGGCGAAGATGGTAACTCACAACCAAGGTACAAAGCACGCTTAGTTGTGAAGGGTTATGAGCAGAGAAAGGGTGTTGACTTTGACGAGATTTTCTCACCGGTGGTGAGATTTCCTTCTATTCGGGTTGTCTTGGCAATAGCCGCTAGTTTGGATCTTGAGATAGAACAACTAGATGTCAAGACAGCATTTCTTCACGGTGAGTTGGAGGAAGATGTGTATATGGCACAACCCGAGGGTTTTGAAGTCAAAGGCAAAGAGCACATGGTGTGCAAGCTAAAGAAGAGTCTATATGGTTTGAAGCAAGCTCCTAGAAGATGGTACAAGAAGTTTGAATCGTTCATGAAGGAACATGGGTACAAGAGAACAGACTTGGATCATTGTGTATTCATTCAAAATTTCTTGATGGTGATTTTCTTATTCTTTTGCTATATGTTGATGACATGCTTATTGTTGGCAAAGATAAGAAGAAAATTGACAGGTTGAAGTCAGATTTGAGCAAGTCTTTTGCTATGAAAGACTTGGGTGCAGCAAAGCGTATTCTTGGCATGGAAATCACTCGTGATAGGAAAGCAAGGAAGTTATGGTTATCGCAAGAAAGCTACATTGAGAAGGTGTTGCAAAGATTTAACATGGACAAGGCTGAGCCGGTAAGTTGTCCACTTGCAAACCATTTTAAGTTAACTCGTGATCAATGTCCTGTGAATGATGTTGAAAAACGGAAGATGGAGAATATTCCTTATGCATCCAGCGATTGGTAGTTTGATGTATGCAATGGTGTGTACAAGGCCGGATATAGCTTATGCGGTTGGAGTGGTGAGCGATTTCTATCAAATCCTGGTCGGAGCATTGGGAAGCGTGAAATGGATACTACGGTATCTAAGGGGTACTTCTAATATGTGTTTGTGTTATGGAGGTGACAAGCCGAGTTAGTTGGCTACACGATTCAGATTTGGCAGTGCTCAAGACGGTCTCAAGTCGACATCGGGTTACTTTTTTACCTATGCGGGGAGGCGTGTCTTGGCAATCAAGTTACAAAAATGTGTGGCATTATCTACTACGAGAGGCGAGTACATTGCAGCTACGGAGAGTTGCAAGGAGATGATATGGATGAAGAGGTTTGTTAGAGAACTCGGTGTGAAGCAACAAAGGTTCATCGTTTCTTTGTGACAGACAGTGCCATCCATCTCGGCAAGAATTCGAGTTTTCACTCGAGGTCCAAGCACATCAATATTAGGTATCGGTGGATACAAGAAGTTCTCGACGAGAAGGTCTTGTATATTGAGAAGATCCATACGAGATGACAACGGTTACGATATGATGACAAAGTCGCTACCAAAGTGCAAGCATGTGTATTTACTGCGGTAGGGCAGGTTTGGTGGTGACGGGTACCTCGCCATAAGTCGTGAGGGGGAGATTGTTGGGTTTCACGTCTCATGGCCCAACATTATGGATGCCCCTTAGCTAATGGGGGAAGTCAACTAGCACATGCCTATGTTTTTGGTTATAAGGACCAAAAGGCATCAGGAGAAGAAAAAAAGAGTTTATCTTCTTCATTTTTGTTGTGAGGAAAAGAAACACTAGTGGAAAAAGGCCGATTTAAGATAGTCTGAAAGTGTCGTATAAGCGAGTTATACAACACTTTGGAAATGCAGCTGAAAGTGTCGTAGATTCAGTGTCTTTTTCTGGAACGACACTTTCAAATTGCTGTTGAATTACGATACTTTCAGCTTGTCGCTAGGCAAGACATTCAGATAGCGTCCTAGATTTAGTTTATTTTAATATTAAAAAACCGAGTCAGATCTAACAGGCTGATTGCAACCATTCTGACTCGGCTGAATAATTCTTATTCAAAATCAAAACTACATAAATTGAAACTCAGGTTACACTTAAATTCAAATTAAAATCCAAATCCCAAATTTAAATTTAAATTCAGATGAAATGATAATTCAAATTCAAACACTATATTTAAAATGACAATTCCATAACCTTATTCATCCATACAAAATGACAATTCCATTGCATTAAATTGTACTCATATATTTAATTAAAAATCATACAAAAGGATTCAACTCCTAATTTATAAGTTCAAGCTTTCTTAAAGAGAAGTGCTACAAGTCCTAAAAATTTCAACATCGGTTTGGTGATCATCTCACGGGCACCCGAGTAGCGAAAAAGACAACACTTTCCAACATCTCCGTATCCAGCAACAACAACGATCTTACCAGCAATCATGACATCAGGAACCCCTCAAGATCCTTGGAAAGAGTAGCAACATCAACATAAAGGGTAATTTTAGTCGAACTCTGAAGCGAAAGAAGTATAATAAACTAAATGATCGAACTTACAGACACAAGTAAGTTTAGGAGAAAATATCAGTTCTCATTGGCATTTCTCAGTGACATTATTTACTACCAGTTGATTCATAATTCAATCACTCAGTATCATGGTATTAAGGGCTTCACATGACTCCAGGAAATAACCCATGAAAAACTTGATCGACTGACTAAAAGTAATAGAAGCATTACACTTATCGGTACTACAAGTAGCTTTAGGAGAAAAATATCAGTTCTCGTTGGCGTTTCTTAGTGACATTTTGTACTACCAGTTAATTCACATTTCAGTAACTACGTATCATGGTATTAAGGGCTTCACCTGACTCAATTTCATCGATCAATTTATGCAGGAATTTATCCATGAAAAACTTGATCGACCGACTCAAAGTAATAAAAGCGTTGCACTTACCGGTACTAGCTACGCTTTACAACACTAGTCTTAGATGAACATCATTTCAGCAACTAAAGCCCTTACCTAGAAAGCTAGACAAACAAAACCCTAGAAACTTCATAATTTAACAAGCTAACACAAAATCAGACAAGTAAGGTTAAGAGAAAATTGTATATACCATCTTTGTGAAGGAGAAAGGTTTGCAAGAAAACTAAGCAGTAGTGGGGAAGTGATACTCTTCTCAACAACAACCACTACACCTTTACTTTTCAAGCCTATCGCAGTTGATCCAAGCTGTGTAAATACAAAAGAATTAGTGGGGTTTTCAAATTTCAAAATTTGACACAGAAACTAGAAATAGGCCTTTACTGTTTTTTTGTTTACCTTAGTAGATTAAACTTGAAATGATCTCCCTGCAGCTGAGAAAGTATTCATACAACTATCATAATAATCAGTCCTACAACATAAATAACCAAAATATCAAAATCAATCGAAAGAAACAAGATTTATCAGAACTCTAGATACGAAAAGTACTCAGGAAGATCTCAGAATCTGTTCACTTTCTAGTTTCTAAGTTACTGACAACCGACCATAGATATAAAGCCGAGTGTATGGTGTACCAGTGCCAACAATCCCAATTTGCAAACCCGACCATAAATATATCGAAGTCCTAAGGTTTTCTAAGGTTCTTAAAGACAATTGCAAACCAACAAATTGAAATCATGTTGGATGATGCACTGAGCCAACAATTCCAAACAACACACCTACAACAAACAAAAGGTATTAACATCACTAAAGTATAAATATAAAACAAGGATGAAAAAATCAGGAAAAGTTGAATATACTGATGGTGTAAGCAACTAGACAGATAGCTCTCGCGATCTCCTTGTCAAATTTCAAGATCACAATAATTGAAAAAACTAGCTAGCAAAAAGATGGTGTAAGCAACTAGACAGCATTCTAACTAAAGCAACTGTGAAGTCGGGATACATGTTCGAAATATAACTAAACGGGTATTCTCGTCTTTCTTACTATCTATTCCAAGTTCGAAAATATGGATTTGGTAAAAAGTTATCATTCGAGAATGAATTATACCCTGACTCAGATGTGTACTATAAAACTTGAAAACAGATTCAACAGATAAGTAAACCAAACCATCTAGACAATGAAAAAACACAAGTTAGGGTATTATATACTGACCCATAAAAGTTTTCTTCTTCCTACTTTGACCAAACAATACATATTTGTAACCTGCACATGGATCTGGAAAAATCATCATCACAGACAACAGTGAAATTTATTTTATACATAGATTTGTTCTTCATAAAAGTTTGAAATGAATATGCTAAAGTTGAAGAGCTTTGAATTCTAAAATCAGTTGAACAAAAGCCAATTTAGCAGTTCATCAAACAACAGGATTCAACCATTCTCATCTTGCATTTCATTAAACATAAGCATCTTGTAGGAACTGATAAAATTACAATCAGTTGCAAAGAGAGTAACACCCACTTCATTGTCTCAGTGAAAATTAGCTGCAACAAATCAAACAAAATGGTCATTTCAAGCAGATAAATCTCAGAGAGAACAACACCCACTTTATGAGACAATTATGAAACCAAAAACAATGTACTCACTCGAGCTTTAAGTCATAAGCGACAACCAGGTATGCAACTCCGCAATACCAGCCTACACATACAGGAAAAGAAACACAGTGTATCTACACAATACATGAACATGTAATCCAGAATACACGAATTGACAGGATTTTCTTTCCCTTGTCCAATTTCATCTGCAAATAAGCAAAACCAAAATTATTTTTAGTTACTTTTAGTTACGACATAAAAAGATGGTTATCAGCTCATACAAGCATAATCTACACTTGTATAAACTTCAATAAAAGAATTACTCACCAGAAACTCGGGCTTTATGTCATTACCTTCTCCTAGAATTTCCTTGTATGTAAGAACAATGAACCTAATCTTATCCAAAGCCTGGGAAAACAAGCGAAGTTTGACATAGAACCAACTCAACCACAACCTCGGAATCACTTACTAAAACAAACAGTTACTTACATCAGAAAAGCATTAGAAATTACCTCCCTCAAGAAGATACCTTTGTTACTATAAAAAGAGTTCATAATGATATCCATAAGCCGAGAAAGCTCAGCCTGTGACTCAAGCTTCCCTGCGGTCTTTCTAAGAGATTTCCTTGACATTGATTATGACTCCATGGTTAAAAACCACCATATTCAAACACCAATTGAACAAACGTTCTAATGATTACCGAATAGACAATAGAAAGGAAAAGAAAAAAAAAACTAACATACATGCATCTTAACAACACTTGAATCAGTGGATAATCCAAGAGGAACAATACCAAATTTATCTTCAATCTTTGGTTGGTTAATGAGTTATCTGATTCACTTTCCTCGGCATTAGCTTGGTTCTTTCGTCCTGTTATAATCCAAAGGTCATTTCAACTTCAATCAGTACATGTAAATACAATCAGTTTATTCAATCTTATTCATTCTGAACATCAATAGAAACAAGCAATTATAGTAACTAACAATAAGAATGCTTAGTTACAAACATATGAACTAAGTAACAATAACCTTAAAATATAAAATTGAGAAAACCAGATTGGTAATCTAAGAAACAATAACCTTTAATGTAGTTCCATCCGAATACAGATCGAGATCCAAAGTGATACACATTAACTACTACAATTATTGCAACTAGATTTACATCACTCTACAGGCTGAAATTAAAATATCAGGAGTTCTAAACTAAACCATAGAAATTGAGTTCTATTTTGAAATATCAGTTCATAAAACTGAAGTTAAAAGAAAACCCATGCTTTAAATCTCCATGAAATACATTGTACAAAAAACAAAAATTGCAAAATCTTTCCGGATATATCATCTCAACAAAAATTGCAAAATCTTTCAAAAAAAAAAATTTACCTTACAAAGATAATACTCACTAGATTAGGTTAATATCTAGCAAAAAAAAAAAAAAAAAAAAAAAAAAAAAAAAAGGGATTAGGGTTTATACCTGATGAATATCCTTCTTAGAGTCTTTATAACCGAATCGAATATGAGATGGAGGGAAAAAATAACCCAGATCCAGATTTACAAAAGAGGGGATTTCTATCTGAATCATCTGATACATGGGTTTTGATTTTGAGAAGGGGTTTTTAGTCTTTGATTTGTGCTAGTTGGGTTTCATCTGTGAGATTTTGAGATTTGGGTTTGAAGAAGATGAAATAGAAAACGATAAAAAATATGACGAGTTAGCACAATTTTGATTTTGAGTAGTCAGTTTAGGTGGTGTTGAAAACTTCAGTATTGATCTTGATTTGAAACATCTCATTTTAGGTTTAGAAGAGATCATGAGAGTGAGGGAGAAAGAGTGACCAGATGAGGGATAATGGCGGAGAGAAATATGTTTTCGCATCTTATTGGAACCATATATGTTTGATAATTACGAAAAGAGAAAAGAAAAATAAATAAATTCCATTTCATATCCTTTTCATATCTAGCCGTTCACATAAAGGTGCCTTAATCGCACCCGTGGAAAGTAAAATATCCTGCTAAGGAAAGGTTATTATTGGTTTGTCGTTGTCTTAGTCAACTAAAGTTATGCACAACCACATCTTGACTGTAGTCAGCGATTCAACAGCATGCGTCGTTGTATAGGTCAACCAAACTTATATCACAACGACACTTTGACTTCAGTCAGCCACACGTTTGACATGAGGTTGTTCTTAGATATTTGTACTGTGTCGTTTCCTTATGTCTCAGATAGCCCCTTTTCCACTAGTGAAAGAGAGGAAGAAGAGAAAGAGAGTGAGGGAGAAAGGTTAAGCCACCATTTTTGGTGAGATTGAAGTTATCTTGAAGAGAAGAAAAAAGGGTTCTTAGCTAAGGATCTATTGGTTGTTGTGGTGAAGATTGATTTATCAATTTCCACATCTCTTCAAAGGGGTAAAATCTAGGGTTTGCTCAAACTCTAGTAGTAAGTAATCTTACTCTTGCTATTCTCAAATTGATAGTGAATCTTACCTATTTAGGTGAATGAATTGTTGATCCACCCTAGTGGTGAGTGTAATTTGGCAAATTGGTTATCCAAGTGCTATATGCACCTTGAAGTTGTTGTTATCCCCAAATTGGGAGAATTGTGTGTAACCCATTGTTGTTATAGTGGAAGATTTTCCCGTGGTTTTTTACCCTTCACCTTGGAGGGGTTTTTCCACGTAATTGTCGGTGTTGTGTGATTGCCTCTATATTGCGTAGTTGTGTTATTTCCGCATTTGTATATCATTTCTTGTGTAGGTTTCGTATTGCGCATAGCGGCTCGGATTTGGTAAGTCTCCCCCAACAAGACATCCCCTCTTCGCTCTCAGAGCCTTCACCTTCCTTACCTTCTTCACCTATTCCGTCCTCGGTTTCCTCAGAAAGGGACTAAAAACATAGGGAAAACAACTTAGCATCCGAAAAGAATGAAAAGACATATCTACAAGACAAGAAAGCCCACATTACCATTTTTGAACGCGAGGATCCTTTCCCTGCTTTCACATATCCGAGTTCTTTATTTTTTCTTCTCGGCGGCAATACCTTCGCATTATTCTCAAGCGAAGTGGCCTCTTTCGCCAACTACAAATCCAAAGGAGATACATGAGAATCACAATATAGAGCAAAAAACGAAGAACAAGAAAAGTATCCATACACAATCTTCTCGGTCAGGCCACTTGAATTTCCAAGGACAATACGCGAGAGCATCAGATCCCACCAGCGAAATATCTGGGGCATTGCGAGGATTCACATCTGCATTGCGACCCCATTGGAGAGGACCCTCAATGATCAAGAAAAAGTTTATCCAACTAGGATCGCTGGAATGCCGAAGAAAGGAGTTCGTGTTGCTATGGTGATCCACGATATTCAAAATCCTTTTCGCGCCATCCTTTAACTTAGCTCTACTCAAGCGAACACCCCAACGCGAACCATCCTTTATGGACCAATTCACGTTATACTGTTGAAATAAGGACTCAATAGTGTGATCCGCAAGATCATAAAGATCCACTACATCGGAGCAAAGAGACTTCCCGACTCAGGTTGCTCGGACCAGAAAATTCACGGATAATACGAATCCCATCCCCACTAAGTTGATAAGCGGCTCGATCCAGCTTCGCAAGAATCTGGTAGAATAGAGGAACCTCGGGATCAAAGATAGGAAGCGGGAGACAAGCTTTTAATTGACCAAGGGCGACGACCATGCGAGTCGTACTTCATGAACCCTCTAAAATATCCTTCTCACTCAAAGGAACAACAAAGACGAACCGGGAGGAACAATAATGGTGAACCCTTTATCCTTAAGAGCGTTCGATATTCCTCTAGAACATCAAGCCATTTTTTGGCAGGCTTCCGCTTCACACTGCATAAACAGGGTTGACATTACGGGGATTAGTATGGGGATGTTAAATTAGTAGCAAAGGAGACAAAAGAAAATCATTTATGGGGATGTTAAATTAGTAGCAAAGGAGACAAAAGAAAGCCATTAAATGATTAAATGAGGCAAACTAAGTGAAGAAGCAACAACAACAGGTATATCTTGCTCTTCCATGAGGTCAAAAGTAAGAAACTTAAGAAATGAATTTGAAGGAAGAAGATGAACAGGGAAGAGAGAAGGAGGAGTAAGAAAAATAAAGAACTTTTTACCTCACTCCTATATATTTATCCGAAGGAGGGAACTAAAGACGTGCCGCTTAAAGAGGAAGAAACCGCTAACACGTGTGGCGGTTATGCGGAAATCACGGAAGCTGATGTGACTCAATAATGTTGTAGTGAAAGGTTCGTTGAGACTTGTGAAAGCAGATTTTTAGACTTAACTTTTAAAGCAAAAATATAATAAACTCAAAATACAAGATGTTGTGAAAATTATGGAGAGGATGAGCTAGGATTTCACCATTCATTAATACTTATGTGGTTTTAATTAATTTATATCATGCAATTTAAACAATTGATTTGATTCTAAAGTATTGCCAAAAATCAGATTTCCAAAATATCAAATGTTAGTCGCAAGCATAACGCATCAAGAGTCTTTAACTAAGCATGCATCATCAAGAGAAAACACATTTGATTAATAAAAATCATTTAATTCATTTTTCATCAATGCAATTAATCATATAAAAATATTGTATAAATCAATAAAGTAAATGTTACCACATAATTCTTGAAAGAATGGCTTCCTCCGTCGCTCCGAAGGATGGGTTTAGCTCATCATGTTGGAAACACGCTCAAAAATAATTTTTATTGCTCAAAGGAGGTGTACAAATGATGAAATGGAGAAAATGATGAAAATCCGGTGTTTGCAACGATTATAAGTGTTGCAAACACTGTTACAAAGAATGATAAAACTGTTACTTTTCTTTTAAGTCTGCCTCCGTATTACGACCCACGCTTAAGTGTCGTTGTCACTGTATAAGAACGACTGCCTCTGGTGGTCTTTTGTTCTTGGTGTTCTTCAATGGCAGCAGCAGAAAGATTTTGTGTAACTCGATTTTCTGATTCTGTACGTCTCCCAAACTCTCCCAAACTTTCCCAAACTCTCCGTCCCCCTTCTAATCGACCCCAGCACTCTTTATATACTATACAGGGCCTCGAAATCTCTTCATTACTCCCAAAAATTCTTCCATTACTCGGCAGTAAATGAAAAATATTCTCGAGATATTTTTTTCCTAGAAATAACTCCACGCACTTGTTTTCTATGGCAAGCATGCTTCTACACGTTCATTACTATTCCCGGATAACGAGAAAACACGCTTTTATACCCACGTAAAATCTCATCGACACGTACAATCCCGTGAACAACTCCTCCCATGCACGTATTGCTCGATTTCTTTTCACGGATTTTTTCATACAAATTTGATCGACAAAACACTTGTAATAGCTTTATACATGTCCCAGAACAATCCCACAAATTTTCAACCATTTAGTCTCCCTATAACACGTCCAAAAATCCAAACAAAAATCTGCCGATGATGTGAATATTTTCCTGCCAAAACCAAAATTTGAAATGGGGAGGATGAAGTGCCCCGATCCAAAACATGGGCGCCTTTATCACTGGGGTGCACAGGGTGCCCTTATCCAAATTGAGGGTGCCTTTATCACTTTTCTCCCAGGGGTCCAAATAGCACTTTTCGAGCAACTTTTTCCACACAAGTGTATTTTTCCAAAAACACCTACACAAACATAAAAACACCATAATAAGTACAAAATCAAGCACTAACAATTGAGACACTGAGGACAATTAGGACACAAAAATGCGTCTATCAGAAGCATGTTGGGAAAGTAGAGAAAATGAAAATACGGGCCTGAAACGAAGTACTGACAGAGGGATTCTCGCATTATTCTACTTACATAAGAATAACGCGAGAAGAGGCAAAATGTAGGGACAAAATATCGCACAGAGTTAATCCATAACTTCGCCCTCACTAAGACCATTACTAGCACAATCGAGGAGAGAAGTAAGGCGAAGAAATACAACGCAACAAAAGGGACAAACACGAAGAATGCCCACGTGACGAGCACGTCAAGAGGAGTATGAAACGACGACAAGGGATAACGACATCTTCCCAAATCCCAGCGAATAAGACAGAGTGGGCAGAGATCAGCTAGCAGAGATTTGCACGTGAACTTTATTCTTCTACCATGATGATTGGATATATAAGGATTCAAATAATGAAGAGAGAGGAAGGTAGAAAAAGGGTTCAGTCAAGAACAAGAGTTGAAAACTACCACTAGAAAACAAGAAACCACTAGAGTTAACATTACTTATCATCATCCTTCTTATATGTATGAATCTTTGTGATATTAATAAGAACGTCATATTCTCCATACAAAACTGTGTAAAGATCATATCTAGTGTCATGGGGTGTATAATATCATTAATGTTTGAGTTTATCTTCATGACTTAGATTAGTGTTCTTATCACTTCATTGGGTGTAGTTGTGGGATTTTCCGCAACTACAAGGATGGAATATAGGAGCTCCGGAGACACTATGTGAAGACTATAGGCGATGTCAACGTGATCATAAATGCCAGACATGAAGAGTGGGAAACCACAACATGAGCATGAAAAGTGAAGGATGAAGTAGAAACTGGGTGAAGATCAAAACTTCAAAATGGAGATTACAAATTAGAAGGGTATGTTGGAAATTTTAATTTGTAATCTAGAGTTTTCTAGATTCCTACTCGGGTAGGTGTACATACTTCTACATGGTAGAAGTGGAAAAGATTGGTCGTGTTTAATTGGTCATGTTTAAAAGCTGTCGAAGAAGTCAATCAAAGAAGATTCTAGAGTTAGCCATAGTTAGTCAAGTCTAGAAGAGTGTAAGAACAGTGTAATGTGGACGGTTGTAAGTTGGTCAAATCGTTAGGAAAAGAAATGCCTAGATAAAGAGAAACTTATTGTTAAGGTATGTTATGAGTGTTCTCTGGAAAAATCTATAGTAGTCAGGTCGGCTCTGTGTGGCATATAAATAGGCATTTGTATCAACATTTTTAAGTTATAACGAAGAAAGTGAATAATAAGATTAAGAGTTTTGAGAATTTAAGTGTTAGTCTTGCTTCCTAGGAGCTCTATGAGAGCATCACAATTATGCTCGTATATCTCCGATGTTTATATTTAAATTCCAACAGCTTCCACTTCCAAGCGTATACACCTCAACCTGTCCCTTAAAGATGGTTCTAGGCTAAGTCCTATGAGCTAGATTTGGCCGCTAGATTAGACAAAATACGTTGTAGATTAGAAAAAAAGTGTTGTTTATTTCTTAACATTAGTACTTCTCTCTCTCGATATATCTCGTATGTGAGCAAGATAGTTTCGCTGAACGGTTCAGCGGAGAGAAAATCAACTTTTCACTGTTTGGTTCAGCGCATATTGGTTTATTTTTTGATCCAACGGATAAGATGGTTGCGCTGTTCCATTCAGCGCATCTAAATTCTAGATTAGAATTGTCGTTGACTTGGCCATTTTGATTCCTAAATAGACTTGGTCATTTTGACCGAGGTCAGCTAGCTACAATACTCAAATTACTCCGTGTGTCTAAATTAAGTCAAAAATGTGTCAAGTAACGGGGAAAAAACAATAGTTAAAAGCTAAACGTGTTTAGTTATCCAAAGTAATAAACTTGTATATTTGAGGATTAGAATCATTATTCACCAACATTAGTCATTACATTATGTGTAACTGCATGAAATCCTACAACCCACACCCTTATAAAAATATATAAATGATTCAAGGCACAATGAACGTAAATTCCAAGTATTATTATGGAGATAGTGGTATTGCAATTTAAGCTAAGTAAAAACCCTAATATTAGACTCAAACAACTTTCTCTCAAAGGAATAATTTAGACTAAAAAAGATCTTAGCCATTTTAAAATAGTCTTAAGACCCTTATATAGGCATTTACATAATGGATGATAACTAATAAAACCTTCTTTCTCGGCTAATCCTATGCGATACTGTCTCTTCTAGCGCTAGTATTAAGTCAAATTTTCTTTCCCATATGATATCATACTTTTCACATGAACCTTATCTTCGAATCTCCTCCTAGTTAACGTCATATCTTACCTCAATAGTTATGTATTGGGGTTAGGTATTGTATTATCCGGTCCTTTTTACTCATTCCACATAGGCGATACGTTATTATCTACATTTTGCCTCTTCTCACATTGTTCTTGCGAAGAAAGAATGGTGGGAAAATTTTCAACCATCTTTCGGACTAATCCCGTGTTGTGGTATTCTTAATCACCAACATAATTCCGTTCTTTTCGCATGACCGCCTACACGTGTTGTTAGTCATTCCCTTTGATTGGCATGTGTGCGCTTCTTTACCTTTTTGATTGGTAATTGTTCCTACCGGTTCGCTTACCCTATTAAATTCAGAAGAGAGATATTATTCCCTAATTAATGATTGGATTGCATTGTAATTATTTAAGATCTCTTCATATTTTAATACGATACACAGGTATTGTTTATCGCGCTTGAAAATTATTTTTCTGCTTCGCGGGTGGTGTGAGTAACACTGTTTTCTTCTCGTTTTGTCTATTTTGCTTTGCTTTCTCTTAAGTATTGTCTGTTTGGGTTTTTTTTTCCTTGATAATAAATATCTTTTTTACAGTCTTTTTTGCCGAATTTTCCTTTAATATCGTCTTCTTTGTTTTTGCCCTTGTGGTTCAATCGCCTTCTCCTTTTCTCCATCTTCTTGTTTCTCTGCTTTGCTGTCAAGTTTTGAAATCGTGATGCTACTATCACCATTGCAATACCCAGGTACTACTTCACTAATAAGTTATATATTGATACCAACTCCAAACACGAAACTCACAGAGTTGACAAAAAACTCTATTCAAAGATGTTTTTCAACCAGACTGATGTATTCGAGTAAAAGATTATATTAACGGAATCAAGCAAACTTGAAAAAAAAAGGCTTAACAATTCTTCAAAAACCTTTAAATAAGAAATCTTGAAGAAGATGCAGACATAAATCTCACCAAAAAACAATAATTCATAGACTCGTAAAACTTGATGATACTTTCAATAACTTTAAAAGTGGTGAATATCTCCCAACACTTGTATCATTAAAACTTGAGGAAACTGAAAAACATAAGAAAACTCCAACCAAATCCCAGATTTAAAACTCAAGGGTGATAAAAACCCTAAAATCTGATAAAACTTTTAAAATAAAGATTTATTCAACACCTGGGAAAATAGAAAACTTTTAAAACATAAAAACGATGAAAGTGATAAACTAAAACCATTTTTCAAAACCACTCAACAGGTAAGGATAAATCCTCTTACCCTTCCGAGATGTTTCTATGCGCCAAAATGTAAATGCAGGAAATCCTAAAACCACACCCTTATGACAATCTATAAATGATTCAAGACACAATAAACATAAATTCAAAGTATTATTATGGATATAGTGGTATTGCAATTCAAGCTAAGTGAAAACCCTAATATTAGACTCACACAACTTTCTCTCCAAGGAATAACATAGACTAGAAAAGATCTTAAACCTTTTATAATACTCCCAATCACCTTATATAGGAATTTACATAATAGATGACAGCTAATAAAGCCTTCTTTCTCGGCTAATCCTACGCGATATTGTCTCTTCTTGCGCAAGTATTAAATCAAACTTTCTTTCACATATGGTATCATACTTTTCACATGAACCTCCTCCTTTGTGAAGTCAATCGTTTACCTCAATAGTGACGTATTATGGTTAGGTATTGCGCTTGCTGTGAACTTCTCTTCGCGTCGTCAGGTCCTCTTAACTCATTCCACGTAGGCGATGTAGTATTTCTTATCTACATTATGCTTTCAAGTCTTTCACCCAACAAGAGTACTACAAGGCCTAAGAGTCCTAACCTAAGTTGAGATATGATATTTCTCTTGTATTGTGGAGTTTGAGAAGATAAAAAACTCATCCATCTTTGTCGTAGATGCATCTCGGATCTGTCATTTTCTTTCTTTTGTTGAGTTTTGAGCAGCAAAAAAACTGATTCTTTTTATCATATCTTCATTCTTTGATCTAGATCGAAGGTCTTGAAGAAAGTTTACTTCTTTATTGTATTCCATTGTTCTCAAACACATACACAAGGTAAGATCTTCATCATATCCCACACTTTTTGTTTGTCATTTCGGGTCATAGCTAGTTTTCAATCGGCTTTTAACAAATGAATGATTGCTGCTAAGATCATCTTATTTACATTAATTTGATTGAATAAAATAATTTAATAATTTATGATTCTAATATTTGGGGATTGAGTCCATTGTGATCTGCATTTTATCAATGATTTGGAAAATCTAAGTGTTTTATCATTGAATTCAACTAGTTAATTCAAAAGTTGGTAAGAGATGACCTATCAGTTTATCAGTAGATTTTGTACCTTTAGGTGTTAGCTTATAATTAAAAGTTATGGAGTTTATTAGTGATTAATTTATTTATTTTTGTTACAACTACCCAGCTACTGGTTTTCGATGGACGAAATGAAACTTATTCATATGATGGTGGATTTCTTTTGAGAGGTGGTAATTATAAACCAATCAACATTGAATACTTTAAAAATCGTTTGGAGGAGTTGTACAATCACTAGCGAACATACGGTCCTAAGTTTTTCCAAAATGCAGAGGTTTCTATCATTAAAACGCCGGAAGCTTCAAATAGTCTAAGGTCATTGAAATCTTCTGTGTTACATGTTTGGCTATATGGAGTAGAGTTCCCAAGAACAACTATTATATTTACAAATAATAAGATTCATTTCTTTTGCAAAGATACTTTAGATGTACATTTACTTGATGTCTTGAGAGCTCCGGTTAGTAGGGTTGCTGGTTTAGTGTTTGGTTCGGATTTAAAGGGTGAAGACACTGGATTTATCTAAGGCAAGGGAATATGTGGAGCCTTATGATGTTAAAGAGGGTTTATCAGAACTGTTTTTAATTAAAAACGAATCAGAGATAGAAGCCGTTGCAAAGTCAGCACTTCTGAATGCTAGGGTGATGGATCCCTTTGTGAGAAGAGCTCTAAAGTATACTCAAGGGCCGTCTCACAAATTCTAGGGAAACTAACAATTAATGTTTGACGTAAGGATATGTAAGATTTTTTACGAAACAACATTCCAACTTTACACTACTATAAATATTTTTCTATATATATAATATAAAAAAAGGTTATGATTTTTCGTTTTTTGGGATTTAGAGAAATTAAACAACATTTCAAATTGATATTTTCTTTTATATGAATAATTTGAAATTACATATAATTATTTTTTAAAAAATGTTTACCAAAAAATCCAAAATAATATTATATGCTAAAATGAAAAGAATCATATTGTACTAGAAAAATTATATGTAATAAGATTTTATCACAAATTGTGTTTTTAATATATGGGAAACGTTTGGACAATTAAATTAGCAGTAATGTGTATAGTAAATACATTAGTGAAGATAATTGAAGGTATTATCAAGTATTATCTTCTTCTTTTTTAAATATTTTTTTGCAATTAATATTTGTATAGTAATAAATTTTTAGCAGTAGCGACTTCTTTACAATGTCGTCTACTGAATTTATTTAGTTAAATTTTTCAATGAACATAATTGCGATAATTGATCTTTATGAATAGTTCTTCTATATATTGTTTTCCATAATATTTATATTCTTTCATTTTTTTCATTGTGGCCGATCCCATGATAATCTTCAAAAAATATTCTTATAAATCATATTCTTCCTTGAATAATTAAAGATCAATACTTTTGATGATTGATCCATGTCTTTATCTTCTTGTGTGATTTGTTAAAATCCGAGAAAATCATTTTTCTTGTAAAAAGATCGCCTTTGTTTATCTATTTTGAGAATGGCATGAAATCGAGGTGAGTTCTTAATTGAACTAGGTAGCACTTAATTAACATATCTTTGGCAGAGTGTGTTTGTGGAACTTAGGAAAGAAAAATCCCTTTAATCTCTTTAAGGTGAAAGAAAGAAAGTTGTGGAACTCAGTGGAATCATCATTGACGATATGATAAAATTCTCCTAATGGATTATTTCATGAGGAAATAATTCTCATCACCTTTATCAACTTTGTGTCAAAGAGGGTGAGAAAAAAATAATAGTTTACTACTAATGACATATGACTTTTCTGTGGCGAAGCATGCTTGCATGGAAAATGGACGTGCATTTTCTGGTGCAACTCTCGAGTTCTTGCTACGACGGCCTCCTCATCATAAACAGGTCCTAAATCTCAATCAAAATAACTGATTCATCTAATTCTTGATGGATTTAGCTTTTATTTACTAAAAACTTGATAATAACATAAAGTTTATCTTTAACCATGAAAATAAATCAGATAAACAAAAAAACAACATTTTTCTAGTTCCTATTAATTGCTTTGATACGCATCAAAAGTACTTTTGATCTAAATGGATGACCAAGTTTAGTAATCCTTGTTCAATTGCAAAAAGAGATCTTGATCTTAAAAGACTGATACTTGATGTTTTGGTTTTTCCTATTTTTGTTAACCTTTGTTGTATATATTTTTTTTCTTCTATTAATTGTAACATTAAAATAATAGTGAGAATTATTTTATAGGAATTGCTCAACTAGCACAACTGTAGCAATATCACAACCTCTAGGAATAACCACTGTTTTAGTGGGGATACATGGAGCATGCTTATGGTGGTTGGAACAACAACATATAATAGACCAAAATCTAAGTCACCAAACCAAGTTAATTTCATCACCAAAAGTATCAAGACATAATGATGTATGAGGCGTATGATCAGACCAACTGCAATTCATTCAGCATCATACAATGCGCTGCATCTTTAGAGAGGCCAACTAGGCAGCGGATGCACTAGCAAATCAGGCAGTAGACACAAATCATTTGGGATTTCTATGAAGCCACCTTTGGGATATATATATAAATACGTGCTTTTAAGTCAATACGTAATTGATGATTCCATGGGTGCGAGGATAATGTACTCATACATTATTTCTTTTTAGTTTATAAATTAATATAATATACTTTAGAAAATAGTGGGACTTTGTTAAGATTGGATAAAATATGCCTTCATTCAAGGTGGAGATGAGAATAGTGCAGCTTTCTATCACTTGCACTTGCACTTGCACGACTCCATCATGGTGGGAACACATAGCACACAGAATATCTAGTTGCATTTGGTGCATAACGGAAGGAAGAAGAGACATGCTCATGATTCAGATATGTTTGACAAAGACCCACAAAATGGCACGGATGATGGTAATAAACTTATGCTGGAATTTAGACGCAAAGTTGATCGTTATGTGGATCCATTGCCACTTTGGCTTACATGTAATTGGGTGGATACGAAAAGGGGATTCCATGGTGAAGTTGAACCGAAGGGGGACCCTCCCTTTTCAGCCATTTTTTTTTTCTTTTTTTCTTTTTTTTGACGAGAAAGGTTAAATTTCATTAAGAAAAAAGAAAAGAAAAAACATACAAAGAAAAAAAAAAAAAAGATAAACAAGCTCCTATGGAGTCGATACAAGGTCAAGAACAGACCAATACAAGAAGCAACATAAAAGTTAAGCAAGGACACAGGACACAGTAGCAAGAAGGAAGAACATCAAACGATGCCAACCTGGATCCATTCATTTCTTCTTTGTCAACTTTGTGTGACCTCTACCAAGCTTGTCATTATTAGGTTCCCCCTTCCAGCCTAGTTTTTCAAGCTCCTTTTCCTTCCAAGATTTATGAAAATTTTCATTTACCTCACAAAAGATTTTAGCCTCTTTTCCACTAGGATCTCTAATCAAATCCGAGATTTCTTCAATCCGTTTCGCTTTAGTTTTAACAATATTGATAGGAATGTCTGCAAGAGATTTTTCCTCGACAATTTCCATATCATCACCCGAAGAAAAGTTATCCTCATTGTCAATTGCATAGGACCTCCTACTCATGGTCAATAACCCCATTGGGAGACATTGATGAGTATGAAAATAAGGTTTGTCAGGATATCCAATGCTTTAACTTTTTTCATTGTCTGGTTTCAATTATTTTTGTTTGGAGAATATTTTTATTAAATAGGGGAATTATATTATCTACTTTTGTACTTTTACTTTATTGTATCACTATTTTTTTCATTATTCTTTAGATCTGTGCATTTAAAGTATACTAACCCTAACTTTCTTTTGTTTGCAGACTGGTGTCAACATTATACATCCACACAGATTGAGATAAGTGAAGACCTTGTGTCAAAAGAAAGAAGTTTGGTATGAGAATAACAAGACGCGCAAAAGAGTAATAAAGTGCAGTGTATGTAAAGGTCTTGATCATAACATCCTTACCTGTCAAGGTCCTCCAGTTGGGTCTAACCCCAAGAAGAAAGGAGTTAGAATGGATTGTTCTGTTAATGGGGATGCGTTTTGCATTACTGTTGCACCAACAAAGAAGATGAGGAAGGCCTTGTCTGCACCAACATCTGCATTGACATATGCATCAAAGAAAGCAACAACATCTGCATCAAAGAAATCAGCTGAGGTACCACCATTGTCAAAGGCCAAAGCAGCTGCTACTACACCATCAACTTCTTCGGCTGGTTCCCAGAAAAAGGGCAAAGCAGCTGCTACTACACCATCAACTTCTTCAGCTGGTTCCCAGAAAAAGGGCAAAGCAGTTTACTCTTTCCATTCTCCTCTCTTTGCACCCAAAAGGAAGGTACCACATCAATCTACTTCTGCTACACCTTCATCTGCCTGTTTTAACCAAACTTATCATGGTACTGTTAATATCTCTAGGCAAACAATCAATATTTATGAACCACCATCAAAAAGGGTTAGAAAGCCTAACTCTAAATATCAGTAATATCAGAAATGTTGGGTTCCTGTTTTTTCTAATTTCTACCTTCATTTATAGACTAATTATGAAGTTTGTTATTAGATGATTTTACTTTCTCTTTAAAGTGTGTTGACAATATGCTCTATTATTTATGAACCTTGCAATCTATTGTACTATGGAGACAGTGTGTTGACAATATGATCATTTCATTTAAAATACTTCCAATCTGTTACATTGACCTTGTTGAAATCTGTTATATTAACTTTGTTGACATGCTCATAACTGCAGACTAACTAACATTATGACATTATGTTCTAATTCTGCACTTTACTTTCACTTTATCTTTAAACTGTGCACAAATTTGATCTTCATAATTATCAAATTGCTTCTGTTTTCCCATAAAGATGGCATCATAAAACCATTGGAAATCTTCACACTTCTTGCATTTTAGATACCCAATACCATCATTCCATGATGTTTGAGCTATGTTTAACATCCTCACCTTAGTTTAATGACATTTGGGGTTGTTACAAGGAGATTGTGACCAAGGACAATCAGCAAATCTGTGATCACCAGCACAAGCTTCACACCCTCCCCTGTACTGAGGTGACATGGATTTAATTGCATCAGTAGCTTCAACAAACCATTCAAAATAGGAAGACATAGGATTAAAACAAGAAAAAAATTTCTTCCCTGAATTGACACCTTCTTTAACCTTTAGAAGCTTTCGAATTCCATTGCAAAGAACTAGTTTATACCGGGAGTAAATCCAAGGACAATCCATGGATTCATGATATTTATCGCTACACATTTCACATTCCTGCATTTTTATTAACTATAATTAGAATCATTACTATAATACAAATCCTGATTATTTTATTTTTTTTAACAAAAAATTGAACTTACCATTTTAATGCTGGAGCTAGCCGCCATTAAAGTTGGTGAAATATAGCAGACTATGGTGAGAAATGTTGTAAATCATCACAATATATATAGCAGACTATGCCCCAAAAATGACCGTTATAACAACGGTCGGAATCTCTGACAAGTCCGTTCAAAATTCCCAGACCACGTGTAAGAAATCTAACCGTTTAAGACTTTAAAATCCCCCAATTTTGAAGGGCAAAGGCGTCAAAATTGCATTACACGTGCGTGTCACGTATGTGGCAGATAGACATGAAGGATATATAAGTCATTTGTACACACGTGCGGGTACACATGTGTGCCTATTTGACTCTCTAACTCTGTCTGACGGGAAATATAACGAATTGAGGCATTTTGACTTTTTTTTAAACGGCCGGGACATTTTAACAAGTTGACCATCGAAATTGGGGCATTTTGCCTCTTAACCCAAAATATATTCACTGTGATGTCTTGTGGGAGACTGTTTAGAAGATTGTCCTCCATTCTGATTCTTCTACTAAAACTCGAGTTCATCTATGTTCAGGGACGGTATTAAGGGGTGGCTTACCCAGGCTGAAAGCACACCCCAAATTTCTAAAAAGATGTTTTGTTAGTGTAATTTTTAACATTTGTAAAATTTAGCCCAGGTGTAAATTTTAATTAGCCCATTAATTGTTAAGATATGATTAACGTGGAAGAAATCGAAGATTTTGGAACCATCCCGCATGGATTAATTTTTGAATAGCATCTCAACCGTTCAAAGGCTATAGGGAAAAACAAGTATTCATGATGTTTCTTAAAATCAGGTATTGAATGGGCTCACCTATTACGTGTCAGTTTGATAAAATAAAATTGTGTGTCAAATGGGGGTGTCTTGTCCTTAACTAAGCAAGCGTTTTTCCACCTTTAAAAAAAGAAAAAAAACAAGTGTTTGTCCAAAAATTCATTTTTCTTATATGAAGTGACTACAATTTTATGTATATCTATGTATAATCTAAAAATGCAGTGTATTCATGAGACAAAAATACAATATGTCATGACTTATTATGCATATGTGTACAAACTCCAAATATTTTTGCATCCCTATAATAACCTTTAAAACTAGAAAAACATTAGGCGGCCTTCGGCCGCTAAATAATTCAGAATTATTATTTTAGATACGCAAATTATTCCTCCCTAATATTAGTTACAAGGTGAAAAAATTTGATTCAAAGCTTTATGCTCCAAGGAAAAGAGATCGTGTGGCATACCCATACTCGGCTTTAAGTATATTACAAGAGTTGTCATTCTTGCAGTTGAGACAAATTAAGTTAAGAGTTCGAGAAAAAAAAAAAATTAGCCCACCCAAATATAAATTCCTGGATCCGTCGCCGTCTATGTTGTATGCATATGCATATATATACAAGTTGGCGTTGAAAACCTAGAAAAACAATGATTTGCATGTCATTAGATCGGTATAGTTCACTGGGTCGATTCAGTTTTAAATCCACCTAAAACCAGATAAGGATCTAAAGTAATGACCGAGTCAACTTATATCGGTCACTATGTGAGAGTAACCCACCTTTTTGTGGGGAGGTTATTTCTTTCTTTTAAGGGGTCAAAAATTTCTAAATCAAACTAGTATTAATTTGGAAACTGTCTAATTTCAAATTAATACATCCTCTAAAGACACACAAACTAATCTCAGTGATGGTAGACCAGCCGAAGAACATCACCGTGATGTGCGCCGAGAGGGGATCAGATGGCCTCAATGTCACCATCTCTACATTGGGATAGGGTGGGGCATGAGTGGGCCCCACCACCCTCTCACATGGTGCGAGCCTCGGCGAAAATATTTTTTATGTAAATCATTTTCGAACTAATTAATTTCAAATTAATATATCATCTAATAAAAAACCCAACTAATTTCAAATTAATTCTGTATGAACCGAGAGGTTCAAACAATTAAAAAACTACCACTCACAGAAATTTTATTGGCCCCACCATAACTGACCCCGTTGGTGTCCTCCGGCGGGGCCCTCTGGGACCCACCATAAAAACTGTGAGAGCTTTTTCACCCGTGGTTTTGGTGTGGCTTGGGAGCTCGGTTCGTTTAGAACCGCTGATTCTCTAATATAGTAGCAAAGTCATGGTACCACTACCTGCTGACGTCTACGCAATTACATTGAGTACTTCTTTACGAAGTATTGAAACCACTAAAATCAACTATGCAGTACTTTTAACAAAACACAACAGAAAATCCATTATGCCTACCACTCTTTGGAGGAAATTGAATTAATTTTGGTGAAATGATGATCCTACGCGAAAAAGACCCTCCACAAATTTATATGAGAGGCGGTTTCCGAAGAATATGCCAAGATGATTTGTTTGAGGAATTTTATAATAATTTAAAAAAATCAAATCTGCTAGTTTGCCCAAAGAAAACAGTAATTGCACGTGGTTTTTGGCTTTGATAAGAGAAGATAAGTCTGACACAGTATAAGAATACATGCTTATTTATTATTCAGAGACCCGGAGCTCAACACCCCAACTACTGCCTACCGAAATTTTGACCAATACTTACAGTCTCGAAGAGATGGCATGGGTGCACGCCTTAATTAGTATGGGAAGTCATTCTAAGTTGTCTCCTTCTTTTCGATCTATAAATTGGGTTAACAATCATACTGGTTTCCTCATCCATCTCTACTTCTATATATCATTTCAAAGTAATAAGAGGAGATAAGGGAGAAACTAGTTTGGTAACTAGAGTGGATTGCTAGCTAGAGAGTGCTTGTAGGAATGGGTACTACGAATAATGTCAGGTTTTTCATTTTGCTGGGTCTTTTGTTTGCTATTGTTACACTGATCGTCTCTGAGGTTTCAGCAGCTAAGGAATTAGCTGAGGAAAAAGGTGAGTCTTACTGATTGCTCACTATACGACCAAACTTAATACTTTACTTTACGTGCAGTTCTTTACATTGGTATACAAATGGTAAACATATACTGATCATGTTTTGTCGTGTATTGAAGCTGCGGAAGAGATATCTGCAGGAAACGGACTTCAAGATGCCAAGTACGGAGGGTATCAAGGTGGCGGTGGATACCCAGGTAATGGAGGGTATCAAGGCGGTGGTGGTAATGGAGGTAGATACCAAGGTGGCAGAGGTAGAGGAGGTGGTGGGTACAGATGCCGGCATGGATGTTGTGACCGTGGTGGGTATTACAGAGGTGATTGCCGCAATTGCTGCTATTCTGCTGCTCATGCCAAAGCCTTTGCTGCTGAAACTACCACTACAACCGATAATCTCAAGCCTTAGAGATCTAGGTTACTATATTTATCTCGGTACAGCCGATAATCTTAAGCCTTTGAGATGTAGCCTATTATATGTATTTCGAAAAATATGTGTCCTTATCATCGAACTAGAAGATTCTGCGAGTAATATGAATAAATAAGATGTGTTATCATCTAGACAGATTTTGTTAAATTAGTAAAATAAGATACGGCACTGATCCCAATCCGGCCGATTCACAGTTAACTTGGCGGGTCGTTTATGGAAACGACCGATACATGAGCATGAGAGTCAGTCCTCTATAACCCTGATCCACTAGTAAAATAGTTGGTTTTAGTCACGGTTGTCATATTTGTTCTTTTTCATGACAAACAAGGCTTATCAAAATGGAGAAAATTTTTGATGGAGGCGTTTTTGGATGGGGCATGGGGGACAAATAAGATATTTCTAATTAATTGCTTCTAATAAATTTTGTTTCTAAAAATATAAAAGAAATGTAGTTTTGGAGAAAATATTGTTTATCATATTTGTTTGTATTTAATGTTAGGTATTTTTGGAAACGGGATTTGTGAAAACAATTAATTTGAAAGACACATGCAACATCTTATTTGTCCCCGTGCCCCCATCCAGAAACGCCCTCATCAAAAATTTTCTCATAAAAATGCAATGATGTTGGCTGAAGAGAACAACGATACAACTATTTGTTTCTATTCGTTGAGTCTAACATTTCATTGTTCTATTGATTGTAGATAGAGGTACAAAATTTACACAAAAGGGTTTTGGGACTAGAGAGTCAAGGAAAAAAATATGTAACTGATGACGAAACAGATTTTTTAAGTAAAACATTGAATAGCATGAAAAACATTGGTTTGGCTAAAAATGTAATTTTGGAACTGAAGAAAAAGATCGATGAATTAATGGAGAACTATTAATGAATTAATAAAGATCGATAATTAATGAATTAAAGGAGCAAATGCTCAAATTAGGGCACTGGATACTGAACTGGAGAGTCTTAAGTTACGGGGGGACGAGTCGTTGAAAACAGATCAGAAAGTTATCTTGGCAGATGTCATTTCTGAAGCTAGGCAAGAGATGTCCAAGCTTAACGGAGAACTTTCTAGGAGGCACAAACCATTGATTTGATTTCATAGCCGGAATGGGTTTTAACGCATCAGAGGTTGTAGAGTCTTTGTTTGTTGCTGCTGAAACTACTGTTTCTGTTATATGCAAATAATATGCTTTCAGACTAGCTGTTCTACATGAACGTATTTTGTGATTATTCTTATGATTGTTGTCAAAGATTTTCACAATATTAGTAATTTCAATGATATTTCATCGCTTCATGCATATACAAGAATAAAAACTAGAAAACGAAATGCATGTCCAGATGATTAATTATCTTATTCATTCATGTTACTCGTAGCTCAAATATCAAGTTCGATGATAATTGATACATAATTCAATAGTAGGCTAGATCTCTAAGGCTTGAGATTATTGGTGGTAGTGGTAGTTTCAGCAACAAAGGCATTGGCTTGAGCAGAAGAATAACAGCAATTGCGGCAATCACCTCTGTAGTACCCACCACGGTCACAACAACCATGTCGGCATCTGAACCCACCACCTCGTCTACCACCACCACCTTGGTATCTACCTCCATTACCACCACCGCCCTGATACCCTCCGTTCCCAGGATATCCACCTTGATTCCCTCCGTACTTGGCATCTTGCAGTCCATTATTCTCAGCTGTCTCTCCTGCAATACATCATATTATATATACTAATCATATTTATGAAAGAATTGCACAAATTTTTTTTATTAAAATTATATAACGTGATTGAGACTCACTTGTTGTCTCAGACAAATCCTTAGCAGCTGAAACCTCAGAAGAGATTAGTGCAACAACAGCAATCAAAAGACCCAACAAAATGAAAAACCTGACATTGTTCATTGTACCCATTCTTACAAGCAATCTCTACCAAACTAGTTTCTTTCCTTGCTCTTACTATGAAATGATATGCTGAAGTAGAGGATGTGGATATCAGTGTGATATTCAACTCCATTTATAGAGTTGAAAAGATGGGAGACAAAATTGGACTACCCATACAAATTAAGGCGTGCACCCATTCGTACAGAGTGAATGTATGGGTATCCAGCATGGGGTCTCTGTATAATAAATTAGCTTATGCCGCATCAGCCTTATCTTCTCTTAGCAAATCCAAAACCATGCATGTGCATATATCTTGCTCTATGAGCGAACTTGCTGATCTAATTTTGTTCGATTATTACTACACTCAATCACCTTTTCAAAAAAAAATAATTACATTCGATCACTCGGTAATCGTGGGTACGATATTTAATGGTCTCAATATCTTGCAGTAAAAAATCAAAAGACGGAAGCAAAATTTTGTCTATTAGATATTTAATGGTCTCAAGATATTTAATGGTCTCAATATATTGCAGTAGTTGTCAACACGTACATTAGCTCTACAAAGTCTATTAGATGATGATGGTTGATGCAAAATTTTGTTTTACATCTCCTAACGAAACTTTGATGATCATTATACAACAAAATAAATGCCAGTGAAAATGAGTTTTATTGTTGGATTTATAATCTTGGTGGGAATGGAACTTAGGACCTTTGGGTAAATAAGAGCTCTTACTCATTTTATTATGAGTGAATGAAATAGAACCTTTAGTCCCACATTGGGTATAACTAATAAGGCTATTATTGGGGCGTCACACTCCAATAGTGGGGCTTCACTTGGATTCTTAATGTCCAAAAAAGTGGCGGGGATATCCTAACACATATACAAAATGTCTAGATTACCATTTAACTAAAATAAAAACTTAAAAACCGTAGAAGTGATTTCACGTCCAGGTTTGGATTAATTCCAACCGTAGAATTTTATTTGCATGTAGTTTTACGTCCAGGTTTGGATTAGTTCCAACCGTAGAAGCTCGTTTTACGTCCAGGTTTCTTTTAATTCCAACCGTAGAATCCGATTTTACGTCCAGATTTTCTTTTATTTTCAACCGTAAAAGTGATTTTACGTCCGAGTTTGAATTATTTCCAACCGTAGAAGTGATTTTACGTCCGAGGTTTGGATTAATTCCAACCGTAGAATTTAATTTGCATGTAGTTTTACGTCCAGGTTTGAATTAGTTCCAAATAGTAAAGGGTAGTTTTACGTCCGGGTTCCTTTTAATTCCAACCGTAGAATCCGATTTTATGTCTAGTTTTCTTTTAATTCCAATCGTAGAAGTGATTTTACATCCAGGTTTGGATTATTTCCAACCGTAGAAGTGATTTTACGTCCAGGTTTGGATTATTTCCAACCGTAGAAGTTTATTTTACGGTCAGTTTTTCTTCCCACAAAAACTTTATCCCAAAATTAACTAAATAAGGGTTGTTTAGTCATTACAAATTATTTTAGATAAGGGGTTTTTGATATTACTTATGGGTGATCCGTTTTTGTCCTATTAGATGACGCCCCTCTAATGGAATGTGACGCCCCAATAATAGCCTTCATAACTAAAGAGTTGTTCCACTATATAGCTAATCCTTTATGGATAGTTAGTAAAACAATGTGGGTGGAACTGGTGGGGCGAAATATTTTTGCTTTCACTTAGTCTTAGGGCTCGGGCTCGTGCCTGCGCCGTGGACATGGATCAACCAAGATTTATCTCTTTGACAAAATATTTTTAAATTATTTCTTTATACATTTTACAATCAAAATAAATTTTGTCTTTGTGTGTGGGGGTGGGGGGGGGTGGGGGTGGCCTGACCAGGCGCAATACTTCTTATTGCCTAGTTTAAGTTATGATGACATATTTTTGACATTGATTTCTTTCCAGAAATCAAAAGATATTGACATAATTTCGAGTAAATGCCATAGTTGTTTTCTGTCCGTTTTATTCTTTATTGCCTTGCATGGCGCAAGGATTTGATTCTCCATCAATTGTATTTATCGCACCCCTCCCTTTTCTGCTATAAAAGAGACTCGAAACCTTCATTTCAATTTGTGTCCAGAAGAGCTACTATCCTCTTCTTTTCGTCTCTCTCCCTCTGTGTGGTATTTTTATTTCTTCTGTGCCATTGTTGTTGAGTTCGTAAGAGTGGCCAAGTACTGTAGTGCTAACAGTGCTTGCAACGGACAGTTTTATCCTGGATACGACTTGACCACGGGGTATAGGCATCACTCATTCTTGAGGCGTACCGATCAACTATCGTGTTAAGGACAACGTGTTGAACACGTGACTCTATACTCTATTTGCTATCCATTTGAGTGTTTATTTTCTTTTCAGAAAATTTATTTCTAACATCTTCCCATCTTCTTTAAGTGTTTTATTGTTACAGTTGCAACAATAAATTCTTCCGATGTATAAATTAAAAATTCCATTGGCCGAATTTGTTTATTTCTTTGGAAATACAACTAGAATCCTACCCTCAAAGAAAGTGAATGAAAGTGATAGTCTAGTCACATACTGTGACCAATTTAGTTGACTCCGTCATTACTTTTGAAAGTATAAATCGGACGATTGGCGACCTGGTCGATGACGTGTGTGACGGATTGATTTGCTTATTTTAAGTCAAGAAAAAGCACACAACTGACGTCTTCCGGGGAAGCAGGCCTGAGTCGCCTGACAAACCTCTTTATACATCTGAAATTAACCCCAATACCAGAGAATTTGTGAATCTTCCAATGTTGTCGATAGAAAATAAGAAACCCATCAAAGAAAATAAGAAACCCATTGAATGGGGGATTTGGCTATCACCCTCTAACTAATGAGTACAAGGTGAAGAAAAATTTGTCGGTCTAAATACAAGGAGAGTTGGAATTGGAAGTCACCGATATTACACGTAAACAACTTTACGGCGACGGTAGACTTGTATCTTCATGGTATATTCGTCTTGATGGAACCAATTTCTCAATTGATCCTATGTTATGTATTCTATGTCCAATTGTAGACATTTTTCATAACCATTTGCGGCAGGCGTTTCTATCCCTTCTATTTCATTTTTTTTTTCCGAAACTCCTTAGGGGAATTTATTCATAAAAGACAAAAAGAAAGAAAAAAAAACAAAAACCAAAAACCAAAAAATCGAGAGCACTTGTTTGTCGTATGAGTTTTCAGCTCCATGGTTTGCTAGATCCAACAAATCAACTGTGAATCGTCCGGGTCGGATCGGTAAAGTAGGATATCTTATTTTACTAATTTAACGAAGTTTGTCTAGATGATAACATATATTATTCATTCATATTACTCGTAGAATCTTAAGTTCGTTGATAAGGATACATATTTTTCGAAAAACATACAATAAGCAAGATCTCTCCAAAGGTTCAAGATTATCCGCGGTTTCAAGATACATAAAGTAGGCTAGATCTCTAAGGCTTGAGATTATCGGTGGTAGTGGCAGTTTCAGCGGCGAAGGCTTTGGCATGAGCAGCAGAATAGCAACAATTGTAGCAATCGCCTCTGTAGTACCCACCACGGTCACAACAACCATGTCTGCATCTGTACCTACCCCGTCCACCACCTCTGCCACCTTGGTATCTACCTCCATTACCACCACCGCCTTGATACCCTCCATTACCTGGATATCCACCGCCACCTTGATACCCTCCACTACCTGGATATCCGCCGCCACCTTGATTCCCTCCGTACTTGGCATCTTGAAGCCCATTTTCCCCAGATGTCTCTTCCTCAGCTGCAAAAAAATAGAGATCAGTATTACATTACAAATTACAATTCATATTAGTGTAAAGATTTGCATGTACAGTAAAATTTTAAGATCGGTTGTATAATGAGCAATCAGTAAGACTCACCTATCTTCTCAGCTAAATCGTTAGCTGCTGAAACCTCAGAGGCGATTTGCGTTACAACAGCAAACAAAAGACACAACAACATAAGAACCCTGACACTATTTCCAGTACCCATCTTACTAATACTCTCTAGACTCTAAGTACCTAGTAATGCACTCCACAAATGAAGTAGTTTCTCCGTTGTGATGAAATTGTGTTGGAGTAGAGAAAGATGAGGAAATCAGTGTGAATTTCGACTCAATTTATAGAATGGTATAGAAAGGAGACAACTTAGTATGACAACCCATGCTAATTAAGGCGTGAGCCCATTTCTTAGTGACTGTACGTATTGATGAGAATATTGGTGGGCAGTAAAATGTAGTTGGGGTATTAAATAAGCTTATACCACATCAGCCTTATCTTCTCTTATCACAGCCGAAAACCATGTGCATGTATCCGTCGACTCTAATTTCGTTTAATTATTAAGAAAATTCTCAACAATCCGTCTCTACAAAGACTTCAAAAAACCACCTCTCACCTAAATTTTATTATTCTAGCTATCAATATTTCTCAGTCTTGTAAGAACCATTCAGTAGAGGAACTAGAAATTCAACGTGGGAGAGGCTTGAAAGCTAAATTGGATCGAAACATTTTTTGCACCAGGCGGAAGCCTAATATATTTAAGCATGTTTTCTTATCCAAACTTAAAAATAAAATACATAGTTTTTGTTTCAGCCAGGGGAAGTCAGGTCATACTTCCAACATCATTCCACCCGAAATGATTCGGTTATTCCTAAAAAAATTCACAATTGCGTTTTTTGGGGGGGTTGTCTAGAACTACTTAACGCCATCACTTACAATGGCATTGCTACTTTGTTAATGACATTGCGGCATCGTCCCATGAAATGGGAAAACGTATATCAAAGATTCCTAACGTAGATAAGAGAGAATCCCACCACATAACTCACTTTTTCTGAAGAAGAAAGTGAGTTTGGTCCGGGATTTAACTGTTGGCTAAATACGATGTGTACGCACGGACCAGACATATGAACCGGTTGAAATGTTGAATCATGGCAGCCTGATCCGAGTGGATTCAGTGACCTTTAACGGTCTAATGAGTAGCACGCGCTGCACGCCATCGTTTTTAGGGTTTCAATGACAACCTCTTTATACAAACTGTTTGATCACATTGTCAAACGGAATTATTTATGTTCCATAGCAGAAAGCCAAGTAAAATCACAGATGGCCGAGATGAATATATGTTCGAGATTACCAGCTGATTCGGTATTAGACTGCAAACAAGTATGTAGAAACATATATGTTCATACTAATACAACATTATTTTTTCTCCACATCTGGAGAGATTATCTCAGCAGCATCAGCACCTTCGTGAACTTGACTGTAATACATAATGATAATCAGCATCTAATTCTGCACCATTGGTTTTAGTGTTTCAATGATAATCAGTATATACATAATGTTGGATGTTGGTTTGATTTCGGAATTAGAAATCTTACGTCTAGTTAGGTTTAGAAATCTTATTTCTAGTTATCCTAGAAATCTGGTTTCCAGTTGTATGAGGATTTTGTTGTTTTTTAGGCCTATAAATAAGACGTATCACCCTTTTGTTTACGCAGTGGAGTGTAGGCACATTCCCAAACGGAATTCATTGTGCTGTTATTTTATTTCGGCCTAGTTTTTGTGGTGTCTGGTATAAGGTCTTATAGTTTTTAGAAGAAGAGATGGAAGACAGTCCTCTAGACCGTCTCCCCCAAGAAACTACACTGAATATACTTTCTAGATTACCAGCTGAGTTGGTATTAGATTGTAAGCGAGTATGTAAAGCTTGGAGAAATTTCATACGGATTCATGCTAATACAACTTACTTTGCTTATCAACATCTGGAGCGATACCATGGGTATGGATTATCATCATCGGAGCACCATCTGCACTCTCGTGAACTTGATTACAGTGATGGTTCTGATTCTGCACCGATGAGTTTTGTTTTCTTGGAAGGAAGGGGACTTCAAGAGCTTTATTATGCTCAGTTCCATGAGGATGATGAGGTTCGTGATAACCAGCCTAATTACAGCGCAAAGAGGATAAATATCAATTTCGATTTCCGGGACAATGTGTGTGAAATTGTTGGTTCTTGTAATGGACTGATTTGTTTATCTCCTGTTGAGACGACGCTCAAATGTTTGGGAAGCAGGCCAGAAAAACATTTATACGTCATTAATCCCGTTACAAGAGAAATTGTTAATCTTCCAGGGTTGTCAATCGACAAAAAGAATCACAATAATGTTCGCGTTGCCCAGGGATTTGGCTATCTCCCTCTAACTAATGAGTACAAGGTTATTAGGGTCTGGTATGTTGTTGAACCACATAGACGCTCCTTGGAAGTTGAAGGACGGGTTGAGGTATATACACTTGGGAGTGGCAAAGGCTGGCGAGTTATTGGTAAAACCAGTTATGATTTGTGCTGGAGGTACGCAGATTGGGAAACTACCTCAGGTGTTTGGTTTAACAGCGCTATTCATTGGCTTGATGAGGAATCTACGGGGATTGTGGCCTTTGATTTGGAAACGGAGGATTTCAGAGTTCTCCCTACCCCAACAGATCGGTTAACTGCACCCTGCAGGCGCAGCCTTCGTGTAACTAGAGGGAGTTTATGTTATGTTTGTGCATATTTCGAGAAAGGCTCGTGGGAGGCGGACTTCTGGTTTTTAAGGAAGAATAAGGAGGAGATTGATAATAGTAGTTACCACACGAAAAAGCTATATAACAAGTCTTGGAGTATGTTAAATTATAGTTTCGGGTCCAAGTTGTCATTTGCTGTCACGAGGAGGGTGAAACCTTAATAGCCGGGCAGGGACTAGTCCGCCGTTATGATCTAGAAACAAGAACTTGGAAGGAAATTTGGCAGTCTAAATACGGGGGGAGTTGTTTTTGGGTTATACCAGTGTTACACATAAACAGTTTTGTTTCATTGAAAGCATTAGGAGAAAGAAGCGCAAAGATATTTAAAGAATCACGGGATGGCAATGATATAATTATGTCTTCTGGGCGGACAAGAGAGGCTAAGAGATGCGCAGAGCTATTTAAAGGATCATGGGATGGCGATGATGATATACTTATAACCTCTGGGTCAAGAAGAGAGGCAAAGAGATTTAAATAAGCAGCAGCTTGCAATCTCGGAAGATTAATAAGATATATTTCATATGGTGCAGTTTAATCAGACATTAGTGATGGCAGCGAGGCTCCCTGTTTTAGGTATTTCACTGAATTATTTGCATGTTAGGGTATTTTTCTTTTGCTAGTTTTGGATTAATCTCATTTTGTTAATTTTTAGGAATTTCTCCAGAAGTGCGGTGCGAAGTTGTTGCTGCTGCACGAAACTGCAGTTATTGTTTACAAGAACTATGGATGCGACGTTTCTGTTAAGTTTTCCTGATATTCTTGAGAAGTGGTAGCGATTTTTATCTGAGTTCACAAAAAAAAAAAAAAAAAAAAAAAAAAAAAAAAAGTTATACAAGTTGGCATAAATTTTTTCCAAGCCCCTCCCAGTCTTAAATCCTGGTTAGGCCACTAAACCAATTATTGAGATTTAATAACCATTTTAGGCATCCCTTCTATATTCCTATGCCCATCCCTTTTAGAAGTTCAATTGGTTTCAAAACTGCCTCTTGCTTTAGGTTAGCATTAGCAATACCAAGTAACAGTTACCCTTGCATTGTGATATATTATGTTTATTTTCAAACTCAATTAACAGTCTATTAAAATCCTCCAACGAAAACTATATCAATCGGTAACAAGAGTTCTGAAACTTCACTAGTTTGTAAACAAAGACATACTATACAAGAAGGGATACAAAAATGGAAGTACTTGGACCTGAAGCTACAACATTGCAATTATGGAGTTTCTGTTGGCTAATCTCTAAGACTTGAGATTATTGGCAGTGGTAGTTTAGCATTAATGACACAGTCATTAAGTTAACTGGTAATCAATCATCGTCTGTAATGATTATGGACGTATCTCCCATGCAGCGTTTATTATCAACAAAAAATTATAGAATTCTATTGGAACTGGTTGCATTAAATACTTCTGGTGCCAAGCAATCACTGTCACATGTTATTCAACAGCTCCTTTCAATTTTCAGTGATATTTTTCTACTCCACCAACATTGCCACCAGAAAGATTACAAGATCATAAAATTTCCTTATTGCCTGAAGCTAGACCTGTGAATGTACGGCCTTATAGATACCCACATTTTCAAAAAGATGAAATTGAGAAGATCGTGGGTGAGCTGCAACAAGCTGGGTTCATACGACCTAGTTTTAGCCCTTTTTCTTCACCAATTCTTTTGGTTCGAAAGAAGGATGTCTCATGGCGTATGTGTATTGGCTACCGTGCTCTTAACAAGATAACCATAAAAGATCGTTATCCAATTCCGGTAGTGGACGAATTGTTGGATGAATTGCATGGTAAGAAAGTCTTTACCAAGCTAGATTTACGCTATGGTTATCACCAGATTCGTGTACATGAAGCTGACATTCCAAAGATAGCTTTCCGTACTCATGATGGCCACTACGAATTTTTGGTCATGCCTTTTGGATTATCCAATGCTCCAGCAACATTTCAGAGTTTAATGAATCATATATTCTGGCCTTAGTTACGCAAGTTCGTACTGGTTTTCTTCAATGATATTCTGATATACAGTGACAATTTTGATGATCATATCAAACATTTGCAGTTAGTTTTTGAGATATTGCGAACTCACAAGTTGTTTATCAAAGAAACCAAATGTACTTTTGCACAAAAGTCTGTTGGTTACCTTGGCCATTTGGTTTCGTCTGACGGAGTTTCTGTTGAGCCAGATAAGATTCAATGCATTCTTTCTTAGAAGATTCCTTCTGGCTATTATAGAAAATTCATGAAGAATTTTGGAAAACTCAGTGCTCCTTTAACTCAACTACTTAAAAAGGATGCATTTAAGTGGACAGAAAGATGCAACTATTGCTTTCAAATTACTTCAACAAGCTTTAACTACTACGCTTTGTTCTCATGCTTTGATTTTTCGAAGGAATTCTATCCGGAATGTGATGCTTGGTGGTGGCATTGGTCTTTGTGCTAATGCAATGTGCAAGGCCTATATTTTTCTATAGTAAACCTTTATCTCGGTAAGAATCTCAACCTATCTCGTTTATTGCAAGGAAATGCTTGCCATTGTTTCTGCTGTGAATAAATGGAGACACTATTTGCTTGGTCGTCATTTCAAAATTTATACCGACCATAGAAGTTTGAAGTATTTCTTAGAGCAACGTCTTTCTTCCATTGAACAACAAAAATGGGTTTCAAAGTTATTGGGCTATGATTATGAAATCATTTATCGCAGTGGATCGACAAACAAAGCTGCCGATGCCTTATCTCGACTTGTTAAATCACACTTATTAGCAATTACTGCACCAATTTTTTATGGTGTTGATGACATTATTGCAGAATGTCATACTGATCCCACTTTAAGTGCATTAATAGACCAGTTGAAGCTCAATACTAACAGTAAACGTAATTACTCTTACATCAATGGGGTGCTCCGTTATAAGGGAAGAATTGTGGTAGTTTCTTCTTCCGGATGGTGTAAAAAACTTCTCCATGATTTTCATTCTACTCCATTGGGTGGTCACTCTGGTTATTTGAGAACTTTTAAGAGATTACAACGAAATTTCACTGGTCTGGCATGAAGCATTCGATTAAGGAATATATTCTACATTGTGAGATTTTTCAACGCAATAAAATGGAAGCTGTAGCCTTGATATATCTTTCAGATCATTGAAAATTTTTTACTATTAGTTTTCTTACTTTAAAATTAGTAACTATTCCGGCTAAATTTTTTACTATTTAAAGGATCGTGGGATGGCGATGATATACTTATAACCTCTGGGTCAAGAAGAGAGGCAAAGAGATTTAAATAAGCAGCAGCTTGCAATCTCGGAAGATTAATAAGATATATTGCATATGAAACCAATCTTGTTATTTGTCAAACGATGGTGCAGTTTAATCAGACATTAGTGATGGCAGCGAGGCTCCCTGTTTTAGGTATTTCACTGAATTATTTGCATGTTGGGGTATTTTTCTTTTGCTAGTTTTGGATTAATCTCATTTTGTTAATTTTTAGGAATTTTTCCAGAAGTGCGGTGCGAAGTTGTTGCTGCTGCACGAAACTGCAGTTGACTGTATACAAGAACTATGGATGCGACGTTTCTGTCAAGTCTTCCTGATATTCTTGAGAAGTGGTAGCGATTTTTATCTGAGTTCACAAAAAAAAAAAAAAAAAAAAAAAAAAAAATTATACAAGTTGGCATAGATTTTTCCAAGACCCTCCCAAATCCTGGTTAGGCCACTAAACCAATTATTGAGATTTAATAACCATTTTTGGCATGCCTTCTATATTCATATGCCCATCCCTTTTAGAAGTTCAATTGGTTTCAAAACTGCCTCTTGCTTTAGGTTAGCAATACCAAGTAACAGTTACCATTGCATTGTGATTTTCTACCGAAAATAAAAATAAAAACAAAAACAAAAACAAAACAAAAATTGCACTGTGATGTTAGCATGAAATAAAACCTCCTATCCTTAGTAGAGCGTAAGTATTCCATCACCCAGGATTGGGATCGCTGAGTTGTGCTGCAGATTCTAGCAAGTCTTGTGTCTATTCATATAAACCCTTTCAAGGGATATGTCTCTCCACTAAGGGATGTGACTTTTCATGAAAGGACTTCTCCAAAAGTCACATATAAACCTATATAAACCCCAATATTCTCCATTTCAAGTGTGTGTTATTAGAGTCATAAAACTAGTACTTTGAAATTTTAAGAGTTTGCACGTGTCTTCAAGAGTTAAAGAAGAGTTTGTGCTACATCTATTCGCGTTCGATGTTTGGTGTTATCGAAGTGTTGCGAAAAACATCGAGGTATTGTTGAATGTTGGATACATATGCCGCTAAACCTGTAACAACATTATATACATGGCATCAAATGTCTTAAGCAAAGAGATTACTCGCCTCAATACACCCAAGTAAGTTTGTTTAAGTTTTGTGATTGATCATCTTTTTCTATCCTTCTTTTCTTGTTTTGTTATTGGTATTACGAAACATAATACATAGATGAAAACCGTGTTACAAAAGTTGTAACGGATCGGTGGATAATACACGATTTGTATTATTGGAAAATCGGTAACGAAGGTATTTATCCAACAATCTTAAGAAATTTGATTTAGGAACTACCATCATTACCAATTTATTGGCAGAAAGGTTTCTACAACACACGCACATCTGAATGGCGAATTTTCTGAGTATGAGAAATGAGAACGACCATCATTCAATGATGGAAAACACCACAATAAATACCGAAAGCGCCGTTTGATACTGTTGGTGTTTTTGGTTCCTACTTTAAAAGCTTCTCATGGTGACCATGTGTGATCATTGCACAAATGAGTGTTCGGATCCTCATTTTCTAGCGATTTTGCTACTTGAACAGCTTCTTGACAGCTGATTACCCGCAAAACCGACGTGGCAGAGAGAGGTAAGTTTTTTTTTTTTTTATTCCGTCACCATGAAAAAAAGAAAAGGAAAAATGAATTTCTTAATTTTATTGCCGTTGGATACAGCCGATGGTTCAGATGAGTTCTGTATCGGTAGTTCCAAAGATAACTACTCTTGACTTATTGGTGTTCTCGTTTTGGAGCAGCGTGAGGAGAGAAGCAATATTGAAAACCTAATTCTACCTCCGAGGTAAAAATCGTGAAATCCTTCGTTTCAATCTCTTCGAGTAATCATCTATTGATTTGCTTTATCTACAGTTGTTTCATTTTCTTAGTTTTGCTTATAGATCTGATGTTTTGTGGCTTAACCTTTTTGTTTAACATGATTACATCATAGTTTTGCTTACAGATCGTTATCTAGACTTAAATCTCAACAACAAAATCAGTTTCAGGAAGAACCATCATTGAGTACGAAAGATGGATTCATATATTTATTTCCGTAGCAGAGGTGTTGAGAGTTGAACCCTCGTAATAGTTTTTGATAGTGGAATCCTATCGCCTTTTTCAAATTAAACCCAAGTTTTATAAAATCAATCCCCTCAATTATATGGCACTCATGCTTATGCTAATTGTAGTAGTCGTTTTGGGTCATTTATGTCTGTTTTTTTTTTCTTGCTTGAATTTTTTTTTTCTTAATTATTATTGTTGATACAGTGTAGGAAATTCAATGTCCTATAAGGCGAGCAAAGGGAGGTGGACTAGTACTCAATTAGATTTCATTGCTTATACTCTATGGGTCTCTGATGATGCCTTTTGGGAAAACCTCTTTAAGTTTTTTTTTTTTTTTTAATAATCTGTTTGCCAAATCATTAGCTCTGGTGCGCAATTTTTCTTGTTTTTATATAGGTCAAGATGGATGTGCTTGAACTTATTGCTACAGAATGAGAATTGAGGAAAGCTGTTAAATCTTTTAAGGAAAATAGAGAGCAGGTTGGTTATTTTATTTGTTGTTTTTAAAAATGTTTTTTATTATGTGAACCTATTTTAGTTCGCAATGATGTAGAAATATAGACTACTAACCAAGCATTTCAATCGGGGATGTATATATAAATGTAGACTGACAGTGCCATTCCTCTCAGTCCTTCCCAGTTTTTAAGCATTTTTGTAGTGCAACTTTACTAGATCATTGACGATGTTTTATTAAAACGTTGCTCTGGATGACATTTTGCGGCTTTAATTTTCTGATTCACCTACTGCTAGTTGTTTGGAATTTTCCACCATCAAATTCATGGTGATTGCGACTTTGGATATCAAATCATCTTTTGGTTTGATATTTTCTACATGTTTCTTCTCTTGTTTGAACATTTACAAGACTCCTTGTGTTCTCTCGAATTCTTGTTTGCTGCCTGAACACCTGTTTACTCACTACATCTTATTTGGGCACAATCTTTTTGTACGGTGGTGAAGTTTGTTTGTAAATAATTACATTGAGGGCAGTTTCCTGTTGTATGTACCTAATCATTTTTTTTTATAACTGACTAGTTGGGTCTTGGTTCCGGCTTTTCGCAGGGTGTTGGTTCACTAATGGTGCTTTCAATTCTCAATCCAGTTACCAAAGTCGTTATGCTTATGGAAACACTGACAGGGCGGGCATTCCATGCATGCTATGTTAGCCAAGATATATCTTTGGTAAACCCTTATGGATCACCTCAGCTATCTTTATAAAAGCACCAATTGAGAAGGATTGGCCAGTTTTGCAAGTCTTATGCGAGGTGTCTCAGCTGCTGTCTCAAAAACTCGTAAATTTAATGTATTTTAAGAAAGAATTGGCCAGTTTGGCTAGTTTTGTTGTTTGCAAATGTAACCTGAAAAGTCGATCAGTCTGTAAATTTATGGGTCTGTAAATATATTATTTCTTTGATGAAATGAATTTTATTATAAATTATAGCAGATAATATTCAGTACATAGATTATATTGATTGCACAAGCACATATATATCTTGCTCTCCACTTAATGGTAGTGCAGGCTATGCCATCCTATTGTAGACAACGGGTTGCAAAGTTTGTGGTACTATTGCAGAACAGACTTATGCGCACATACATGAATTAAATTTCTTCATTAAAGTATGATTCAATATTTAAGGTGGTAGTACACTGAGTAGGATTTTCCAGACTTGTCAGTAATACCAGATCATGTATTTGTTCCATTCAAGCAAAATGCATAACTAAAATGTCCTGAATGTTGTAGCTCATAGATATCCTTACAGTAGGGATTATCTTAAAACACTGTAATCCAGGGAAATACTAATTCTCCTCGCGAATAAGGAAGCTACTACACATAATGAGCCTAAAACCAAATGAAAATAACACATCCACTTAGAATCTAACTCCGCCTTTGGATAAACCCCTCGCTGGAAGGTGTCTGCGATGCAATTGGAGTAACAGCTCGATCATGTACGCTATGATCTCCATATGCTGCTCCAAAATTATTGATTCCTCCATAGTACTGCCATTACAAAAAAAAAGAAGAAGATATTATTAGGATTCAAATTTCCATAAGAGTACATTTAACAACTTTACAAGTCGCAAAAGTTTGTTTACCATTAATTGTCCTAGAAAGGAACCTGGTTCTGTAATCTCGTAATGACCGTATGTTGTCCTCATATTTGGCTTTACAATTATAAAAACTATACTTGTTAGAGGGGAAACTAAAAGCATAGAAACAATAGCAATACAAAGAAGCATGAAATGAGGTGAATTCCAACTACTCACATAAGGAGGGTTGATATATGGTGCTTCGGCAGGAACAGGCATGTACATGCCAACAGGAGCAGAATTAGAAGCACTGTTACTCAGTTGAGCAGCATTTCCATGAGCCCCACGACCTCGAGTGCCCCGACCACGAGTTCCTCGACCTCTAGTGCCTCGGCCGCGAGTACCTCGACCACGAGTACCTTCTGTATGTTTCTGATGTGAAATATCACGAGGATATGATGGTGTTGGGGTTGCAACACTCTCTGGGTCACAGGCATATCATTTAAGATGGGGTCTGGAATATTTGTGATGATATCCTGTAACAAATGAAATAAAAAGAGCAGCATGCTAGTTATAGGATCTGGAGACGTCGCCATGGACAGAATAAAAAGCATACATTCAAATATCCTTCACAATTAGTAGTGAACATAAAACACTAACCTGGCTAGGCTTTGTCGAGGGCTTTGTTTTTGTCCTTTTCCGTGCTCTCTTGGCTTTGAGTCTTTTAGATCTCTTTCTTCCTATACGTTTCTTTTTTGCTGGATTACGAACATTAGGAACTGATGTATCCCCTTGATCCTCAGCGTTCAATTTAATCTTTTCGAGTTCTATTGACTTAGCTTTGAGCTCCTCAATCTTATTATCCAACCATTCGTTGACAACCTTACTTTGTTCATCATTGACAGAAGCCAAATCCGCTAAAAGGTTGAACTTCAGAGACATTTGATTGTAACGGAGACTGGACTCGTTCAATTCCCAACAACTAAAACTCACTTTCACTTTTGTATGCGGCCTTGTTACGTCTTTTCTCCACCTGCGTAAGATGTATTTTTCAGGAATAAGTCGAATCCCATTACGTATTAGTACCACAATTGCATGTCTACAAAGTATTCCTTTAGACTCAAACAATTTGCAGCTACAGTGAACATCAAAATCAACATTTTTTTTCCTTTTTTTAGCTTCAGCTGTTTCGGTTTCATCTGCCGTTTTATCAAACACACACAGTCCTCGTTTTCTTGTCATCTCGTGTTGCTTTTTTCAGCTTCACTTCCGGTTGTTTCGCTTTCATCTGTTCCGCTTTCATTATCCGTCTCCAAATCAGTCGTGCCTTCACCATCATCTACCACTTGAATAGTTATATCATCATCTTCGTCTTCACTGCTATCATCATCCGTTTCTATTTTACGGAGTGCAACATTAAATTTCAGTTCCTTACAATAATCATCATTTACCCAAACATCCTCTCGAATAACGTACTTATAAACATCGGCCTCCTCATCCAACTCAACCACTTCACATGCAATCTTCCCACGAATTTCTTTCTGGAACTCTTGAAATTTCACAAGGGTATACATATCCCGTAGTTGGTTTTCAAAAGGATAGCCAGATATAACAGGAATTGACTTTGAACATGACTCTGCATCTGCTATCAACTCTTTTTCTACTTTTTTCCTCAAGGCTTGTTCACATTGTTCAACAAACTGTTTCAATTTTGTCTTTGAATTGAAAAAACCTTTAAAGAAGGCGTTCATGCTTTCGCTACGCTGAGTAGAAGCCATCCCCGCCCAAAAAGTGTCTTTAAGAAAACATGGTACCCATCGTTCTTTCTCAGGGTATAAATCGTTCAACCAATTGTTTTGCTGTAAATTCACTACACCAAATTCTGGGATTAGTAACGGGTTGGAGCCGTTACGAAAACGGGTTGTAACGGCTCTCACCTGTTGCAAAAAGGGGTATTACAAATTTTCGTAACGGCTTTGTAGCCGTTACGAATCTCGGTTGTAACGGCCCTCGTAATGAGTTCGAGCCGCTACTAATTTGCCACGTGGTAACAAACTACGGGTCAGTTACAATTTCTTTTGTAACATAGTCATGTAATGACTTCAAGTAGTTACTACGTGGCGATTGTAACACTTAGAACCGTTACTACGTGGCAGATTGTAACAGCTTAAAACCGTTACGAACTTTTTCGTAACAGCAAAAAAAATTACTGCCAGTCAACCTTGACCTGGTCAAAATAGGTCAACCAAGTCAAGGCTGACCGACAATGGATTTTCTGCCGGAAATAAGCCGGAATTTCTATTACCCTGCATCACCTTTCATGCCATCCATCATCCACATTCAACAATCAATTCATATCACATTCAACAATCAATTTACACCACATTCAAATAATTCATGTCAAAAGAACACAAATTCTTGTAAGTACAATTTTTTTTGTTAAGTACACAAATTCTTCTAAGTACCAATTTTTTTGTTAACTGTTCTAAATTTCTAAGGAATACATAGAACCGTACTAACTTCCTACGTTGAAACTTACAAAACTTTGTGATGCTTTATTCTCCAAATTTTCGATCAAAAATGCATCATTCAAATAACCTGCTAACACAAAAAATGTATACTTAGATGTTTGAAGTAAACAAAAACTAGAAGAGATGACACACCCAATAAGCATATCAATTGGAGAAAAGAAGAATGGGAAATACTTACAATGGTTTTGTAATAAAGAACAAGTCCATGATTTAGTCATCAAGATCTCTAATCGCAAATCGCAACCATTGATCCAGGCCATTATTGCAATTGGTCCCGCAACAAACCAAAGTTCATAAGCTCTCTCGCACGCACAACACAATCCAAAAGTGCATGACCCAATCAATGTGTCTAGAATAACAAGATGAAGGATATTATCAGAACAACACAATCCTTGAAAATTTGTATACCACCAAGATTTAATAATCGAAATACCTTCAGAACAATAGCAAAATAAGAGAAGTAGAAGTAAAATAGAATGGTCAAAGCATGCATGGCCAACCAGTTGTCCTCCAAAACCTGTGCAAACCTTGGAGCATCAGGCAATGTGAGTCCACGAAATATGTTTACCTTCAAAACACAATGAAACAAATGAGTAACTCATAATTAATAAGATATATCATATCACCCGAGAAGCAAAGTAATTCTATTTTTGACACATCTAGTAGGAAAGTGAAACATAAAAGAAGCATAGTAAGAGTGAAACATACTTCAATTGGATCCACATGCGTACATGTTCAATCGGTGAGGTCTTCGATTTTCTTCTCTCTCTCCATATCGATTTCGGTTGTAACAATGAACTATGCCCTTGTGGAAACGCCAAACAGGTTAGCTGCCACCATCAACATCAGTTACCCACTTTAGAAATCACTATTATAAAGCATCTTTATGAAGTTATGCATATAAGTATATGAAGTACATATACCTTAGTCAAAGCAATAACGTCAACCTGGTGATAGGATGATAAAGTCCATGTAAAACCCCAGAATGTCACATTTTCATTCATATATGCTTCCAAAATTAACTAACAACAAAATCAACTATTTTCCCCATTACATAGACATCAAATACAGATCACATAACATCACAACAAAGTCCTAGATAGATGAATTCTCCAATTTAAACATTGTTAATCAAACAAGAATTAGACCTAAATCAGCAAGAGTAAGCATCTCACCATGGCCATCAAATATATGCTCTCCTGCAGCGAATTCACCCTCCCCTGTGCTCTCATCGAAATCAGCACCATCGTTTTGGGATTCGGTTGTGCTTTGTGGTGGAGGTGATGGTGATTCTGCTGATGTAGGTGGCTTTGGCGCTGCTGGCTTGGGTCTCGTCATCACTGGTCTGCAAAAGCTGTTCCAAAACAAACAAAATATATTCATCACTCAGAAGAAAGTGGATGAGGTAATCAATCACGAAGTCAAACTTGCTTACAAGAGTTTCAAACAAAGACCCATCCAATAAAATGGCGGACCTCAGCGAATCACGAGATTCTTCAAGTGCAATACCAAACGCAGATTACCAAACTACAATAGTAGATCTACTTATCTATTTGCCAAAGAAAAAAGTAATCATGCAGAGAAATTATGATGTACCTATCAAGGTCCTATACCTTCCTTTTAACATTAGCAGACAACAACACTGGGTTAGCATATTTAGGCAGAGAGTCTTCCTGCTGCTCCTCTCTCAACCATGCTTTTGCTTCCACACACTCCTTAATGACTTGCCATATTAAGTCGAGATCTTTCCTATGTGAGTTGCATACAAATATACAAAGAGAAACTCATTTTATTTTTCCATAAATGAAAGTAGGCTCTAATAAGTGGAAGTGCAAAAATTAGGCATCGATAATGGGCATAAATTGAAATAAAAATTACCTCCATAGCATTCAACAAAATGAAAGCAGGCTCTAATAAAAATTATCTCCACAAATACCATAAGTATGAGACTTTTGTGATGCTAAATCAACTGGATCTCTAACTAAGCCTGTTTAAAGAAAAGAGATCAAAACCACTAGAAAGATGAACAATAATCACAAGTAAGAAGTCTGAAAATACATAAATTCACAAAACATACATGTGTTCCTCCACCTTGCTAGGAAAAAAATGAGGGAGAATGGAATTAGGATTCTTCGGTTTCTCGACGAAACCTATAGTAACAGGTTCTTCTTCCTCGTCCTCTTCTTCTTATTCTTCTTCTTCCTCATTCCTGGTCATAATCACCATCAGAATCTTGAATGGAGATGGTATTCTCCACTGAGCACTGTAATACTTCAATATTTGTTTCCTCACTGGTTATGGCCACCATCTACACCGGAAAAAAAGAAAAGAAAAAAACACATTTAGGTAATATGGCCAAGAAAGTAAATCCCTTTATTGCCACACAATCTTAAAGTGGATTCTCATTTAAGAACTACAATCGGGGAATTTAAGTCATCAATCTATACTAGACAATCTATGTGCTAAGCAAGAAAATGCATAAAGCAAGTTAGATTTGATGGAACTCAATGTGTCAGAATTAGAATTGTTGACAAAGTATGTGCAATTGGAACTTACTATCGGATCTGGGGCATCATCTTGCTTACACATGACCCACGGTACACCAATGCCGAGTATTGAGGTATCAATGTAGCATGGTGGGATATGTGTTTCTGTGCTAGTTAGAGTATTGGTTATAAAGCACATTTACACTTGGCTATTTGTTTCTATCTCAGGTGTTGAACAAATGAATAGTATACTTTATTATCCTGTAGCAAGTAGACATATTCTGACTACATAAATGATTCAAGTATCCTTATTTGCATCCCAAACGGACAAATGACCTTCTTATGGCGGTGTTCATCCAAATGAGAAAACAACAATAATGTTTATGAATTTATCATCTCATTTGTTTCCTAAACAACCTACACTTGAGCTAACAAGCTACACAAGGAATACATGGTCTTGGGTCAAAAATACTAAGTTTCAATAATGATTACCAAACACACAAAGAATCAATTTATGAGCTGCCATAATGGATTACAGACTGATCCATTATATAGTGGTTAACAGACAACCCTATAAGGTTAAAAAAAAAAACTTAATAGTGATGACTGACAACTGGAACATATGACCTAATTAATAAGCCACGAAATTAACATCATTAATGGATGATAAACCACTGGTTGTTAACAATGAATCTAAGGATACATAATTTGTACAGAGCCAAAGATAGAAGCACAAGCTAACCTTAGCAGCTCAAAAAATCACTATCAAGGTTGAAACTGTGAAACATTCAAGACTCTAGGAATGTACTTGTGCTATTTATCATTTCAGTCAAAGAATTTAGCAAAACATTAGGATATGCAAAGCGCACATGTAGGGGTATGTAACAAGAGTTGAACTAAAGATACCTTGGTCGATCATTAGTGCAAGAAACAAGAGTGTTCTCATCTTCACTCTAATAAGGGCACAATAACCTGCAAAACTTAATTCAGTGATAAGTATTTCTAAGACTAAAGAAGGTTTTACTAGGAAATACTGGAAAAATTTATACAAAGCATAGTTACTTACAGTAGGCATCTGGATGGATCATACTTGGGACAAAAATAAAGTTAAGCAATATTCTCGCTTCACTTGAAACCTAATGACAGATGAAACGAGAATTATAAGATTATGGTAGAACATTCGAGTCCAAATTAGGAAAGTATGATACCTTTGCAACCAGTAACCTCGGTAACATGAAGCGCTTTTCAATTGCAATCTCAATTGAGTCTTCCATGGATTCTTTCTCGAAATTAGACAATACTTGTTTAGTTCCATTACAAAGTAACCAAGCCAACTAACAAAGTACCGTAACAAAATCTCACTAACCTAATTATTAAGCATTTCAACTATCACACAAAGAGCAAGTTGCCTAATTGACGAATCGAATCATCAAAGACCTCAAGTACAACAGCTTAAGATCCCAACATCCCACCTTCAAAATTTATGAAGATAAAATCATGAGGAAAAACATAGAGGAAGTAAATCTGGGGAAAGAGGTTTAAAAGAAGTATCTACCGGTAAGTATGGCCAACCGCACTCGCTTTGAACCACATATCATAGTAGAAGTATTTATAAATGTAATTGTAATTCATTAAAAACAACCAAGATATTTGATTACGAGAGAGCCGTAAAAAAGCAACTAAAAACCATACTTGATTTCTTGCGGAGTGGAGCTAGTATACACAGTATACACCGGACGCAGAATTCCAAGTATCCTTCAATTTGCAAATCCCTATCCACAAATCAAACCCTAACTTAAGTACTGATTTGAGAAAACCCACAAATCCAGCTTTGACACAAAAACTTGCCAATTGATAACAATTCCTTTGTAAAACCAAACAAAAACCAATAACCCAAAACATCAAAATTACCTTTAGAAGTTGTTAAAGACGACACCATCAAGACTAGCGAAGCAATCCCAACCCCTTGTAGCTTCTCGGTCAACTTATCTACTTCATTCCCATCCGCATATGAAAAACAAATCTCATAATCGATTGAAGAAGAAACCCTAAATCAATTATCACTTTGAAACCCTAAAAAAAATCTAAATCTAGATGAAAATAAATATAAATCAAAACCAAAAATAGATACCTAAAATAAACATAGTAGAACAAATGCTTTCTCACGATTAGCTAAGAGTGAAGATCAGTTCTTCCAAGTTCGAACTCTGATGAACAAACTAAGATCGAAAAAATGAATCGTATGAAACCCTAAAATCGATTTATGAAGCCCTAAAAATCCTATTATAGATGATGAGAAACTGAATGGAAACTGATTCATCAAACTCGATCTGGTTCATAGGCTGAGAGGAAGAGAAGCGAGGAAAGCAGAAACTCATCTGGTTTCATCGGCTGAGAGGAAGAGAAGGGAGGCCGAGAGTAGAAGAGAGAAAAAAGAGAAATGAAAAAAACGAAAGATTGCGTTTTGGTTTCATTAGGGTATACTAAATCACGCATGTTAATCGCACACGCATGGGAGGAAATATCCTCTAGTGTTATTGATCTTGGGTGGAAACACAACGGTGCGCATGTGAGTCGCATGCGCGCAAACTCAAGGTGTGACAAACCAACCGTGACCAAGCGTGTGAGTGGCACGCCCGGAAGAAATTTTGTAACGGCTAAAAAATCCGTAACGGCTCTAAGTCGTTACTTCATGAATTTTAGAAATTTAGTAACGGCTCCTGCTGTTACGAATTTTTTGTAACGGACTTTTGTAACACCAAATTCAGAACGGCTCATAATCCGTTACTTAATGCTGTGTTACTATTCCCGGAATTTGGTGTAGTGATTGTATTTGTCGATCATTTTCCTCCATGATTCTTCAAATTCAGGCTGAGTCTGGGAATCATATACCGCCTCTTGCAAAGCATACCCAATTTTCTCTTTTTGTTTGTAACTACCAAACTTTTCAGAATTTTTTTCATTATATGCCACAAACACCATCTGTGCCTAGCTTCCTGAAAACGATTTCAACCGCATTTTTCATGGCTTGACACTGATCGGTTATAATTGCTCGGGAGCGCATCCACATGCAATTTAGCCACTTCTTAAATAGCCATACAAATGTTTCGTAGTTTCATTACAAAGCAACCCACAAGCAATATTGATTGGCCATGGTGATTAACCCCGATAAAAGGAGTGAAAGGCATCTCATAATCGTTTGTCATGTAAGTGGCATCAAAACTAATAACCTCGCCAAATTCTTTATATGCTTCTCTACTCCAACCATCAGCCCAAAATACGTTTTTCAAACAATTTTCTTCATCGTAATCAACTTCGAAATAAAACCCACTATTCTCTTTTACCTTCTTGGAAAAATATTTCATCAAAGCAGTTGCATCCCCTTCACCAAGTCTTAGTCGGCGTATTACATCAAGTGCATTTCTACAATCTTTCTCATTGCAATCAACTTTATCAAATCCACCAAACTGATTCACCACAGAGCGAAAAGTCTTTTCCACTGGAATTCCTGATTGGTCATTAAGATCAATTGTATGTAATACATGTGGTTCAACTTCCGATGTTGACGATAATGCCGAGACAGACTTGGATTATACGTATGATTGTGATCAAGTTGAAGCTGAGTAATCTCCCATTTGTCTTCATCATCCAATCTTGCAGTAACGTAAGCCTTGCAATCACAACGATTGCTCTTGCGAGGTTTGGCTATGTTTTTAGTTTTGTTAACAGGGTTTCCTGCTCGGTTACAAACATATGTCACACTTCTTATTATTCCCTCTTCATTTTTCCGATTAGTTCTTTTCCTAACTGCAAATCCGACTCGTTTTGCATATGCTTTATAAGCATCGAACAAATCGTTATGTGCTTCAAACTTTTTTCCAATGTACAATTCATCTTCATCAGTATTTTGCATCTTTTCACCCGTTTCTTTCTCAGCATCATCTAAACTGATCACCGTCATCTACACTTACAATTAAATGCGATGTATTATAAAAGTGATACAAGATCATAATATAAACACGCTATGGACATTAATATGTACCAATCATATAAACTATTGGTTTTGAAATAATTAAAATTCTTGATCAGGATGTTTATCAAATCTAACAGAAGAGAAACAATAATTGTAAACCCTTTTATAAAACACGATTTTTATCAAAACTTAAACATTAAAGAAGTACTCAGTATTCAAAAACTCTTATACAATAAATATAGAGTTTAGCTTTTAAATTTACCTCATTAGTAAGTTTGAGACAAAGATGACAGTGATCTATGGAACTATCGATACCGAACTTGTTTCTCTTCGAAAAGAACGGTTTTTTAGTGCAGAAAACCTAGTTTTGTTTTGGGAAGAAGAAGAAACCCTAGATTTGTTTTAGGGAAGAATAAGAAACTGAATATGACTTCTTCTTTTTTCCCGCTGCCAAAATTTACTTTACTATTCCATCTGAACCGTATATTAGATCCAACGACAGTTAATTTTTTCGGATTCACTTATTTCGTTTTAGTTTTTTCTTTTAATTAGATAAATAAAAAGTATTTACCTCTCTCTGCCACGTCGGTTTTGCGGGCAATCAGCTGTCACCCGGCTGTTCAAGTAGCAAAATCGATTTTCTAGTCATCAGACTTGTAAACGGGTGGATATATATGTTTATCATCAGCTAAGTCAAATTACAAAACTGCCTATGGTTGTCAGGGACCTGACAAACCTTTATACATCTGTAACCCCATTACCAGAGAATTTGTGAATCTTCCGATATTGTCAAACAACAAGAAGGTAGTTCGCATTGCACGGGGATTTGGCTATCATCCTCTGACTAAAAAGTACAAGGTTGTAAGAATATGCTATACTGATAACCCCTCTGAACCCACCTCTAAGGGACGTGTTGAGGTGTATACACTTGGGAGTGGCAGCGGCTGGCAACGTATTTGTGAGACCAGTTATAATTTATGCTGGAGACATGCAGATTCAGGAACTACTTCGGGTGTTTGGTTTAACGGCGCAATTGATTGGCTCCATGAGGGATATACGGGGATTGTGGTTTTTGATTTGTTAAGGGAAGATTTTGAAGTTCATCCTACTCCCCCAACAGGTAGGTTAGATGCACCCTCCTGGTGTTGCCTCCGTGTTACGAGAGGGAGTTTGTGTTATGTTTCTTCCTATTTCGACATCAGGGGCTGGTGGGACTCAGACTTGTGGATTTTAAAGAAGAATAAGGAGCAGCAATGTAAGTACAGGTCTTGGATCATTTCAAATTGGGAACGTTATGCACCCGGATCGTTATTTGGAGTCACGAGGAGGGGTGATATCTTGCTAGCACGGTTTGGAGTAGTCAGTTTTCATGATCTAGAAACAGGTACTTGGAAAGAAATTTGGCAGTCTAAATACAAGGAGAGTTGGCTTGTACCAATACCACACATAAACTGTTTATTTCCTTGAAAGCATTAGGAGAAAGAAGCCCAACGGATGTTTAAAGAACTAACAAACGGATGTACAAATGAAACCAGCCTATTATTTAAGAACGGAAGGAGCACTTTTATATCTTATGAAGATCAATAAGATGAGTGCTATTAATTATAGTTCACTTGAGCTTTGCTAGTTCCGTGCTCCACAATTTGAGGGCAATTTTTATGTAAATTTTGTTTTAATTTTTCTCTTTTTTGCTCTACCTCTGATAGATTTTGTGTACAATAGTTACGTCTAATATATCTTTTCTTCCGATTAAGAAAGAAAAAACACAATATTTAAACTGTTTCCTTAGAGCTTAAGAAAACAAAACATTAAAAATAAACTAAAATACTAATTCTATGCTATGCTTCTTGTATAATTTGTACATGAAATAAGCATACTTTATTCTTAAAATGGAGGTAATAATCGAGAAATCATTTATTTATTTTGATCTAATGACTTTCAAACTAGCCTCGTCAAAGACACATCACACTATTCAACAAGGACACATCACACTGAAAATACATATTTATCAAGATACATATGGTAGGCTAATCTCTAAGACTTGAGATTATAGTAGGCTAGATTTATATTTAAGGCTTGAGATTATCTGTCGTAGTGGTAGTTTCAGCAGCAAAGGCTTTGGCTTGAGCAGCAGAATAGCAACAGTTGTAGCAATCTCCTCTGTAGTACCCACCACGGTCACAACAACCATGTCGGCATCTGTAACCACCACCACCACGCCCACCTCCATTACGGTAACCACCTCCATTGCGTCCTCCACCACCTTGGTATCCACCTCCATTACGGTACCCGCCTCCATTACCTGGGTATCCACCACCACCTTGATATCCTCCATTACCTGGATATCCACCCCCACCTTGATACCCACCGTTACCAGGGTATCCACCGCCACCTTGATACCCTCCGTTACCTGGGTAACCACCGTTTCCTCCGTACTTGGAATCTTGCAGACCATTTTTCGCAGCTGTCTCTTCTTCTGCTGCAATACACAACGATAATATACAATTAATACCGGAATAAGATGACAACCATTCTCATTAAAAAGTTTTTTATATTTGATATTACTTACTTGTTTTTGCAGCTAAATCCTTAGCAGCTGAAACCTCAGAAGAGATTAGTGTCACAACAGCAAACAAAAGACCGAATAAAATGAAAATCCTGGCATTGTTTCCAGTACCCATTTTTAGTAAATACTCTCTAGCTAGTAATGCACTCTAGCAAAACAGTTTCTCCCTTGTAGTGGAATATTTGTATTGGTGTAGAGAAGGATGAGGAAACGAGTGTGATTTTGAACTCTATTTATACACATGGAAAAGATTCAAAAGAAAATAGACGATGCAAATTGACTAATGAAGGCGTGTACAATTTAATAGCCAGAGAGTGTATTGGTCAAAATTGGGGTAAGACCATGAAAATGTAGTTGGGGTGTTGAGCATTGGGGTCTCCATAATAAATAAGTGATACCGAAATCGATCTTATCTTCTTCTCCAATCAAAGCTCAAAATCCACTTGATTTCACCATGTTTGCACTTTTCATGCAAATATGTTATTTGTCATTCATTCTATAGCCCACTGCTGATATTTTTTTTTTTTTTCACAAAGGATTGGATTTGGGAGATCATTGTACTCAAAAAGGATAAATCATTCTGTCTCAATATCAAGCACAGATCGATCTACTATGTTACTTTAAGCATTTCCACAGAATGAATCAACAACGTACCCCCAAAAGACTTAAAATCCCAGTTGATGTATCTAAAGCTACTGCATAATGCATTATTAACACTTTGACTAACTAGTTGCTTTCGTAAACCATTAATATAGTACTTCCCAACTGTTTCTTAGACTTTTTGCTCAGGTACCTACACGCGGCATGTACATGTATATCTACACACCAATACACTTGGTCGATTTTGCGAACATTTGCAATGTAATTGACTTTTGGTTTGGATGCAGACATTTTTTCTGATAGAGAAGAAGAAGAGAGGGATAATATGGATGATGATATCTGCAAAATTTAATGGCATCCCTCCACATCCACATGCTCGATGGGGCTTAGAGGACAATTATTGTGTCTAACAGCGGAATTTATGGGGCTTCCTTGACAGCTAGCCTTGTTGGTATTTCTCAATTCCGCTGCTTATTGATTTTGTAGGAGCAAAATCTCGCAACAGTTATGTCTTAGCGAGTTTTAAATAAAAGATGTTTGCGAAGGCCATCGCAGAGTGTTAGAGAAGTGATGTAGCGAATGATGTCAGCCTAATCATGAGGAAAATGTGAAGGTTTTGCGAGATTGAAGTTAACTTGCGAAGAAAGCCGTTGTAAGCTTGCGAGAATGACGCAGACCAGATCCGAAAATAAAGGTTGGCTTAGCTGTCATCCATTATGTAATATCCTATATAAAGGACCAAGCAGACTAGAGAAGGAGAGATCTTTTGGAGAGAGGTTGGAGAGAACAAATAGGAGAGAGAAAGTCTAGAGCTAATCGGATTTCTTTGTACTCTTATTATTCTTGTAAAGATTCTTCAGAAAAATAAATAAAATTTTGATAATTGATTTGTGAAATTGAATTGGATCATTGTGTAATCTTGTAGGGGTGTAGTTGTAGGAAATCCTGGAACTACATATTGGCGCTAGAAATAGGGAGCGCTGATCTTAATAGATTTGAAGAAGGTTCGGAAAAATTGGTGAAGAATTTGTAAAATTTGTAAGGGTTCATTAAAATTGAAAAGACGGTAAGGAGAAGCACAAGAATTGCATGAAGGAGGAGCAAGGAAATGGGAGAATAATCTATGAAATATGAAAAGGTTGGAGGCCATTGAGAGTTACATTACATAGAATGACATGGAGGTAACATAACTTTGAAGCTAAGACTAAGAGTTATGGTTTTTTTTCAGGCAGTCAAGTCTGTGGAATTCGATCACTCCTTCACAGATGAGGAAAAGACTAGGGCGAACGCATTAAGGATATCATGTCATTTGAACAATGCAGCTTGCAAACTTAAACTCGGGGATTACGTTGAAGCTTCAAAATGTTGTACCAAGGTTTATTTTATACTTCAATATATTCTCTTCCAACATAATATAGTGTGCTACCTCCTGCTCATACTTTTAACATGCATTCTTTGACAGGTATTAGAACTTGATCGGATGTCAGATACTGAGTTTCATTTTGGTTCTGCCTTTCAACAAACCAGATACTGAGTTTCATTTTGGTTTTTCTTCAATCTTCTTCTTTGAGTTTCATGTTGCTGTCACAAGGACCATGAATAATGTCATTCAATAATAATTTCACAAGGACTTGGATCGGATGCATTACTCAACCAAGTCTCACAAGTCCAACTATGCACCTCTTTCCTTTTCGTTTCGCAAAGAATTAAGATTTAAAAATTGAATTATATCATTATGGAGATGAGCATGCATGCACTTAAATTACTCCCCATTATTTAGGCATAAATTCTGTAACTCCTGCATGTAACCGTTACGCTTGGTGTAATTGATGAAGTTATTATACGGAAGGCCTATGATAAGTAACCTCCCCAAATCACAGTTTCACCTCACAAACACTAAACAGTTCTCAAATTTGGAAATCTCTCCTCTCCGATCACTCTTGTACTTATCATTCCAAAATTGGTTTAGCACAACTCCGGCGGAAAGAGAAGAAGATGACAGGTAAAGATTGTCGTTCAACTTATTAGATTGGTCTAGTTTGTCTGTTTCCCAGTCGCTGTTGCTATTTCCCTTCTGTTTCAATCCAAATACATTTTTACCTTTTTTTCTCGCAGAATTTATGGATAATGTTCACTCGGATATCTTGTTAAATATCCTTTCTCGAGTACCAACTGAGTCCGTTTTGGAGTGCAAATTGGTGTGCAAAAAGTGGGAAAATCTCCTCAGAAAAAAAGTACTTCATGAATATGCACGTACGCCACCTGATTAACCAACTCTATGGTGGCGATGATGCTGCTGCTGATGTTGGTAAGGTGGAGATGGGGTTTATTTGTACTGGTAAAGTCAATGAACTGAACAGGTACGAGTTGCTTTACTATGGAAGACTACTGCATAATGATAAGATTAATACCGATGAGGATTACACTTGTACGGGTGTTTGGCCGAAAATATGTTGGATTTGAATAATAGGGTGAAATCTATGCTATGTTGGCGGACCTGACCAAAACTAAATGTATTTTGGTATTTGGACGTTTCTGCCCTTACCTTTTTATTTTATCACCTGTTTTTCCCTGGCCGTACCCAACATCTGATTTTTTTTTTTTTTTTTTTTTTTTTTTTTTTTTTTTTTTTTTTTTTTTTTTTCGATTCTGATTATTATTTGACTGTGGCTTACGTGGGTGTTGAGATAGCACATCTAGACACCGTATAATGTCGAGAGGATAGGCATAAGGGACGCCATCGGAGTCCTGACATCAACTTTTGTGGAGTCTGGACACTGCATATTTGGATCTCATTATACGTTTCTAAACGTGATTATCAAAACATTATACAAATCATTAGTGAAATACTTATCATTAATCGGCCTCGATGTCTAGATGTTGTTACTCAAATTTTTATTTCTCGTCATACTCTTCACTTCTTTTCTTCAACTTGACTCTCCAAAGAGCTCATTTTTCTTCTTCCACGGAACACACACCACACCCATCTTCTTCTTCTATTGATGTTCTTCTTGGTTTTGTTATTTCCTTTTAAATGGTCATGTTCATCATCATCATACGGTGTCTTCAATAGAGATACCGAGTCTAAACTCATCTATAAGTTCATTTCATTATAAGTTCCACTGATCTGTGATCTCAGGTATGAAAAATCCGTCTTCCTAAAATCTTGATGTAAACCCTAGAAATTGGATTTCTAATCTTTTTCCCCATTTTCACTTCCACGTCTGGATATAGATTGAAAATTAGGCTAGGGTTTTGATGTTTTATATGTTTATGCATCTTTGATGTTTTCTTTTTGGGTTCAATTTCATCTTTGATGATAATGTTAAACTGGATAGAAATTTTGATTTTGATTTCATGAAATAGGTTTGAAAGAGGGTTTAATAGGCAGTTTCTTAGTGTTAGATTAAAATTTTGATTACGAAATTATGCCACTGTTTGATTTTGGTTGTTAGGGTATTTATATGTTTATGCATCTTTGATGTTTTCTTTTTGGGTTCAATTTCATCTTTGATGATAATGTTAAACTGGATAGAAATTTTGATTTTGATTTCTTGGGTTTAATAGGCAATTTCTTAGTGTTAGATTCGAATTTTGGTTACGAAATTATGCCACATTTGATTTTGGTTGTTCGGATTTTAAAGAGGAATTTAAGCAAACATCTGATATGGTTGTACATATCAATAACAAACTAGCATGTTTGTACTTACTAGGGTACTTCTCTCATCTTTATGTGTAACCTGTGATGAATTTTTAATATTTTGATGTTACTATGTTGAATTTTTGGTGATCGATGAACACTCATTTTTGATAGAACAATTTCTGGACATGTATGAGATGGTTTAGTGTTTCTCAGGCAGAGCTCCTGTCTCTCTAGTAGTGTTGGTGAAGCAAGACTCTCTTAAACTATAAAATCACTGTTATTAATTTTCTTGCGCAGGTTACAACTGATGATAGAAATGCCTATTTATAGGCTACAATGGACTCTCTAGTTTGGTCTAGAGTTGTACTTTGTTAGTCACTGATTACAAAAGACTAGCACCGCAGCCCTAGAATACTCTAGGATACATCACACTTATCAATTTCTTTTTGTATACAGAACTCTCTGGTCTTGGCAACAAACTGACATGGTGACTCTTGTTTGTTCACTCTTGTTTGTTCATTCTAGTGGGGAACGCAGAGGAACTCTATTTTCGGCAATTGGGTATGATGCCAATGGAAAAATGTACCCTATTGCGTTTGCCATCGTTGATTCTGAGAACGGTGATTCCTGTTTATGGTTCATGCAAAAGTTATTCGATGCGCTTGGTCACGAGTATTCGGTGAGAAAGGATCTAGTTGTGTGTTCAGACAGATCGGCAGGCTTCGAATCAGCGATTGCGGAAGTGTTTCCTGAAGCATGCCATTTGGACTGCGCGTACCATATTAAAGGTATCTAACAACAACACTTTATAGTCATGTTACATTTGTTAGAAACTCATCTCCTTTAAAGTTTAACCCTTGAGCTATGTAGCGCGGGACAGCTCCTAGTCGACTTTGCCGATGTAGTATACATATAATATTGAGGACTTCGCCGCTGCTAAGGCATTTATGAGAGCCGCGCAAGCGTACACTATAGATGGTTATCGGAGGGCTATGTTACAAATCAAAAAGGATAAGGCGGTTTTTCCTATGCGCGGTGGTCAATCGGACAACCTGCAACGCGCCAGACCCAAGCCCCCAGCCAAAGCATAGATCGAACTTTCTGGATGGTCTCCGACTCTCTTGTTTAGAATGTATGTTTTTATTTTGAACCAAAACATTGTCATGCGCTTTAAGCTTCAAGTACCCTTGCAAAGTAAAACTCTTCTGGTTATGTAACCTGTTAAGCCTTATAAGGCAATGAACTTTATCAGTGTTAACTATGTTTTAAAATTCAGCGTCCTGGAAAATTTGTCTATATCGTTATATTAGAAGAACAAGCAAACTATTGGTCGTCTTGCTTGTCCAAGGCTTATCAACAAGATAAGTCAAACTGACATTAATAATATGTTCCATTTGTGTGCAGCTATTATCCACGGTGTTCTTCTAGTGTGCAGCTATTATCCACAACAAGAATAATATGTTGTGCAGGCAATATCTACTTCACATGTATCTAAGAGAAAATGCTTTGTATGAGTGTATCGACGAGATACGTCAAATTGACAAGACTCAATATTGGTGTTGTGCAAAAGGGTTGTGCACACTCCCAAACAACCTGCACAGGCCGATGCGGGTGAACTAATGCTTGCACACAAGGCTTTTGCACAGGAAGAAAAATGAATCTTGGTCAAAGGTGTCGGGACACTCTTGACACACTAGTCCCGACATCGTCTAATTTCATAAAAATTAATAATATTAAGTTAATAATATTATTGATTTTCAATGGTAGCTTAAGTTAATAATATTATTTATATGCTCAAAATAAAAATTTATTAATAAATATGTGTTTATTTATTTTAGTTACTTTTATATTGTTTGTAATATAAGAAAAAGTTTTTCTGATAATGCTACCAATTTATTATTATTTTGTCGTTATAGTATCACCTTAGGAGAAACCAAATTTAACCCATATCTTTTAATTTTTCTTTTTTATTTCTCATTGACAATCCTCCTAACTGTTATGGGCAGTTTTTTTTTTAGTAAAATAAAATGGGTAAATAATTAAGGTTAACCTTAAATCAACATATTAAATGACAAAGGCAAAAAGAAATGAAATGAAAACTCGAGTAGAGATGGGAGATAGAGACCAAGGGGAGAAATGGCTACATAGAAATATCTTTGTGCATGTGAATGGCACGCGCGGAATCTTTGTCATTGTAAACAAGGTTGTTCGGTGAAGAGAAATGCCTGCGCATCGACGTATGCTCTTGGGTCCAATACGTCGAACAACCCTTGTTTACGAATATTCTTAGCGTGCAGCTGCTATCCACGGTGATACGGAAAGACCATAATAACCTTATAGTTGTAGATATTCCCTGGTTTCCAGCTGCGGATATATCCTGCACAGGTTTGAGTGGATATTTCCTGTCCGGCCCCCTTTTGAGAAATGAAAAAACTTCATTTTCTAATTTGACGGGTCACACCTTATTGTTTAGGGTGTCGGGACATTCTTCACAAGCGTGTCCCGACATCTTTTATAATTTAATAAAAATTGCACATTTTTTTTTTTTATTAATAAACAGACTTGCAAGAAACTCAAACTTGCTAAATTATTTATGAAACCCTTTCGATCCACCTTTTGACTTTTAGCTTTCCATCAGTCAACACCTCCTATAGGTATAAGCGGCCGTAAAGGAAATATCCACTCAAACCTGTGCAGGATATATCCGCAGCTAGAAACCGTGGAATATCAACAACTATTAAGGCTATTATGGTCTTTCCGTATCACCGTGGATAAGTGCTGCACGCTAAGAATAATTGTAAACAAGGGTTGTTCAGATGTTTAGAACTTGCACTAATCTTTGAAAATCCTATTTTTTTTATTTTATTTTTGAAGGGGATTGTGCTTTGTCAAATTAATACTATTATTTTTGTTTGAATCATATAAATTTGTGTTTAGTCGATAAAATTGAAGAGTAAATTGAAGAGTAGAAATCAACTATCTTTTTTTTTTGTCGGAAGGGGCCTAGGACAGAAATATCCACTCAAACCTGTGCGGGAGTATCTACAACTATAAGGCTATTATGGTCTCTACAACTATAAGGCTATTATGGTCTTTCCGTATCACCGTGGATAGCAAGACGCTAAGAATATTCGTAAACAAGGGTTGTTCAGATGTATTGGACCCAAGAGCATACGTCGATGCAGGCATTTCTCTTCACCAACAACCTTGTTTACACCGACAACACTACCGGCTCGTCCTCAAAATTATTGTGTTTCTCACCTTGGTTATCTTGGTTACTATTACTTCTAAGAAAATCGTGAGCCCAGAACTTGATATGTCATCTCCTTCTCTTCCAAAAACTTTCTTTCCTTTATCTGCCATTGTTTTTCTGGTAGAGCCAAAATCACAAAGGTTATGTGGCTGGCCAAAAAATCAACTAAACATTTGGAGTATTTAACGCAAAACCAAAGATACCGAGGCATTGCGGACCCAAGAGGGTCTTTAATGAAAATTTGGGGAGAGATATTCCTTTCACTTATGACCTTTAATTACATTTATTACATGATAACGTACAAAACCGGGAAAGATGAAAGTAATCGACACCCGCATTGGCTCTTCTTCCGAATCATATCAAAACGAGAACGCGTATTACGAACCGATATGTCACTTCGGTGTAAACTGCAACTCGAATACATGTACTATGTCTACTTTTTTTTTTTTTTTTTTGACTGTCAAAATAATGTCGCTAAAGAAATGAAGACACTACCCTAGCTTTTCATGTCGGTAATAAAGTAGACGTGTACTATATCTATTCTATTCTATATATTGTTATTACACAAAGGGAACACCCTTACAGTAGCACTTGGAATGTTCCGCACGTGCTAATGCACGTGCATAAAGAATTGTGTTCATAGGGTCCATTTTAGTGAAGCTCCAAATTTTGAACTTGGATTTTACCCTTTGTTTCATCTTTTCACTCGCCCGGGATATAAAATTATTGAGGGTATAAAAGTAATTTAAAGGGAATACAAGATCTCAATCAAAATGAAAAATCAATCTAATCTAACACCATTGAAATTTTTAAAATTTCCTCCAAATTCTTCATTAAAAAAAAACCAGAAACAATTATAGTTCAAAAACAAAAATAACAAGCTAAAACAAAAATAATGTCAATGAAGTTGTTGGAAACATTTACATCAAGCGTAATAAAGCGGACGTGTACTATATCTACTTTTTTTTTTTTTGGTAATAAAGTAGACGTGTCAAATATCTACTTCACATGTATCTAAGAGAAAATGCTTTGTATGAGTGTATCGACGAGATACGTCAAATTGACAAGACTCAATATTGGTGTTGTGCAAAAGGGTTGTGCACACTCCCAAACAACACGCACGAGCCGATGCGGGTGAACTAATGCTTGCACACAAGGCTTTTGCACGGGAAGAAAAATGAATGTCGGCCGGCCTTGAACGGGAGTCGTCAACCGTTCGTTAGTGGTTAGCATCACCAAGTTGGATTAGAAACTAGATAAGACTACAAGTACCAACAACTTACGAAAGCGAAACCCTATTATTTTTGGCTTCTCCTTCCTCGCCGCACTCGGACAATCCTTCTCTCTCTCTTGCCAAACAAAATCATTTCCTTCTATCCAAGATTAATTAACAAGAATCATTGCTTTAATCAAAATTGGTAGGTGAGTTGATTGTTATCTTTTCGAGTATCTTCATTCATTTCTGCTTAGGGTTTTCAGTTTATTGATTTTTTTCAATTTTAAGTGCAGGTATTACGTTACTTTGGAGTTTAATCTTAATCCAGCAAGGTAATGATTTAACTTCAATTGTTGACTCCATGGATTGAATTCTGATTCTAAATCACCCTGACCCAAACTTCAATTGTACCTAATAGAAACATTAGGCTTTTTTGTAGATTTAATCTCAATTGGTCATTTTGACTGTTATGTTTTTGGGATTCATTTCTGCCTAGGGTTTTAAGTTTTGTGAATATTAATTCAATTTCTGGATTGGTTTCATAATGCTTGTGATAATTGGTGGTTTCAATTGGATTGATTTCTGATTCTAATCACCCTGAATTTGGTTTCTATTGGACATTAAGTTTATTTGTAATGGTCATTTTGATTTTTATTTTTGTGAAACGGCCCATGAAGCAGAAAGACATTTCATTTCTCTATGTTTAAGTTGAACTCTTGTCTTGTGTGTTAAAGTTCAACTAAATCAGTGTTTGGTTTATCGGGTTATATATTAATGCTTGGATTGCAAATGCGGAATAATTGAATAGGTCGGTGTTTGCTCTATCAAGCAAACATGCATCGGGCTCTTTTCGACGAGGGTGCTCTATTTGGATACAGGACAACTAGGTATATATTGATAAACTGCCTGCTCCTCTTGAGTGTTGATAAGAATTATGCCTTCCCATCTATCTTTGAACCTGACATGTTTTTTACTTGCATCAGCCGTGATGATGATGACGCAACTGTTTTCTATCACAATGATAACCTCAGTATACCCCTTAGCAGGATAAGTTGTCACAACCGCACTCTTTGGAGTTGGAGGTTTTTTTGATCAATCACTGGCATTGGAGTTGAATGATCACAACTTCAAAACCAACATTAAAGGCAACACACCAGTTAAAGAGCTAGTTGTTATGTCTGATAGAGAGGGGACGGCACAGGAACGAAATGCTTACTTGGAGCACATGGTGCAAGGTAGCATCTTCACATTTTTTAGTTTTTTGGTTTAAACTTAGAAATAATTTTCTAATAACGTAGTGTAATCCTTGCAGGATTATAATGTGTGGAGTAGTCTCACAACGGGTGGGGTAGTTTCATCTCCTAACGGACTCCAATATGGGAGTTTCATCGCCTATTGGAGTTGAATGGACATAACTTCAAAACCAACTTTGAAGGCAACACATCAATTCAGTGATCCAAGTTGGATTTGCCATTTGAAAAGATTGCTCTATGTTGGTTGCTGTAGAAGATGAGCTTAGATACAAGATGACACAGGAAAAGGAATGCTCACTTGGAAGGTATCATATGGAGCCCATTGGGCAAATTATGAAACTTCAAATGGGCTAGCACGTCTGGCCAGGGTTATCCTTGTGGTAGAATAAACTTAAAAACAAAAACTATGAAAACAACAATTACCAGATACTAGACATGCAGAAAATATCACAATCACTCTTACCACCAACACTTGTGGCATTCCTTTTGGCTTGACTTGTTGGTTTACTAATCATATTTATTGCGGTCTCTTTTTTCATTTGAGATTTGATTGCGAGTCACTTTCAAACAGTCGCCTTGTAAACCCTCTCGCCCCATGGATAATTGTTGAACTCTGAGAGATTGTCCACCAAGTGCCACAAATCGTCAGCAATTCCATGTATGTCTTGTGTCCCCAACAAAAACATGTTGACCACATACACTAATGCCACCTTCACCCTATCTTCAACCGGACATGGAATTGGTTCTACGTCTTTATATCCTGCCCGACGGTCATGCATTTTCTTAGATATGGTTGCACTGGCATCACTTGTTTTACTATCACTGGTTTCTCTGTCAACCTTCTCTACCCGATCCTGTGAGACTGTTTTGCAAAATAGAAAGTCATACAAATCCTGTCCCACGATTGCTTTATTTTGGGAAAAATATTTTTGCCTGAGTTTTGAGTCTTTTGACTCCCTCGATTGAGACCCCGATTGAGAGTCAACATCAAGAGCTCTAACCCTCGAATCCCGAAATCTAAGACCGGATATCAGAGCAAAGTCCGTCTTTCCGAAACACAATTCTTTGTCTGCAACTCTAAAATACATTTCTTCATTTTGCCTTCTTTCAGGTTCGACTTTGATCTGCCGACTCATTAGAAAACAAAATATTGCAGTAGACCAACTTTGTTCTTTGGGAATGTCCATTAAATGCCCGATCGCAGTTGTCCTGAACAAGTCTTTCTCATCTTCAGAAAGCACCTTCCACAAGTCTTGTAGTGTTCCCAAGCTCGAGTAATTGCTCATACCAAAGGCAAATCCCCGGTTTTTGAGAGGGTAGACAAACCCACTGCGAAACACAATAAAAAGTTGAAAGAAACAATGAATAAGTTACAAATAATTGGTTGAAGGATCTAAAACGTTATCTCGAAAGCGGTATACTCATCTGCTAGAAGTTCCTATTTTTACCTGTCGTCCACAGCTGCACTAGGAACTTCAAAATATAAAGGTGGTCCTCCACTCACTTCCAATTTAATCGCCTTCATAATACTCTTCTTGGTCCTCTTCTTGGGAAGTCTACCAGAACCCATTGATTATACCTACAAATACTGAATTTAGAAAGAAAGCCACAAACATTAAACATGAATATGAGAGATTCCGAGACTATTGAGAAATATAAAGGAGGTTTGCCTTTTGCTATACACACAGAACTTCGTTATTTTCAGTAATTGACATTGACGATGCTTGTAAGAAAGCTGTTTCCATAATAATATGTTCCATTTGTGTGCAGCTATTATCCACGGTGTTCTTCTATTGTGCAGCTATTATCCACAACAAGAATAATATGTTGTACAGGAAATATCTACAACTTATTATGGTCGCTAAAACTTGTGCAGGAAATATCCACAACAAAAATCTTACCAGATCTCTCTCCTACTCGATATAAATCTTCGAAACAATTATCTATTGATCATAACTCAATAATCTAATTCATCAGAAACAAATGACTACAGCTAGAGAACAAGATTTGTCTCAAGACTATGTTAAGGGGAAAGGTTCAAAGCATGCGAAGTGGTACTCAAAAGTAGAAAACAACTTAAAGGAAAACATTGTACTGTTCTTTCAAAACAAGCAATAAAGATAAAAAGTTTATTGCAATCATCGATTCTTTTTATTCTACTTGTGCAGCTATTCTCTATCTATCATTTTGGGGCTACAAACTGATTTCTCTAGTGGTATCAGAGCAAGAAGTTAAGTAAGCAATGTTTCCAGCGATGATTGGAAGGGCTTCGATCCAAGGGTAACAAGGTATTAACGTTACCCTTGGAAGAGGACATCTGTTTCATCATCATCATCACCATCGCTGGAAATGATAAAAGGACATCTGTTTCATCATCATCATCACCCAATCCGCAAGAAAACACTATGGAGGAAGATATGGCTAAACTAATGGAGATGATAAAAGGATTACAACAAACACAACAAGAAAAAAACAGTTCCAAGTCAAATATAGAAAAACATCCAGAGTTCATAGATGATTCGCCATTCAAAGTGGACACAAGAATCGAAATCGCTACTTACAACGGAGAATTAGACCCAGAGAAGTTAGATGGATGGCTCAAGTCTTTGGAGGTTTATTTCAGCACCAAGGGATTTACTGAAGAGCAGCATGTAAGTTTCGCTAGACTAAGACTTGATGGACATGCCCTAATCTGGTGGGAAGCGTATATGTCAGGTTTCGCTAGACTAAGACTTGAGCAGCAGGTAAGTTTCGCAGTGAAGCACCAGTAACTACTTGGAAGCAATTCACAAATCGCTATCCGAATCGATTATGGTTCGAGCTAAATCTAACGAAGTAAGTAAACAAAATGGCAACTCCACCTAAGCACGAACCCGCTAAAAGATCAACAACAGACTGTACCCATTGCGGGACGCTTATTCAAGATCTTTCATCGATATTTCTTCTATGTCATGAAATGTAATGTTGAATACAACTATCCGAATAAGACTAGCACCGTTTCCTCCGATTTAGACCACAAACAAAGAATCCTTTGAATTGAAAACTTTTCTTTTTCAAAGAAAAACCAATCTAAAGAAATCACAAAAGAATTCATAAAGCAATGTAGCACATTATGATTTACTTATAGAATACAAAGACACTATCATGCTTCAATAACTTCTTCATAGACTGATACACACCAATTGAATGAAAACCTTCTGTCATAGTTTAAAAATTAAAATTCCCCAACAATCAATAAAAAGATCAGGATTTTTTTCAAATCAACAATTACACAAAAATCTTAATTTAACTAATTACCTTTAAGAGAATCTCAATGCGTTCCAAAAATATCAGCAGCACCACCAGCAATCGGTCTTTTAGAACGCTTCAAAAAAAAAAAAAAAAAACGAATAACTCATCTTAAAAATCAAAATTTTAACTTGTAATATCACAAATTCTTTATCCCGTCCATATCTCTAGGTACACAAAACTTATTCTTGCTGAAAACCCAAAAATTCCATGAACCCTAAATTTCATTCAAATCCAAAAAATCCAAGCTACTGAAGAATGTGATTTTTGAAATTGAAAGAAGAACAATGTATTTAATCAAAAACCCATCTAAAAAAGTAAAACCGAGATTAAAAAAAACTACTTCGATTTGTTTTTACACAGACCTAAATCAGGTGTGCTTCTCTTAAGAAAACTTCAAAATAGCTTGTACCGACCTAGAATAATCCTTGATTTGAAGAAGAAACAGCAAAATGAGATTCTGATAAACAAAACAATGAAGATGAATAGGTTAAGTTTGATTCAGAGATTGAGAAATCTCTGGGTTAGGTTCTCGCCCAGTTTCGAGAGAGAGAAAGAGAAATGTTTTTTCAAATTATGGACTGAAATCAGTAGAAAGGTGGTGTATTATAATACATTAGGTATTGATTTCTAATTACTAATTAGTGGTTTCCTAACAAACACTTGTGTCCCGACACCCACCGTATAAAGGGTATCCTAGCCATTATGGAAATACACACATAGTTTTGGTCAACTATTTGTATTTGTTTCATTTTCGGTCAAATTATTGGGAATCAATCATATTTTCAGTCATTTCTACGATTACACTTGCAAGGCAATAACACTTACAGAGATCATGAAACGTCCTTCAATGCCTTCTGATATGCGCGGGGAATACTTGGTTGGTTCGTGCAACGGTTTGGTTTGTCTCGGAAGGTACCACCACGGCCTTATTGATCCCATCTACATATTTAATCCCATCACTGGAGATTATACCCATCTTCCGAAATTCGTCGTACCCAAAAAAAGTCATCCTAGATATAACTGCACCGCACGAGGATTTGGATATGTTGCTTCCACCAATGAGTACAAGGTTGTCAGAATCTACTACGCCCAAATAGAGGGGGTGGGGAAAGTGGCAAGAGCACAAGTATACACCCTTGGTAGCTAGCGGCTGTGGATGGAGAACCAAACAAGGACCCTTTCCACAGGTGAATCCTAAACTCCCAGGTACCTTTGCAAATGGAGCAATTTATTGGGCACTGGGCTCAAATGTTCACGCATTTGATTTGGCCAATGAAGAGTTCAGGAGATTCTCATCGCCTCCGGGTGACACTATTGATTACCAGAAAGGTCATTTCGGACTTCTTGTGCTGGGAAGGAATTTAGGTTTCTTCAATCAAGTTAAGAATAAGAATGCACCATATGTTGAAATATGGACCTTGAGGAAGACAGATACGATTGAGACTTGGTCTAAAGATTTCAATATTGTATACGGGATTAACGAAATTTGTCCGTCGCATGCGGACACCTTACAGCCGATATTACTTACGAAGAACAATGAACTTATATATACATGTAATCGTGAAATACTCTGTTGTTATAACCTCGATGCAGAAACTTGGAGAGTCATTCTGGATGAAGACGAGTACCCTTCTCAACCTTTTGGCATTGTCTCGGTAATTCCTCATGTCAACACCTTTGTTTCTTTCAAAATTCTTGGAGAAAAGACCAGAAAAACTGTTGATGCCTCCCTACCAAAGTGGTAAAGTCACGGCGTTGATAATGCAATTGATGACCGGATCCTTGGAGTGTTCACGTTTAGGGTGATGTTACGATGGTTCCTGTATTGGAAGCCATTATGTTAAAGACTCTTTCTATTTATTCATTTTTCTAAATTTAGTTTTTCCATTATTAGCTGGAGGGAACGCTTGTGGAGATTATTTTCCCAAGTACCATGTCTCCGGTTTGTTTTTGTTAAAGTTCTATTTCACCTATTAGCTAATTTTTTCTTGATAATGCAATTGACGGTTTCTAGCTCAACTAACAGGGATTAGTCAATTGGGATTAGTAGAGACATCCAGAGAGACTTTTTATGCAAGAGATTTTGGGTGATTCAAAGTGAGTTTAGAGATTTTGAGAGACTCTCTGGATGATTTCAAGGAATTATGGTGATTCATTGAGACAATAAAACATATATGAATTTCGGCTTACACACATGGGACAAGGAAAATATTTATTTATATTTCAAAATGAATATATGGGTATTTCAATGAAAATGTATTAGTCCATGCATGGCTAACATAAATTGTAACCATTTTGCCAATAAAATCAAAACGAGACAAATTGAAGGGATTTGAATCTCTAGTAAACTTATTGGGTTTGCAAGACAACATTTTTTTTTTTTTTTTTCATTTTTTACGAATTTAATTATAGCTTATTTGGTTATTGTGTTTAATATTTTGATCCTTAAAGAAAAGAGAAAGAACAAAGTCTCTCAAAATATCACCTACTAAGGAGAGACTTCATTTTAGCCATTTATGGTATGTTTTGTAATAAAAGTCTCTACAAGTCTCTCAAAGCCATAAGTCATTGATTTCAAATTCTAAATCCAATAACTTAGAATTCTGAAGATTTTTAGAAAGTCACGATCCAATAACAAAAATTGTTTGAGATTTTGAAGAACTCTCTATTCACTAACAAGAGATTTTAGAAGTCTCTAAAATTCTTTGAGTATCTCCACAAATCTCAATTGACTAACCCCCTGTAATTTTACTTGTGGTAATTGAATTATTATCCTTGCTTTTGATGGGGCTTCACAAATATCCTTGAAGAACTTTACAAATATCCCTAATGGCATAATTGAAATTTTCTCTCGAAACATCACTTTTATAATTTCACATTTAACCTTTTTTTATCTTTCTTCCTTCTTTTTTTGTTCTTCCTTATCTCGATCTCAAATTCGAGAGAGAAACAAAACCCCCCTACCGGTGCCTGCACCACTACCAACAACTTCACCAGCTCCGCCTCCCCGTTCAAATCTACCATTAGATCCGGCACCACCTCCGTAGTCCACCGTTTCTACAATTCTTTCGTCACCTCTATCACTACATCTTATATTTTCAACCAAATCCACCACTATCACCTCCTAAACAATTGGTTTTGATCGATTTCACCAGATTCAATTACGAAACTCAAATTTAGTGATGAATCAAGAGAAACTAATCTCCTTAACCTAATCCCGAGCACCAGATTCATTAGTGTCACTCCGATTTTCAATTGAATTGTGCATGATTTCATTTTTAAACCCTAATTTTGGGTTTCAAATTTCTATTTTTTTAGATGATTATGATGACGACGGTGGTGGTGCTGGCGGAAAATTATGCTCTAATGATAATGGTGGCGGCGGCGACAACGGCGGTGTTTGTTCAGCCGGTGTTTCATGAGTTATAGATGGAGATAAATTGCATGGACTGAAATTGGGTATAACCCATTTGTTGATGAAGACGAACTGATGTCAATTACACTCTAGTAGCTCGCAACTCTGTCCACTGCATTTGTAGTACCACTGGCGACACCAATACGTGAAGAAGATGGAGAAAGGTAACATTTTTCAGATAGTGACGGTTGCTGCTACGGATTATAAATGGTGGTTGATGGCTATGTTGTAAAAGGCGAGCGCCAAAGGCGCACTAAGCGTTGGGCTGGCGCCTGGAAAAAAAAAGACGCCCAGGCGCCAAATTAAGCTTAAATCTAGATTTTTCTAAAAAAATGGCTCTCTCCTAGGGTGCCTTAGGCGCCAAAGGCGCTAGGCGCTGGGCTTGGCGCCTCGCCTTGCCTAGCGCCTTTTACAACATAGGTTGATCGATCTGAAACTGCAGCTGGTGAAATGGTAGCATTTTTCCATCATCATGGATAAACATCCATTGTTGATCCAACTGCAATGGATAAACATCCACTGTTGATCCAACTGAAATAAATAAACATCCATTGTTGATCCAACTGAAATGGATAAACTACTGTTGTTGATACAAAATTATCTGAATCGATGGTGGCGGCGGCAACAGTGGCGGTGGTTGCTGCTATGGATTATTAATGGTGGTTGATGGTTTTGTTGGTGGATCTGAAACTGCAGCTGATGAAATGGTAGCATTTTTCCATCGGCATGGATAAACATCCATTGTTGATCCAGCTGAAATGGATAAACATCCACTGTTGATCCAGCTGAAATGGATCAACTACTTTTGTTGATACAAAATTATCTGAATCGATGGTGGCGGCGGCAACAGTGGCGGTGGTTGCTGCTATGGATTATTAATGGTGGTTGATGGTTTTGTTGGTGGATCTGAAACTGCAGTTGATGAAATGGTAGTATGTTTCCATCAGCATGGATAAACATCCATTGTTGATCCAACTACAACGGATAAACATCCACTATTGATCCAACTGAAATGGATAAACATCCATTGTTGATCCAACTGAAATGGATCAACTACTTTTGTTGATACAAAAATATCTGAACCAGTGGTGGCGGCGATGGCGGCGGACTAGTGGTGGTGACGGCGACGGACTAGTGATGGTGGAGGACTGTTGGTGGTGTAATGGTGGTGGTGAAGGAGTTGTGGTGGAATATTGGTGGTGGCGGCAGTTGGTAGGTGGTGGTTGTTGAACGGTGGTGGTGGTGGAATGGTAGTTGAATGTTGGTGGTGGTGGTGCTAGTGGTGGTGGTGAAGTGGTAGAGGAAGAAATTTGTTGTATTTTGAAATAAAGAAAAATATTATATGGGTGAGGGCATTAAGGTAATTTAATATTAAATGGATAAAGTTATAAAAAAGTAGGGACATATTTATTGTTGTATAAGGATATATTTATTGGGTGTCAAAAATAGGGACATATAAATAATGTACCCACTTTACTTAGATAGTTCTGTAGAAAAGTGCTAGTTATTTCTTGCCAAATCTCCTCATCATGCTTTCCCAAGATTATTTTACTTAATTAGATTGGATATAAGTCCGCATTACAAATTTATTTAGATTTCTAATGTATTTAAACATCAATGAGAGCCATCTTCATGCACAGGTTACGTAGGCAGATTCGGAGTTTGATGCAATCGATTTGTTGGAAGATGGGGGTGATTTGATGATGATCGTCTCATTCATAAATGCATGATCCGAGGTAGAGATTTGTTAGGAAGGTTGGTCCAAGAATTTTCAGTTTGGGTTAAACACAAACTTCAAACTCTTAGACTCTCCTTACAAACAGCAAAAACATGTAGCTTCCTGAAACAGGCATGACTGAACACACACATATATATAGAGCTATATAGTCGTCTCGGTAGATTAGTCTTGTCTACTCTTCCTTGAGCAAACTGGTATCCAATGCCTTGGTTAAATCTTCCAGAAATTTCATAAAGTATGTTGGATCAGGAACATCTTCATTCGCTTCCTCATAACATACGGACCACTTCACAAGGCAATTATAGTTCCCATCCCTCCGTGTTGGAGTTATTGTAAGTGTGTAACCAATACTTGTGTAATCATTTTTGAGATCTCCTTCTAAAATTGTACTAGTTACTGACATGTTTTTATGGTCCACCGCTGTTATCTTCTCTTTCGCCATCAAGGCAGAAGGTTTATCACCTGTAATCATGAAAAAAAATTGGCAAAGAATTAGCAGTTACAGATTTATCGAACTAGATGAAGACAATTGGATGCCAGAGTTCAGACTTTAGTTACCTTGTACATACTCCGAAACAAGTACAGTCCCCACACGAACTTCACTGTCTCCGGGGAAAACTTGGCAACTGTGGATCAATTGAGGAACATATTTTGGAAGCGTGTGCACATCACGAATCAGAATAACGTAAAACTTCTCTGCACAACTCCTAGCTTTACATTCTACCTCAAGGTTATGAATGGGAGCCATTCCAGCAAATTATGTTACCAAATCAAACAGTAGAAATTATAGATATGTAGCTAGATCGACCAATTGACTCTCGGTGAAGGGAATGAAAATGCTGTTTGGGTTTATATAGCCTGAATACTTTTATGTGAGCAAAGTATTAAAGAATATGATTCGATTACATATTGAATGATACAATTATCCAAGGAGGCAAGGACCACCAATGGGGGACTAATTAGGATAGCCACTGGGAGTGCGTTACAGCATGCCAAGCTTAATTATAGAAGTGGGTTTCTGGCTCCAAAGTGGATTTTTCTTTGTTGAATTCACCTGTTGCGTAGACTCCTTAGAACCACAAAGTGCTGCACTAATTCTTCCCACTTTAGAGAGAATATAGAAAAATGGACCACACACGAAGTGGTGGTACGATAGTGCTGATCTTTGGATGTTCCTCTCCTTTTATTCTTTCTTTTGGAAAAAGGCAATGAGTGCTTGCGAGCTAGTTTACAGGTCTAAATAAATATGTACACGTCTAGTAATCTGACATGTTCAATTTTGTTTAAAGATTCTGCATACCACCTCCATCTCAAAATGCCAACTTTGGCAGATGATCACCATTTTGCCAAAACAACATGAATTGGACTTGGTTTTCTTCTCTTTTATTTTTATCAACAGAAAATGAAGAAACGACATGCCAAAACCATGCAAAAGATTGGGATTTTCATCTCAGACTGCCACTTTGGCAGATGATCTTTTTTTTTTGATTGGTCAAAGGTAAAATTCATTGAAAAAAGAGGTACTTAAGAGTGGTACCTCAACCCAATGAATACAAGCGAGAGCAAAATAACGAAGAACATCCCGCCTTCTTAGATAATTAAGTATCTGGCAAAATCCATATTAATTACCACTTTATTTAGATGTCTAATATATTTAAACATCAAGCACAATCATATAGCTTTCTGCAACAGGTATGACTTAATAGTTATTACACACACATATAGCTTCCTGCAACAGTCATTATTTAACATATATGTAGCGATACAGTCCGCTATATTTGTAGATCAATCTTGTCTACTCTTCCTTGAGCAAATTGGTATCCAATTCCTTGGTAAAATCTTCCAGCATTTTCATAAAGTATGTTGGATCAGGGATATCTTCATTCGCTTTCTCATATTCTACAGACCACTTCACAAGGCAATTATTGTTCCCATTCCTTTGTGTTGGAGTGATAGCAAGTATGTTGGCAAAACTCGGGTAATCGTCCGTGAGATGTCCTTCAAAAACTGTGTATGTCAGTGACATGTTTTTATGGTCCACCGCAGTTATCTTCACTTTTGTGATGACGGCCGAGGGTTTATCTCCTGTAATCATGAACAATATTTGGATAAAATGAATTAATAATTAATATTTACTGACCAGTGTAAATAATTGGATGGCAGACAGTATCAGACTTTACGTACCCTGCACATAGTCCCAAACAAATATACTTCCCAGACGAACTTCACCGTCTCCGGGGAGAACTTGGCATTTGTTGATTGTTTGAGGAGCATAGTTTGGAAGCTTGGGTGCATCACTAGTCAGCATAGTGTATAACTTCTCCGCAGAGCACTTAGCTTTGTATTCAACCTCAAGCTTATGAATTTGAGCCATTTTGCTTTAAATTTCAACCTCAAGGTTATGTTGCTCAGTGAAGGTTATGAAAGTGATGTTCGAGTTTATATAGTCAGAAATCATGTTTACATAAATATATCACTAAAGAATATGATTCTACAACTTCTTTTTCTTTTTAATCGAAAATGATTCCATTTTTTATTAATTGACAACAACAATTATCCAAGGACCAAAATGGGGCACTGATCAGAGAAGCTACTGGGAGGTTTATACAACTGTGTCTATAACCAGTCAAGGGAGTCAAGCATATACAGAATGGGGTTCAGGCTCCAATGTGGTTCGTTTTATATTGAGTGATCACTTGTTGCGTACACTCCCAAGTCCTAATTAGAACCACACCAAAGTGTTGCACTAATTAATTCTTCCTACTATATGTAGAATAAAAAAATTAAGTAAGTGGTGCACTAACTGAGCTTTGGATATATTCCCTTCTTTTGCAAAAGATGAAATTCAAGATGCGGCCATAAAACGAAGAGATTCTGTGTGTTTGGATGGTATTTCTTGCACCAATTAATTGTTGTAATCTTATAAAGTTTCAATGTCCAGCTTTATTTCACCAATTTAAGGTTAGAAAAAGAAGTAAAAAGTGAGTACTAATGACCAGAGAACCACAATGACTTTTAGCAAAGAAAAATCAATTAAGGTAAATTTGTAGTTAAGCTAGAATTGAACTTTAAAAATCAAAATTTAATTTAATTGAAAAAGGTGTTGGCGCCCATCTTATGGGCGTGTGTAAGAAAAACACAAATTGGGCGTGTGTAAGAAACTCAGATGCACCATAAGGTAAATTTGTAGTTAAGCTAGAATTGAACTTTAAAAATCAAAATTTAATTTAATTCAAAAAGGTGTTGGCGCCAGCTTGTTGCCAGGCTGCCCGCCAACTTGGTTGTAAACTCTCACTACACCATTTCAGCATATTTGCAACGCTGATATTTTCGGGTTTGCAACGTATATAAACGTTTCTTACGTGGCAACGTCTATATCCGTTGCAAACCCAAAAATACGTTGCTATAATTATGTAATTTCCGATAATAATTAAGCAACGTAAATGCAACGTGAACATACGTTGCTTACAGTGGCAGTTTTGTGATTTGGTTTTATTTTAAGGGTGTTTTGGTTGGTTATATTTTTTATTTCTTTTTTAACATTTTATTTTAATTTAAAATTAATTTCCCTTCCAAAATTTATTTTCCCTCTCAAATTTTATCTATATTTTCACTCTCAATTTTTACTTTCCCCCCAAATTTCTCCTACCAAATTTTCTTTCCCCCCCAAAATATAATCATTACATATTTATTTCAACTTTAATCTAATTCTAATCATTTTAGTCTTAATAATACTACTTTTACTTCATTTATTTCTACTTCATTTTTCTCATTTACATAAACTTATAATGATTTTATTTGCTTCATTAATTTTTACTAAGTCCAATCATTTCTTCACTAAGTTCTAATCATTATCAATTTCATTAGTCCTAATCATTTGGTTAAGATTTTGTTAATTTGACCCAATTAATTTACTTCCCCCCTATTTGCACTTATTTCCCCCCAGTTTTTTCACCCTATTATTAAAAAAGAAACTCTCTCTCTCTACTCGGCAGAAGATGTAATACCTCTCTCTCGAACCTTTTTTTTTTTTTTCATCAGACTCTCTCTTTTTTCTTCTTCTCTCAACTTTCATCAAGAACTCGAACTCGAAATCGATTCTCTTATCAGCTCTCTCTCTCTCTCGAAAACCTGAGATTCCAGATGAACAGATCGAAATCCCAAGTTTAATTGAAGATTTTGAGTAGCTGAAAACCCTATTTTCAACCAGGAAAGAAACCCTAGAATTCAACATTAAAACCTCAAATCGATACCCGTTTATTCTTAAGATATGTATCCTAATCAAAACCCCTAAATCTAAAAGTTCGATCTATCAACTATTGACCATAATTTCAGAAGAAGGTATAAACCCTAATTTTTGCTCTCTTTTTGTTTTTTTGGCTGATTAAACCCTTGTTTTTGGTCAGTAAGATGATGGTTTCACTCTTGATTGAAATGTTGTTTGATAACATCTGGATGTTATTCATCTATTTTATGCTCTTGTTTTCATCTTTGAGAAATTTCCATCTGTTTCTCAATATTTCAGTTTTGTTATTTTCTTCATTGAGATTTCATTAAAGTTTGGTTATTTTCTTCACCTGTGTTCTTCGTGTTCAGAAATCGTATGGTTTCACTTGAAATATGCTTAGTTACGAGTTATTGTTGTTGATTTGGTACTCGGTTGTTGTATCGTGACTAGTTGAGCATGATGCTTTGTTGGTAATTTGTGTTAACCAATTGTTGTCTCGTGACTAGTTGAGCGAGTGCTTTGTTGGTAATTTATGTTAACCAATTTTTCTAAAATATACTTTTTGTGTTTTGATGCGAGTTCGTAGATTACGGTAGTGGTTCTACCGACTTGATCGAAAAGTCGATTAATCGTACTTGATCATTGTATATGTTTTGTTGCTCTATCTTGATGCTTAGGTTCTTACTTTTCTTATTGTTGGATGTATTTGTAGGGGTTAATTATATGCTTTTTGTTGTGTGGCTTTGTGTTTAACAACAGTTAGTTTAGGTTTCGTGTTTACTTATTGTTTCTGACTTTTCTGAATGGTTAGGTTCTTATGTTTCTTCTTGTTGGGGTTCTTTCTGTAGGTGCTAATTGTGCGCGAAAGTTATTCACAGCTGCAAGATCGTTGGTGAGTGATTTGTTGTATGTCCAGTATTATTTAAGAAACTTTTACTTGTTTCTAACTTGTAGTTGGTCTTGAGTACTCATTATTTTGTTGTTGTTTTATGCAGAGCGTGTAGAATACGATTGGGGTAGAATTGAAAAGGCCAGGTAATCGGTTTAGTGAAATGGACATGTATCCCTGTCAATGATTATATGCCATGGTGTTTGATAATTTGCTATATGCTGGTTTTTTTGGTAAAGATGATATGTTTCTGGAATCAAATGGAAAGTAGTGAAGATATTATTGCTCCATGTTAGTTAAAATATTCTCTCAAGTTATTGATCCCATGCCATGAAGTTAAACTTCTATTGTGAGAGAATGTATGTCATAATATGCCATAAGCTAGAGTTTTCTGTTTTTGGTGCCATCTAGTTTGTGTAGTCACACTTTTCTTTTGTTTTCTTGTCATTATTTATAATCTAGTTTGTGTTGACGGTTGTAGAATGACTGAATCAGGTGAGAAAGGATGGATGACTATTGAAGATAGGTGTAGTCCATCTTATAGAGAAGGGGTGGCTAAGTTTATTGATTTTGCATACAAGAACAGAATTAGAAACTCGCAGTTCTGTTCCTGTCCTTGTCGTCGTTGTCGTAATAGGAAATCCATGACTTTTGCACTGGTCAGGCATGATATACTATCATATGGCATGCTTAATTCATATGTAGTTTGGTCTCTACACGGAGAGAAGTCGACACCGAGATCAGCATCAGCATCAGCGTCAGCGTCATATGTGAGTCAGGACAATGCAACAGATACAGTTGAAGAAGAAACAATAGTGGAGGAAGTCGTTAAAGAGAGTCGTCGAGATGATAGGTTAAATGACTTTGTTGATAATGCATTTGGGATATTCGAAGGATTAAATGAGGATGTCAATGCTGGTGATTCTGAACATCCCTTCCAGGAGCCTAACGTAGGTGAAAAATACAACAAGTACCAAAAGTTAGCGGAAGAGAAGATTTATCCAACATGTGAGAATGGTGCGACAACTCTTTCTGTGATTGTGGAACTGCATCATGTCAAGAAGAGATTTGGTTGGTCTGCAAATAGCGTCACTTACCTCTTGGGATTACTAAGAAAATGGTTTCCAGAGGGAAACACTTTCCCTGCAAAGTACCCGGTAATGAAAGAGATGTTGAAAGATATGGGAATGAAGGCAGATAACATTCATGCTTGCATTAACCACTGTGTGTTGTTCCGAAAAGATTTGAAGGATGAGATAGAATGTCCAAGTTGTGGAGCATCTAGGTATAAATTCAGACAAGGGAAAGATGGAGTTCAAAGAGTAACTAAAGAGCCTGTTTTAGTATTGCGACATTTTCCACTTCCTCCAAGACTTAAGAAATATTATACTATACCATGGATTTCTGAAGATATGACATGGCATGATCGTGCAAAGCTTCTTACGAGTATATGCGACACCCAATCGACTCTACACAATGGCAGAACATGAAGAAAAAGTGGCCTGAGTTTGCAAGGGAAGCGCGAAATGTGTGGCTTGGCATTTCAACGGATGGATTTAATCCTCGCGGCATCCAGTGTACCAGTTACAGTTGTTGGCCAGTCATCTTGGTTCCTTACAATCTGCCGCCGTCACTGTGTATGAAGCCAGAGTTTCAGATTATGTCACTACTAATACCAGGACCTAAGGCACCGGGTCAAGACATCTGCGTTATGCTTCAGCCATTAATAGATGACCTGAATAAACTTTGGGAAGGAGTGGATGCGGTAGATATGCATCTAAAGCAGTCATTCAAGTTGAGAGCTATCTTAATGTGGGGTATACATGATTTACCTGCGTATGGTAATGTTTCTGGTTGTGTAGTTCATGGGTACAAAGCGTGTCCTGGATGTGGAGATGAGACTGAAAGCAATTGGTTATATCACTCGAGAAAGATTGTGTACCGAAATTTTCGAAGATTTCTGAAGTCGACTCATCCTTTCAGGAAAGGCAAGTACTTGGGACTCAAAACAGTGGAGACTGGATTGGCGCCAACTCGGTTAAGTGGAGAAGAAGTACTGATGAAGACTAGCAATGTTCATTATCTTCCCGGTAAGCTTACCAAAGACGGCAAGAAGAGAAAGAAAGATTTTTATGAAGTTGTACCTGATGAACCCAATGCAACAACTAAAGCATTTTACAAGAGGCCAAAGTTGTTTGATGTTCCGACGTGGGTCTCTAACACTTATCGCCATTGTCTCGACGTAATGCACTGTGAGAAGAATTTTATTGAACATTTAGTAAATGCAGTTCTCGACTTAAAGAAGAAATCGAAAGATAGTGTGAATGCAAGAGAAGATATGAAGGATCTGAATATTCAAAAAGAGCAGTGGATCACTACAGATTCGAGAACAGGAAAAGATGTGATGCCTGATGCACCTTATGCTTTGAACAAGGAGGAGAGGAAAAACTTTCTACAAATATTGAAAAACATCAAGTTTCCAACTGGATTTTGCTCAAATCTTGGAAACAATGTCGATTATTGAACCTCTGAAAATCTGCATTGTTTGAAGTCACATGACTATCATGTCATTATGGAGTATTTGCTGCCGGTGCTGCTTCAACATGCCTTCCCACGCTACCCAGACCTCCGGAGGGCTCTTCAACAGATCAGTTTATTCTTTAGAATCTTATGCTCGAAGGTTTTGATCAAAAGTGAACTTCAAGAAGCAAAATTCATGGTCGCGGAGGCAATGTGCGTCCTTGAAAAGTATTTTCCACCTTCTTTCTTTGTTATCAGTATCCATCTGGTGGTGCATCTTGCCGATGAAGCTCTAACTTGCGGACCAGTTAGATACCGATGGATGTATCCTTTTGAACGGTAATACTTCAAACCTTCTTTTTCACCCGTGGTTACATTAATTTGTGCTATAATATCTAACAACTATGTTGTGATTCAGGGCAATGAAATCTTTTAAGAACATTCCGAGTAACAATCGTTATGTAGAAGGTAACATCAAAGAATCACAACTTGTAGGCAAGGAGTGGTTTATGCAATGGAACATGTGGCGAACTCTAAGGATGGAAATCACAAAGCTACACGAGAAGCGTTCTTAGATGGTGATTCCGAGTACAGCGACGAAGGCCCTATGGGATATGGAGATAAGACCGTGACCTTGTCTAGTGTACAGTTCACACAAATAGTTAGATGGGTTCTGTTTCGTCGTGAAGTAGAAGGTCTCGCAGACTACTATGTGTGAGTGCTCGTTATTCCAATAAACTACGAAGACTGGAGGATCGTGCCCGATAACTTTAAAGATGATGTTTGGAATTATTTGATGGTATTGTTACTAATTTTTGCATTTATGTGATTCTACTACCATTGAGGAGATCGTACTTATGTTTATTGACCTAAATCTATATCTTGCATAGGGGAATTTGAATTTGATGTGGACCATGTCCGTTCGGTTATAGAAACAGGATTTCGTGGTTTGTGGAGGAGATATAAGTATGACTTAAGGGCCATCATCTTTGGACCACGCCTAAAAAAGCCAAGAAGAGACCCGCAGTACCTGTGGAGGAGGGGGAGGAGGAGGATGAGGAGGAGGAAGAACCTGTACCAGTTGAACTGACTCGGAACAATGGGAAGCTACAAAAGAAAGTTCCAGTGGGATGGATCGGTATATCTCGGGAAGAATTTGTTGAGAATGAGAGGAAGGCTGAAAAGATTGCAAGGAATGCTAAGAATGCGAATGCCGAAAAAGCAAAGATCCGTCATACACTTGGGCGATGCTCTTACAAAGAACAAGCAATATATACTAGTAAGCATCTCTGTTAATGGTTATTATGCTCTGTTTTAATGGTTAGTATGCTATGTTTTTAATATAATGTGGTGAATGCGTAGGACAATGATTCGAATGTCAAAGCTATACCCGAAAACACTACAGACAAGTGGTTGTGGGGACACCAACGAGCGGATGGGTCTGTGTGCATCCCAAAGTGCGGTTGAGACACATGTAAGCTCAATCTGTTTCTTACTCGAGTAACTTGCATAACACCTCACCTACTTGGTTGTTGTAGTATTTGTGATTGATGCTAACCACCAACTTTCAAATACGAAAATGCGAAAGAAAGTTAAAGATGCTAAAGAGAGGAACAAAGAGGAGCCAAAGAGTAGCAACGATCATATGGTTTCACGGAACTAGTAGAGGTGTTTGGACCTAACCGAAAAGATGGGGGTTCGTGGATACTCATCCAATGTATCGAAGAAGCGGTGGAGATGGCGCGATAGCATATTCTGCTCTTAAAAAAGAGACACCCAAAATGAGGCAAGATTGGACACAATTCAAAGTGAAGTGGGTGTTTTGGCTAGTAAGGTGGAGGCACTTCATGGTGACGTGGGTATTAAATTTGATGTAAGTATTCAATTCGACTTGTTCAAAGATCGTTGGAAAAGTGAATTCACTTTAATCAAATACATTGATATATAATGCTCATTTGTTCTTTTCACAAAGCGATACTACGGATGTTGAAGGTTAATGGATCTACAAATGACTAGAGTAGGCACTCTAGCCCAGAGAAGGGTCCACTTGTTATCCTAGTGGTGTAAATGGTGTGTTCCGGAGAATGAGGTCAGTGCAAGTAATGGGCACGCCATTGGGCCAGTTGAGCTACTAGACAATAGAGGTAGGGTTGTTGCATTGGGTTCTGTAGTCAGTGGTGATATCGTTCATCATAAAAAGTTGAAGCCGAATGAGAGGAAGGTCTACATCGAGCAAGTGTATGAACAAACCGCTATTATCCTGGGATGCCCTCAAGGAGATGGTTGGTGTACGTTGAGTGAGATATCACCGCCTAATTGGGTGAGATGGGTGAGTATAGGCCGGCACTTTGTGCGTAGACATGTTTAATATCGGGTGATGAACTAATTTGTTTTTTTGATTATCGGCGGATGTTCAAAGACATAGCAAATCCTACTGATCGCTTTTTTGGTAACTAAACACGGCGATTAGATCAAACCGACTTGCTTTTTTTTCGGGTATTATAAACACTTGGTGAATCCTACGGACTACGTTTTGATGTTTTTGTTATCAGAGGATGATTAGACATGACTATGCATCCGTCTAACTCTAATTGCAATAGATTTTGTAACTATCTTAATGATATATATATATATATTTTTGTTTCGACTTCAATAGTCAACCCTTCTTAACTCCGCCAATGCAAATGCATTTTCCGGTCCCCAAGCCCGGTAAAGGAGGAGGGGGAAGGTGCGGTACCATGTATTTCTTTCTAGCTTTAATTGAATACATTAACATACAAGGCTCATTTGTTCTTTTCACAGGCGATACGACAGATGTTGGATGATGCACAACATTTCTATGTAGGATGATTACAGGTCCTATCTGCTCCTCTACACAGTTGATCAACGTTATTACGAAGTCACCACCAAGATCTCTTTCTTATGTTACGAATCTCTTCTTGCGAAGTAAATTGTCGTGTCTCCCCTTTGTAACACATTCCATCTTTCTCTTAGGACCATCCTTTCGTTCATGTAAATGACATCCATCTCCTGCAATATCTATTATTTGTTCTTTGGAAAACCTGTTGGTGCTTGTCATTTGTCAAGAATAGTTAATAAATCCGAGATCAAACTCAACCGTTACCATACCCATCTCTCGTTACTACCACCACCAGCTCCACGCAAAGATCACGAACTTCAACTCCACCAACATAACCAAACCACTACCATTGTCACTAATAGAGGCAACATTCTTTAAAAAATCGTTTTAAGTAATCAAACTCTTACCTTTGTCTTCTTGTAGGGCATAGTGTGTGGGAAGTCGGATCGATTGCGAAGATGCTTTGAGGTCCAAATACATTCTCACTGACTGGTAATTTATTTGTTCAAATGGAAACAACTAAGAATTGGTTTGTTTGGTTAAGATTAATGTTAGGTGTTTTGTTTCGCTGATTGGCTGCCATCTTGATGCATGGTTTGATCATTGTATTGGTTGTGTTACTTTTTAGGTTAAGTACTTCGGACAGTCCTCTTTTTTCAATCCAAGATAAAGATCAAATGGGCAGATCTTGTAGATGTCTATTTACCGGTGACTTGGGTAAGTCATATATATGTCCGCAATTTGCTTCGACCTTAATTTGATCGATGCTGAATTCTGTCACAAACCATTTCCAAGTTAAAACACACTGAGGCTTTGCTTTTGTTCTTAGGCTGCTTGTAAGGTAAAATACATTTAGCCTTGACCACTTTGGAAGGTAGAATATGGAGACATTCTTGGTAACATTTGCAATTTTACTTCTATCTCTGGCTATCGTATGTGGTATATGTATGTTCTGATTTAATGCTTACATTTTGTGTTTGTTGATTTTTGTAGTGGATCAAGTACCGTTGGTAGTCTTTGGAGTTGGAAGGACCGGTCATTATAGAGCTTATTCGATCAAGGTTAGTTTTAATATGTATTGATGTTTGATCCTTCTCAAATTTAGAAACTAGGGTTCTTGACAAGAATTTATGCAACTGAAATTTAGGGGTCTCGCTTACGATTTGCATAATTAGTTGGTTAGAAACTAGGGTTCTTGACAAGAATTTGTGTAACTAAAATTTAGGCGTCTCTCTTACGATTTGCATAATTAGTTGGAAACCAGTGTTATGGGTGGTGATGACAAATCAATCCTTGTTATGTGTATCTGGGTCTGCTAATTATGTAGGTGTAGAAATCTGGAAAACCGGATCAGCATAAATCTAGTTTTTTTTTAAACCTGATTAAAATTTTGCAACGTATATAAATGTTGGTAATTAAAGCGTTGCTGACAGTCGAGTGATAAGCAACGTATATAAATGTTGCACAATGCTGACCAGGTGTCACCATTTTCTGTGGGACCTACTGACACGTGGCAAAGAACTTGGGCAACGATTGATATTACGTTGCTTAAAATAGGAAAACGTTGCTTAAATTAATTAAAGCAACGTCTACATACGTTGCTTTAATTATTAAGAGCAACGTATAAGGCAACGTATAATACGTTGCTTTTTTTTATTTAAGCAACGTTTGTAGACGTTGCATATAATTTGTCACGCCGTGTAAGCAACATACATAAGCGTTGCTTAAATTCATAGCAACGAAAATAAACGTGGTAAATTGGCCATTTTGGTGTAGTGTCTGGGGAGAATAATTAATTAAGTTTTTAGTAATATTTTATCTAGACGCTAATTTGGTATTAAGCAATTCCTACTTTATCTCTCAATCAAGGACATCCAATTATAGGATTTGGTGTATAAGTAAAATGAGACAGTTGGAGATGCAGTGTTTTTTGTTTTTTTAGGTTGGAGAGAACTCAGGGTTTTAGGGTTCTCTTCCCTTTTTTTTTTTTTGATGAGAAATGAAGCAATACAAATTTACTAAGTTTTTTGGAAACAATAAAATTCATTCAAGGAATCTGAGAAAGCACAAGAAATACAAGAAGGAAGTGTAAGAAATTTACCATGCCGGTACCTGTTCAAAACCAGAAAAAAATCAACATTCTGAAGATCGAACCCCCCGGATAGTGGCAAACAATTTATGAACATTTCCAACAATTGCTCGCATGGGTTTTTGGTTGAATACCATGCCGGCACCAAGCTTTTTCAGCTGCAACAATGGTGGATTCAAAGGAAAAAAAAAAATCAATTTTTCAACCTCTTATTAGCGGTAATTCTCTCATCCCAATCATCTTCCATTTTCAAAAAAAAATTCCACTCAAATTTTTTTTTTCTCCTTCTACTCCTCACTCACACAAATTAAAATAAAAACACACACTAATCTATCCCCCAAATACTTAAGTTTTTTACTAATTATTATTAACCACTAAACATGATTAGTGAGGGATATATTAGGATTTAAAAAAATACTTAGATAAGGGGTGACCCAGCTTTGCTATTTGGATCCCTATTTTGTCTTGTAGCTATATCCCCCAATTAGTTTTCATATCCCCCAATTAATCATTCGTCATAAACATGCATAATTGTTCCACTAAAGTCCATATATTCTACTTGCCTTGTATGTGAAAGGGAGGTAAATTGGAGATATGATATAAACGAGGAAATATTTATTAGGAATTATATCTTTATGGCATGAATATTTTCATCACATGAATGGTTATTAAGACATTAAAAATTGGAAACATTAATATTTTATTTTGGCATGTATACTGTTAGTTACTATTAAGATAATGAGACAATATTAATTTTTAAAACTAAAGAAACCAATTTTTATTGTAAATTAATTTACGCTTCCGCCTTATCGAAACAATAAAATGAATTTTTTAATCGGTTTTCATTATAAATTTTATGATCAAAACCATTTTTTGACACCATTAAATTTGTGTGTGCATTATGATATGGTTTGTGTGCTTGTGCGTTATGGTATAGTTTCTCTCACATTATTGTTTTCTTTAAATTTTATGGGATTATACTTAAAATTATTATTGGACTCTTTAGTTACACCACAGTGTTACCAGAGTGTTATATCTCAGTATAGTCATAATGTCATTATAAGCATGAATTTGCAAACCATAAAGTGTAGGTTTTACAGTTATCGACATCATGTGATAATGACATTATTTTAGTCTAGCTTTGGATAAATTCCCATTCCCTTCCCCTTCTTTTTTGCAAAAGATGAAATTCAAGATGCGGACATAAAACGAAGACAATTAATTGTTGTAATCTTATAAAGTTTCAATGTCTAGCTTTATTTCACCAATTTAAGGTTAGAAAAAGAAGTAAAAAGCGAGTACTAATGACCAGAGAACCACAATGACTTTTAGCAAAGAAAAATCAAAAATAGAAGTAGAAAAACACAAATTGGGCGTGTGTAAGAAACTCAGATGCACCATAAGGTAAATTTGTAGTTAAGCTAGAATTGAACTTTAAAAATCAAAATTTAATTTAATTCAGAAAGGTGTTGGCGCCAGCTTGTTGCCAGGCTGCCCGCCAACTTGGTTGTAAACTCTGGGGAGAATAATTAATTAAGTTTTTAGTAATATTTTATCTAGACGCTAATTTGGTATTAAGCAATTCCTTCTTTATCTCTCAATCAAGGACATCCAATTATAGGATTTGGTGTATAAGTAAAATGAGACAGTTGGAGATGCAGTGTTTTTTGTTTTTTTTAGGTTGGAGAGAACTCAGGGTTTTAGGGTTGTCTTCCCTTTTTTTTTTTCTTTGATGAGAAATGAAGCAAAACAAATTTACTAAGTTTTTTGGAAACAATAAAATTCATTCAAGGAATCTGAGAAAGCACAAGAAATACAAGAAGGAAGTACAAGAGTTGCAATAGATAATCGATGGGATTACATGTTGACTTAACATTTCTCCCACTTGCAAACAATACCATCAAAAGAAAACAAATTTATTATATTCTTCACTATTATTAAACAAAAACGAAAATTAGAAAGATACAACAGAAAAGTTGTATGGAGCTTTACAACGAGGTAGTGGGTCGTCACACAGGCCAGAGTTTTCCTTAAAAGAAGAAGCAGGAAACGGTGTGGTATGAGGAGGAATTTTCCCTGTCCACTTGTTGTATGACACATCAAATTCTCGGAGGCTCGGGATGTTTATTACCCCTGAAGGTATACTACCAGTGAACCCATTCTTTTCAAGCTTTAGAGTCTTAAGAGAACTCAATTTCGCAAGAGATTCCGGGAGAGATCCTTCTAAATGATTATTAGATAGTACTAATGTTTCAAGATATTCCATAGACTCTAGGCTTCCAATATCATCAATACGACCAACAAACCTATTATAAGAAAGATCGATAAAATGGTTATCAGCAAAGGATCTATCTCTCGGAAAAATCGAGCTTAATCCTCCTGTGAAGTTGTTCGAGTGAAGATCAAGTGCCCAAAATGAACGGTTCTTAAACTCAAATGGTATATCTGAATGGAAACCATTGTTAGATATATTCAGGTAAAATAGCCTTGGCATGCTTCCTATCCATGCTGGCAGCACTCCAGATAACATGTTACTTGATAAATCAAGTTCTACCAAACTTGATGAAGATAACCACTCTGGAAGTACACCGATTAATCCTGTTTGAGCTAAACGTAAGTACTCAAGTAGTCTCATTTTTGAAATCCAACTCGGTATGTTCACTAGACTCAAAGGGTTGAATGACAAATCTAGGAGATATAATGTTTCACCTAACTTAACTAGCTCCGAAGGAATAGGCCCTGAAAACCCATTTCTAGAGAGATCTAGTTCTCGAAGATCAGTAAAATTGCTTAAACTTGGAGGAATCTTACCTGTGAGACGGTTGTTTCTTGCAGATAAAGTACGAAGATTTGTAAGATTACTCAGACTGTTAGGTAATTTGCCTGTTAGCATGTTGTCATCAAGTATTAAGAAATACAAGTTTTTAAGAAAACCGATTGAACTTGGTATATTACCTGAGAAATTGTTTTGCTGGAAGTCAAGGCTCTCCAATGAAACTAGCTTATCAATTGATGATGGAATTCTACCAGAAAACTTATTTCCGGATAAATTAAGTGTCGAAAGAGAACTCATATGCTGAAGGACATTTATGGGAACATCACCCGATAGAAGATTATTATTAAGGTGAAGCAGATTGAGTTTGCGAAGATTTCGAAATGATGCAGGAATTGAACCCTTTAGTTGGTTGATACCTAGGCGTAGATCAGTAAGGTGTAATAATTTTCCGAGCTCCTGAGGAATGGTTCCTGTTAGCCGCTTCAGGTTACTAAGTTCTAAGTATCTGAGAAATTTTAATTTACCCAACGAAGGAGAAATAGTTCCGACCATGAACTCAGTGTCCTCTTGATATGTGGATTGTCGGCCATACAATATAAGAGTTGAGACACGACCGTTGGAATCACAATCGACCCCTTTCCATTTGATACAGCAATCAGTGGACTGATTCCACGTTTGTAATAGTTGATAAGGATCTTCAGTGATATTACTCTTGAAATCAAGTAGAGCTGCTCTATCAGTTCTATGACATGCTTCTGTCTGTGATGTATGCAGAGAAAAGGTTAAACAACAGATTAAGACAAGAAATGAACAGGTTTTTTTGCTGGATAGCCCTATGAATGCCATTAGAAAGAGATGGTTTTGAGATTAAGAAAGGAAGATGATGTGATTGAAAATAAATCAGAATAAGTACTTGCCCAAAAATACAAGTAATGAACTCAGTTTCTCTCTTGTAATGGAATATTTGTATTGGTATAGAGAAGGGTGAGGAAATGAGTGTGATTTTGAACTCTATTTATACACATGGAAAAGATTCAAAAGAAAATAGACGATGCAAATTGACTAATGAAGGCGTCTACAATTTAATAGCTAGAGAGTGTATTGGTCAAAATTGGGGTAGAGACAAGAAAATGTAGTTGGGGTGTTGAGGATTGGGGTCTCCATAATAAATAAGTTGTGAACGCGGAAATCAAATGGATTGCCATAAGTCCACAAACAATCTCGGCGAGTATTAAATACGCGCATCAAAGTGTGAATTGAGTCTGAGACTCCCTGATAGATGTTGATTCATTGATTCCAAACCCCATGAGTTTATCATGATCTCCTCAACATCTAAATTGGTAGATCTAAGAAGTAAACATATAAACAAAGAAGTGTGAATACTGAATGTAAAGAAGACAATGGTTTACGTGGTTCTGCACTAAGGCTTACATCCACGGATCAGGGGGTATTACTATGAAGTAAATGATTACAAGAATAGTCTTAAGACTTTGAGTGATCATCAAACCCACCGGTTCATGCTCATACTTACTTCTCACTGATCTCTCTCCTATTCTCTAGTTTTCTCTCGATCCCCCTTTTCTCATGGAAGGGATGTTCATATATATAGCTAAATCAAGTGGGTCCACCGACAAAGAGTCATGAGACCTTATCTTCTTGTGCTCTGTGCATGGTCCGCGGCCTTCTCTGTCACTCCGCGGCTTCTACAATACCCACGCTCATTACGCTGACCTATCCTCGCTTTCTTCGTGGGTCGTCTGACACGTGCCCTCTGAGCAGCATTAAATGCGAGTGGTTGGGGCTGTCCCTAATCCGTGCCCGGGCGGTGTCGGTCCTCCCTTGTCACGTCTTCCGTGTCGGTTGGACTATCCCCAACCGTTGATTACATCTTACCTCGTGATGGGGTAGAGTAACTCATTGGTGTTGCGCGGGATTACCTACCTTGATGCTCCCTCATCTTCGACCGTTGGTCTTGACGAGATGGCACGTCGTCTAGATGCCATGGATGCCCCTACGTGTCATCCCTCTTTATGACATGGCCTCCACGTGGGTTACGCTGGTACACGTGGCGATGGAGATAAATAAGTGTACTTACAATTTGCCCCTCTTCTTGTGATCGGCGCTAGCTTTAGTTGGAAGAAGAATCGTGTGGTACGTTTTTATCTCCCACCTCATAACTTCTCCTAAAAAGGTGCTACCGCATTTATTGTGCACGTTTCCCATTTCCTAGCCATAAGCGCCCTTTGGGTAGTGGACGGTTTCTCTTGGTCTTATAAAAAGAGAAGAATGAGAGAATGTGAATTAAATTCACATTCCCTGTTTATTCTCTGTTCCTTTGTCTTCTTAATCTTCTTAACTTCCTCTGACACCATTATTGCTGCTCTCCGTTGCTGCCTCTCTTTGCCCATTGCCGCCTTCATTGTCGCCTTCGTTGCTTCTTCTTTTGCTTTTTTCTCTTTGAGGTTCAGGTATGATTTTTTACTCCACTTATTCGCCCTGCCTAAACCTGTTGAGTTTTTGATTTTCTGGTGATGCGTCAATGATGAATTTAATCTTATGTATATCCTGGGATTTGAGAGTTGACGCCACTGAGCCATGCTTTAATCGTATTTTTCTTCTTTTGAGTTTGAATAATAATTTGAGGGTTTAAGTAATTGTAGATGAAATCTAGGGTTTTCTTCACATTTGCTGCTGTTCTTGAGATTTTCTTGCTTTTCGATCTTCCTTGCCTCTGACTTGCACTTTTATTCGTGTTTGTGCCCGCAGACATGTCCGACCGTCCGCGGGTTCCTTACCAAACTCCTCCGTCAAGTCCTCACAGATCTCCTCGGAGTGATTCCAATATTAGGGGTGGAGCTCCGCCTTCACTTACCCAGGATAATCCTCGGGATGGACGAACATCCTCGTCCCCTGGTCAGAGATCTTCGCTTAAAAGGGGTGATCCGCCGCAGGGGTCTAGATATGCCGTGAATCGCCCTAGAGGTGGGTCTCCTAAGCGACGAGAATCCGCGTGCGAACCTTTAAATGTGACCTCTCCGCACCAAGCCTCCACCGCGGACTAATCCACCTCCCTGTGCCTAGTTCAAGTAAGTCAACTAAGACTCTGTCTTCCAAGAGAAAGGCTGCGGAGATAGAATCTTCGGGAGATGTAGTTCCTCCTAAGAAGAAGGTAGCGGGTTCTGCGGAAGATACTACGGGAGGTGCTTTCGAGGAAGAATCTGCTGTTACTTTTCGTCCTTTACCTTTGGGTAATAAGAAGTTTACTTTCCGACACATTGATCTTGAGGCCTTCAAATTGAAGCACGGTCTTCAGCACTTCCAAGTGCGTTTTTATGCCTCTGATAAAGATATAACTTATGAGATGGTTACCAATTACCAATATGATGCCTTTCGTTTGCTTCGACGGCCAGTGGGTGCTTTCGAGGCGGTTTGATGTTACCTTTGTATAAAGCCGGTGATGATTTCTACTACCGGGTCTTGTCTAGCCGCGATCTCGCCAAGAAAAGTCATAATCGTGGGGTGCAAAAAACTGACAGAAACTATCTTCGCCATATCCGAGAATGCTATCTTCGTAGCAAGGGGCAAACGATGATGACTGCTATGCCCCTAAATTAGAAAAGGAGAAAGGGTGGTACACTCTTGAAAATTTTAACAAATCCTTTGGAGATTACGGTAACAGGAATACTCGTTAGCCGTGGTCCATGTCTCACGGAACATTGCTCTGTTAAGGGGGAAGTTCGACTTTTGAGCGAGGTAAGTGATTCCAAGATGGCGAGGGTTCCGGTGCCGAAGGTCTTCCTATTCCCGCTGATGAGAGAATTAAGCGTGATCATGACTATGAATGGTGCCGCTTGTTCTTGAAGTCGTTGGTCCGTGGGCCTATGGTTGGGTCCCCGGACCCCATGGTTGGCAACCTACGTGATGGTCCTCATCGCGAAGCTTCTCCCGCTCGTTATGCCCATTACTGCCCTTGGCAGATGAGTTTTGTAGGTATGGATTTTGCTTATAATCGTGATGTTGATGACGCGGAAGACGAAGATATCTCTGATGCTAACCTTCTTCCGCAGAATACTAATGTTGCTAAGGTGTGTTATTTGTTTTCTACGTATATATGCCCCTTCGTTTTCTTAAATAATATTGATTATGCTAAGGAAAGGAGATGCCGATGGCTCTTTTATCATTATGTGTTGTAGGTGCGTAGAAATAAGAAGATCAATCCCAAGCAATCGTCGAATTCTCCCACCGAGGGTTCTACACACTTCGAGGATGTGAACGATCCGTGGATGGTGATGAGGATGTTTCCGATGGGGAAGAGCGAGTGAGACTTCTCCGCCTGTTCAAGAAGTAGATAGTATTGCCGGTGGGAGCGTTGGTGGAGGTGGTGGTGATCGGGGCCACGGTGGTGGCGGTGGTGATCCGGCCACCTGGTGGTGGTGGTGGTGGTGATCGGGCCACTGGTGGTGGTGGTAATGATCAGGCTACTGGTGGTGGTGGTGGTGATCAGGCCACTTTGGTGGTGGTGGTGATGATCGTGCCATTGGTGGTGGTGGTGATGATCCGGCCACTTGGTGGTGGTGGTGATGCTCAGTGAGGGCTACCAAGGATGGGGATGTTGTGGACAAGGGTAAGAGAATTGCTCTTGATAGTGGTGACAATGATGGGGATGCTTATTGCGAGTTTTCCTTTGGTAAGGTTTTATCAGGGGAACAATCATTTGACATGGCCACGGTTATGGGGCTTGTCTCGGACTTCAATCTGCTTCCACATGGTGATGATGGGGAATGTCCTTAAGGATAGGCATGGGGTGACCCCACATGCGGATCCGATCTTTGGGGTTTTGGCGGTGCATCCCGGGTTTGTGTCGGCACCTCCTCCACTTTCTTGGTGGGGTTTTGGTGCTAAGTAATCTGGTGCCTCGCTTGGTGGGACGCCTCGGACTCTCCCTCGGATGACTTCACGCGGTCCTTGGTCGCGGATGGTGATGATCTTTGTTTTGGCGTGGCCGCAAAGAAAAACTTGCTTGTCGTGCCTCATCCACCTTTTGTGATTGAAGGGAAAAGAGTTCGGACTCTTTTACTCGCAGGCATATGGAGCTAACCCCCGGAGGAGGTGGTAGATAGAGGGTGGGCGAGAATCTTGTGGCCGGCGGGGATTGATCTCGTGGTGGATCCTCCCCCTACGGTTCTTGGCATGATGGCCATTGCCGATGGGTACCGATGACAGATTATCCCCAACGGCGGTTATTGGAGGTTTGTCCTGCTTTTTCTACCCCGATTTTGCTTAAATGTGTTGTGAACTAATTTTCCTTTTGATTGATAGATGATGAGGAGTGAGTATTGTAACCACCATCTTTTACTGGCTCTTCAAGGCTAAGTCTCTCAAGCTAGAAGGGAAGCTCGGCATTGTGAAGATACGCTTACGGGCGTTGAAGGCTGCGGTCTCCGCTAAAGATGAGGAAATAGCGGAGTCAAGGTGCAGCAAGTGTAAGGAGCAGCAAGACGCGGAGGAGTCAAAGCTGCGTTCTGAGCTGGCTTCGGTTAAGGCCAAGTTAGCGGTTGCTGAGAAGAACTCCTCCTCTATTTCAGGTCTGCGTCTCCTCTTCTTTGATTGTTACCGATCCTTATATGTTCCGAGTTTTCTTCTTCTTCCCTCCTCCCGCTGTCTTGTCTTGGTGGGTGGAGTCCCAGAGTTGTTGTGGCTTCGGAATGAGAGAACTTCGTCAAAAGGTCGCATTGCCGAGTTAGTTGAAAAACTTAAGAGTGAATCGGCGAAATGGAATGCCGCGCGGATGTTCATAACGCTATGGCCGAAGAATGGCGAAAGAAATAGCTTTGCTTGGTAGATCTGCAAAATCGAAACAACCATGACCGTCATTTATTCAACGGGGCTCTTTTATGGACGCGGGATAATCTTGAGAAAGACCGCGGTCAGATTTCCTCTTTAGAAATTAAGCTTAATGTTATGGAAGACGAGCTGCGGCAAGCGCGGTCTTCTCATCCCTCGGATGTGCGGGCTTATAAGCGGCGTCTTGCTAAGGAAAGAGAGCGATGCTAGGGCGAGAATCTGGCGCTCTCGGTAGTGCCTTATCTGCGTCTCGAGCGATGTGGCCCGTCGGGTTGAGCGTGAGAAAAACTTAGAGGTGACTATGTATCGTCTTGACAAGGGGTTGGAATCGAAGAATGATGAGGTTAATCGATATCGTCATTCGAACTCGATGCTTCGAGATGACCTAGCGCGAGTCGGTATGCTCATAATCTTCGCGGGTAGATTATGATAGGTTATCAAATGAATATGATTATGCCGCGAAGAGGGATTCCCGCGGTTGATCATTGTGAAGGTATACATTTTTGTCATCAAGTGTGCTTTGTACTGTATCTGTTATAACTGTTCTTTTTCTATTATCTGCAGAGCTCAAGGGACAGCTTCGAGCTGCGGATGACAAATTTGCGAAGCTCGGGCTAAGGTAGTTCAATTGGAGGGCCAAGTCAATTACCATCGTGGTCTGGCCTTGTCTCGGGAGGAAACGCCAAGCATGCCAATCAAAGGTGGACCTTCTTTCCACTTCCCTAAGTCAAAGCCGAGATGAAGAGTGTAGCCTAGGCTTCGTGGCTCGTAATGCGGTTGGCGGAAGAGATTAATAGAACTCTTGGTGAGATTGAGTTGGATCTCGGGAAAAACCATGGGTTAAACAAGAATTATACTCGGCGTCTGTGCCCGCTCCCTTCTGTGTTCTTCCGGGCCCTCCTCTGGTGGTAGTGTTCCTTCCTCGTTTGAAGGACAAACCCGCGGATAATGCTCCTTCCCAGTAGATCATATCTAATATGCTAGGGATTGATCTCGGTTGCTTATCCTTTTTTTATTTTGCTACTCTTCTTGCTAGGCTTGTAATCAACTCGCCATGTACTAGATCAAACTTTGGTGTTTAAATCAATTTGAATTTTGTTGAATTTGCATCTATTGGGCTTTACAAATTAAGTTAACGTAATGAGTAATTCCGTAGTGTTTACAATCCAAGGATGTTGATCTTTGAATTTGAAAAAGTGTATTGTTTGCGCATTCCGTAGGTTGATATCCCCTAATAGTCTTGTGACCTTGCACCCCGTCCGGCTAATTCACGGGCGGGATTTACGAACGGTGGGGTCTCGCCAGACATTCAAGGATATATTTCATTGAGTTCTCGGCTTGTAATATTGCTTGAGTATCTCGTTCATGGAAGTCGCCCCTGGTCATACACTCATAGACGCTTACGGGAGTTCCGAGAGATTGCATGTGTATGCTTTGTACGGGATATTGCCCGGTATAATGCAGTGGGTATGATCCACGCTTTATGCGGGACATCCCTCTTACTAAAGTATAATGCCAATTCTTAATAATAATAATTGCACAGCGATTTACGTGGTTCAGCCCTAAGGCCTACGTCCACGGGGTAACGATAGTATTGATATTTTCTTAAGATTTGGTATGGTTTTCAATGTACATTGTGTAAGTAGTATATACATGTGTCTCATAGGTTGTGGGTTTTGAATAAATTGAAATGCGTGCGGGTAATGAATAGAATATGACACTTGAAGATGAAAGCTTGGATTGATTGAAAAGTTAAGGTGCGTTACTCCTTTATCAGAGATAGAAACATGTAGACTTGTACGTCCCTTTTCTTCTTTCTCAATGCATACGCAGTGATAGGTTACGGGTAGTATGGCTTGAGATATTTGGCATTCCACGGATGCATGAGGATTTCCCCTTTGATTACGCAGATAGTAAGAGCCGCTTCCGCGATGTCGTGTATTACGTAGGGTCCTCCCCCAAGTTGGTGTTAATTTTCCCCACTTCTTTTCTCGCTGATATTGGGGAATGGTTCTTAATACATATTGCCCTTCTATAAAATTACTAAGTTTTACTTTTTGTTATATTCACAGCTAGCTGCTATTTGGTAGTTTTCCATCTTTTGCAGTGCCGCTTCTCTCCTTTCTTCGAGATCGTCAAGCTTTTCCAACATCATATCCGTGGTGAGGTTTTTCTCCCATGCTTCTGTCTTTGTTGTTGGTAGTAGAATTTCCGTGGGGATTACTGCTTCTGCTCCATATGTGAGTAAAAATGGTGATTCTCCTGTGGTGATCTTGAGTTGTTCCAGTATGCCCACGAACGTTATGTAATTGTTCACACCACCGCCCCTTGTACTCGTCTAGTTGTTTTTAAGGATGAGTGCCAAAGTCTTGTTCGTGGCTTACCTTGCTCCGTTGCTCTGTGGGTATATGGGGTGGATTTGTTTTTTTCGGATTTTGAAAGTGTCGAGCAGTAAGTCGATATTCTTTCCTTGCATCGCTGCTACCGTTGTCGGAAACTATCTCTGCGGGGATCTTGAACTGCAAATGATATTTTGAAAAATAAAAGCAAAGACGTCTGAATCACGAATTCTTGCCAGTGCCTTGGCTTCTACCCACTTGCTGAAGTAATCCGTTGCCACTATTAGGAATATCCTTTTCCCGGTCCCTGATACGAACGGGCCCACTATGTCGATACCCCATTTTGCAAAGGGCCACGGACTATCCACATAGTTTAACTTTACGTAACGGCGTGGATTCGTCTCTTAGAATCTTTGACATTCTTCGCATCTTTGCGCCATTCGACCACGTCTCGGATCATGGTTGGACAAAGTAGTAGCCCTGTGTCTTTGCCTTATCTGCAAGGGATCTCATTCCGCTGTGATTCCCCGCGTCTCCTCTATGGATGTCTTTCAAGATGGCATGTCCCTCGGATCGGGACAGGCGGCGGCGAAGCGGCCCGAGGAACGATTTTCTGTACAATGTTTCGTCTCTTAGCTCGTACATCCCTGCTCTGGATTGTACTTTCCTAGCCTGTTTGGTGTCATGGGGAGTTTCCCTTCTTTAAGGAAAGAATGGATTTCGATTCTCCAATCTTCTTCCCCATTGTGTCGTCGTCCTCATCTGCTTGGCGCATGATGTCATCGTCCCGAAATCATCGATTATGTGCTCTCGATATCATCGTCGGGAGATATCTTCTTCCCTGGTTTGCGTTTGTTAGCCGCGCATATCTCTTGGGGCTTGACGGATGGTTCGTACACCCTTGTTATCTTGATTGCTTTGACATCCTCGTTCTTGAGCATGGCTGATATGTATGCCAAAGGGCGTCGCGTGCTGAGTTCCTTCCTACGCAGTGTCGGAACTTGATTTTTGGTATCTGAAAACCAACGTTTGTACTAGAGTCATGTATGCCATTAGTGTTGCGTCATACACGTTGTATTCGTGGCCTTATCTGTAGTATGATTAGTTGTGAGTCACTAGTCAAACGCACTTCTTGTATCCCCATTTCAATTATCGAACGGAGAGCATGGACCACTCCTTCGTATTCCACGATGTTATTGGTATGGCCTTCAAATTCCGGTCTGAATGCGTGCACGATCCTATCCCAGTGGGTGTGGTGATGACAATGCCTATCCTGCGCCCTCTCTGTTTTTGGAGCCGTCGACAAAGACCTCCCATTCTTGCCGGTTTTCTTGGTTCAAGGATATTATTTGGTTCTTTTTGTTTTTCTAATTCGAGCGCCGCGGCTCTCCATCCTTGTTATCGCACCTCTTCTTCGTTGTCCGTGAGGTAGATCGGCTAGGAAGTCTCGCTAACACTTGCGATTTAAAGAGTGTTGAAGCTCATAGTGGATGTTGAATTGGTCGAGGTACGTTCTCCATTTTGCTATGCGTCCTACTTTTCCTGCCCCTTTGAGGATTGCTTCTAAGGGTGCCCGACATTGGATACGTATGTCATGTGTTAAGAAGTACGTCCTCAGCTTTAAGGTAGACCATACGATGGCTAAGATCAGTTGTTCGATTCTTGTGTAGTTTCTTTCCATGGAATTCGGGTCTTCTTGACATAGTAGATTGGTTGTTCCTCCTTTGTGTGGGTCCGGACCAGCACGGCGCTTACCGCATTGTCTGTTGCTGCGATGTATAGTGCCAAGACTTCGTCAGGGTCTGGTTTCTGAAGGGTGGGGATCTCCGCTAGATATTGTTTGATGCCTAGGAAGGCTTCTTCGCATTCTGCAGTCCACTCAAATTTCTTCCCCTTCTTTAGTATGTTAAAAAAGAGTTTGCATCTATCCGAGGATCTCGAGATGAACCTTCCTAGAGCTGCTAGGGATCCATTGATTTTTTGTACTTCTTTTAGGTTCTTTGGGGATGGCATGTCTACTATGGTTCGGATTTTTGCGGGGTCCACTTCAATTCCTTTTTGTCACCGGATACCCAAGGAATTTTCCGGACGTTACTCCAAAGGTGCACTTTTCCGAATTTACCTTCATATTATGTTCTCTCATGGCGTCGAAGATATCTCTCAGGTCTTGGTGATGGTTATTCTTCAATCTGCTTTTTACCAACATATCATCAACGTAGACCTCCAAGGTCCTGCCAATCCATGGCTTAAAAATAGCATCGACCATCCTTTGGTATGTTGCTCCAAATACTTAAGTCCGAAAGGCATCCTCACATAGCAATATAAGCCGTGGGGTGTGTAAAATGCCGTATGTTGTTGATCTTCTTACAAAAATAGTTGATTGTACCCGAATATATGTCCATGAATGATAACTCTTCGTATCCTTCTCATCAAAGTAGACTAGTTGATCAATCTTTGGTAGTGGATAACTGTCCTTGGGGCACGCTTTGTTCAAGTTGGTGAAGTCGATGCAGATTCTGACCCCTCAATTCTTCTTTTGGTACTATTACCATGTTAGAGATCCAAGTAGGATATTTGACTTCTTTTATGAAACCAGCCTCCAAAGACTTTCGCACTCGTTTCTACTGACTTTGTGATATTCCGTAGCCACCTTTCGTATCTTTTGTCTTACCTGGGGTGTGCCGGGTTTAATGCGCAGCTCATGTTGTCTGATTTTCGGTCTATTCCCGGCATGTCGGATAGTTTCCACGCGAAGATATCCGCGTACTCTCTTAGTAGTTTCACCAGCGAGGTTTCGCGTTCTTCGTCCATTAGAGTTCCTATCTTGATCTTCTTTGGATTCTCCTCCGTTCCTATGTTAACTTCCTTCACCGCCTCTAAGGATGTGAATGTGGGTTTTAGTTCCCCAAGGTGAGGAACTTTCTTTAATTGCTATTTGGTAGGCTCGGATTCTTTATTTGCGAGAGCATCTGGTTGCGTTGATGTTGATGCTTCGGTGTTTCGATGGAGTTCCCCTTGGACAAGCTCTTCCACGAGGTTCCGTCAAGTATTCATTGATGGCTTGGTCTTTGGATGTTGCCTTGTTCCGGGCCTGCGGGTTCTTCTTTTCTCATCTTCTTCATTGTTGAGTCAGTATTTGCATTGCCCTGGCATTCCTTTGCGAAACTTGATCACCCTTGATCTCCATTACCCCTAAAGGAGTAGGAAACCTAAGATATTGATGGTAGGTGGATGCGACTCCCTTAAGTTTGTGGACCCATTTTCGTCCAATAATGGCATTGTAGGGTGAAGGCGTGTTCACCACACTGAAGCGGGCGTCAACTTTCATGGGACCTGCGTCTACTTGCAAAATAATATCCCAGAGAGGCTTCGTAGGCCGTACCATTGAACCGTAGATGGTGTAGTGTGAGGTCAAGAGTTGCTCGTCATTAAGCTCCATACGCTTGAAGGTATCATGAAACAGGACGTTTACGGAGCTCCTCCATCAATGAGTATTTTCTTTATGTTGCATCCTGCGATTGGCAAAGTGAGGATCAAAGGGTCGTTGTGATCTTCCATGTCATCCTCAATGTCCTCGGCCTCGAAGGTTAGAGGTGCGTTCATCCATTCTTCGTGCTCTTCCACTTCTTTTCCGTCTAAGTTGTAGAGCTCACAATAGTCTTCAAATTGCTTCCTCAATCTTTTCCCTATCTGTGCGGTTAGGGTTGGTTCTTTGTTTTCCGAGCGGGATATAGTATTTAGTGTACGGTTACCCTCGGCAATTGGACACATTTGCTGCGTTTGGTTCCATCCTCCCGTTCCACCTTCTCTACTTAATTTTTGAGATCCCCTGCGTCTACCGACTTTTGGATCATTATTTTGAGATTTTTGCACTTCTCTGTTGGATGCCGTAGAAGCAGTGGAAATCACAGTACTCTTTGGACTCCGCCGAGGCGGGAGGTTGCTTCCCCTTAGACCAGGGCCGGTCTAAGTTCTCGCGGTTCTTGATTTCCTTTAAGATGCGTGCGTAGCTGGTGTTGAGTTTCGTGTAGACTCGGTCTTGAATTTTCTACCACTCCTTTTGTGGTCATCTTTCCGATCCTTTTCGTATCTCTTTGTCTGCATTTTACTTGTTCTGCGAGTTTGTCCGTGGAGGTCGTTGAGCCTGTGCTCTTGGGTTCTCTCTTTGAATTTCTTCCAACCTCGCGTGTTTTTCGATGATTATCCTCAAATCTCCCTCTGTGGTTGGGGTGGTGCCGTGGATTTCGACAAACAACGGGCTCATCCTGTCAAGCCCCCATTTGTAACAGTTAATACTCACCACGGGGTCCACGTGTCCTATGGCTTGACATATCTTGTGCCATCTATCCGTGTATTCCCGAATGGATTCCTTATATTTGATTGCAAGCGAGAAGAGCTTGTCCATCCATGTGTTTACAACCTTGTTATACATGTAGGTGGCCAAGAATTTTTCCGTGAGTTGATCATACGAATTGATGCATCCTGGCTTGAGGTTATCAAACCAAGATAGCGCGGATCCTTTCAGGCTTGAAGGAAAGTATCTGCAAAGTATAGCTTCGTCGTGGTCCCATCTGGCCATTACCCTATTGTAATATCGTAGGTGAGCAGCGGGATCGGTGGATCCGTCGTAACACTCAAAGGATGGGACCGGACACTTCTGCGGTATGGTAGCCGTGGCCAACTGCTGTGCGAGTGGGGTGGTGTTGGCTTCCTTCATAACCTGTTCCAGTCTTCCACCTCCTTGCCTGGTTTTGATTTGATTGATCTCTGCTAACATCTCTGCGCGGAGACTCTCCATTGCCAAACAGTGTTCTTCTTGAATGGAAGGCCGTGCCTTCCTTGTAGGTTGTGACGTCGTGGCCTCCTCCTCATCATAGTAGTCTGAAGTGTCCGGGTGATAGTCCGGGTTGGGCCTTCTATTATTCCGCGCACCTCTTTGGGGTATTCCTCTTTGGTTGACTACCGCAGGTGTGTTCTCGAGGATCATCCTCCGGTCTCTATTTTGTACCGCTGAGTTAGCCTCGTCCTGCTGATTCTCTAGCTCCGCGCTTTGGAGGATCTTCTCTCTTAATTGCTGGTTCTCTTGGGCTAGTAAGGCTACCGCGTCCGCGTATGTCTGTGATTCCGTTTTAGTTTTTCTAATTGCGCCAAAATCTGCCTGAGGTGGTTTGATGCTTGATTTGTTCCTATCCGTACTGAGCTTGTCCCTCGGGGGCCGCGGTGTTGATTTCCTCTGCTAGCTGTCTACCCAGCTCGATTATTTCGTAGGATCCTGTGTGCAGTCGTTCGTTTGGTTCATTAGTCTGCGGCATCCCGTAGGAGGGTTACGGATTGCGGTTCTCTCTTTTGCTTCTCGAGGTTCCGTGAGGCCTGGTTGTAGGCTTGTCACTTTGGAGCGACCACTTGAGAAGTTCCTTCGGTAGGTGTAGCGACTTTTTCATTGACCTTCTTTGCTTCCATTGCAATGATACCAGATCCGAAAGGAATGTGCTTTCCGCTCCATTCTGCGTCTTGTCTCCGGCTGTGAGTCCCGCGCCCTTTTGTTTGCTCCTTGTTACTACTAGCGTAGTCCTAAGTGCCTCTTTTGAAGGTACCTTTGTCTTCCCGGCATCTTTGTTCCTTTCCATTGTAATATTTTGCACAGAGAACATGGAGGTAAACCGAGACAAAAGTCCACGGGTTAGCTGTTAATTCAAACTTGATTTCATAAGCTCGATTTCTAGTGGCGATGAGTGTACTCGAGCTGTTAGTTTGGCGAACAATTCGAAAAACATAAACGGACGCGGATTTGACCGGGATAAGGTCCATGGGTTGTTGTTTGCAATCAGTCTAAATCTATTGGTGGAAATTATGTTTGAAATATCAGTTAAAACACAGATCTGTTGGTTTAAAGGTTACACAATGCCCAGATCTGTTGGTAGAAAATACAATAGACATAAATATGTGCGAAAAATAGCCCCAAAACTCAGATCTGCTAGTTAAAAATTCGTAAAAGACCCATATCAATTTGTTAGACAAAGACAAAGAATACGGATACGAGCGAAAAATGAGTTTAAACAAAGATCATCTCGTTCTAAGTAAAATCTTTGAGTTACTATAAAGTCACGAGGAAAGATAAATCTTTTCTAGGGACAAGGTCCTGTTTCTAGCGCCATATTGTGAACGCGGAAATCAAATGGATTGCCATAAGTCCACAAACAATCTCGGCGAGTATTAAATACGCGCATCAAAGTGTGAATTGAGTCCGAGACTCCACGATAGATGTTGATTCATTGATTCCAAACCCCATGAGTTTATCATGATCTCCTCAACATCTAAATTGGTAGATCTAAGAAGTAAACATATAAACAAAGAAGTGTGAATCTTGAATGTAAAGAAGACAATGGTTTACGTGGTTACGCACTAAGGCTTACATCCACGGATCGGGGGGGTATTACTATGAAGTAAATGATTACAAGAATAGTCTTAAGACTTTGAGTGATCATCAAACCCACCTGTTCATGCTCATACTTACTTCTCACCGATCTCTCTCCTATTCTCTAGTTTTCTCTCGATCCCCCTTTTTCTGTGGAAGGGATATTCATATATATAGCTAAATCAAGTGGGTCCCCTGACAAAGAGCTGTTGAGACCTTATCTTCTTGTGCTCTGTGCATGGTCCGCGGACTTCTCTGTCACTCATGGCTTCTACAATACCCACGCTCATTACGCTGACCTATCCTCGCTTTCTTCGTGGGTCGTCGACACGTACCCTACGAGCGACATTAAATGCGAGTGGTTGGGGCTGTCCGGTCCGTGCCCGGGCGGTGTCGGTCCTCCCTTGTCACGTCTGTAATCGGTTGGACTATCCCCAACCGTTGATTACATCTTACCTCGTGATGGGGTAGAGTAACTCATTGGTGTTGCGGCGGGATTACCTACCTTGGATGCTCCCTCATCTTCGACCGTTGGTCTTGACAGATGGCACGTCGTCTAGATGCCATGGATGCCCCTACGTGTCATCCCTCTTTATGACATGGCCTCCACGTGGGTTCTGCTAGTACACGTGGCGATGGAGATAAATAAGTGTACTTACATAAGTTATACCGAAATCGATCTTATCTTCTTCTCCGATCAAAGCTCAAAATCCACTTGATTTCACCATGTTTGCTCTTCTCATGCAAATATGTTATTTGTCATTCATTCTATAGCCCACTGCTGATATTTATTTATTTTTCACAAAGGATTGGATTTCGGAGATCATTGTACTCAAAAAGGATAAATCATTCTATCTCAATATCTACTATGTTTAAGCAATATAATATATTGAAAGTGTTACTTTAAGCATTTCCACATAATCAATCAACAACGTACACCCAAAAGACTTAGAGCCTGTTTGGTATAGTATTCAAAAATAGTTTTTCACCGTTTTAAAAACAAACCATTTTTTCTTTGTTTTCATTTTCTAAAAATTGTTTGGTAAACTGTTTTTGAAAACAAGGAAAATTAACTAAATCTGATCAAATGTAAAGATTCGTCTAAGAGATAGTGATATTAGCCATGACTCACTTGCAGTCATTCCCCGATATCTTACTTTGTTCTGAAAAGAAAAAACGAACAAAGAAAGAAAAAAGAGAAAACACAGAAAACAATAATTTTTGTTTTCATTTTTTTTTTGTTTTCAAAAACAGAAAATAGATAGAAAATATTTTCTAAAAATATCCCTACCAAACGCGTTTTCTCCTATTTTTTGTTTTCTCTGTTTTTGAAAACAGAAAACTGTTTTTAAAAACTATACCAAACAGGACCTTAAAATCCCGGTTGATGTATGTAAAGCTACTGCATAATGATTATTAACACTTTGACTAACTAGTTGCTTTCGTAAACCATTAAAAAGGTAGGTAGTAGTATAGTACTTCCCAACTGTTTCTTAGACTTTTTGCTCAGGTACCTACACGCGGCATGTACATGTACACCAATACACTTGGTCGATTTTGCGAACATTTGCAACGTAATCGACTTTTGGTTTGGATGCAGACATTTTTTTCTGATAGAGAAAGTAGAAGAGAGGGTTAATATGGATGATGATGTCTGCAAAATTTAATGGCATCCCTCCACATCCACATGCTCGATGGGGCTTAGAGGACAATTATTGTGTCTAACAGATAAGGAATATTAATGGCTTCCTTGACAGCTAGCCTTGTTGGTATTTCTCAAAGAAGAAAAATTCCGCTGCTTATTCATTTGGCAACAACTACTGAAGATTCCTCCTGTACACAAGAGTTTGTTGCAAGTTGCCATACTCTGTGGGGAATAACGAACTTACAAAGGTCTATATTACATTATACATAAAAAGAGCTGTTTGTATTTGGCCAAAGTATCCTGAAGGAACTTCTACTGGTTTGGGCAGCTAACACAGGATATTGAAATACTGAAGTGTATCAAATGCAATTCTTAAGGCCATGACCTATGAAGGAAGGATTCCTTCCCCTAAAATCCTGTACAAGTATAAATATTTTGTGAGTAAAGTGGGTAGCTAGGAAATTTCAAGTCTAATGTAGAGAAAGTACACGTTTTCTCGACCGTAGGATGGAAGTGGAACCCTGGCAGGGATGTTTTATCCTGAAAACAACAAACCTTTTAAAGAAAAAAAAACACAAAATTGGTTAAAAAGACCAAAATCAATAAATCCTGGGTGAAAAAGACATCTAGATTTTGATACTGTTTAAATGAACAAAAATAAAAAAATAGCCCGGATGTAAACAGTTTCATCCTACCTTTTTCAAATACTTTTTGTTTTTTCAATTTACATCAGGATGCATCCAGTTTCATCCTTGCTATTTTTTAAGTTTAAGTCGGGATTAATCCAATTTCATTCTTGCTAAAAAATTTTTCCATTTCACCCATACTAATTTTTATTCGTCCATTTGAACCAGGTTTTAAAAATATTTGGACAAATGACCCATTTTTTCGAAAAATCGGAAAATGGGTCATTTGTCCAAAAAAATTTAAAACACGGTTCAAACGGACGAGTAAAAAATTTTATGGGTGAAATGGACAAAAAAAATAGCAAGATGAAACTGGATTCATCCTGCTTAAACTTAAAAAATAGCAAGGATGAAACTGAAGCATCTGTGTAAATAAAATATAAGAAAAAATATTTGAAAATGGACGGGATGAACGATACATCTGCCTATTTTTAAATTTTTGTCCATTTAAACAAATATCTAAAATGATTGTCCTTTTCACCTGAAATTTTGATTTTGGTCTTTTTAACCAATTTTGTGTAATCTAAATCCCACATGTGTGCTCATATTAGGTTCATGTTAAGGTAAGGTTCACCATTTCCAAACGTGGGTTGGATTGTAGGAAGGTGAATAGGGGAGGTAGGTATACCTTGTTAATTACATGTTCACTAAAACCCGCATCTAGCCAGCAGGCAATAGTTGTGTGAGACAGAGAAAGAGAGTGAATGAGCGAGTTAGTGAGGGTTTATAAAGAAAGAGTAGGATCAAAGAAAGAATTTCATATACAAACATAAAAAATTTAGAAGAAGGATGAATCCCCAAGGATCATCAAAACTACCAGTAGTAATACTAACTTTGTTCGTAGTGTTGGTAGCAGCAACGACTTCATCTAGGAGTACTACTAGAACTACCGACAAAACTGAAGAAACGCTGAGGTACACGTTTTCGTCCATCCACAACTTCATCGGAGTTCATAAAATTGATGATCGTAACTCTAACTTACTCCAAGGTATACATTTCAGCCTTTTAAGACTTGCTAAGATTCACTAGCTAGCTAATTAAGATCTTAAGTATGTTATCTTGTGTTTTGGTTTCCACTTGATAGAAGATCAGTCAAGCAGTAAGGATCTACAGATGGGTGCTACAGCATGTTGTGATGAGTGTATTTGTACAAGATCAAACCCACCAAAATGCCAGTGTGACGATATCAAGCCTCAATGTCATGCAAACTGCAAGCTGTGTAGGTGTACTAGATCTTAGCCTCCTCAATGTAGATGCATGGACGTAACTTCTTTCTGCTATCCAGAATGCTCGTCCTCATCAGTAACAATCTCAGATGAATGAAGATGTTTGTTGGCCACATTAGTAAATTAATGGCGCAGGGAATCAAGAATAATATCGATCTATCAACTCATTAGTAATTAATGTATCAGCCCTATAGGATTAAATGTACTCTGAAAAATAAAACTAAACGGTGTAATCCTACTACGAAAAATCAAATGAGTATTCTGGATAAGACTAAGGTCACTTTATTGTATTATTTTTCGTCGATGACCGTTTAGCAGAAAGATTGGTATACTTGACTCTGCTCATAGACTAACTGATATACATTTCAGGGAAACATGATCAGTTGCAGCGTTCGCATTCAATTTGTTCCTCTTGCTTTTCCATACCTTATCTTAGCTAAAACTACTTAGGTTTTGTTTATGTTAAAGAAGAAGATAATAAACAGAAGAAGAGACAAACTGAACTTGAGTATCTATTGATATTTTTCACATATACAATTGTCCAACTGAGTACATCATTTATACTTTGATTTCCTTGAACTACAAGATAGCTAGTTTCCTAAATAACTTTGATTTCCTAATATACAATGAACGAGTCTTCTTGTCTGGATGGGTATCGTGTGTTATGTCACACACGTACCATATGTTGTGTTAACACCCTCCCGCAAGCGTAACGGGTTTTCCTGAACCGTTAGCTTGAATCGTAAAGAAGAAAACCGATCCTTAGATAATGGTTTTGTGAATATATCCGCTATTTGATCCTTAAAGAATATAAACCTGACATCAAGAAGTTTAGAAGCAACTTGATCACGAACAAAATGATAATCAATCTCAATATGCTTTGTCCTTGCATGGAAAATAGGATTTACAGTGAGATAAGTAGCTCCAAGATTATCACACCATAGAACAGGAGGGGATTGAGTGGAAACACGAAGTTCTGAAAGAAGTGGCCCGAATCCACATAATTTCAAAGCGTAGCAATTGCAAGTCCCCTATATTCCGCCGGTACTAGAGCGAAAAATCTTTTTTAACGCTTACGAGCACTCCAAGAGATAATATTACCACCCAAATAAACACAATAACCACTAGTTGAACGACGATCATCAAGTGAACCAGCCCAATCAGAGTCAGTATACGCACTGAATGATAACTTGAGAGTAGGAGAAGGCCGAAGAAGTATACCAAAAGTAGAGGTATGTTTGAGATAACGAAGTATACGTTTTACTAGTCCCCAGTGAAAAACAGTTGGTGCATGCATAAATTGACATACTTTATTAATGTGAATAAGCCAAATCGGGACGAGTAAATGTTAAATATTGCAATGCTCCAACAATACTACGATATTCGGAGCATCGATTAACAGGGTACTACGATCCGAAGAGATGTCACCGAAGTACTAAGTGGTGTTTGAATAGGTTTAACACCATCCATTTTGGCTCGAATAAGAAGATCATGAGCATACCTTTGTTGAGAAAGAAACAATCCTGAGGAAGTACGAATTGCTTCAATTCCAAGAAAATAAGATAAGGAGTCAAGATCTTTGATAGCAAATTCTTGTTGCAGACAATCAAGAATGGATTTAATACCAGCGGAGTTGGAACACAGTAACAATGATATCATCCACATATACCAACAGATAAATAGTGCCATATGAACCATTGTAGATAAATAGAGAAGTGCCACACTTTGAAGTAAGAAAACTAATTTGCAACAAAAAATTGCGAGCGGTGGTACCATGCACGCGGAGCTTGATTAAGTCCATAGAGAGAACGATGTAGCTTGAATACATGTGTAGGAAAACAAGGGTCAATGTAACTGGAGGTCATTTCATGTACACCTCTTCTTGAAGTTCGCCATGTAAGAAAGCATTCGCACATCAAGTTGGTGAATATGCCAATTGGAAGATAAAGCCAATGTAAGAATAATACGAATAGTGCATGGTTTAACAACCGGACTAAAGGTTTTAAAAATCTAATCCTTCTTGTTGATTATATCCTTTAGCAACCAAGCGAGATTCTGACGTTCAATTTCGCGTTAGACTTACGTTTGATACGAAATACCCATTTACATCCAATAACATTCATAGAAGGATCATATGGTACTAATGTCCAAGTACCATTACGGAGCAATGCATTGATCTCATCGTGCGAGGAAACACGCCAACTGGATCTTTATGAGCTTCGAAATACGGAGTTGGTTCTCGAAGAGAGTCACATACCATAGCATATTTGGAGTTGGGCTTAAAGATTCCATCTTTGGCTCGAGTTATCATTGGATGATTACCTGAAGTGGCTGGTGCAGTAGGTATAGTGGAAACAGGTACGTTAGATCCAGTAGAATCCAATGCAGCGGGCGTACCAGATGAAGAAGGAACAGGTCCTTCAAAGTTGGTCAGTGCAGGCATGTCAGATATGGAAGAGCTGATCGGTACAAGTATGGCAGAACTGGTCGAGACAGTGGCATCTTGTGCTGGAGTTAGACCGACATTTTCATGCATTGAGGTAATGGACCGAAGAGTAGTATGGACAAGTGGCATCTTGGGCTGTAGAATGTCCGTTCAAGGATGGAGATGAAGTACGACATTCAGACTGATAAGTATTAGCTGGCAGCAACGGCTGTGCAGCACTATGTGCTCCTGAAGCTAAACAACACGGCAGTAATGAAGAAGTAGTAGGATGGGTAACCAAGACTGGTGGTACTGGAACAAACAAGGGTGAATTGTTATTTACCTGAGAAGTAATCGATGCCGGAGAAGGTGAAGAGGCAGTCGCAAAGGGAAAGGTAGTCTCAACAAAAACAACATGACGACTGACGTAAATACGACCCGTAGGAATATGAAGACACTTATAGCCCTTTTGAGAGGGACTATAACCAATAAATACACATGGATATGAAAGAGGTTCCATTTTGTGAGACCTATACGGACGTAGGTGAGGATAACATAAACAACCAAACACACGAAGAAAGGTGTAATCCGGTGGAATACCAAAAAGAGCTTCATATGGAGATGAATTATTAATAGAAGTAGGAGGAACACGATTCATTAGATAACAAGTAGTGTAAAAAGAATCATACCAATATGAGGATGGTACATAAGCCATGTTTAAAATTGTAAGTCCAGTTTCACGAATATGACGATGACGACGTTCCACTAAACCATTCTGTTCAGAGGTGTGTGGACATGAAAACCAATGAAAACTACCAAGTTGTTGAAGATGCGGAGTGTACGATACTCAAGTGCATTATCAGGTTGAAATATTTTGATCTTTCGATTAAAAATATTTTCAACATGCTTTTGAAACACAAAGAATATAGAAAAGACATCAAATTTTTGATACATAGGAAACATCCAAGTAAAACGACTAAACACATCAATAAAAATGAGATAATATATGTATCCTTCATTAGATAAAATATGAGAAGGTCCCCATACATCTGAGATAATTAAATCTAATGGATTTGAATAAGTAGTTTTACTAGGATTAAAAGGTAACTTATGACTCCTATTTTCATGACAAGATGAACAAAAACTAATAGTTTGATTTGAAACTGGAAGTGAAAACTGAGAAACGACTTTACGAACTGTACGCATCATTGGATGACCCAACCTAGAGTGCCAGTCTTGTAAACTAGCACGTTCTCCTAAGCAAACTTTGGGAGACTTAGAAGAAGAATCAAGTTGATAGAGACCACCCCTCCTACTGCCACGAAAAAGAACCTTCCCGGTGCATCAATCAATCACAAGATAAAAATTCAGATGAAATTCAAATAAGACATTATTATCAGTAGTGAGACGAGAGACTGACAAGAGATTATGAGATATTTGTGGTGCATAGAGAACATTACGAAGTTGTAACTTACGATTGGGAGTACCTAAAATAGAGGAGCCAACATTAGAAATTGGAATAGAAGAACCATTACCATCTGAATTTGATCAGGACCAGTGTACTCATTCGAAAATTGAAGACGAGAAAGATCATTGGTTATAGGATCTGTAGCACCACTGTCGGGAGTCCATGGAGGAGTTGGAAACAATCCAATATGAGCGGTATAGGCACGCGGTATAGAAGTTGGTGGTTGACGACGTGGAGGACGAAATCCACGATCAAAATGGTTCCAACAGTCCGAAGCTTCATGATTTGGACGACCACAAAGTTGACAGTGAAGCTCCGACCGATTACGTTGTGATTTAGATGGTGAAGAAGCAAAGGAAGTTGCGCCAGCACTATTATTCGGACGGAAGCTACGGTTGCTGTTGGCTTGAAACCTGGACGAGTTCGTTGGATTGTTGGGACGAACTAGTGCAGAAGTGACGTGGGATGGGCTGGTGCTGGAAACGCCAGAGTATCGGAATGAACCGGCCCGAAGTTCCGTGAAAATGTAGCGAAATTAGCAATGGGGTGAACAGTTAGGTTTTTGTTTTGATGCTCCATACGAAGTTCAAAGGTCAGCAAGAAGGTAAGGAAATCTTCAACGGTCAGAGAGCTCATCGTAGTTGTTAGGGATGTAACGATGGAATTATAAGAACTGTCCAGGACAGCAAGAATACAGTGACAAAATTCTTTGTCCATAACGGTGTATTAGCAGCTGCAAGATTATCCACTAAGTTTCGAGCATGATTGATATATTTACGCATAGTCTTTGACCCTTTTTGAAGAGTGCGTAGTTCACAGTGAAGATGATGAATTTGAGCATCAGATTTAGAGGCATACTGAGCTTTAAGAGATTCCCATATTTCCTTTGAAGTTGTGAGACGATGAACATGACGAAAAACAGCAGGTGTAAGAGAAGAAAATAACCAACTTACGAGGATTTTATCCTGTTTTGTCCATGAAAGAAACGCGGGGGAAGGGGCTGCATCGGGTTCAGGAGATGCTGGACAGGGTTTGGTACCACTAACATGACCATCGAGATCGTAACCTTGGAGATACGGTAAAAACTGAGCTCGCCAGAGAGAGTAGTTGGTTTCATCGAGCTTAACTGTGATGATATGGTGAGGTTGAGAGAATAGAACAGAGGACATTACCGAAGATTGAGAAGAAATAGTCGAGTTGATGACAACGGAAACGGTTGATGATTCAGTTGACATGATGTAGGATCGAAGGTAGCTGATACCAAGTTAAAACTACTTAGGTTTTGTTTATGTTAAAGAAGAAGATAATAAACAGAAGAAGAGACAAACTTTATTGATATTTTTCACATATACAATTGTCGAACTGAGTACATCATATATACTTTGATTTCCTTGAACTACAAGATAGCTAGTTTCCTAAATAACTTTGATTTCCAAATATACAATGAACGAGTCTTCTTGTCTGGCAGGGTATCGTGTGTTATTTCACACACGTACCATATGTTGTGTTAACAATCTTGGTGCGCGCGAATCTTCTGCAAATGATGTTTTGCATACTGTTGCATCCTTGTTATCTCTAACAAATACACATTACAACAACTAGCAGGTGTATTTAACATGACAAGATTAAAAATTCAAAGATCTCAAGAATTAAAAGCATACCATCATTAATGTAAGTATCTCTTCTCATGAAGCCTATTATCTAAATCTTTGTAAATTTATAAACATATTTAAGAGGTGAATAGAGCGATATAACGAAGCGTCAAATTGCATTTTTACAAATAACCTGAAGAATTTAATCACCAATTTTCCATATAAGGTGGTTTTGAGGCAGATTTTAGGTGAATTTAAGAACATTTACAAATTGTTCAGGTGAATTTAAGAACATTTACAAATCCTTCTTACAAATGAATACAGAGAATAGAGGTGATAAAATATTACATTTCTGTCTATAAACTATCAGCCAAGCTTCTTCTTATCCGACTGTCGCATTTCGAATTCACCCAGTTTGCACCATTCATGTTAGTGTGCGCATCACTCTGTAAATGGTAGTTTTTTCCTCCTATGGCTTTGCCTTATCAATGCCTCTACTCTCTGCTAATCATTGATCTCTGTCGATGTACACATCAAGGAATGATATTGTTTAGTTTATTGCTTGAATCTGAAAAAGAATGAATTGGGTTTTCAAATCTATTTTAAGAATCGTTAATTGCAAAGATTTCGGTTTGATGAACTGGTTCTGCAACTGGTCTGTTGATTTGATGAGAGTATGACATATGGATTTCCTTTATTGTTTATACATGGTTAGTAAATTCTAGCCGAGAGCTGCTAAGTATTTCCTGGGGTGTTCTTCTCAAAAGAGCAGTTTTTGGGTACGAACACGAGCTTTACAATGATCTTATATATATAATTCAGTTTCGAGAAATATGATTGACCATATAACACATAAAAATACATTTTCTTTAATTCAGTTCAAACCTCTATCTCCATTGAATATTCCTAATCGAAACATGGAAAATTTGTTCCGTCTTAGATCTAACATTAACATAAGAAATAAAGGGAATCAGAATAATCAAACAGTGCAAAAAAAAAAATTATTGAGGAAACCGTTTGACAAATGTTAATCACAACTACAATTAACAAAAAAGCGTAACCAGAATCTTGTCCACATCCTTGTTGCCAGCTTCCAAACGACCTCACTCGTTTCCTTTCTGCGCACTGGTCCCTTGAGTTTGTTGGTGACCCATGCTCTGATTTATTGATTGAGCCGGGTGTTATGCTTCCGTTTATTGATTCAACCGTTTTATGTTGAACTTTCACATCGTTCATTCGATAACAACTTCCCATTCAAAAGTTTAGGGTTGTGGCACTTGAATTATTGGATCTGCTCCAAGGATGTTATGTTTTGACAAATAATATTTTATATTTGTCATTTACAAAGAGTCACTCCAAATAAATAACCGTTCGAATAACAAATAAAAACCGTGGTAAATCATGTTTTATAATAGACTTTATCCTTTATTTATATCCCCTTCTAGACTAGTGTGGGAGTAACATTCACCTTGAAGGCAACAAAGATCGACCGACTGTTTTTTTTTATGGCATGTCCAAACTGCAGCAAAAGCCATGTCCGGCATAGTGGAGCACCATGGTGCGACATTTGTGAGCAAAAAGTTAAAACCCCAGTTGCACGTTACAAGTTGGAGCTGAAAGTGACGGACCATATATCGAGACAGTTGCAGTTACAATAATTTTGTTGGGACCAACTTCCGAATCGCTTCTTAATTTGATATTTTTACCTTATCTGAGAAGCAGGCAGTTGTCATTGCATCTGTTTCGGTATGCTATATAACTTTAGCTACAATTTGTAACGTGCAACTGGGGTTCTAAGTTTTTTTCCTTAATTGTCCCACCATGGCGTTGTTCGGAAAATTGGCACCCCGAGCGCAGCGAAAATCAGCATCACAAAGGGCAATTGGTGATTTGGACCAAACATGGAGAAATAAGTAGAGAGACAGAACATAACGAAGCACACACAACCACAACACAAAATATACGTGGTTCACCTTTACAAGCTACATCAACGGCCAACACCACACGAAAACTTGTATTAAATCAAAGACCATTACATGCTCTTTCGCAACCCATGACAAGAACCAAAGAGTTAAAAAGACATACCCGAGAACACCATTGAAGAAACCATAGAACCCAACTCTCTAACATTCGCCAAACCAGCCTCGTGTCTTCTCTTCTACACCAGCCTCGTGTCTTCTCTTCTACACCATTTTCGCAGTTGCTAGTAACAGAGGAGAAACATGGAAAACAAGAAACTTGGTTTAGGGCAAAGCCCCACGCCCTAAATACTAGAACACCAAAATCCTCTCTCTACAAGTTTTTTCTCTCACATCGATATTGACCTTCATGGTAGCACACCATCCTCCCTACGAAAGAGACCAAAATCTTAAACACAAAGATTTAGCTCTCTTCTAGGTTGGATTTTTATACAAACCTACAATTCTAGACCTATATATATAGACACAAACTTGGCCCTCAAGAAATCATTACTTTAGGAATAAGGTTTCCTAACTTGGTTTAGAAGTAACTAAACTTTAGGCACAAGTTTAGTCAATAAAGAGTTTGACCAAATCAAAACTCTTTTCGGCTGACTAAACTAACAGGCGCTCCATTACGCCAGACGTGTCCTTAATTGCACTTTGGACTTGCTATAATATCGGTCATTGTTGTTTTCAATGTGAATGTTATTCCATGTTATGTGTGTTTCTAACATGAGGAATTGATAAGGCAAAGTCGGAGGGGGAAAAAAAACTTGTAATTCAGAACGATGCATATACTAAAAGAAAAAATTACTCCAGAATGTCTTAGGTTTCCTTGTATTTTGTTAGAATTACCGCAAAGATTGTTACACACGAAAACAATATTAGCAGAGTAACTTATATTAATAGTTGATGCTCTAGAAAACATCATATTAATATTATAGTAAAACTTACAATTTTTTTCCCAAGAAATTGGCATGCTTTCTTATATGCTTCCTCGGCACTTTTTTCCTTTTCTTCTTGCGGTGGAATGTTGTAATCTCAATGTCAGGTTTAAAAAAACAAGATGAAAAACAGGTCAGTTGAACTCGACAGAGTATGCCACTTTTCAGTGCCGGTACAAATAACGGCCGTTACCCGTTTTATTAAAAAAATGGACGAAATTATTATTTCGGGTGTATTTTAAAAATATTGCAAAAAATGGGTGTATGTTAGAAAACAGATTATGGAATGGGTGTACATCGAAAATAGCCCCATTAATTAATTGTCCATCAAGAGTAGAATTTGATAGCTGTGGGTATAAAATATCTTATTTCATTCATATGAACTGTAAAATATTTGATTCGAGCGATTATTTTCTAAGTAGCTTGCTCGAAGATATATCAAAGTAACAAATACAGCATATTCATCCAGATACATATAGTGAACTTCATTTCAAAGGCATGAGATTATCGGTAGTACTACTAATTGTAGTCGTAGTTTCAAAAGTGAAGGGTTCGACTTGAGCAGCAGATTAGCAACAACCGTGACAATCACCTCTGTAGTACCCACCACGATCTTAACAACCATGTGGGCCGCAACTACGGCCTCCTTTACCGCCACCACCTCCACCACGACCATTGCCACCTTGGTACCCACCTCCATTGCCTCCGTTGCCACCTTTGTATCCACCTCCGTTGCCACCTTGGTGCCCTCCGTTGCCACCTTGGTATCTACCTCCGTTGCCACCTTGGTACCCTCCGTTACCACCTTTGTACCCACCTCCGTTGCCACCTTGGTACCCACCTCCATTGCCACCTTTGTATCCCCCTCCATTGCCACCTTGGTGCCCTCCGTTGCCACCTTGGTATCCACCTCCGTTGCCACCTTGGTACCCTCCGTTGCCACCTTTGTATCCACCTCCGTTGCCACCTTGGTACCCTCCGTTGCCACCTTTGTATCCACCTCCATTGCCACCTTGGTACCCTCCGTTGCCACCTTTGTATCCACCTCCGTTGCCACCTTGGTACCCTCCGTTGCCACCTTGGTACCCACCTCTATTTCCTCCATTCCCACCCTGGTATCCACCACCATTTCCACCTTGGTAACCGCCTCCATTGCCACCTTGGTACCCACCACCGTTAGATCCTCCGTACTTGGCGTCTTTTAGACCATTTTTCTTAGTTGTTTCTTCTTCCGCTACAATACACAACGATAATATACACTTACTATCAGAATTGGATGCTAAACATGAATGATAAAAATCTGCACAAATAAATACATTGAGTTTAAGATTGTGTATATAGTTAATGAGACTCACTTGTTTTCTCGGCAAAATCCTTGGCTGCTGAAACCTCAGAAGAGATTAATGAAACGACAGCGAACAGAAGACCCAAGAAAAGGAAAAGCTTGACATTGTTTCTGGTACCCATTTTACAATAACACAGAGTAGCTAGTTTCAGTACTATTGAGATGAAACTGTGTTTAGAGTAGAGAATGATGAGGAAATCAGTGTGATTTTCAACTCAATTTATAGACTTCAAAGAAAGATAATAGACAATGCAATTTAGTGGGGAGTAGTATACGTGTTAGTCGAGATTGCGGTCGGCATAAAATACAGTTGGGGTTGGGGTCTCTGTAATAAATTAATCTGATCTTCTAATAACTAAGTCGAAAAGTATCCGTCTGAGCCATTAAAATGGTAGATAGTACTACCCAACCATATCTTAGACTTTTTGCTCAGGTTCCTCCTACACGCGGCGAGTACATGTACATATATATACTTGGTCGACTTTGCACACATTTTGCAATATAATTGACTCTGGGTGGATAGAAAAGAAGAAGACAGGATAATATACGAATGATGTCGGCCAAATTTAATGACATCCCTCCTCCACATGCTCCATGGGGCTTATTGTGCTCTTGCTCAAGTTATAGATATTTTATACACTTCTTATAAAAAGCAGTTATAGTGTCTAATTGGTAAGAGCAACTGCAGTGGTGCGATCATAACCAAAGAGCAAAGAGCAAAAAAAAAACTAAAATTTGGGTTTAGTCCGTGTTGTAACGCAGTGGATGTACATATATATACTTGGTCGATTTTGCACACATTTTGATTTTGCAATATAATTGACTCTGGGTGGATAGAAAAGAAGAAGAGAGGATAATATACGATTGATGTCGGCCAAATTTAATGACATCCCTCTAGATGCTCCATGGGGTATATTGTGCTCTTGCTGAAGTTATAGATATTTGATACAACTTCTTTTAAAAGGCAATTATAGTGTCTAACTGGTAAGGCATATTATATTAAGAACTATTTTTGGTAACCCCAAGTTAGGGGTCGAGAATCCACTTCAAGTTAGGGAGTGTAGAAGTATTCTAAGATAATTAGTTTAAGGTATCAGAAAAGAAAAAAAGGTAAGGGGTAGAATTAGCTAATAAGAAAAAAAAAGGTAAGGGGTAGAATTAGATAATTAGTATTCTTATAAGAATATTACAATTCCTTTTCAAATACTGTTAGAATATGGGCATCCAACTCAAAACCAATTGGCAATGAGTGGAGAGGCCCCTAAGGATTATAAACTGTAGGATCTTAGATTACCCGAACAATGTGGGACTAATAATCTCAACAAATATTTTTTCTTATTTTTAATTTAGATCAGGATGCATCCAGTTTCATCCTCATTCTTTTTAAGTTTAAGTCAGGTTGAATCTAGTTTCATTCTTGCTATTATTTTTGTATCCATTTCACTCATTCTAATTTTTACTTATCAATTAGAACCATGTTTTAAAAATATTTGGATAAATGACCCATTTTCAGTTTTCAAAAGTAGCTGAAGTTTTGCCAAAATGGATTCCAATCATTTAGTTTTTGTCCCCCGCCGTTATTCTTGAAGGCACATCGTGCTTGTCCGAAGATTCGTATAACTAGAGTTCTTTGCAGTACCATAGATTTTCTTCGAGGAGTACAAAGGACTATATCATCTTTTGCATAAAATTTCAATGACAAAAGTATTCTCTACATGAAATAAGTTATTTTGGGGCACATTATACAGGGTAAAGGTGTAAATTGGATCGGATCAGCACGTTTATGGCACAACATATCACGTTAAAATTCGAGCACGGCACGGCACAACACGGGACCTGGGACAACACAAGCACAACACGTTAGCTAAGTGTGTCGTGTTGTGCCAAACAAATATGAACATCAGCACGGCACATCAGCACGTGGAACGTATAAACTCACGGCACAACACTACACGACACATGAAGAAAACACCCCAAATTACGCATAAAATACAACACAATGCATCACATTTCATGCATATTTCACAAAAAAAAAAGTCTTTATTATACTTAGTTTTGGACATTTTATTTCCGTTACGCTGATTAATTTCTATAATAATGCAAATACATTACTAACTAAATTATTTGAAATATATATTTACTTTGGAAAACATTAAATAAGTAGGCTAGCACGGCACAACACGGCACAACACGATTTTTTTTTCTGGCACAACACATCACGCCATTTAGCACGGCACAACACGCCACATTTGAATCTCTGGCATAGCCCAGCCCAGCATGTAGTACGCTAAACACGTGATTTCATGAGCTAAGCTTTGCCGTGCCAGCATGTTTTACACCTCTACTACGGGATATTGAAAAACATAATTCCATATTCCACAAATCACCCCTATTATACTAGCCATTCAAAAAGAATAACTCATTAAAAATAAGTAGAGGATTTTCAACCACTAAAAATTTTCCATCCACTCCAAACACATGACAAGACCAAAAGGCAAACGGGCTTAAGACATACTATGATATATCTTTTAAAAAACTATGATCGCCATAACACAATAATACTTTTTATATTAGTTCCTCTTCGGAGCCTTGTTAGCAATTCGGAATTCGTAATATGTACGGAACGGCAATTGTACAAGTATTATTCGGATTTGTAGGAAACAAATTCGGTCAACGGTTCGTGATTCGATGGTAATTCGAAACGGCATATGTACGTGTATAATTCGTTTTACTAATGTGAGTTCGGCGTAGAAAATTCGTCACGTATTAAATAATAAAAAAATATGTGTTCACTTGGAAGTGGGATGATTTGCGACGGAAACAGATTATATACATAATGTATGTAACTATATCACAACCAAGCGGTTAGCTCGGTGGTTCAGGTTCATGTCAAGGGATGCCCAAGACATGGGATCTATTTCATTTTTGGGGAAAATAAAAAGAAAACACATAATCGGTTTAACTCGTCTGAGTTGGGACAACCAGGTTACCGCAACGGATGGGAGTATAGTTCGCAGACGCGAATATTTCGCGGATTATTTGTCTCACTCGTAAAAGCCGCGAACCTTATTCGGAGTTGCAATCGGACGCACGAATAAAACGTTCCCGATCAGTTCGCAAAAATTCGCGAATGATTCGTGTATGATTCGCGAATTTACTAACTAGGCTTCGGAGTTACAAACAGCCAAGGTCTTAAAATTGGATAACACCAAAGATTTAAGATCTTTTCAACCAAAGTTTCATCTCCTATACAAAGGTGAAGGTCATAAAAAATGATGACATGACTAAGTGAGGGTAGGAGAGAAAGTCTAGATTAGACTTTCTTTATGACCTTGAGTTTTAAGTGAACATTATCATTTGTTTCCAAATTTAAAAAAATTCTAATAAGATAAGACCTTGGAATTTGAAGATACATTTTAGGTGAAATTTTTTTTTTTTTTTTTTTCCTTTTTGTCTTTCAACAATGATCCAATAGAAAAAGGTGGTAATAAGACCTCCACATATGATGACCTTGACCCTAAGCATTGGAGATGTTCTTGTTCTCTGACGATTGTTCTAGCTAATTTCAAAATGAAATCTTCTTTGATTTCCTCGCCATTTCATGGAATGCCATAACCTGCATTAGAGAATGTCATAGTTTCTATATATTAGTTACCACTAAACCGCTATCAGATTACTCCATTCGTATCTAAAAGATAGGCTTGTTTTGTTTGCACAAAGATAAAGAAAACTAATTATTGTAGTCATTTTTCCATTTATGGTAACCGACATTCAAATAAGGAAACTAGTCTATTATTTAGAAACAGAGGTAATAATTAATTAAATGGCACACATGAAAAGCATTAAGCTACCTTGGATTCAGTGGCGGAGCTAGATATTTGGTATAGCCCTGGCTTGGGCATTTTTTCACCCCTGGCTTAAGCCAAAAATGTACACACTCCTACGACCCACTAGAAAATTGGCTTAGAAAAATGGAATTGGGCTTTTTTAGGGGTGGCTTCAGCCAGGAAAAGCCTGGCTGTAGTTCCGCCCCTGCTTGGATTTCTTGTCGTATCTCAGCTTTTATGGTTTGGTTTTGATCTGGGCCTCGCACTTTTCCAGTTCTAATTCAGGAGGCCCGAGTTCCTTCCTTTTTTGAGAGAGTGCAAAAGAGAAAATTTCATCAAAGAAATGAAGTCACAGAGATCCTTCTTTTGAACATCCAATTCTTGCTAAATCTTATCTTGCTCCTTGCAAGCCTTCCGTAAACAAATGTCTCAAAAATTAAACCTTTACAGTTATTAATTTATTTCGCATGAAGCTTGTCCATCAAAGGTATAAGAGTAGTGATTTGATAATCCCACGCAATAATTTTAAGCATTACAGAATGAAAAACAACACTGTAACCAATACATAAGTTATTATGGGTCTTATTCGTTCAGGCTTAAGTCCACCAAAAGAATTAACAGCTCCCTAGACTAAATGAACCATTTTTTGAGACCAAGGTTTTTTTGAGGGGACCATGGTCTTATTAGGCCACCTTCCGTATAATTATAAGGGGTTTCTTAAATTGTAGAAATGACTAACCTACCCTTAACCTAATTTAATTTAAAACTAACTTAATAAACCACCTATTTATATATATAACCACCCCCACCTCCCACCATCGCCGCCCACCACTACCACCTCCGACTACCACCACCAACCACCACCACCTCTATATATATAACTTAATTTAAATCATTAACATATTTACTCTTTTGCCTAATTAAAATTATAACTAATCTACAACTTCTTCTTCCTCTATTCTACAATTTTTCTTCTTCTGTTCTTCATCAATTTATGATCATCTAACCCTGATCATATACAAATCTAATCAAAATCATCAAATTTTTATCCTGGTCGATTCATTGAATTTTCATCGTCGATTAATCAATCTTTTATAAACAAACCTATCCATAAGTATTTTCCCACAAACCCATTACTTCTAATTAGTTTTTGATTGAAATTTTGAGCAGTAGTCATCAAAATATGGTTTAAATGGAAGTTACAAAGTGGCATGTTCTTGTTAGGAATAGTTTAAAAAAACTAGTTTGCTAACCGAACATTCTCAAAACCAAGAACACGAAGAACACTTCGGTTATCACGAATTAATTTTTTCTTGTTGGTTCGCAAAGAAGGCTAAAACTATTTTCTAACCGAACTTTACCAATATTACAAAAAAAATTAAAAAATTCCAATGTAACCGAACTGTGCTATTTTGCCACTATGTTGAGTTTCAATTTAACCGAACTTGTCCCACTATGTTCGGTTTGTTCGCAGAAAACCTTGACAAACCGAACTCTTAACTAATTGTGTATAGTTCGGTTAGATATTGGTTAGTATGAAGTTTGCAAAATAACCGAACTTTGTACACTTGGTAAAATATTAACAACGTGAAGTTCGGCTACATATAGGTTGCGAGCCAACCGAACTTCTAGACCCTAAAGTTCGGCAACATTACGGGCAAACCGAACATTACTCTGTAAATCCTATAAACAAAGTTCGGTAACCTGTTGTTTGTAGGTGAAAATGGTTTCTGCTGATTTCGGTAATTACGGGTGTGCAGGTGAGAAATAATTTAAACCGTAAACAATGTACTGCAAGGGAGTACTATAGATTCGAGAGATCAATCTGTACAATTCCGGCCTAAACCAAGAAATGACCGTTCCAGACTTGCCTCGGTCACAAAGTGGAGGAGAATGGGTTGGTTTTGGGGAGGGAAGCAAGGAAAGTGGTGAGACCAATAGTTGATTCCGAAAAGAGTAGTTGGGTTACTACGACTTGTTATCAAAAAGTGAGAGAGCTCCCAAGGTGAGCCAAAGTAAGTATTTCGAGTGTTGTATATCTCGTATGAACTCGTTGTTCAATGGAAATAGGTAAGACCTATTTATACAAGTCGGAGTAAAACGCACCCTGGTCTCATTACGGAGTGGGAAGTAAATGGGAGGAGGTGATAAATCCGTATGCATGGAATTGATGTTTCCATAAAGTGGTTAACGCATGAAATCGTTTTCCATGAAATCGCTAACGTTATGGAATTGATGTCCCATAAAGTTGTTAACGCATGTGCTTTATGTCCCATGAACGTTTCACACATAACTTCTCGTATTTACTAACCGCCTCACCCTTATGACACTTCCTTATGACGGGCGTAGTGTATGCCGCACGGTGTAAACCGCCAAACCAATACCCAAAGAGGATCCCCCAGTTTGTGTTGATGTCTCGAATATTTTGGAAAATATGTAGCACGTTGTTGTGGCTTGGCAAGTCAAGCTCGGGAAACTTGCCGCGTAGTGAGGGCCAATGTGGTGGCGCGGCTAGGTTGGCATGCCGTTGGCATGGCAAGGTTTGGCGTGGCCAAACTTAGGTTTTCGGGCCAAAGGTTAACATGTGTCGTCTGGTAACCTTGGATGGCTAGGATTTGCTCCTAGGATTGAAGGGAAACCGTTGATTGTTGCACACCTTCGCTTTGGTAGCGAGTGAGGGCCAACGTGGTGGCGCGGCTAGGTTGGCATGCCATTGGCATGGCAAGGTTTGGCGTGGCCAGACTTAGGTTTTCTGGCCAAAGGTTACCATGTGTCGTCTGATAACCTTGGATGGCTAGGATTTTCTCCTGGGTTTGAAGGGCAACCGTTGGTTGTTGCACGCCTTCGTTTTAGTGGCCAGTAGGGAAGGCCAACATGGTGGCGCGGCTAGGGTGTGGTTAGGCTTGGAATGTGGGGCCAAGGGTTTGCCTTGGGCGTGGCTAGCTTTGGCTAGGTGCGATTTTTGCTTGGCATGTGGGGCCAAGGGTTTGCCATGGGCGTATACTGTGCCTAGGGCCAAGGCAAGGGCGCTTGGCTTGGCATGATGTAACTAGCATGGCTAGGGCCAAGGTAAAGTGCGTTTGTCATGGCGCGGCTAGCTTGGGTAGGTTTAGTTTGGCTTGGCATGTGGGGCCAAGGGTTCGCCTTGGGCGTGTGGCGTGGCTAGGGACAAGGCAAGGGCGCCTGGCTTGGCATGATGTGACTAGCATGGCTAGGGCCAAGGCAAAGTGCATTTGGCATGGCGCGGCTAGCTTGGCTAGGTTTGGTTTTGGCTTGGCATGTGGGGCCAAGGCTTCGCCTTGGGTGTGTGGCGTGGCTAGGGCCAAGGCAAGGTCGTCTGGCTTGGCATGATGTGACTAGCATGGCTAGGGCCAAGGAAAAGTGCGTTTGGCATGGCGCGGCTAGCTTGGCTAGGTTTGGTTTGGCTCGGCATATGGGGCCAAGGGTTCACCATGGGCGTGGTTAGGGCCAAGAAAAGGGCGTCTGGCTTGGCATGATGTGACTAGCATGGCTAGGGCCAACGCAAAGTAAGTTTGTCATGGCGCGGTTAACTTGGCTATGTTTGGTTTGGCTCAGAATGTGGGGCCAAGGGTTCGCCTTGGGCGTGGCTAGCTTTGGCTAGGTGCGGTTTTGGTTTGGCATGTGGGGCCAAGGGTTCTCCTTGGGCATGGCTAGCTTTGGCTAGGTGCGGTTTTGGCTTGGCATGTGGGGCCAAGGGTTTTCCATAGGCGCGTGGCGTGACTAGCTTGGGCTAGGTGCGGTTTTGGCTTGGCATGTGGGGCCAAGGGTTTTCCATAGGCACATGGAGTGGCTAGCTTGGGCTAGGTGCGTGACCAAGCTAGGGTTTTGGGTCAAAGGTCGTTTGGTAACCTTAGACGGCCAAGATTTGCTCCTGGGATTGAAGGGTAACCGTTGATTATTGCACGCCTTCGTTTGATAGACGCGTAGTGAAGGCCAGTCTGGTGGTGCGGCATGGGGCCATGGCGAGGTACGTTTGGCATGGCGCAGTAGGTGTGTTTGGCATGATTTGCCATTGTCACGGAGGTGCGGCTAGCATGGCTGGCATGATTTGGCGCGGTTGGTGTGGCTGGCATGATTTGTCATTGGCAAAGAGGTGCGGCTAGCATGGTTGGCATGCTTTGGCGCGGTCGGTGTGGCTGGCATGATTTGTCATTGGCACAGAGGTACGGCTAGCATGGTTGGCATGATTTGGCGCGGTCGGTGTGGCTGGCATGATTTGCCATTAGCACGGAGGTGCGGCTAGCATAGTTGGCATGCTTTGGCGCGGTTGGTGTGGCTGGCATGATTTGCCATTGGCACAGAGGTACGGCTAGCAAGGTTGGCATGCTTTGGCGCGGTTGGTGTGGCTGACATGGTTTTCCATTGGCACAGAGGTGCGGCTTGCATGGTTGGCATGCTTTGGTGCGGTCGGTGTGGCTGGCATGATTTGCCATTGGCACAGAGGTGCGGCTAGCATGGTTGGCATGCTTGGCGCGGTCGGTGTGGTTGGCATGATTTGCCATTGGCACAGAGGTGCGGCTAGCATGGTTGGCATGCTTTGGCGCATTCGGTGTGGCTGGCATGATTTGCCATTACCACACGTGGGAATTGTGGCTGGCATGATTTGCCATTGGCACAGAGGTGCGGCTAGCATGGTTGGCATGCTTGGCGCGGTCGGTGTGGTTGGCATGATTTGCCATTGGCACAGAGGTGCGGCTAGCATGGTTGGCATGCTTTGGCGCATTCGGTGTGGCTGGCATGATTTGCCATTACCACACGTGGGAATTAGGGTTTGGCTTGTCGTAACCCTAATTTGAAAAGATACACCGGTAATTATTTAGGAACACACTAAAGGTTTCAGTAAATGAGCCTAGTAAATGCTTGTTACTTTAAATGTTGTGACATCACAGTCTGCTAGGGTTTAGTGTTTTACGATTTTAACCCTAAGCTAAAAACCACCATCAACACCTGCGTGTTAACCGAATGACTAAAAACCTCCATTAAGAGCGAGTTCGGTAACCTGCGTGGTTGGAAAAAGTAACAGAACTACACTTTCAGATGCGTTCGGTTACTTGTTCTTCACATAAGGTAACCGAACAATCCCAAATCTACTTAAAAAATTTACATTTTTTTTTGAAATTTTGGATCAATTCAACCAACATTATCTAAGTTTAAAGAATACCTGGTGTTGATGGTGGTTTTTAAACAAGGGGTAAAATCGTAAAACCCCATGACCTAGTGTTACCCGCAACACATTAACTAAGAGCATTTAACTCAGGTGTAAATAATTAATAGGGGTATTTTTTTCAAAATACCAGATTAGGGTTTTCGACACAGAACCCTAATTCCAAAACCAAGCCGCACACTGCGCACCATGGCAACAATGCCAAACCAAGCCGCACACTGCGCACCATGGAAACAATGCCAAACCAAGCCGCACACTGCGCGCCATGGAAACATGCCAAACCAAGCCGCACAATGCGCACCATGGCAACAATGCCAAACCAAGCCGCACACTGCGCACCATGGCAACAATGCCAAACCAAGCCGCACACTGTGCTCCATGGCAACAATGCCAAACCAAGCCGCACACTGCGCTCCATGGCAACAATGCCAAACCAAGCCGCACACTGGGCACCATGGCAACAATGCCAAACCAAGCCACACACTGCGCACCATGGCAACAATGCCAAACCAAGCCGCACACTGCGCACCATGGCAACAATGCCTAACCAATCCGCACACTGCACGCCATGGCAACAACGCCAAAACCAAGCCGCACACTGCGCACCATGGCAGCGACGCCAAAACCAAACTACATATCGCACTCATTGGCAACCATGCCAAACTAAGCCGCTATGCCATTGGCACATGCCAAATATAGCGCCCTAGGCTTGCAAAACGAGCAACTAGGTCAACATGGACGTACGTGCCATTGGCACATGCCAACACGTACCACAAGCCATATTTCCAAGCCGCTATGCCATTGGCACATGCCAAATATAGCGTCCTAGGCTTGCAAAACGTGCAACTAGGTCAACATGGCCGTACGTGCCATTGGCACATGCCAACACGCACCACAAGCCATATTTCCAAGCCGCTATGCCATTGGCACATGCCAAATATAGCGCCCTAGGCTTGCAAACCATGCAACCTAGGCCAAGTCGCCACGCATGCCATTGGCACATGCCAACATGCTCATTGGGTAGCTTTTCCAAACAAGGCCACGGCCCTAAAGGCCACGCATGCCATTGGCACATGCCAACATGCTCGCTGGTAGCTTTTCCTACCAAAGCCACGGCCCCAACGGCCACGCATGCCATTGGCACATGCCAACATGCTCGCTGGTAGCTTTTCCACGACCCTAATGGCCACGCATGCCATTGTCACATGCCAACATCCTCGCTGGTAGCCTTTCCTACCAAAGCCACGGCCCTAACGGCCACGCATGCCATTGGCACATGCCAACATGCTCGCTGGTAGCTTTTCCTACCAAGGCCACGGCCCTAACGGCCACGCATGTTGTTGGCACATGCCAAACACACACGCTGGTAGCCTAACTTGCAAACCTTGCAACCTACCACCAAGGCATTCCGCACATGCCATTGGCACATGCCAAACACACATGCTGGTAGCCTAACTTGCAAACCGTGCAACCTACCACCAAGGCATTCCGCACATGCCATTGGCACATGCCAAACACACACGCTGGTAGCCTAACTTGCAAACCTTGCAACCTACCACCAAGGCATTCCGCACATTCCATTGGCACATGCCAAACACACACGCTGGTAGCCTAAGTTGCAAACCGTGCAACCTACCACCAAGGCATTCCGCACATGCCACACACGCCACTAGAAGCTCTGGCATTACCACTTACACTCAACGTACAACCTACCACCAAGGCATTCCGCACATGCCATTGGCACATGCCACACACGCCACTAGCAGCTCTGGCATTGCCACTTACACTCAACGTACAACCTACCACCAAGGCATTCCGCACATGCCAATGGCACATGCCACACGCGCCACTAGCAGCGCCACTTGCACTCAAGGTGCAACCAACGAGATATCAACACAAACCGGGGATGCTTTCCGGGGTTTTGGTTTGGCGGTCACGGCTTGCACGACACTACGCTCACATTAAGAAAGCGTGAAAAGGAATAAAGCGGTCAAATAAATGAGGAAATAATGGTGAAAACGTTTTCACCCATTAACACCATGCGGCTTACCACCTCCTACCATTATTTCACCCTTTACTCTCTTCCTTCATGAGACCAGGTACGTTTCAATCTCGACTTGTATAAATAGGTCTTACCTATTTCCACCCGACAATAAGTCTCGGTCAGAGAAAAATACTACACTCTCGTAAAAATGCAACTTTCCAAGCTCTCCAAAAGCTTTCATCTCTTGCAAGCTTACGAAGCTTCCACTTTCGATACAAGTCGAGATACTACTCTTTGAATTATTCTGGTCTCAACACCTTTCTTTGCTTCCCTCCCCAAATCAACCATTCTCCTTCACTTTGTGACCGAAGCAAGTCCGAAACGGCCATTTCTTGGTTTAGGACGGACTTGTACAGATTGATCTCTCAAATCTATAAAGTGCTCACGTGCAAAGACATTTGTTTAGGGTTTGAACCGGTTTCTCACTCACCTACCGAATTTACCGAAATCGGCAGAAACGATTTTTACCCATAAACAATTGGCGACCACAGCGGGAGGATTGATCTATCGGCTACAATGTCAGACGTGGAAATTGAAAAAATACCCCTCCTTTTCAAGGGTCTTCACAAATACCCTCAAGGATTTCACAAATACCCCTAAAGGGTATAATTTTGACACATCTAAAATTATATTAAGTCAATTCAACCTCCGTAGGAGGTTGGGTTGACGTTTTCACGCGTCAAGAACATACTAGTTCATTTTCATTATCCAAAAAAGTACTAGTTCATTTTCATTATCCACTTAAAAAATACCACTTAGGGGTATTAATAAAATGGACAGGGGTATTTGTGAATGCCTTATATTCTAGGGGTATTTAAATAATGTTCCCTTGTCAGACTGTCGATCTCGTTCTTCGACCCAGATGTCAAGATGGTATGGGAAGGCGACTCAATCTGACGCAACTACCAGACGACCCGATTACTAGTTATAAAAACTACACAAGAAACTGGGGATTTGCCGAAGATGCTACCACTCGATCCGACTCAACTACCCGACGACCTTGCCACCGCTTGTAAAAACTATACAAGAAACTCGGGGACTTGTCAAGATGCTACCACTCGATCCGACTCAACTACCAGACGACCTTGTTACCAGTTGCAAAACTACACGAGAAAACTGGGACTCGCCAAGATGCTATCAACGATTGGGGACTTGATGACAATGCTACCAGCAAAGCCGCCTTTTACATGGAGAGGGGCGTATTCACAAAAACCTATGAAGTGAGTAAATATAGACTGCGCAAGACATACGATCTGTTTTTAGGCTCTTAGTAAAACCGTCATACTACTGAGTATTGTGCCTATTGCTAGAACACACTTTCATAAAAGCAATATTCCTTTCCCAAAATATAATCAGAGTCATTTTATCAAAACCATTCATCCCAGAAATAATCAAATATCCTCAAAAGCTAACATTTATCTATCAACCCAAGAAATCCAGGAAGACAAAAACCATAAACCAGGCGCTTTGTTTGCCTTTTAAAAAAAAATTTCACCTACCCGTACATACCTACTTTGCACAATAACAATTACCTGTCACTATTAGCAGACGTTACTACAGTGACATTTGAAGAATTATTTATGATGAAGTATTTCCACAAGTTTATGAAAGGCATACCTATGGATACGGTTTACACCAGCACAAGAAAACAATAAAACAAATTGAAAGAGAAACGCTGGAGTACATAGCTGAGATATGCTTGCCCACTTTGTCACTACCGCGCCACCGCTAACACCATGACGTGATAACAAAGATAAGAGGTAAAAAGGGGAGCTAACCCATTTCATAAGCATAACACTTTTTGAATTTGAATAAGGAAAGGATTTCCTGTTTGAGCTACGTATGGGAAGAGGCAACTGGGCCTGCAGGAACAAGTCCAAGCCACGCCAAGCCAGCACCGTGCCAAGCCAATGGTCCACACCATACCGAAATCCAAGCCAGCGTCCACACCAAGTCAGCGCCCATTCCAAGACGATCCAGCGCCTACCGGACGCGTTTCCGGATGCGCTTACCGACGCGCTTGCCGACGCTACATGCCGGTAGCTTGCCGTGGCGTTTTCTAGAAGCGCTTGCCAGATGCGCTTGCCGATGCGCTTGCCGATGCGCTGCCGAGTGCACACATGCCGCACGCGCATGCCAGCCATGATACCACACTCAGGCTAACATTTCGCATCCTTCCATCGCTAACATCTTGCGCCCTTCCAAGCACCATCCTCGCCCTTCGAAACAACGCCATCGCTCCAAAGACTTCGTGATTAAAATCGTGTCATCTCCGCACGCACGATACACTTACGATCACTGTAACCAGAGCCACTTCCGCCACCCCAACGATTCTTCAAGCATGGCAGCTCCAACCGTCACTGGAGACGCTACTCCACCATCGGGGAAAGATACTTTTGGAAGATCCTAAGAAGCCGACCTCCTTGTAGCGCCGTTGATTTGATGAAAAGACAAAAGATACTTACAGAACGCGTTTATAGATGAAGAGGCTCGTGTTGCTCTTGAGCGACCGGTAGAAGGGGATAAGCAATCCAATTTCGTCACACGTAAAGATCGGCAAAGACTTCTCCAAAATTGAAAGCAAGGGAAATCAACAACTCTCCCGAGTTCACGGAGACCCTTCCCTCGTCAAGACCCGCACAATGGGAACTTCGCCCCACAAAGTCGTGCGATCTATGATGAAACAAACTTGTGTGAGATTCTATGTTTCTCCAAGGCGTAGCGTCAAGACATATTTGCACCCCTCAATGCACTACATCCGGAAAGCAGGCGTTTCCATCCAGGGAAGCCGTTCCCAAACCCCAACCTCTCATATGAAGCACGATCGATAGATGGAACTGGGGACTCCTCTGTTCTCTTGAGGGATGTCGAGTTTGACAGAACGTGACGCGGTCTCCGACTTCAAAATGGTAACCGTCAAGGCTCTGAGAGTTGCAAGACGTTGTTTCAACGTTCTCTCCAGAAGTAGCTACACATCAACGTTCTCTCCAAGTAGCTACACATCAACGTTCTCCGGCGAGCGGCTTCGCATCAACGTTCGCTTCAACGCCACTCCTACCGCAAAGGGTCATGCCGCCACACTCCCCAGCCCGAGCTTCACCGCAGAGCAATTACTACAAGGATGGAAACACGTAAACCATACTTGAGGACTAAGATATACATGGGATCCCTTCACCGTCAAAGCTACGAAGAATAGTCCACCAAAAATCCGTACCCACAACAAGGTCATCTACTCTTCAAGAGTGCGGCGCAAGAACATCATCACCTCTCCGTATAGAAGACGCCTTCAACACTTTTACGAGGCCGCGGAGGATCCTTAGCCTCGCACTATCCAGAATATGTCATCATGTAATTTCCGAGCATCCCGGTGTCACATCCGTAAGAGTACGATAGGATTATATCAAATCCGTGGAGGGGGATTCAAGGCGATATAATGAAAGTAGGTCATGCATGGAGACTACCAAATGTAAGATGCTTTCACTCCCCTCAACCAGGTTATTACGATTTCAACATCATCACTATCGAGGTTTTACGAGCCACGGAATTTATCAACATGAATCCGTACATGTGCACCTAAAACTCCAAAAGCACGCCTGAAGGTTACATTCACATATTCATACATTCCATCATATCAAACCGAAGTATGACCAGGGACTTCTCGCCGCATCCCATTTCGTAAGATAGATCCCTAAATCGGCGTCCTCCAAGTCCGCAGCAGTCAACAAGGACGGATTCGAAGGAAGGGGAACGACTAGGTCATCCTCGTCGATAACACCGACGCATGCTCCAACAGATATATCTCGCACAAAAGGGAAATTTTCCATTTATACAACAAGCGCGGTAAAGTGTACGAAAGTCCGCCAAAGAAGAAGAAAACATACCGGTATGATTTTATTAACCCGAATAACCTTTGTTGGGATGCTCATGCAAGAGTCGGACCTCGCGCCTTCATCATCGGAGAACTCCGACTGGTTAGAAGATGATTCGAATCTGCGTGACATGACAAAGAGAGAAATTCAACAAGAAGAACCTTTCTCAAACGAGGGAGATGATGCAGTTGCGTTGGGTTTGAATACAGAACCTTTAAAAAGGAAAGGAAGCAATGAGGGACATAACGCTTCCAGTTTTTGGCATGAACGATGCCCTAATCGAAGCCGCGTGAAGGAAAGGCAAAATAAGGAAACTTTGCTATCCGTAGAAACACCTACTCCCTCCTTGTTCACACCGATCCCATCAAGTCACGTCGGCAAGCACGTACAGCTTCCTACCTTGCGCCGGTCCCACCAGCTAGCACAATCGCCTTCCCAACTCACGCCAATTTCCCAACGTCGCCCCAAGTCACGCCCGCAAGCACGCACAGCCTTTCACACCTTGCGCCGATCCCACCAGCTAGCACACTCGGTTTCCCAACTCACGCCAATTTCCCAACGTCGCCCAAGCCGCACCTACCCATCCAATTGTGCCCGACCTCTCCCGATTTGTGCAAAACTACGAGAGGCAAGGATTCCAAATCCTATTTATAAAAGGTCGACAAGCCGCCTCAATTCTCTTTTACGGTTTCTTTGTTGATAGTTTGTCACCATCTTATGCTTACCTCACAACAAAGCCCCTGTTCCGAGCTAAGCGGGGGACTTAATGTTGATGGTGGTTTTTAAACAAGGGGTAAAATCGTAAAACCCCATGACCTAGTGTTACCCACAACACATTAACTAAGAGCATTTAACTCGGTGTAAATAATTAATAGGGGTATTTTTTTCAAAATACCAGATTAGGTTTTCGACCACGAACCCTAATTCCAAAACCAAGCCGCACATCTGCGCACCATGGCAACAATGCCAAACCAAGCCGCACACTCGCGCACCATGGCAACAATGCCAAACCAAGCCGCACATCGCGCACCATGGCAACATGCCAAACCAAGCCGCACATCGCGCACCATGGCAACAATGCCAAACCAAGTCGCACATCGCACCATGGCAACAATGCCAAACCAAGCCGCACATGCTAGCACCATGGCAACAATGCCAAACTAAGCCGCACACTTCGCTCCATGGCAACAATGCCAAACCAAGCCGCACATCAAGCGCTCCATGGCAACAATGCCAAACCGATCCGCACACCGGGCACCATGGCAACAATGCCAAACCAAGCCGCACATAGCGCACCATGGCAACAATGCCAAACCAAGCCGCACATCAGCACCATGGCAACAATGCCAAACCAAGCCGCACATTAATCGCGCCATGGCAACAACGCCAAAACCAAGCCGCACATCAAGCGCATCATGGCAGCGACGCCAAAATCAAACTACATATCGCACTCATTGGCAACCATGCCAAACTAAGCCGCTATGCCATTGGCACATGCCAAATATAGCGCCCTAGGCTTGCAAAACGTGCAACTAGGTCAACATGGCCGTACGTGCCATTGGCACATGCCTACACGTACCACAAGCCATATTTCCAAGCCGCTATGCCATTGGCACATGCCAAATATAGCGCCTAGGCTTGCAAAACGTGCAACTAGGTCAACATGGCCGTACGTGCCATTGGCACATGCCAACACGCACCACAAGCCATATTTCCAAGCCGCTATGCCATTGGCACATGCCAAATATAGCGCCCTAGGCTTGCAAACCATGCAACCTAGGCCAAGTCGGCCACGCATGCCATTGGCACATGCCAACATGCTCGCCGGTAGCTTTTCCTACCAAGGCCACGGCCCTAATGGCCACGCATGCCATTGGCACATGCCAACATGCTCGTTGGTAGCTTTTCCTACCAAAGCCACTGGCCACGCATGCCATTGGCAAATGCCAACATGCTCGCCGGGTAGCTTTTCCTACCAAATCCACGGCCCTAATGGCCACGCATGCCATTGGCACATGCCAACATGCTCGCCGGTAGCCTTTTCCTACCGGGCCACGGCCCTAACGGCCACCCATGCCATTGGCACATGCCAACATGCTCGCTCGGGTAGCTTTTCCTACCAAGGCCACGGCCCTAACGGCCACGCATGTTATTGGCACATGCCAAACACACACGCTGGTAGCCTAACTTGCAAACCTTGCAACCTACCACCAAGGCATTCCGCACATGCCAAACACACACGCTGGTAGCCTAACTTGCAAACCGTGCAACCTACCACCAAGGCATTTCGCACATGCCATTGGCACATGCCAAACACACACGCTGGTAGCCTAACTTGCAAACCTTGCAACCTACCACCAAGGCATTCCGCACATGCCATTGGCACATGCCAAACACACACGCCGGTAGCCTAACTTGCAAACCGTGCAACCTACCACCAAGGCATTCCGCACATGCCACACACGCCACTAGAAGCTCGGGGCATTGCCACTTACACTCAACGTACAACCTACCACCAAGGCATTCGCACATGCCACACACGCCACCAGCAGCTCGGCATTGCCACTTACACTCAACGTCAACCTACCACCAAGGCATTCTCGCACATGCCACACGCGCCACTAGCGGCGCCACTTGCACTCAAGGTGCAACCAACGAGATATCAACACAAACCGGGATGCTTTCCGGGGTTTTGGTTTGGCGGTCACGACTTTGCGGCGTACACTACGCTCACATTAAGAAAGCGTGAAAAGGAATAAAGCGGTCAAATAAATGAGGAAATAATGGTGAAAACGTTTTCACCCATTAACACCATGCTGTTACCACCTCCTCCCATTATTTCACCCTTTACTCTCTTCCTTCATGAGACCGGGTAACGTTTCAATCTCGACTTGTATAAATAGGTCTTACCTATTTCCACCAGACAACAAGTCTCGGTCAGGAGAAAAATACTACACTCTCAGAAAAGGCAACTTTGCAAGCTCTCCAATCAACCCTTTCTGATACAAGTCGAGATACTACTCTTTCAGAATTATTCTGGTCTCAACACCTTTCTTTGCTTCCCTCCCCAAATCAACCCTTCTCCTTCACTTTGTGACCGAAGCAAGTCTGGAACGGCCATTTCTTGTTTAGGCCGGACTTGTACAGATTGATCTCTCGAATCTATAAAGTGCTCACGTGCAGCACATTTGTTTAGGGTTTGAACCAGTTTCTCACTCACCTACCGAATTTACCGAAATCGGCAGAAACGATTTTTACCCATAAACACCTGGGTACCCAAATACTCTTCCTCCGGTTGTGGTTGGTAAAATCCATGTTTTACTTCTTCATCTTATCTAACTTTACTCTCTCAATATCTACTTCTTTTTAATAAAAACCCATCTGATTTTTTAATCTCACTAATTATATTTAACTTAATCATTTCACTAATCACTACACTAACTATTAATAACACTAACTAATCATTACCCAAAATTAATCAGGAGGGTAATTTAAGTATTAATAAAAATATGTAGATAAGGGGTGACTTAGATTTACTTCTAATATCTTACCCAAAATAAAAGAATGGTCCCAAAAAAAAGGCTGGTCCCCAAAAAAATTGTTCGACTAAATGGGGTTAGTGTTTTGAGGATGTTTGGGCCCTCGTCGAGATCCATTCTTATTTTTGGGCTTGGAATTAGGTCTGAATAAAATTTGAGAACAACCTTCTAGAAGCTAAAAAAAATATTCTTATTGTGAAACAAATACTGTTATGATCACCTTAAAAAACCATAGTAAGAGGGTGAGAATGAGAGAGATAGACCGGGGGGACGGGTCTATAAAGATAAGGAGGATTAAAGAGAGTTTTGCATCAAAAAACTTAGAAGAGAATTGTGGAAGCTAGAAGGATGAATAATACTAACTTTTTTCGTAGTGTTCGTAGCAGCAACAAGTACTAGAACTACCGCTGAAACTGAAGAAACGCTCAAGTACTCGTCTTCTTCCATCCACAACTTCATCGGAGTTAATGATGGTCACTCTAACTTACTCCAATGTGTAAAATTATACTTTTTAGTCTTTTGATTAAATACTTAGTAATTAGTATAATATATTCACTTGCTAAGATCCATGCATGAATATGTTTCGTGCCTTGTGTTTTGTTATATCTCCACTCTCCGCAGATGATCAGTCAGGCAGTAAGGATCCACAGATGGATGCTACAGCATGTTGTGATGGGTGCCCTTGTACAAGATCAATCCCACCAAAATGCCAGTGTGAGGACATTAAGCCTCAATGTCATGCAAACTGCGACCTCTGTAGGTGCGCCATATCTAATCTACCAGACTCTAGCTCCATTCTTTGAACATCTAGTTCTGGCATAATCTTATCTTGCTCTGCGCAAGCCTTTTGTAAATAATCCTTTGCATTTTGAGGCATCACTGCAGTCTCTAACAAATACACAAAGGGCGATATAACAAAGAGACAAATAGCGCTTTTACAAATAAAATGATGAGTTTAATTGCCGTAGGTGGTTTTGAGGCAGATTTCGAGTGATTAAGAACATTTGCAAATTGTTCTTCCAAATGCAAACCGAAGATAGAGTGATAAAATATTTTATTTTAATTAATTATAGAATCTCCAAGTCGATGCTAATTTACTAATTAAGTAGCTTCTTCGAGATACATCACACTAATAATACATATTCATCAAGACACACATAATAAGCGAGATCTCTAAGGCTTGAGATTATCGGTCGTAGTGGTAGTTTCAGCAGCAAAGGCTTTGGCTTGAGCAGCAGAATAGCAACAATTGTAGCAATCGCCTCTATAGTACCCACCACGGTCACAACAACCATGTCGGCATCTGTAACCACCTCCTCTACCTCCACCACCACGCCCACCACCATTACGGTAACCACCTCCATTACGTCCACCACCGCCTTGGTACCCACCTCCATTACGGTACCCTCCTCCGTTACCTGGGTATCCACCACCACCTTGATACCCTCCATTACCTGGATATCCACCGCCACCTTGATACCCTCCATTACCTGGGTATCCACCACCATTAAATCCTCCGAACTTGGCATCCTGCAGACCATTTTTCTTAGTTGTCTCTTCTTTTGCAGCTATACTCGACAATAATATACAGTTAGTATTGGAAATTTGGAATTAGATGCCAGACATCTACATATAAGGAAATGCATTAACAAAAAGATTATCCTACTAAGATTTCGTAATTGATGATACTCACTTGTTTTCTCCGGTAAATCGGTAGCAGCTGAAACCTCAGAAGAGATTAGTGTTACAACAGCTAACAGAAGACCCAACAAAATGAGAACCTTGACATTCTCTCCGGTACCCATTTTAACCAGTACTCTCTAGCTAGCTAATAATGAAATCGACAATTAGTATTTCTCTTGTGATGAATATTTGTTCTGGAATAGAGAAGGATGAGGAAATGAGTGTGATTTTCGACTGAATTTATAGACGTATTGAAAAATAAGATAGACAATGCAAATTGACTAGTTCAGGGCGTGTACAGTTAAGTAGCTAGAGAGTAATGGTCAAAATTGGGATAGAGACAAAGAAAATGTAGTTGGGGTATTGAGCTTGGGGTCTCCATCATAAATATGTGTCGTCCGATCTTATCTTCTCCTATCAAAGCTTAAATGTCCACTTGAACCAAACTTAAAGAATTTGAAGTGTCATTCAGTTTGAGAGCCGGCAGCTACAGAATTTAACCCATTAATAAGGTAGGTAGTACATCCCAAGCGTTACTTAGACTTTTTGCTCATGTACGTACATGTATACATGGTCGATTTCATTCACTTTATAATTGACTTTGGGTTCCAGACATTTTTGCTGATAGAGAAGAAGAAGAAGAAGAAAGGGATAAAATGGAGTTGATGATGTCGGCCAAATTTAATGAATTATTATTGCGACTAGCAGGTATGGAGATGCTACCGGAATCACATAGCCGACCACATAATGCAGAAGCCAACATAGTGAGAATAATAGATAGAGACAGATAGATCTCTAAGTTTATATAGTGAGTGGTCAGGAATCTTTCTAAACCCTAAAGACCTAAACCGATGAGGCTCAGGATGAAATAGAGGAAGTGCTAAACCCAATACCAAGTGAATTATTGATAGATGCATTTTGGCAAATAGGGAGCTAAAAAAATAAATAAAAATTGAAAATCATGTAGTCAGCAATTGTCATTTGCTAGATACGAACTAAAAGGAAAACAAACTTCTAATTACTTGCATTTTATGAGCAAGTAAGATGAGTGTGAAACTAAAATTGGAAGTGCTAGACATACCGAGATTTAATCCCGCAAAGAATTCCGATAGGAAATCAACGGTCTCTACCCAAAGCTTCTAAGCATTTGGATATGTAGTGGCATACGAGGGTCCCACTTGTATTACACTCGGGACAAAAAATCTGGAGCTTTCTTCGATCAACTTATCATTTCCGAATTGAAATTATCTCCCTTTCTCATAGAATTCTATTCTTTATTTTAATATGGATATATCCAACTAGTTGACATTCACAGGACAACATAATGTGGTAACTGCACTGCGAAAATGTTCTTAATTGCAAGGTCTAGATAAGTTCAACAAATTGGTTAAAATCTTCTGCATTGTTTTATGTTTCTGTTTTAGTTACAGATAGAATTATCCCCAGTTACATGAGGTAAATTCAAGCTACTATGTGTATCACCTTTACATTTATTTGGTCTGAACCTCGCATCAAAATCAGTTGAGCAGCTCACCAAACAAATTTCAGGACTAAAGCAGTAAATTAGTCCATCACATGCGCAAACATCGATCAAAACTTCCTGCTCAAGGACTGATCGTGTTTTGAGCTTGTTATGACAGGAAAAAAAAAAAAAAAAAAAAAAAAAAAAAGAAAAACTCCATATTATGCAGGAAAATTAGAGCAGCAAACAAAAACAAACTCGCCTCGTATAGCTCAATTATGGAAGCAGAAATACAAGTATTAAAGCTAGAAGATAGGATGTTATTATAAACAAAATTTCAGTGAAGTAGCAAACAATCTTAATAAGCAATTTAACGGAGTCCTTAATAGACATTTGAATATGCTTCTTACATATCTTCTCATGGAATAAGACATATTTTCAGAAACAAAAGAAAAATAGAAAAAACAAACTCAACGTTTAGGCTTCCATACCATTTTCTTGCTTCTTGCCCGAGTGTACAAGTATCTGTTGTTAGTATACTACATTTGATTATTTATTTTTGTAAGTTAGTATATATTCAAAAGACTAACTTAGGGAGTTAGTAACCCTTACATCAGGAACAATAGAGCCATCTAATGTTGGGCTATCAACTCCAGGGATGGAGCTATGTAGAGATCAGGGGTGGCCCACGTCCCCCTTGTTTTTGCTTAATTCATTAGTGATCCTTCAAAATTCTTACTAATTAAAAGCAAAATATCTTAATAAGCCCCCCTAAATAATTTTTTTGTCTATTAGCCCTCCTTGTATGAAATTTATGGCTCCATACCTGATCAACTCCAACCTGAACATTAGATTTATCTACTTCTAAAGAACGCAAAATAGAGGTTTATTCCCCAAATTGGTAATAGTTCTAAAATATTTAGCCTCTTTGGCTAGAATATCAACTACATTGTTTGCTGATTTTGGAATATAAAAAAAAACTAAAAAATTCTGGCAGAGATTAAAGTCTCTTTTTATTTCATCCATAATAGTCTGGTTCTGCTAAGTAATTTGAGATGATCTTCCATTTAAGTAGTCAAAGGATTCTTAGAGTGTCCCTCCACACTGAAATTTGATAGACTCTCCTTTGTTGCCCACTGTGCTGCTTGCAAAAGCCCTAAAGCTTCTGCTTTTTCTGGGGATGAGGCTGAGATAGGTCCTGCTCTTCCCGGTTCCGAACTCCCTGAATTCCGTCCTGTTTCACAGATAGAGAGTTCATTATGAAGGGTACCGGCTGATATAGATCTTTCGCGTGTTTCTGTTCCTTTAAATTTGATCCATATTGGTCAATTTGGATCTTTCGCGTGTTTCTGTACCGGTTGCCATTTTCAGGTGCAAGAATGCGAAGACCTTCCGAAGAAGATGATGATGGGAAATCAGGGACTGAAATCTTAGATGATGATTTTGGTTGAGTTCTAGGAGATTCTAATGATCCAGAGATGCAATGAGAATTTGAGAAATTAGTGCTAGCAATAATTGAAGAGAATGTAGATGAAATTGAGTCTGAAGAGATAGGAGACCCCAAACTATATCTAGCATCTTCAAAAGGGGAAGAAGAAGAGAAATAAAGTCTTTTATTAACCACCGAAACTAGTGAATTGGTTCTAGGCAGGAATGGATTAACTGTATCCTGGACCAGCTCATTAATCGGTTCAAAACTTTCTTCAATCAGTTCTATGGAATCTAGAACTCGATAGGTTTCCGAGTTAACTGAGCGAAAGGAATCAGAACTCGATCTAGCCAAAGGTATATAATTTTCAGGGAGATTGTATGGAAAAATTCTTTTACCCAATACCGAGATAGAAGCTATTGATCCTCATCTATGACTACAGGACCTAAAGCCTCTTAAGAATGCTCCATTAATCTAGCAGGTTCACCAGTAGGTTTGGAACTAGACTGCTCTTCATGATGGTGTTCTTCCCTAAATAAATCATTAAGTGTTTCACTTATCCCCGGAACAGCCAAAAACTTCTCTACTATTCAGAGTTTCCATGCGCATCCATATTATCTTTAGGGTTTCAAATTTGGATAGGTACAGTTTTCAACCAAAAAATATCATCACCAGGAGAAGGAGATTCCATTGTAATGTCATAAATATCTTCCAGAGGACGTTTTTGCAAAATGGCACAGTTACTTACCTTGTGACCAAACCTAAAGCATTGAGTGCAAAACCTTGAAGGAAGATTGAGGTATATTTCCTATGTTGGGTTCATATCTACTTTAATTAACATCTTCATTACTATAGGTTTCTCGATATTAACCCACACCAAAACTCTTGGAAGGAAGTCCGATGTTTCAGTTCCTTTGAACACTCTGCTAACTGTTCCTATCATGCTTGGTATGAACCCTAATCTTTCTTTGGTTTTGTGTTCATGCTTTGCATTAGAAATACTAGCCTAAATTGGAATTTGTTTTACAACATCAGTTAGATATACGCATTCTAGGAAAGGCTAAGGTAGAGAGAGAAAGTTACCATAAGCTACCAAGGCCCATTCAACGGCATCCATTTCAAGTCCTCATCTGAACAGAAAGTGATAATAAATAAGTTTGGATCAACCTATCGATTTTGAAATCCAATTCCTACCCCCCAGAAATGGCTTAACAATCCCCTTAAATTCCCAGATGTGTAAAGCTCAGTAGAGAAGATGCGTGCAAGAATACTGTTTTCGTTTATAACATAATCCCTCATAAATTTTGTTTGAGACTGTAGAAGACATATATTAGTATAATTAGCATAACACTGAGCCTTAGAAAGGCCACTCAGATGTTTGTATAGGATATAGCTATCCCCCGTTGATGAGAGATAGAGGCACTAAGTGAAAGAGACCAAGAGAAATTTATCTCAGCAAGAGAAAGAAAATCTTAAGAGAAAAGAGCCAGAAAGAACATCACACAGCAATAGAGAAAATCAAGAGATATATAGAGCTTCTTAAAGGACCTGTGATTGTTTGAAATCCCGAAAAAATAAACCTTAATCTTTGTTTTTTTTTTTTTTAAAAATGAACCTCGCCCAATCCGAACTCAACAACAACACAATTTTTGGGATAAGTTAACACAAATTATTTACCACCTTAAATAATAAAATTAGCTAGGTCAAGCAACAAGTCATTCATGATAGAAGAGAGACGACACTAGGCTCAGGCAATGCACTGTCCCAAGAAAGCTATAAATCAGATGAAAAGAAATTTTATAGTCTTCTTCTAGTTTGACTAATTTGAAAAATGTCAAGATATTTTGATACAACACGAAAGAGCTATACTACTCAGGCTAGGTAAAGTCTCAGGACAGTCTATGCAATCATTGAAACACTGTTCCATAATGCCACTAATCGAAGAGTTTCTGAGAATGCGGTGGAAATGAGGGGATGAAACGTATGTAAAACACTAATTAAATCAAGACGTGAAGAAATCAATAAAATTAAATACTAAGGCAGACCAAAGGTTGAAAATAGCCTATAAAGGGAGAGCCAAGAAGGACAAATTAGAGAAAGAAAATTCATAGAAAAGAATAGACATGGCTTGTAATCATTTCAGAATTCTTATTGAAGCTCAAATTTGTTCAACTAGGGCCATACGATGTCGTGAAGAGAAGCTGCATCGAGTTCAGTATTATAAATGCACCGCTTGTCATAGAGAAACTTTCTTGTATCCTGCACACGCACAAAGACTGGCCTTATGCAATTTAAGCGACGAAGAAAATGCTAGACTAGGAAAAGGACGGATCAAAGAGATTCATGCAAGATTGATCACCGAAATACCAGTGACGTACGGCCTCTTTTTTTCTCACTGAGTACCCCCCCGGAATGGATTATGCTTATGTTCATGAGAAAGTTGTTATTTATCAACAAGTTCGTAACGGAGCACTATCAGATGAAGAAGAACCAGAAGAAGAAGATTAAAAGACAAAATTTGAAAATGCATATACAGGACAACACAATGTCACAATCTGATGTTCTCAATGTTCTCAGTTAAATAATAAAAAACAAAAGAAAATAGTTCTGAATTCTGACAAAATACAAAGGAAATGCCTGGTGCAAGATCTAAAAATAGTGTAAAGCTTTTCATTCATAGAAACAGCCTTCATGGGACATTGTTTAAATACATTTTGTCAGTATTCAGTTCTGTCTTCACTATACTAAGTGCATAGTTTCCTTTGTTGCCATTTCTGAAAGTGATTAGATTTCAGACAGCTTCTCGGACAGCACCATGTTCACCTGAAAGAATATGTCGATTTAATAAGAAAGTACTAGCAAATGAGTTATTTCACAACAATACAATTCCATCAAATTGCGGGTGATTTATAGCACAGTTGTAATAAAATTCCAAATGCCTATGACTAAACCGTCTATTATAAATAAAAATCCAATTGGCTACTGTTCTTGCATTTTGTAAGGGTTTGTGTTCATACACATTCCCTTTAGCCAGGAGAACTTAGAAAGATAGACCCACCAGTGGTGGTAGTGGACGCGGTGTTGAATGAACTGAACCTATAACGGCTAAGCACATAATTAACGAAGTCAAAGAAAGAGAACTAAGTATCTCATATTTGCTAGTACTTGCTCAAAGGCTATCGAGGATAGAATTTCCTCACTTTCAATAGAATCCTCAATTCAACTTCGTGATTGTGGACCCGATGCCTCTGACCTACTTGAGCATTCTCAATATAAACCAGTTACATATCTATAAGAACACATTAGCCGACTACATAAAGCAGAAGGCAACAGGAACCAGATTATGCAAATGCAAATCCATCCCAATAGAAATAAAACCAGATTATAGGCAACCTTCAAACAGTAAGTGATGTGCAATACATTGTGAACGAAAACATGGGTGTTCAGAATGAACATTGTAATGGTGATGTTCAATCCTACTGGTACCCTCAACGAATCGTAAATAGTTACCCCAGTATCAGATTACGGTTCTTAGAGTGGCAGAGTAACGTGCAACGTTGAGAAAGACAGACTACTGGAAGATTTGCTTACATTACTTGCAACTAGTTCTGTATAACCTCACGAGACTAACAATTTTCCTTTACATTTCAGGCTTTAACCAAAAATAAATAATTATGTTTACCAGGATCCACTTTTCCAAGTAATTCTATTTTGGAGCACTGTGAACGCATCTCAAAATTTTAACGGGCAAAAGGATTTGAGTACTGGTAATAGCCTCAAATGATGGCTATACCTGTCCAACAATGTTGAACACCCACAACAGCCAGTGATTACCCATGCTCCCGAAGCAATCTGATTGCTGTGAAATACTGAAATAAACCTCAATAATGGTTCTCAGTTAAAATAAACTAAAATAGGAAATAGCTCAGAATTCTGATCATAATCCAAAGCCAATGCTTGCTGGAAGATTTAGAAATACTGTAAGTTTTTCATACATATAAACAGCCTCCATGGACCTTTGTTTTAAACACATTTTGTCAGTGTTCCGTCTAAACTTAAAGGGTCATGTTGTGCACTTCTCTGGTGGTATCCTGCTCATCTGATAAGAATACATTGAAGTGGTTAGGAAGTACTAGCAACTGAATTATTTCACAACAATATAATTCCATTTCCATCAAATTGTAGGTGGTTTATAGAGTGCAAGGCTTTTCTTCCTGCACCAAATGCCTATGACTAAGCTGTCTATTATATATAAAATCTAACTGACTCTTGTTCTTGCTTTTTGTAGGGATTTGTATTCACAAGAAATCCCTTTGGGCCAAGAGCAATTCCTTACCAAGATAGAGCCACCAGTGGTGGTAGTGTAAGTGGTGCTGAATGAACTGATGCTATAGTGGCTAGGCGCGTAACAAAGTCAAGGAGACCTAACTCTGGTAGTGGAAGCGGTGCTGAATGAACTGAAGCTATAGTAGCTAGGCGCGTAACTAAGTCAAAGAGGACTAAGTATTTCATATCCACTAGTACTTGTTTAAAGGCTTCCTAGGATAGAATTTCCTCATAGTTTTGGAGACACTATAAGAATCACAGTAGCCAACCACATAATTTAGAAGCCAACATGCACATACCACATCACTTTTTTATGCTACAGAGGTGCTAAGTCGGCGCATAAGATTACCAGGACAAGCGGGCATGGAGAAAATCAAAATATGAATGAGATTTCAAAGATGCAAATCCATCCAAATACAAAATAGAACCAGAAAATGATCAACCTTCAAACAGTAAGTATTGTAAAACGTTACCCAAGTATCAGACTGCAGTACAATAACGTGCAACATTGAGAAAGACAGACTAATAGAGAGAAGTCGACTTGCTGGAAGATTTCCTTTCATTCCAAAGCAACAGACACTCGGTCACATTCCTTCGTCATTCCTATTCCTGCCCAAGGAATGTTGCTACTTGCTAGCGTTAGCTATATAGGCAATTAGGCATTACATAGATTTAGAGATGCTTTATGAATCATATTAGCTAACCACAAAGTGCAGAACCTGACATCTACCAGGACATTTTCTACTAACTCATGCTATTCTGAAGAAGCGAAAATGCTTAATGTGCCCCCAAAATCATCCCCCAAACTTTTCCCCCCGATAGGTGTCAACCTGCCATTACTGGTTCATGGCATTTGTGTGGGATACACAGCTCCAAAAGGGTTCAACATTGATGACACCTAATGGGGGAAAAGTTGGGGGAAGATTTTGGCGGATAACAAGCAGCTACGATTTTGAAGTATCGCATAAAGAGCATGGCCATAGAACTAATTCTGCATAAACTTCACCATTAGCCATTTGGTAGTCAGTATATCCGAACCATATGGAGCTGCTCTATTGATAACATCATAAGACTAGCAATTTTTCATTTTGCAATTCAGGTTTTAAACAAAAAAATCTTGATGTTTACCTGGAGCATCGTTGAGACATCACAGGATTAAAAGGATTTACAAACTGTTATTAGACCTCAAATGATGGTTATACGTGTTGAACACCCACATCAGCCACTAATACTCATGCTCCCAAATCCCTCTAAGGTTATCAGCAACTGATTATAAAATCAAGTGATTTATGGGAGGGATGGAGGATGAATATGCATAAACTGACAAGGAATGACAAGCCTAACAAACACCAAGATTTCACTAGGCATGACTCTCCAAGACTGATTTTCACTATTAACTTAACAAAGATCCCAAATTGAATCCTATGCGCAAGTTTTGACAATGCCAAAGTGGTAGTAATTGCACAATCAATCAGTACTACTAGTTATTGCAGATTCAGTAAGGATAAAAATGGTACCTTTTTCTGCAATCATCCAACTCTACTTCACAAAACCACATTTTCTCAGCTCTCTCTAGCTCCAGTAGTAGCAGAAGAAGAAAGGGGTTGTTGTTGTTGTAGTCTTAAATTCCTAAGCTGATCGATCCAATTAGATTCAGGAACGTGATTACTCCAATCCGGAACAAACCCTTGTAATGAAATCCCCCGGATAGCATCCATGATTCGGTTCGAATTCTCAGGAGTTAATGGAGCTTTACGACGATGCTCATCTTCTTTAAAAGCTCTCGAAATTTCTGAATTTGCAGATCCTTCAATCAACTCCTCCTCTTCTTCTTCTTCATCATTGATTTCAGGATCAGTGTGATAATTAGAGAGCATTTGAAAAGATGGGTTTGGATCAGAATCGTTTTCGTCTTCATCATCAGAAGAAATTGGTTGGTAGTAATCAGGATTATCATCTAGGTTGATCTCAGAATCGCTGTCATCAGCATCCTGTGGGAACTCATTGTTGGATATTGACATTTATAAATTGGGTTGAAAAAAAGGTTGAAAAAAGAGAGAAAAATAATGCAACTGCTGGTGGCTAATAATAGTGCCGGATGGGCCGTGCTGGTTTTTCGGATTTGGGCCTCACTTAAGGCCGATGATACAAGTATAAGAGTCTGACGGAGCCAGGATTTCAAGAGAGGGTAGGCAACCAAAAAAACATATTTAGCAAAAAACAAAAAAAATCATTGCACATGAAAAATTGTATTACAATACCTAATAGCATTTCATAACAACATATGACATGTTATGTTAGCTAGTTAATTCTGAAATGTTTCAATATTCACCAAAAGTGACCTTGTACACAGTATTCTTCCTCAAAAAAGCCTTGTATATATACTTAACAAAAAAAGCTGAACTCTGATGTCATTCAAATGCGAATTCTGAAAACTTCTCGCTTGGATTTAAATGCGACATACAAAGAAGTAACTTGGTGTTCAATTCATCAAACCGGTCATTAAGCGCTGCAATTTGCATATAAACTTTTCCATACCAAACATCTGTATGAACACCCAAAATTTAACATAACCCTAATATTAGTTTTCAATCAAGAATAAACCCATAATTATCATATTGAACCAAATAGACTTGAATAAACACTAGTTAAGCAGAAATTATAAACACCCATCCAACTAATTTTCCATAGAAAACGAGTTATACAAAAATCCCCAAAATTCACATGAACCCTAATTTTAGTTATAAGAAATTGAGAATGAAGTTGATGAATTAAGGGTTTCTGATGTACTAATTTTCATGAAATTCGAACAAGTAAAAAACCAATTCGATGATTTCGATTAGTTTACTAGCTACAAAATCTTATGATGATATACAAACATTAAAATCAAATTCAGAGAAGAAATACCTCTTACCTATCGATCAGCAAAAGACATGACTTAGGAGCAGCAACGATCTCTACAGACTCTACACCTCTTTTAAATTCTACAAAGTTTATTTAATCCATGGCACTCGATGGCAGAATAAACGATTTAGTTCGATTTTGTTGATAAGTTCACGGCAGAAGCAAAGAGGGAATGGAGACTGGAGAGAAGGAAATAGAATAGGTCGTGATTTTTTTTTTTTTTTTTTTGCCTTCTTTGCCTTTTGCTTTGTGTAGGAGTATTGGACATGGGCTTTTATTTGGGGTAGGCAAAAGCTTATATATTGTTATTTGGGCCGAAAATTTACACTACTAGAGGAGAGATGGGGGCGTTCTAATACTCGAACCCGTCTTTGGCTCACCATATGCAAAGTTTGGCCAAAACTGATTCTCAATTGGCCAAACGAAGAAGAGAACAAACTAGGATGCTTTTAGTTTGCCATTGGCCTTTCCGAGGATGCTTGGAAGCTGACCCGTTAATTTCCATCCAATTTAGCATATTCTTTGTTTCATAGGCAAGTAAGTAGTTTGGGGCATTTGACCCCATTTCACTTAGAATGAAACAAATCATATTCAGACGATATATGAATAGCATATTAAATAAAGAATTATTACAACTTACACATAAACACATACATTATAAGTTGATTCCTATTATGAATGTAAAATCACTCGTTAGAAAGCACCAAACCCTAATGTCGGAGAAACCAACTACCTTCAAACATCAAGTGCATAAGATATGAACTAGTTAATCCATGAACATCAATAGGATCCCTTTTTAACTTACAACTTCCAGATCCAACATTGTAACCCAATTAACCGGAGTTGGTTCACATATAAACACCAGAAATAAATGAAGATCACATATATATTTGGGTTCCGGAAATGCTTTTGAGAGGAAAAATCATTATGAAAAATGGATTTATCTTTGTTGAATATAAGAATGTATTTCATTCATAACCTCATTCTCTTGTTTTTAATTAGTAATATTAGAAGAAATTATCTCCAATCACAACCATGTAAAGTATTTAAGCGTATTAATATAATTTAATTTTCTATCAAAACTTCACAACCAAAGACTGCAGAAAAAAAGACTCCAAAACAACCCAAAAGAGAAAATAAAACATTGCCTATGAATTACAGACCATACAAAAATAACCGCAAACTTTTCCAGGGTTCTAAACAGTACTGTAGAGATAGTGCAAAAGATTTACAGACCTCAATATACTTGACAAACAAAGGCACAAAGACATTTCCAAAACTGCAAGATACTACAGAGCAATACACAAAAAGTTGAAAACTCATACATAGATTACTTGAGACTCATCCTGTAGAACACCAAAACTGCAGACAACAAAAAGATGATTTTTTTTTATAGAAGTTTATGTAATTTCTGTACATAGACAAGGCAGTTCACATACACCAAACAAAGTCTAATAAAAACTCATACATTTAAGCTCCTAAATTAATCAAAGGACGATTAAAGTATATTACAACGACTCCAAATTTTGAAATTAGTCAAAGGACGTAACAAAGGGCGTAAATTAGGTTCATCTAACAATAGTTGTTGAAAACTTACAACTTCGGGTTTCTCCAAATTATCAATTCCCCGCATCATCTTCTGGGGTGAATGGATAACAACCCGCCAATCAACATGTTTTAAATCTTTGGAGTAGAACACTCCACTTGCCTCTTCAGCGAGAATTGCAGGCTCGTCCCTCAAATTATCGGGATCCCTCATTTTCTTCAGATTCACCATAACCAAATCCGAGTCCGGACAAATTTTGCTTCCACTTCCAACTTTCACCCTGTCACAGTAAAACACAACTTCAGTAAATTGACCATAGTCCAAATCTAAGATTTGATTAACAACCCCATACCACTTGGTCAATACAGTTTTGGGATTTTTATCGCCTTTCTTGCTCCTAAATGTGGTGTTTGCTGTCATGCAAACACCACTGTCTTGACAACCAACTATTTCTTCCTGATAACTGGGAGAGAAAACAAACCCATTCCCATGGTACATAACAAACTCTTTCGCACCAACAGGACCTCTTATATATCTCCACAACAATGTATGCGTTTTATTTTCTCTTAACAGCTACGCAACCAAAAAAAGACACAAGTAGTAAATGTTTCATCAGTTCATCATAATAAACTACCTAAATAGACTAGCTAAATAGAAAGTTGTATGCAAAGAAAGTTAGTAGAACTGATGCTTTTAGCTAAATAGAAAGATGTATTGTATGCAAATCTAAACCAAAAGTTGTATGGTTTCATCGTTTCAAAGCTAACCATCAGTTCAAGGCTAACCTGTAACACCCCGAGTTCTGGACCAAGGTCAAACCCGTATGGATATCCGAACTCGAAGCGTTACGATGCCCAAAGAGACTTATGCATATAACTCTTCTAATTTATTTATTACAACAAATGTAATTTAACCTTTCTACCCTGAGTTTAAACGTATGAATTCTCTTATCACCATTAACAACATTTTCAACATACATATTATTTAAAATTACATTTCAAGCAATACAATAAAACAATTCGATCACTAAGCTAATCATTCATAACTTTCGTTGCGCCACTCTGATAAATCTGCAAGGATGTCAATTGGGGTGAGATGACAGCTCAATAGAATGCATTCCCAATTCTCCAAAGATGCGCAAACATAATCATTTTATCAAGCAAAAAACATATAACAAGAACGCATTACAACTTCAACGAATCAATGATATATTCAAGAATCACAACACCTCAATATTTTCGATAACTTATCCAATCTAGAATTCAGTCTATGGGTTCACAACATTAATGGTATTATCAACAAATCATCCATTTAGGATCAACTCAACAATTCACATCAACAATATTGTTTTCAACAACTCATCCATTTAAGTAATATTGTCACCAACAAACTATGAGTTTACAATACCACAATAATTGTCAACATGCCATTCATCAATGATTCAACACATATATTCACACATAAATATAGTCACAGAGAAACCATGAGTTCACTAATCACCCATTTGGGATTTAACACATCAATTCACAATTCATCCAGTTTTAACTCATGAGTTCATAAAACCAATTATGTTTTCCAACAAATACTTCAATTCGTATTTCAATACTTGAGTTCATAAACCCAATAAGGTTTCCAAAAATCATTCAATAGAGATTTCAACACACAATTCACAATTTAATATTGCATCACAGCAAGTAACCATGAGTTCACGGATTTAAAACCTTGGTTCGTACACCCACCTATCGTTTATCGGCACGGGACAGCCTCCATCGATGGTCGGGAACAAAAGTTCCTATGGGGATCATACCCATTTGCTCTCGGGATCATTACCCGTTCATTCACAAGATACGAAAACCTTGGTTCGTACACCACCTATCGTTCTGGCACGGACAGCCACCATCGATGGTCGGGAAGCACAAGTTCCCATGGGGATCATTACCCATTTAACTCTCGGGGATCATTACCCGCCATTAACATGAAACATGTTTCATACAATGGTAAAACATGAACTCATTTCCTTTTTATAAATCATTTTCACAAACAACACAAGCAATCATGGCTTAACAACATGAACTTCATTCAAGCATTTAATCAAACACACTAGTTGCAACCACATTACATTATATGTTTCATGGTGATAACATTATCTGATCATCCTCAAATTTTAAAGGAACATTCTTGACACATTATTATAATACATATCCAAAATTCACACCAAACCAACGGTTCAAAACAAAGATATTTGTTTTATATGATCATTCTAAAAACTGGGCAGATAACATCATATTATCATATTATTCACAGTAAATTCATATTAATCTCAAATTGAGCAATTCCAAAACAAAATGAAAGATAAGATGTTTATCTACAACTTTTGTTAAGACTTCAAGTCAATTCAACATCATTAAGACTACCTACGAACATTAAAATCACAGCACACCCAAACTGTCCAGAAATTCAGAAACCATCACCCAATTTCAAACAAACATTCAACGGTGAATTTACATTGGAAAATTCTCAAATTTTAACAAGAGATAATCAATCATGTTTAATATCAATTAGAGAAGCCTGATCATCAACAAGAGGCACATATTTATTCGAATAAGTTACTGAATCATTACAATACAAAATCATATAAAGTAAACACCAAAGAAAAACACCTAAAGAGAAAGGGTTTCACATTCTACCTCAATTCCATTGATTCTCCAATGAATTTCAATGGTCTCCCTTTCTAAAATAAACCCTAGATTTCTCCCCTTCTTCCCTCTAGCCTTTTGTTCTCTAACTTGTATAATTCATTTTCTAAACATTTTGTTATAAAAACCTTAATAATACTAATATTTATATTTCTTTTAATTGTCTTTTCATTTCCTATTCATTTTATTTACTTATTAAAATAAATTTGGTGACTCTATTTCCACCCTAGTTTGTAGCTTTTCTAGTCCAAACAACCCAGCTAGACTAAGGCAAAGGAACCAACCTAAATAACAAACTAAGGCGGGTATAACCCGACCCGAAACGGTAAATAAAAATACAGGGTATTACATAACCATCAGTTCATTAGTACAAGTATATTACTTTTCAAATTACGTTCATTTCATCATAATAAACTAGCTAAAAAGAAAGTTGTATGCAAAGAGAGCGCGGTAGCAAAAACAGATCAAGGCTAACCATTTATTACCTTGTTTAAGAAACCTATCATGTTTAGCAATTGCATAACGTGTGCTATTGCTAACACTTGTAACATAACATGTCTAAAATGTATTATTCAGGATTCAAGACAGTTTCAGGTACGGATTAGTCAGTTTCAGGTCGAAGATGTAATTCAGTACCTTTTCATATAGCCACTCGATGAACTCTGTTTGTTTTTCAACTTCGTCGTCCGGAACCTCCTTTCCAGCATCTCGTGAAATCGACAAAAGGTGTTCACAATAGTATCTACATAAAGCAAAATCAGATTTGTAAGATAAGCAAAATCATCATTGCTTATGAATGAGTTAAAATTCACTACATGTATAATTGAAAGACTAAAGATATTTATACGAAAATACCTATAATAATCATCAAGACCATCTGGATTACATCGAAAAAGCACCCACCTCTATATCTGTATAAATTGCATGGAAGAGAGCGTTACTGTCGTTCCTTTTTTACCCATAGGACCTACATCACTATACGCTGACTCTTCTCCAAGAAAGGCCTCCCAACTGGCTTCGTGATTGCCATCGCATGGCTTTGACTTGTACTCCATGGCGTACGTGATCGCTTCATTTACGAGGTTGTTCTCCTTAATAGACCCTTCAATGTATCTTTTGTTATTGGGAATGTTTTTGAACTCCTTTATTGCACTGTATCATTTTGTACATTGTAATTTCATTAGAAAATATAGGCTGAATCCAGAAAAATAACAACTTATAAGCAAAACATAAAATCACTTTTCAAAGGGGTACATCCACCGATATCTAACGGGTCCACAGACCAATGCTTCATCAGTCAAATGAACCATGAGGTGAACACTTATATCGAAAAATAAAGCTGGAAAATACTTTTCCAACACACATTTTTCCTCGGAAACCATGAATTTAGCCTCTTGCAGTCCACTTTTGCTTAGGACTTTGGAGCAAAGCAATCTGAAATATAAACTGACCTGGTGAAGTGCGCGACGCAATTCAGGGTGCTTTGGAAAAGCATGCTGAAGACAAACAGGTAGCAAATACTCCATAATGATGTGATAGTCATGGGATTTGAAGTTACTGAAACTTGAATTCTTTATATTAACGTTGTTGCTCAGGTTCGACGCAAAACCATAAGGGAATTTTAGGTCTTTAAGAATCTTGCAAAATGATTCCTTCTCAGCTTTGATTAAGACAAATATTGGTTTTCCAACAATTACGGTCACAGGTTTACTAGTAGTCCACTGTCCACAATACAAGCCAAGCTTATTCAATTCATCCCTTGTATTCCACGATTTCATAGACTTATTACCAATATCAAAGATCGTCTCAAGTATATGCTCCATTACATTCTTCTCATTGTGCATTACATCTACACAATGACGGAAATACAGGATACGATAGGTCTTCAGTTCCCAAACGATGGACTCCTTATAGAATGCACCGGTAAGTTCTTCGTCAACACCATCGCCATAAGGATCATCATCGACATCGGGATCATATCTCTTTCTTTTCGGTGCCTTGCTTCTTACTACCAATTTACCAGGTTTGTAAGTCACATTTGCTAGTTTCTCCAACGACTTCTTTCCTGACATTCGCTTTGGAGCATTTTTAGTTTCATCAGTTTCTAATCCCAAGTTCTCTCCCTTACTTAAAGGATGATTACCCCTGAGGTATATCCGATAATTAGGGCAAACATTCTTTCTTGTGTATAGGAGATACGCACTTCGATTCTTGTCTGCACAATGTACACAAGCGAAATAGCCGTGCGTGGTACATCCAGACATATTACCTTGTGCTGGCAAGTCATGAATACCAAACATTAAAGAAGCCCTCAGCTGAAATGATTCTTGTTTGTGCATATCAAAAGCTGATATCCCATTCTCAAACACATCTTTCAGCTCGTCTACTAGCACACGGAGACATATATCAATATCTTGCATCGGTGCCTTAGGCCCAAGAATCAACATCTTCATGATTTGAAACTCAGGTTTCATGCACAAGGAAGGAGGAAGATTGTACACAACCACTATCACAGACCAACAACTATAATTCAGAGACTGCATACTATGAGGATTAAATCCATCAGTTGTAATTCCAAGCCAAATATTTCTGCCCTCATTTGCAAACTCAGGAAACTTCTTCTTCACTAAATCCCATTGAGATGAATCAACCGGATGACGCATATAATCTGTAGAAATTTTTCGCCTCGATCGTGCCATGTCATTGCACGTGTTATCCAAGGTACCGTATATAATCTCTTGAGCCATGGACCGAGGGTAAAATATTTCAATACCTTGGAAGGCTCGTTCGATGAAAACTATTCCCCAAATTTATCAACCTTAACCTTATATCTTGGTGCGAGGCATTCCGGGAAGCTTGTCAAATCTTCATTCTCTTTGTAATACAAAATACAATGATTCTCACACATATGAATCGACTTTTCTTTCATCCCCAAAACTTTGAGCATCGATTTCATTGCCGTGTATTTTACTGGAAAATTATTTCCTTTCGGCAACCAACCCTTTATCACACCCAACAAACTATTTACACAGTTAGATGAAATATTATATGTTTTCTTCACATTGTGAAGCTCCACAATTGCATCTAGGATGCTAGTATTACAATCAGGATACAACTTGTCTTCAGACAACTGTTTGTACCTGTAATATCGCTTCCCCAAATTTGGTTCAGGAACAAATTCTTCAGTTTCAACTTCTTCATTACCACTAACACCATCACCCCGGTCAAAAACTCCATAAGCAGCATCTACAAAGGAACCCAAATCTTCTACTACACCTTCTCTAGCTTGCTCATCATTCATTTCAGTTGGTATAAAATTACCACTTTGATGCCTTATCGTACTATCACCCTCTTTTTCTCCATGAAAGAACCAAATAACATAACTCCTGTCAATAACCTTCTCATAAAGGTGTTTCCTCACTTCCCACATTTCCAAACATTTCCTATTTTGACACTTAGAGCATGGGCAAGAACATGTTGTGTCCGAATAACCATATGTAGCTGCATAATTGATAAAAATTTAACCCCATCTCTATATGTTTTTCTAAATATGTCAGGTTCATTCAGCGAAGCTTTATTCACAACAACCGACATTCCACAAGTGACTCTCTAAAGTTCTGTGCTTCAGCAGTTCTCTGTGACAATAAAGAGTTAACCATTCAAACCATTTACTTGAAAATCAATAGTTTAAAAACATAGGGGATGGAACATGGTGTCATACTGTCATTCCTTGGACAATTAAGGATAAACATATTGCTTATCATTACATATATCTATCAGGTTAGGAACATTTTGGAACATCAGCAGCTTATTCCATGAATCCTAACAGTATAATATGCTTGCATATATCACAGTAATTGAAAAAAGTAAACAAATTTCAGTTTGTTTCAATGATAGGAATTCAGAGCTTAAGACCATTCACACCCGTAACTACTAAAAAGACAGATTTATAAGCATAGTAAATAGCTTAGTTTTTTCACAATTGACAAAGTTTGACACTAGAGTATACCTGCATTTTCAGTTTCGACATCCAACAAAATCATTCAAAGGAGAATAAAATGACTGAACAACCTTAATCGGCTAAGTGGAAACCAATTATATCAGGTTACACAAATGAGAAACAAAAAAATGCACTGCATCATTACACAAATGATAAAAAAAAAAAAAAAACTTAATGTCAAAATTCAAAGTTAAAGAGAAAGGGTAAATTGATGCAACTGCCCCAACTAAACAACTTATAAGTTTTGTTGCAACCGATTAAGAACTTATTAAAGCCAGCTTCAGCTCCAACAAAAATTTATCTGTTTGTGCATCTCATACTAATTAAAAACTCGTTTCTGTAATCAATCTAAACTAATCTAACTCACATCAAAAAATCAGCTCTTTAATCAATCTAAACATTCAAAATACCCTCCAATTTCATCCGAATCTTTCACCCAATTTCATACAACTAAACAAATTATCAATTGATTCCAAAGAAATAGAGAACTCAATCACTTACCTCGTCGATGAATCAACAAAATTTATCATCAGGATAATTAACTTTGAACCATCTTATTCATCTTCATCTTCATCGTTCGGATTTTAGGTCAAATCGATCCACGTAATTAACATACATACCAGCTAAGATTTATCAGATTTAAATCAAACCCGGATTTTTTTTTTGAAGAAACGTCTTTACTTCGATCTGTTTTTTTTCTTTACTTTGAGTGTGTTAATGGCGGAAAGAACAAAGGAAGAAGATATTTCTTCTATGGTTCCCTCAACAAAAGATTGGGTATTATTCTTCCAACTCTAATTTTTCCTACTTAGTCATGACTTTTTTTATTTAACCTTGGTCATGACTTGATGACTTAGTCTTTGTAACAGTTTTCTAAATTAAGAAAATGAAAATTCAAAAAAAAATGATTTAAAAAATTAAATACAATTGTTAGTTTGTGGAAATGTTGTGAAAATTGTGACAAGAAAATTTCAAAGAGTGGTCAATTTGGGGTTGTTTTAGATGTGGTGAAAATTTTGGGTGGAATCATCATTTCTGATTATAATTGTTATTGTTTAGATAATTATCAACAAATATTATTGTGACTAATAAAAGAATTTAATATTCCTAATTGTTATCACGAATACAAATTTAATAACACTTATAACTGTTGCCGGACTTATCACAGGTGTATCTGTGAATGAAAAATAAACTGTGACAGGTTGCACTGTTACAAAATCCTGGTTTTGGGCTATTGTTTTGTTCAGCTGGCCCCAAAATTTTTATAGGGATCTCAAACCACACCAAACAAACAAAGCTCCGAGCATACCGGAGGAAGATTACATTTTTGAGAGGAAAAATCATAGTGCGAGAATGACTATATTTTTCTAGTTGATGATGCTCAATTGAACCATCTTCTGCCATGATTTTGCTGTTGTTGATTGGAATATGTTAGGTTAGAATAGATAAGGAAGCTGTTGTTTGTTTTATTTTAGGGTTACTACTGCTTATAAGAGGGTTGGAAACTTGCCCATTACTTTTGGGGCTAACTTACAATCCTTCATTTCCGCTATATTTTTTTTGATCCGATGGTGGTAGTGTATTCTAGGACTGACCATATTTTTGGAAGGCTATTATTGGGGCGTCACACTCTATTAGAGGGGCTTCACTTGGATATTTGGTGACCAAAAATCTGGTTAAGGGATATTTTGATTCCATAGCAATTTGTCAAAATTTCCCTTCAATTAAAACTACTAAAAATAGATGAGGAAGAAGCAAACTGATCCTAGTGATGGTAATCAACAACTCAATCAACCTCAACTTCATCCTCAACTCATTCCACCGATTCAATCAATTGAAGAATCATGTTTTCAAACTCCTCAACAACAACCCATGGTGTATGTAAGGTAATAATCAAACAAACCCATCTTTTTGTACCCGTTTTGTGCTTTAATCGAATGAAATCGAAGTAAAATTAGGATTTTATTTACTTTCTGCTAGTGTTACGCCTGGGTACGGTACTAGATTTTTCAATCGTAATTTAGTTCTTGAAGAACTTACGCCTAGGTTTAGTTCAATTCAAGAGTAAACTTTGATTTGCATGTCGTTTACGTCTAGGTTTAGTTGATTTCCAGGTGTAATTCCAATTTACGCCTAGGTTTAGTTGATTTCCAGGCGTAATTCCAATTTTCCGCCTAGGTTTAGTTGATTTCCAGGCGTAATTCCAATTTTACGCCTAGGTTTAGTTGATTTCCAGGCGTAATTCCAATTTTACGCCTAGGTTTAGTTAGTTGTTTTCCAGGCGTAATTCCAATTTTACGCCTAGGTTTAGTTAGTTGTTTTCCAGGCGTAATTCCAATTTTACGCCTAGGTTTAGTTAGTTGTTTTCCAGGTGTAATTCCAATTTTACGCCTAGGTTCAGTTGATTTCCAGGAGTAATTCCAATTTTACGCCTAGGTTTAGTTGATTTTCCAAGCGTAATTTAGGACATAGCTAGGTTTAATTAATTAAACTAAAGCCAAACAAGGGTTATTTAGTCATTACACAATTATTTGAGATAAGGGATTTTTGAAATTACTTACGGGTGACCCGTTTTTGTCCTATTAGGTGACACCCTCTAATGGAATGTGACGCCCCAATAATAACCTTCTATTTTTGACCGACATTTTTTTTTTTTTTGTGTTTGGAACACGTAGAGGAAGGGCCGTCCCTATGGGAAAGCATCGGCTGTGTGGAACTTTTTCTATTGCCTTAGAGGAAAACTTTGGTCTACAACGAGATTGAGAGTAAGAAAATGGAGAAACATGTTCGATTTTTATTTTGGTTTCCCATAGTCTGCCTGTTTGGAGTCTGTAGATATTCATTTCTTATCTGTCGAGGACAGTATAGTATGCCGTTGAACCCCATTATGCAGTCATGAGCTATATTATAAGCAGCAGGACTAAAAACCTAACTCCTACGTTATTTTTATAAGCAGCAGGACTAAAAAACAAACCCCTACGATACTTTTAACAATAGACCTAAAACCACAAGACATATATACCCCTACGTTATTTCCCACAACAGTGGCAAAAAAAAATAGAGAAATTATGTAGAGATTTTTTATGGGGTGATACGCACGAGAAAAAAACATTTCATTCTGCGGGATGGAAGAAAATTTGTAGACCGAAAGCGAAAGGGGATCGGGGATACGCAAAATTAAGCTTACTACTAATTGCACTTTGGATTCTTTGGTTCCTTCCTTTTGGTGTTGCTGTTATATGCTATTTCAAGTTTGTTCAACTTCCAACTCAAGTATTCTTTTAAGTCACTCCAACACTTCCCGTGATTTCTAGACATACAATTATAAAGCAACACCGACGTATTGATGTTCATAAAATTGGCCTGAAATTGTCCAGTTTTGAGTTAAGAAACTCGAGCTCCTCCCTTTGAGCATCTAAGTTTAACTTCGTATTATCGTGCTCCTGGTGAGTCCTTCAATAGATGTTCAATAACTATTTTCCATGGTGCTGCCTAGCCCTTCCTCGGTCAATACATTACATGATTTTATAAGGAAATCATTATATTCTGCGTCAAACTTTAGAGGAAAAAACTAAGAACTGTTTACAATGAAAAAGAGGTCACTTGAACTCGACCGAGTTTGCCACTTGGCATATAGTGTTTTTCAGAATTTTTCAGTGCCTGTTCACATAACTGCCGTTACCCCTTTAATTAAAAAAACGGACCAAATTATTGTTTCGGGTGTATTTTAGAAATATTGCAAAAAACGGGTGTATGTTAGAAAACAGATTATGGAATGGGTGTACATCAAATAAAAATCCCCATTAATTAATTGTCCATCAAGAGTAGAATTTTATAGCTGTGGGTATAAAATATCTTATTTCATTCATATGAACTGTAAAATATTTGATTCGAGCGATTATTTTCTAAGTAGCTTGCTCGAAGATATATCAAAGTAACAAATACAGCATATTCATCCAGATACATATAGTGAACTTCATTTCAAAGGCATGAGATTATCGGTAGTATTACTAATTGTAGTCGTAGTTTCAAAAGTGAAGGGTTCGACTTGAGCAGCAGATTAGCAACAACCGTGACAATCACCTCTGCAGTACCCACCACGATCTTAACAACCATGTGGGCCGCAACTACGGCCTCCTTTACCGCCACCACCTCCACCACGCCCATTGCCACCCTGGTATCCACCTCCATTGCCTCCGTTGCCACCTTTGTATCCACCTCCGTTGCCACCTTGGTGCCCCCCGTTACCACCTTTGTATCCACCTCCGTTGCCACCTTGGTACCCACCTCCATTACCACCTTTGTATCCCCCTCCATTGCCACCTTGGTGCCCTCCGTTGCCACCTTGATATCCACCTCCGTTGCCACCTTGGTACCCTCCGTTACCACCTTTGTATCCCCCTCCATTGCCACCTTTGTACCCACCTCCATTGCCCCCTTGGTATCCACCTCCATTGCCACCTTGGTATCCACCTCCATTGCCTCCATTGCCACCTTTGTATCCGCCTCCATTGCCACCTTGGTACCCACCTCTATTTCCTCCATTTCCACCTTGGTATCCACCACCATTGCCACCTTGGTAACCACCTCCAGTGTACCCGCCTCCATTGCCACCTTGGTAACCACCTCTACCATTAGATCCTCCGTACTGGGCATCTTTTAGACTATTTTTCTTAGCTGCCTCTTCTTCTGCTGCAAAACACAACGATAATATACACTTACTATCAGAATTGGATGCTAATCATGAATAATAAAAAAATCCGCACAAATGAATGTATTGAGATTAAGATTGTATATATACAGTTAATGAGACTCACTTGTTTTCTCGGCCAAATCCTTGGCTGCTGAAACCTCAGAAGAGACTAATGAAACGACAGCGAACAGAAGACCCAAGAAAATGAAAAGCTTGACACTGTTTCTGGTACCCATTTTACAATAACACAAAGTAGCTAGTTTCAGTACTATTGAGATGAGATGAAATTGTGTTTAGAGTAGAGAATGACGAGGAAATCAGTGTGATTTTCAACTCAATTTATAGACTTCAAAGAAAGATAATAGACAATGCAATTTAGTGGGGAGTAGTATACGTGTTGGTCGAAATTGCGGTCGGCAAGAAAATACAGTTGGGGTTGGGGTTTTGAGCAGATTTGCAATATAATTGACTTTGTCTTTGCTGATAGAATGAAGAAGAGAGGGATAATATATATATATGGATGATGCCGGCCAAATTTAATGGCCTCCACTTGCTCCATGGGGCTCTTGCTGAAGTTGTAATCCCTATGACCTTGGCATTAATGTTCATTTATCCATTGGGATTACAATTTACCATAATTTCAAGGCTTTAGTAAAAAAAGAAGTTGCTGGAGACAATTTCTGCACCGGGCACTCAAGTGAAGAGAGTATATTTTAGATCAAAAACACAGACCACTATTTAAGATTAGCTCTGAATCGATGAAAATGATATGCGGAAGCAGTTTGAGTGGATCTCCTCGCTTTGATACTATGTTAGAATACGGGCATCCAACTCAAAACCAATTGGCAATGAGTGGAAAGGCCCTAAGGGATTATAAACCGCGGGATCTTATATGCCCAGACAATGTGGGACTAATAATCTCAACATTTTTCAAAACCCACCGGGGCAATCAAATTTAATTACCGCATGCATCAAAATCTGAAACAAAATATCAATATCAAAGTATAGAGTAGTCATCAGGTCTGTCCGGTGGAAATTAGAAGAAACAAACGATGTTATCTTGATTTGGGTTGATTTGTTAACTATTAAGGTTTAAAAAATGATGATATTTTTTGGTAAAATTGTATCAATATGGATTGATACCCGGTATTTGTTTGAAGTATGAGATGAGTATCCGCGTCGTAACTTCAAATGGACCAAAGGTCTTAAATGTGATGCACCAATATAAGCATTAGCCATGGCTTACCCAACATGCCAAATACGGTCAAAACTTAAATACGCAACAGCCGTCGGATCAAAGAGCAAAATGTAAATAAGCGGTGATAAGTGGCTAGTAAATTAAACAGGCAGATCTCAAAACTCAAATCCTTATAAGTGGTGACTGTAACTGTGATAGAGAAGGAGAAAAACCCTAAAACAAACTAAACAACAGTTCTGTGATTCTCATCGGCGGCAACGAAATCCTGGCAGAAGAAAGTGGCGGTTCAATAGCACCAACAACAACAAAAATCTAGTCACACAATGATTTTTCCTCTCGAAATGTTAATTTATGATAGGAATCGGAAATCTTATCTAGAACTACTTTTTCGTTTTGTCGTTCTTTTGGGTTCCTGTTTCTACTTTCTACTGAATCTGCTAGTTGAAAGAGATACACTGGAGCTCCTACTCAGATTCATCCTCTTCCTTTACATCTGAATCTCTCTGGATAATAGAGATAAAGTGGATCTAGTTCTTTGTATTTCTTATCAACATCAAGAATCACAATCCCCTTGGATACGGAATCACCACATTTCTAATTCCCCTTACTTCTCTAGTTCCGACCAAATCTAGGTAATGGTAAAAATGGTAAGCTTGATCTGATTCAATGTAATGATCATCATTCAATTTCAATTGAATCTCTCTGTCGGTAGTTTGTAAGAGCACTGTATGAACAAAATTAATGAAATAAAGTTTGCTGATAAGGTTTTTTTTTTTAAGTTCATGCTTTCATTTCAATGGAGGCTGCTAAACTTTCATTTCAATGGAGGCACCGAGTAAACATCTCACTAAATGAATAAAAATCTCAGTTAAATCTTACATCCCAAAGGTCTCCGAGTATTTTTAATCTTTAGCACTCAAGCTCGGATGAGAATTTGGTATCTGATGCAGCACATTGACTCTTCTTGCTTTTCAAACTGTATGGTTCCGGAGTCAAGAATATGACTAGTGAAGTAGTGATAGCATAGACATAGAGCAAGAGCATTAGTAAATTTCTTTTTTGAAAAAGGCAAAGAGAAAATAAATAAGAAAAAAGGTGCCAATTATCGCCAACATATGTTTCAAAATCCTTAGGTTAATTCTTTTTCATTTTCTTTTTCTTTTTGAAGCCGCATAGATGAATATATTCAAATAACTAAGAAATCCAAAACTCCACCAACACTAATTAATAGGAGCTTCAACATCATTACTCTATGAATCTCATCTGGACCTAGGGTACATCCTTAAGATTTTTAATATATCAAAATGTACGGACAACGTTAAAACAGGTGCCCAAAATCTCATTAAGCGTATCACTTAATCTTTGGCCATGGATCTAGCTAGCGAGGTTTCATAACTTTAGCAGTTTCAATAATGTTTCCAGTATGTTTAATTTCTTTACTTTCTTCTTATCCCAATCTGATTCTCTCAATGCTATTGACTGATACTACTGATAATTTTTGCTTTAAGTATTTTATAGATTCAAATAAAGAACTCCTTACCTTCTTATTCAGTCTCTTTAACAAATTAAACCTAGCAGTCTAATACTATTCTTCTTGTTCTTCTTCGTTCTAATACTATTCTTCTTGTTCTTCTTCGTGCTAATGAAGATGCAGAAGTTGAGTTGGGAAAACTTGTCGGAGAAGACCGTCGGTGGTCAAACTGTATTTTGCCTTTTCAAAACATTATCCCTTTTTGGTCCACTTCGTTGACAATAGTCAATAAAATTTTGGCCTTGTGGATAACATAAGTAGGCCCTGTGTACATCCGCGGTCTACATTTTTTAAGTAGGAGTTGGGATATTGTCTAGGTACCACTAGTTTATGGCATAAAAAAAAAAAATGAAAAAAGAAAAAATCTAGATAAACATAGTAGATCGAAAGACATATTAATGGACTCCCTAATCCCTATAGGTCTTGAGGTGGGTAAAGGCCCACCAACTAAATCTGTATCCATCGGTCTTTATTGAGTTTACTTTTCTTACTTTACCCGATCCTTCTGGACGAGATTGAAATCTAATCTGGTGGGGTAAACCGATTTTAAGTGGACATGTGACCTTACTAGGGGGAGGTTAAATTTGGTTGAAGTTACAATACTACCCTTGACCTTTATAATTCTATTACCATAATCAGTTTTTTTTATTTTCATCTTCCTTCTTCTCTTCTTCTCTTCCATAACCAACCACACCGGCTCCTTCCCCACCACCACCACCAAAACTCGTCGATTCGAAACTCAGAGTAATCTTCAACAATGGAACCACCACAACAGTAAGGGAACTCGTATGAAAGGAGCCAATCGCAAACCCAATCAATACAACCCTGAAATTACAAAATTAGTTCAACAAAAAGAGAAGAAAAAAACCGTCGAAGAAGAAGAGATTGAACCCGCTCAAAACGAAGAAATGGTGCGATTAAGAAAGTAAGGGCCTACTTAAACTCACTCTCTAGTACTTGATTTCATGTTTGCATGTAAAATTAGGTCGAAAAATCGAATATTTGAATTTGCGGTTATTTCGCCGCAATGTGTTTGTTTCACGACCTGCCGGGATTTCATATTTAGTGTTCCAGCAGGGATGCTCGTTGGTTGAATATCATGCCTGCGGTTTTAGTTATTATGCTAACTTTCACGGGGTCGGGATGTTATTCAACCTATAATCTTGCGGCGAAAATTTTATTTTTTTAAGACGGGTTGGTTAAAAATTTTAAACTTGCCGGCGGGATTTCAGATTTTTAGCGTCTCCTGATGCCTTGAATGATAAATGTCGGAATGGTATCTAAATAATACAACGCCGGCGTTATGTTAGCTTGGTGTTGTTTTATTATATACGTTGCCTGGCGTTTGTAGTTGAAAACCCGACCATAGTTGTTAAAAGCCGGCGGGTTATTGGAATAAAACCCTCCCGACCCTTGTTTAGCCTGGCTTGATGTTTAGATATCGACCCTTCCGACCTTAGTCCCGCCGGAATGGTTATATATGTTGAGCCTTGAGCTTTTTTTTTTTTTCTTAATTGTTCTTGTTCGGGTTGCAAAAAGGCAAACAAGAAAGCTCGAAAGCTCTTAGTCCTCCTTCAAGACCTCCTCGTGTTGGTGACAAACTCTTGACTTCAAGACATCGAGGGCATACGTTGTGGCGGGAACGACAAAGATCCGTGTCCGAATGATGATTATCAACCACCATCAAACCCGGTGATTCGAGACGAGACTCCGGATGAAGACCAATCAATTCCATCTGGTAGAAGAGGTGAGGATGATGATGTTGATGAAAGAACTCCGAGCTGTGGTGGAGGGAACAATGATGATGATGATGATGGTGATCAAGACATGCCTAATGTTGGAGGAGGTAATGATGATGATGATGATGGTAATGGAGATAAAGCTAAGGGTAGAGAAGATGAAATTGTTGAAGAGGCAGTGGAAGAAGAAGAAGAAGAAGAAGAAGTTGCGGAACAAACCCAAGTCACAAGTACTAGTGCAACCTAGAAAGAAGAAAAGGGTTATCACTAAACCATTAATTCCCACATGCCTCCCTCTACGAATTGAAGATTAAATTGAAACCAAACGAGCTTCCCGGGGGACCCCGAGAAGATGGTGGACGTGTTCTTTTTGGATACAAAGACTCGTGGGCATGTGAAATCCAAAATACTATCGTAAGTAATCTCAATCTGTCTTTGTTTTTCATTTAAGTGTGTAACTATCTTAAATTTGTGTCAAGTATTTGTATTTCTTTTCATTTTGTGTTTTTGGTATTTAGGATCACAAGCATGCTATCCGTCTCATGAGGCGCCAAGCTTCATGTTCGTTGACTAAGACTTGGGATCTTGAGGATGAATGTGAGGAGGTGAAAGTGATTGTCAAGAACTCCGGGTTGTTGCCTGCGGTGGAGAGTTCGAATGTTGAGTATGATAGAGTTACCGTATCTGCATGCAGTGAGAGGTTCTGCGGAGAGACCGATACAATGTTATTCCCATTTGGTGAGATGGCGATAACTCCCGATGATGCTCATCAAATTCTAGGCCTCGAGGTTGAGGGAAAAGCGATCGGTGAGGGCTTCGATAATAACATTTCTTGGGAGGATATCTTCAAATTGACCAACACTTTGTTCGGTTGGGATCAGATTAAGACGGAGTCTATGCTTGCGATGAAGGATGGTAATCTAAGCAAAGTTTAATCTGAAGAAGGCGAGGATACATTATGCGGGACCAAGAAAATCTTTGATGTGGAAGGAAGGGTGAACCCGTGCGAATCAATGCTACTGCGTCGGGTTATTTGCTCTACGTCTGGGCGGATGTATCTTCCCCAGACGATTACGGAAGCTTGGTCGACGCCTTGATTATTTGCAACTATTGGATCCCTTAGATAAGATGCATGAGTATTCTTGGGATGCTGCGGTGGTCGCCTTCTTGAACAATGAGTTGAAAAAAGGCTTCAAGGGCACTCACTGCGCAAGTTAACGGAAACATATGTCTCTTCCAAGTAATTGTATTGTCTAAATCATTTATATTTGCCAAATGCTTGTAATGTTTGATTCTTACTAAACTTTGTGTTTGCATAGGTTTGGATATATGAGCACTTCCCTACTTTGGTGAAAACCAACTCCAACGTCAAAGTGAATGAAAAGCTTGCTATTGATAAGCCAAGAGCGCAAAGATACGATTTAAGGGTGCTCAGGAAAAGGATATGCCGCAGCTTCTTATTAACGTGCGAATCGCCTTGGACAAATTGACTGCGGATGAGGTAATATTTGATCCTTACCGAGATGCTAGAAATCAAGGTTTAATCCAAAGGAGAGATGATGTTGCATTATACTACGGACCCTTGTTGTTCTCCCATGGATTTTCAATGTACGATCCACATCGGGTAATGCGACAATTGGGTTACGTCCAAGAAGAACCCCATTTCGATCTTGAGCCTTTCTTTAAAGTGTTAAGGGAGGACTGCAGCACATCCCAAAAAACTATTAACGTAACTTACGCACCACCCCCAACTCTAGGACATTGGAACGAAAGACTTGACCGTAAAGTCGATACGAGTCTTTTGGACGAGGTGACCAAGGTCATGAAGCTCAGGAGAGATACATGTCGTGGTACTTGGGTTGGGCTCGTCCTCTTGTGATTAGGGAAATGACTAGTGAACAATTGGCTCGTAAGAGGAAGATGGCATCGAATGAATCAATAACAATTCCTAACTTCCTTGTAAGTATTTTGGAGTAGCTCTTCTTGTTTTAAGATTACATTATCGAATAATTCTATTAATTGTTTGTTGTTTAACCGAAAATAGAAGGGGCATTTGAAGACCTTTGTGAAGTTGTTGTGTTGCGCGAGAGAAAGAGGAGAGCCTTTGTCGATTGAAGAGCAAACCAAGTACATTCACCATGCTAGCAATATTGACAATGAGGATGCTCATGAAATGTTCAAGCAAAGGCGATCTTTGAAGTAAAGAGGGGAAGAAAAGGCCGGAGGGAAGCACAAGCCAAGATGAATCTTTGACAAAAGAGGGCTCGTAGTGGTCGTGGTGGTGAAGGTAGTAGTAGTGTTGGTGTTCCTAAACGGGGTCGAGGTCGTGGTCGTGGTCGTGCTCGTGGTGAATGAATGCGATCTCTAGTTTATTTCTTTATGTTGGGTTGGACAAATGTCAAGGTTAATGGTTGGACAAATGGTTTTTTAAGGTTTATGGGACATGTTTTCTTATTTTGGACAACAAGTGTTTGATTTCTAATTGTTGAATGAAAGTTTTGTTTAGCTACATAAAAGTTTCAAGACAAATAGCCGGTAAGGTTCTTTTAATTCACCATGCCGACCATATCATCGCCGGCAAGGTTTTTAAGTGTCAGACTGCCGGCCCTGTCAGCGGAAAATGCTTGCATACCAGGGTCGGCAGTGTATTATGTTTTCGAATAAGCCGGCATTTTGTTACAGAAAATACCTTCTCCTGATGCCAAAACCATCATAACGCCGGCATGGTTTTAAATTTATACCCTTCCGACCATATCATCGCCGGCAGTAAAACTTCAACATATATTGCCGGCGTATTGACAGAAGAAAATGATTCTTGATGCCAAAACCATCATAACGCGGCATGGTTTTAAATTTATACCATTCCGAATAGTGTCATAGCCGGCATATTGAGAAAAATAATCGCGGCCAAGTTAATTCAAAATTCAAATTTTTGGCAAGTACAATTTCATTGATTGACTTGTACTTGGGCACTATAACGGCCAAATTTGGACACCATCATATAAATACACTAATTCTCTCTACAAAACAAAGATACAAATAGTTTCATATACTCTCCAAAGCTCATATCATCATACAATCCATCAAACTCACCCAATAGCTAAACAACAATGACTTCATTTGATTCAAATGAAGATTTGGCAATCACCAAAGCATGGTATGCGGAAAATCGACTTAGACGTCAATCCTCCGAAAGGGAGGATTCCCGCGACCTTTTGGGCTAGGGTACACAACAAATTTTGCGGCGAGTTTGGTAATCCTAATGGAAGAAGTATTCAACAAGTCCACGAAAGGCACCTAGTCATCAAAAACGCGATACTTGCTTTTTGGCTCTCCAACCTCGGATTTTTAACACTCGCCCCTTCACCTTGTCCATTGCACAATTTGTAAGCAATTTTGTGGTTTTTTTACGCAACCCATGTTGTTTTATCTTCCAATGAAACACCACTAACATATGTAAGTTTGTTTTTGTGTTTTTGTAGCATGAAGTCGTGAAAGCGCTACTTGGAGGAAAAGGGGAAGCATTCGCGTTCGATGCAAGCTATCACTTCTTGGCGCAAAGAATCCCGGAGGATAACCCGGAGTACTTGGATGCCGTATCGTCTTCGGATGAGGAAGATTCATGGCTTTAGAAGTTTTTGTATAGGTTTTGTGGGTAGACCTCTATGTAAACCCTCCGTTTCAATCAATGTAGTAACCAAAATTGCATGAATAAAGTGAATTAGATCTTCCGATATTCTATTTTCTGTTTGGTATATGTAAATGTCGGCAGGGTTATAAATCCTTAACATGCCTAAGCTACACATACGCTGGCGACATAAGAATGTCGGCATAATCTTCATTCAAAGACCCTTCCTAATACAAACGCGGTCGGCGTTTTATTCATCCAAGGACCATCTTGGCTAAAATTGGTCGGCATTTTATTCAAACAAATACCATGCCTGGCTATATTATAGCGAAGCACTTTATTCAAACCTGGACCTGCCAGGCCTTTCATATTTTCAAAACAAAATTTTTGGATCGAAATCGAACTCATAAGACGGATCAAAAGGTTAATCTACTGAATTCATAATTTGAAAATTTTAATCTAAACTCAATTAATTAACCTAATCAGAATTTTAATATTAATTAACCAAGGGCATATTAGCCATTTAGAAAAAATAAGGTTAAGGGGTGGCTTGGTTTTACTTCATAATGACCAGATTTTGTTAGTTTGAGTATACCCCAATCTCGCCAGGTTCCGGAATATATAAGACTCGGATTTTATTCCGAGTAATTGCTTTTGGTTTTTACAGCTGTACCCTTCGAGAGAGATCCATCATCTGATGATCTAACGGATAAGAAGTTGCTAACTTATATATATTACACGGTGCGGCGCGGGGTAGCACTGGCCAAACAGTTTTCCATTGAAAAGTATAGATTAAAGCGAACCCTAGCTAGATCTACTTGTTTGAACAACGCTCTATGCCGATAAAAAGAGCTACTCTGCAATTTCAGATCTCTTCATACCTCCTTATATTTACATACAGGTGAGTCCATATCCTATTTCTATCACCATATCAAAGGATTTTTATTTTTTTTTCTTTTAATTTTTTTTTTTTCCAGGGAGAAACAAATCGCTTTTAGGAATCAGTTTATGTAAATCGGAGTCAGCATAGCAATTTTAGGGTTTACGAAATCGGATTTATAAGTGGTTCCCTTATATTACACACAGGTGAGTCCATATCTTTTTTCTATCACCATATCATAATTTTTTTTTTTTTTTTTAATTTTTTTTTTTTTTTTTTTTGAAGGTTATAGATTCAGGGAGAAACCAATCGCTTTTAGGAATCAGTTTATGTAATATCGGAGGCAGCATAGCAATTCTAGGGTTTACGAAATCGGATTTATAAGTGGTTTCCTTATATTGGAACAATAGGGTCGAATCCTAAGTGGTTTCCTTGTATTACACACAGGTGAGTCCATATCTTTTTTCTATCTCCATATCATAAGAATTTTTTTTTTAATTTTTTTTTTTTTTTTTTTTTTTTTTGAAGGTTATATATAGATTCAGGGAGAAACTAATCGCTTTTAGGAATCAGTTATGTATTATCGGAGGCAGCATAGCAATTCTAGTGTTTACGAAATCGGATTTATAAGTGGTTTCCTTATATTGGAACAATAGGGTCGAATCCTAAGTGGTTTCCTATTGGAGCAAAATTCTAAATTGAGCCCTTAACTTACGATATAAATAAGTTGGTTCGTGTCCTTTTTCTCTTCAATCTTGATTCATCATCACCTTAGTTCTTTTTCTGCTTAGTCCAATAACTTATCTTTCTTAATAGAATTTTTTTTTTTTTTTTTAAAGAAATAGAAAATTTCATAACTACAAAATGTCAATCTCAGGATATTATCCTTCAGGATGTTATCCTTGTATGGACCATAAGGATCCTATTCAACTTGTGTGTGATAAAAGAGAGGCATGTCCTAATGTAGTTACTAAAGTTTTTATCGAGGTTCAAGTAAGAGAAAAGCGGGTTTACCGCACACAAAGTGGTTTACTTCTGAATCACCTTCATGTTTCATCTCCGTCTCAAGTCAGGACACCTTATGAATTTCTATTATCATGGAGATGCTTTCAGATCGACTTCGATGATCTACTTGCAAAAGATGTCTTCAGCAATTGTTGTGATGCCAAGTCTCTGTCATCTATGTACATCAGCACAAACAAACACACTGCTGCCAGCTTTCTGAAGTTCTTTAAAGGCCGAGTATCATCGTTTTGCAACAAAAACGCAGCGAATATAATCAAGACTAAGCCAAAATTGGTAGATATAGTTGCACGTATTACTAATGTACGTGTATATGATCTGGACGAGGATCGGGAAGCAGTGTATTCATTGCAAGTTTGTGGTAGGAGTTGTATTAGGAAAGAAAATCCATATGGGGCCACCCGTCTGGCAAAAGACGCTTGTCTATTCAGTAAGGTGCATGGGAGTTTAGCCTATATAGATTGTTGCCCTCAAATTGATCGACAAACTTGTGCAGTTTGTTTGAATGAGCTTTTGGTGGGCAGTGATGATGTTATAATCGTAGTGTGTGATCATGCTTTTCACTCTAAATGTCTGATACCTTGGTTTAACAAAGTTGGTACTTGCCCAGTATGCCGTTGTATATTGAAGATTTATGTGACGAGAGAAGTTCCGGCACCGATTGCCACCATAAGGAATGGACTACAACATTCGGGACCACATTAGTTTACACAGTTATCTTCTATTGAACTTAACTTTGTCTATTTAATAATTAGCGTTGCTTTGTTAGAAATTGTTCCTGTTTTTATTATTGATTAATCTAGTTGGGCCGACCGAGCGAAGTGAGGGTCCCTTATATACCACTTTTTGTAAATCTAAGTGATCAATTCCACAAAAAGATTGAGAATGGTGTCTTTGAAAAACCAAAAAATATCCCTCTCTTTTAGTCCAATTCTATAACTCCTTGTGTATCCTATCTTTTCGGGGTATAATTGGAAAGCAAACTTTAATATAACATATCTAAAAATCCGTGCCTTGGAATTTTACAAATTTTATCTTGTTGGAAAGCTAATAAAAAAATCTATCCAACGAGCACAAACAACAATATCAAATTTAGAGTTTTTACGAAAAATTCGGAAGTATTTATCATTTTAGGCACAATTTTAGAAAATTAAATGTATATTCATTATGCAAACCACCACAAAAGATACATAATACTTTATGTAGCAAAATTTTGATTTATGCATCAACTAATTTTCCGTTCAACTAATAAAACGATGTACTCCTCCGTTTCAAGAAAAATGATACTTTAATTTTAGGCACAATTCTCGAAAATTGAATGGGATAACCATTATGCAAACCACCACAAAGGATGCATAACACATCATGCAACCATATTTTGGTTTATGGATCGACTAATTTTCCGTTTAAAAAAGTGATACTTTCACAACCCGTTTCGGAAAAGTGAAACTTTCGCTCTCCGTTTCGGAAAAAGTGATACTTTCGCCCCGTTTCCCGAAAAAGTGATACTTTCGCCCGGTTTGAAAAAGTGATACTTTTTCGAAACCGAAGCCAAGTATCACTTTTTCTAAACTAAAAAGTATCACTTTTTCGAAACGAAGGCGAAAAGTATCACTTTTTCGAAACTGGTGAAAGTAATCGCAGACGAACCCCATGTTGATTCTTTTCGGTCGGCCCTCCCACCGTGTCAACGGTTGTACTAGTGATATTTATCTCATTCAAATTTCTTTCATCCTGCGACTATCTAGCTGAAGGATTAGATGTTGTGATTAAAATTATTTGATTGGACCGAGCGAAGCGAGGGAGGACCTTGGACCTTTATATAAGAATTTTTTTTTTAAAATCTTAGTGATAAATTGACACAAAAAGATTGGAAATGGTTGGGGCCGAAAACCCAAAAATGTCACTGCCTTTTAGTGCAATTACTATAACTTGTGTATCCTATCTTTTCAGGGATATAATTATTGGAAATCAAACTTTAATATAATATATTTAAAAAATCTGTGCCTTGAAATTTTACACATTTATATCGTTAAAAGGCTATAAAAAACTCTACGCAACAGTACAAATAACAATATCAAATTTAGAGTTTGTTACGAAAAATTCGGAGGTATTTATTATTTTAAGCAAATTTTAGAAAAGTAAATATATATTTATTATGCAAACCACCACAAATGATACATAATATAGCAAAATTTTGGTTTATACATCAACTAATTTTCCGTTGCAACTAATAAAACGATGTACTCCCTCCGTTTCAAGAAAAATGATACTTTCATTTTAGGCACAATTCTCGAAATTTGATAACACATCATGCAACCATATTTTGGTTTATGGATCGACTAATTTTCCGTTTCAGAAAAAGTGATACTTTCACATCCCGTTTCGGGAAAAATAATACTTTCGCTTCGTTTCGGGAAAAGCGATACTTTCGCGCCGTTTCGGTAAAAATGATACTTTCGCCCGTTTCAAAAAAGTAGTCGGCGACAAACCCATCTTGATTCTTCTTGGTCGGCCCTCCCACCGTGACAACGGTCGTACTAGTGGTAAGCTTGATCTGATTCAATGTAATGATCATCATTCAATTTCAATTGAATCTCTCTGTCGGTAGTTAGTAAGAGCACTGTATGAACAAAATTAATGAAATAAAGTTTGCTGATAAGGTTTTTTTTTTTTTTTTTTTTTTTTTTTATTCATGCTTTCATTTCAATGGAGGCTGCTAAACTTCCATTTCAATGGAGGCACCGAGTAAACATCTCACTAAATGAATAAAAATCTCAGTTAAATCTTACATCCCAAAGGTCTCCGAGTATTTTTAATCTTTAGCACTCAAGCTCGGATGAGAATTTGGTATCTGATGCAGCACATTGACTCTTCTTGCTTTTCAAACTGTATGGTTCCGGAGTCAAGAATATGACTAGTGAAGTAGTGATAGCATAGACATAGAGCAAGAGCATTAGTAAATTTCTTTTTTTGAAAAAGGCAAAGAGAAAATAAATAAGAAAAAAGGTGCCAAGATAGCACCTTCAAAAGATACAAGAAGAGATTAGCAAAGCCCCTAGAGAGCTTACAACAAAACTACTCTCTAAACAAGCTCGCCCAATCAAAAACAAAGTCGTCAAACTTTACATTTCTAAAAGATTCAACATTAATGGACCAACTAAGAAGCAACACTTTGATGTCTACAATAAGAGAGTTTAAAGGCTTTTTCACTTGCTTCTTAGTGATGACAATGTCATTCCTTTCCAACCACACAACCCACCAAATAGCAAACGGCAAGCAATATCTTAAGAAAACAAGAGGCTTGATAGATACCTTCAGTTTCCACTTCCATAGGAACTCGAGAACGGTCGTCGGATGAACCCAAGCAAATGAAATTTCAAGTCAGTAAATTTCATAGGAGCATTAGTAAATTTCAAGTCAGTCATAATATAGATAACCATTTTCTGAGCATGAGGTCAGTAACTAGAAATTTTACTCAATTCCTTAGAACATGGAAATGAAAATCCTTAAAACATGTAATGAAACATCTACAGTTACACTCACTTACACCTCAAATATGTAAACAATATAAATGAAATGAAAAGATTATTATCTTAATCCATTCAAGTTGCATATTACACTGCATATATTTTCATGAATCAAAAGAAAAAGAAAAAAAACGAGCAAAAATAAAATGAATCAAAAGAAAAAGAAAAAACTGGCAATCACATAACTTCTCCGGTTCATAATTTCCTTACCTCTATTGTAATTGGTTCACATAAATCAGAACTTCAGATTGAAAATTACAGTCATAACAACAAAAAAATGATTTACATTATGTCAGAAAAAACTCATAATTCATAGATTTTCTTTTTAGTATTTCACTGTTCACCACAAAAAGAGTCATAACAGATCAGATCTACAATTCCATATTTTATCTTAATCATTTTCCAGATTTACAATTATAGATCAGATCTACATACATGAGCAATGTATAAAAAAATCTTCTACATCCATTACTTATCACTTCTAATTTCCATTTTTTTTCTTCTTTTTGCTCTCTTAATTACATGAAATTCTTCCTCTTCCAGCACACATCTACTCAAACTTCTTCCCTTTGAGTTGCTTGTGACTCTTCAGCAAACCCTGGGAGAACAACATTTCATGGGGATCTCATAGAACATAAACAAAGATTTTGCAAAAAGAACGGAGTGATTTTATGGAAAAAGATTACACTTTTGAGAGGAAAACTCATAGTGCAAAGATATGTTGTTGTTGGTGCTGAACGAATTGAAACATCTTCTGCCATGATTATGATTTTGCTGCTGCTGATGGATATAAACTTTGGTAGCCGCTGTTTCTTTGATTTGTTCCTAGAGTTGTACTAAAAAGAAACTTATAAGGGTTGGAGACCTGCCCATTACTCTTGGGACTAACTTACCACCGATGATTTCATCAGGTCTATCATTTTATCTAACGGCTATAGAATATTTTATGACTGACCGTATTTTTTGACATTCATATGTTGTGATAGACGGCTGTGATACATGTGAAGAACATCACTTTTCAAGGGGTTTGGAATTTTTTCCTTAAGGCAATGGCTCCATTATGATTGTGGACTAGTTGACAAGTAGGGGCTGCTGTTCGTCTAGTACTTCATTTTTATGTTATGTGTACCCCATATTGCTTATAGGCCATTTGGTGACAGACATTTTCTCACCCGGATTGGTGGTGCTATATGAGCATGTGTTTTTTTCTTTTCTTTTGCGTCGAATACAATTTCCTAGAGTTTGAAGACCAGGATGAGATGAAATTGAGGCACACCCCGCTAAGCTTACCACATATATCCCCGGCGTGGATGGATATGCTCAATGTGGACGGAAAGTTTCAAATAAAAGATAGATGCATCAAGAATTTTATAGGGATCTCAAACCACATGATAAGGATCTAAGCAAATAAAGTGAACTGAATGAAGATTACATTTTTGAGAGGAAAAATCATAGTGATGCTCAATTGAACCATCTTTTGCCATGATTTTGCTCATATATAAATCTGCATCTCTGATATATACTTCGAATTTCATGAATGGAAAAATAAATAAATCAAATAATAAGAATGAACTGACAATCACATAACATCTCTAATTCATAATTATTTTGTAATTTGTTTGAATCCTATTATTGGGGTTTTAAAAAGGATGGGAATTTGGGGTCTTATGAGGTCATGAAATAACAATGCATAGAGCCCCTTATCCACCTATTTTCAATAATACCTAATGTACCCTTAATTAAATTAGTTTTCATTAAGATGATCAACTAAACTAATTAAGATTAGTGAAAGGATTGTACTAATCATTAGATTAAACTTCTGAAAATTAAAACTATCGTTTTTCTTTTCTTTTCTTTTTTTGATTTGCAAGAAGGAGAATGGGATTTTGATGAAATTTTTTGAAGAAAGTGATGAAATACATCCTAAAAAATAGTCAAGAGAACTTCATAAACATGTCCCGGTAACAGTTTTGATTGATTCAAATCCGCTAAAAATCATAAAAAAATCTGGGTTTTTTCTAGGGGTTACGGTTGGGATATGTTGTCAACCGAACCAAAATCAACACTTTGCGCTGGGAAATAAAGAGCTTCCAGCCGAAAGTATTTTTTTTTTGAATTTTTAGAACAAATTACGGTTGGATTTCCCTTTCGTATTATAAGTTACGACCGGGAAAACCTTGACGCAACACAACCTCTGTTTTTTTTTTTTCATTTTTTATGATAATAAGAAGTGCATACGACTAGGAATACCTAACCGTAAACATATATTAACGTCTTGGATTTTAAAATTTCTCAACCGTATACCTGCTTTACGGCTACATATCCAACATTTCCCAGTCGTAACCTCTTTTTTACGACTAAAAACTCAGCATTATTCCATCCGTAATGAGCCTATACTCTAGATGAATATTTGTATATAAGTGAGCTCATTTTGAGGTTGAGTACATACTGATACTCATAAAATGAGTAGACTAAGAGTATCACTTCATACACGATCTTAAATCGAGTATAACCTTGTACTCTTTTTGAAATCGAGTATAAAGTGATACTCATTTTAAATTGATCCATGGACACTCTTAGATGGACAAGGTCGGACAAGATTTACGCCATTTTCTCCGGCAAACACAAACGACAATGAATTTAAGTCTAATATTTTAGTGATATGTTCCTATTATAAGACTTTATATTCCTACTGTTTATGGGTACAATCGTTTCTGCCGATTTCGGTAAATTCGGTAGGTGAGTGAGAAACTGATTCAAACCCTAAACAAATGTGCTGCACGTGAGCACTCGATAGATTCAAGAGATCAATCTGTACAAGTCCGGCCTAAACCAAGAAATGGCCGTTCCAGACTTGCTTCGGTCACAAAGTGGAAGAGAAGGGTTGATTTGGGGAGGGAAGCCAAGAAAGGTGTTGAGACCGGAATAATTCGGGAGAGTAGTATCTCGACTTGTATCGAAAAGTAAAAGCTTGGGGAACTTGCAAGAGATGAAAGCTTTTGGGAGAGCTTGCAAAGTTGCCTTTCGAGAGTGTAGTATTTTTTCTCTCTGACCAGAGACTTGTTGTCCGGTGGGAATAGGTAAGACCTATTTATACAAGTCGAGATTGAAACGTACCACTGGTCTCATGAATGAAAAGGAGTAAAGGGTGAAATAATGAGAGGAGGTGGTAACCGCATGGTGTTAATGGGTGAAAACGTTTTCACCATTATTTCCTCATTTATTTGACCGCTTTATTCCTTTTCACGCTTTCTTAATGTGAGCGTAGTGTACGCCGCAAGCCGTGACCGCCAAAACAAAACCCCGGAAAGCATCCCCGGTTTGTGTTGATGTCTCGAGTGTTGGTTGCATCTTGAGTGCAAGTGGTGCTGCTAGGGCGCATGTGGCATGTGCCAATGACGTGTGTGGAATGCCTTGGTGGTAGGTTGCACGGTTTGCAAGTTAGGCTACCGTGCGTGTGTGTTTGGCATGTGCCAATGGCATGTGTGGAATGCCTTGGTGGTAGGTTGCACGGTTTGCAAGTTAGGCTACCAGCGTGTGTGTTTGGCATGTGCGAATGGCATGTGCGGAATGCCTTGGTGGTAGGTTGCACGGTTTGCAAGTTAGGCTACCAAATGCGTGTGTGTTTGGCATGTGCCAATGGCATGTGCGAATGCCTTGGTGGTGGGTTGCACGGTTTGCAAGTTAGGCTACCAGCGTGCATGTTGGCATGTGCCAATGGCATGCGTGGCCGTTAGGGCCGTAGCTTTGGTAAGAAAAGCTACCAGCGAGCATGTTGGCATGTGCCAATGGCATGCATGCCCGTTAGGGACGTAGCTTTGGTAAGAAAAGCTACTAGCAAGCACGTTGGCATGTGCCAATGGCATGCGTGGCCGTTAGGGCCGTGGCTTTGGTAAGAAAAGCTACCAGCGAGCATGTTGGCATGTGCCAATGGCATGCGTGGCCGTTAGGGCCGTGGCTTTGGTAAGAAAGCTACCAGCGAGCATGTTGGCATGTGCCAATGGCATGCGTGGCCGTTAGGGCCGTGGCCTTGGTAGGAAAAGCTACCAGCGATCATGTTGGCATGTGCCAATGGCATGCGTGGCCGTTAGGGTCGTGGCCTTGGGAGGAAAAGCTACCAGCGAGCATGTTGGCATGTGCCAATGGCATGCGTGGCCGTTAGGGTCGTGGCCTTGGTAGGAAAAGCTACCGGTGAGCATGTTGGCATGTGCCAATGGCATGCCCAGCCGACTTGGCCTAGGTTGCATGGTTTGTAAGCCTAGGGCGCTATATTTGGCATGTGCCAATGGCATAGCGGCTTGGAAATATGGCTTGTGGTACGTGTTGGCATGTGCCAATGGCACGTACGGCCATGTTGACCTAGTTGCACGTTTTGCAAGCCTAGGGCGCTATATTTGGCATGCGCCAATGGCATAGCGGCTTGGAAATATGGCTTGTGGTACGCGTTGGCATGTGCCAATGGCACGTACGGCCATGTTGACCCAGTTGCACGTTTTGCAAGCCTAGGGCGCTATATTTGGCATGCGCCAATGGCATAGCGGCTTGGAAATATGGCTTGTGGTACGTGTTGGCATGTGCCAATGGCACGTGCGGCCATGTTGACCTAGTTGCACGTTTTGCAAGCCTAGGGCGCTATATTTGGCATGCGCCAATGGCATAGCGGCTTGGAAATATGGCTTGTGGTACGCGTTGGCATGTGCCAATGGCACGTACGGCCATGTTGACCCAGTTGCACGTTTTGCAAGCCTTGGGCGCTATATTTGGCATGCGCCAATGGCATAGCGACTTAGTTTGGCATGGTTGCCAATGAGTGCGATATGTAGTTTGGTTTTGGCGTCGTTGCCATGGTGCGTAGTGTGCGGCTTGGTTTTGGCGTTGTTGCCATGGTGCGCGGTGTGCGGCCTGGTTTTGGTGTTTTTGCCATGGTGCGCGGTGTGCGGCCTGGTTTGGCATTGTTGCCATGGTGCGCAGTGTGCGGCTTGGTTTTGGCGTTGTTGCCATGGTGCGCAGTGTGCGGCTTGGTTTGGCATTGTTTCCATGGTGCGCGTGATATGCGGCTTGGTTTGGCATTGTTGCCATGGTGCGCGGTGTGCGGCTTGGTTTGGCATTGTTGCCATGGTGCGCATGTGCGGCTTGGTTTTGGAATTAGGGTTACGTGTCGAAAACCCTAATCTGGTATTTTGAAAAAATACCCCTATTAATTATTTACACCTGAGTTAAATGCTCTTAGTTAATGTATTGCGGGTAACACTAGGTCATGGGGTTTTACGATTTTACCCCTTGTTTAAAAACTACCATCAACATTAAGTCCCCTGCTAGCTCGGAGCAGGGGGCTTTGTTGCGAGGTAAGCATAAGATGGTGACAAACTATCAACAGCAAACCGTAAAGAGAATTGAGGAGGCTTGTCTGACCTTTTATAAGCAGGATTTGGAATTCTTGCCTCCGGTAGTTTTGCACAAATCGGGAGGCTGGCACAATTGGTGGGGCCGGTGCAGCTCGGGCGACGTTGGGAAGTTGGCGTGAGTTGGGAAACTGAGTGTGCTAGCTGGTGGGACCGGTGCAAGGTTTGGAAGTCAGTGCGTGCTTGCGGGCGTGACTTGGGCGACCATTGGGAAGTTGGCGTGAGTTGGGAAACTGAGTGTGCTAGCTGGTGGGACCGGCGCAATGTGGAAGCTGTGCGCGCTTGCAGGAAACTGCGTGTGCTAGATGGTGGGGCCGGCGCAATGTGGAAGCTGTGCGTGCTTGCTGGCGTGACCGATGTAAACAAGGAGGGAGTTTCTTCAGATAGCAAAGTTTCCTTATCTTGCTTTCCTTCACGTGCGGCTTCAATTAGGGCATTATTCATGCTAAAATCTGGAAGCGTTATGTCCCTCATTGCTTCCTTTCCCTTTTTAAGATTCCGTATTCATACCCAAAAATAATTGCATCGTCTCCTCGTTTGAGAAAAGGGTTCTTCTTGTTGGATTTCTCTCTTTTTCATGTCACGCAGATTCGAATCATCTTCTAACCGGTCAGGTTCTCCTGGGATGAAGGCGCGAGGTCCGACTCTTGCATGAGCATCCCAACAAAGGTTATTCGGGTTAAGAAAATCATACCGGGTATGTTTTCTTCTTCTTTGCAGATCGACGTACACTTTAACGCTTGTTGTATAAATGGAAAATTTCCCTTTTGTGCAGAGATATCCCATTGGAGCATGCCTTCTTCAAGTATCGACGAGGATGACCTAGTCGTTCCCCTTCCTTCAAGCCCGACCTTGTTGGATCACTGCAGATTTGGAGGACGTTTAGGGCTCTCTTATCATGAATACCCTTCCGCAGTTTGTCATTTGGGACTCGTATGAGGTGTCTCTCCTCCAATTATCGGAATGTTGGTGGTTTCCTGGTGCGGAAAGAATTCGTGGCCCTTTATACGAAGATATGGAAAACATACGGCCATATTGCTACTAGGAGCGTGGTGAAGTTCTGTTCGTCCGCTTTGGTTTCCGTAGTGAACTGTATTTTGCCAATGTTTGCTTTGAGATGGAGAATGTGTCCATTCATGTTTGCTGCGAGTCGAGCCATTCAAAAGTGGGAGAATATGGTGTCCACCTGCGAATCCTTGGAGTTTAACGTTAGGCTGGTTGCGGCATCGCCTCAATATTGTGAAGGTCCACGGGGGGCTGGTATTCTTCTTTGGTGTGATTCCTGCCATAAAAGCCATCTTTGGAAGAGGAGGAAGTTTTGGCCCTGAGTCTCGGAGGATTGAAGAGTTAACTCAAGATTTGAAGAGTAGGACCGAAAGATATCATGGTCGATTGAAGATGATATTTTGTAGGGATTATAATTTACTAGATGGGCTTTTCTGATTTGAATTATGAGATTTAAAGGCTCCTCTTTTTTTTGAAGAAATAAAGAGATTCTGTTAATCTGTTGGATTGTATTGAAATTCAATAACTGGTAAGAAAGAAAGTAAAAGCATAGAGAGTGCCTGGACGTTCACACTTTTGATGTAGCATGTTGCAGGGAAATGATTAGGCGTAGTACGCCTTAAGCCACTTTCCGTTAATGACTGCCTCTATCTTTCCCCCATCTTCTTTGATAATCTTGTAGTAACCACTGTTATATGCTTTAGTGATTATGTACGGCCCTTCCCATTTGGGAGAAAACTTCGGTGCCGATGCATCTTGCTGGATGTGTTTGGCGGTTTTTAGCACCAGATCTCCTTCCTTGAAAACCCTGGGTTTTACATGGCTGTTGTACGCCCTGGAAATCCTGTTTCTGTATGCTTGTGCATGTTCCTCTGCCCGGGATCTTCTGGAGTCCAGAGTGTCTAGTTCGCAATCCTGGCATTGAGTGATTCGGCTTCATTCCACTCAAAGTCCGCTGCTGCGGCAATTCAGCCGACGGGATCTTGATTTCTGCGGGGAGGATCACGTCTGTACTGTAGACGAGGGAGTAAGGAGACATGCCGGTGGAGCTTCTAGGAGATGTTCATGCGCCCAGTGCCATTGGCAATTGCTCGTGCCGGATTAGGGATTGTCGTGTCTTGTCTACCGAGGATTCGGATCAGAGTCTTGTTGGTGCTTTCGGCTTGCCCATTTCCCTGGGGATAATAGACGATAGAGAAGAATTGTTTGATTCCGTACCTATCAAGCAGTTCCTGTACTTTCTTGTTAGCAAAAGGCGTGCCGTTGTCAGTGATGATGTGTTTAGGTACGCCAAAACGGCAGATGATGTGTTCCTTGATGTATGCCGCGATTGTGGCTCCAGTGGTTCCTTTCGGCGGGATAGCTTCAACCCACTTGGTAAAGTACTCGGTCGCGGTTATTATGTACTCATCTTTGTTTTGAGGACGGTGGGTTGATCTTCCCAATGATGTCGAGTCCCCGGTATAAAAGGGCCACGGGCTACTTATCGCGTGCAAGGGTGTTGGAGGCACGTGGATGAGGTTTCCGTGAATCCGGCATTCTCGGCATTTCCGAACGAAAGTAGCCGCGTCGTCTTCCATGGTCGGCCAGTAGTACCTCTCGTGTATCTGCAGGAATAGTTTCTGTTTCCCTTGGTGTTCGCCTTCGTGCATTTGTCTTAACATAACTGGGATTTCCGTATCGCTCAAACACCTTAGTAGACTTCCCCCGAAACTCTTGCGATATAAAACCCCATCATGAAACACGAATCTTTTGGACTTCTGCCTTAGCTTGGACGCATCCTCTTTGTTAGTAGGAAGAATGCCATCGCGAAGGAAAACGATGTACGACTCCCGCCAGTCCCCAGTGTGACTGATGTTGAGGACTTTTGTCGACATGGGGGCGCCCGGCAATTCGGACACGCTTTGGAGTAATTTTGATTGGGTTTCCATCTCCGGCCAGTAGTATCCAAGTCGTTGTAAACGACGGTAGAGGGTTACTACTGATGTTATTCCACAAACTTCGGTATGAACATGTTCAAGTCGTTGTTGTGCTTCCTCTTTCCCGAGACACCTTGACAGAGCCGTCGGATTCGATGATACATAACACCTTGAAGCATAAAGAAATTCCGCAAAGTCTTGAGGTCGACCTTCCCTTGGAAAAGTGAGTTGTTGAGTTCTTGAATGATAGGAGTTCTCCAGTCATCGTCTTCGGCTTTCTCGGGTTGTGAAAGCCACGTTGAAGCTATGGTTCGCCGTTTCTTGTCAGGGTTTCCTCGGCTCCTTGAACGTAGCTTTGAGGCTAGTGTAGCTAAGCGTCGGCATGCTTGTTGCTTTGCTATGGCCGACATGTGTGATGGTTGCTTCGGCGAAATAGTTTAGTAGTTTTTGTGCTTGACCCGTATGGTGCCAGCGTTAGTTCTTTCAATGCATAGATCCCGTTTACCTGGTTGATGAGTAATTTGGAATCTCCTCTTATCTCCAAACGTGTGGCCCCTAAGCTTGTTTAGCTAGTGATAGTCCAATGAGGAAGGCTTCGTATTCACTGAGTTATTGGTGCATGGAAAGTCTAGCTTGAAAGAGTGCGAGAAGACTTCTCCAACGGGAGATACTAGTACAACACCCGCTCCTCCTGATTAGTCTTTGGGGTGGAAGAGCCGTCGAAGAACAAGAACCATGTTTCTTTTTTGACTAAAAAGATATCCGGAAGGTCTCCCGGAGATCTTCTCGTAATTCTGCGGTGTTTTCTCACAGGAAATGCTTGCTAACAGTGTCCGCAATGTTTGTCCTTTTATGGCCCTTGGGAAACGCACGTTATGTCGAACTCGACAGTGCAGGGAGCCACTTAGCCGGCCTCCCTATCGGGCGGGTTTCGAGAGGAGAAACTTTACATGGTCTGATTTGGACACTAGCACCACCTTATTGGAGAGGAGGTAGTGCACGAACATCTGGATGGAATGAATCGAGTGCTAAACACGCCTTTTCCGCCTTGGGGTATCTGAGTTCAGCGTCTCTCAACGTTCGACTGAAATAGTATATGGGGTATTCCATTCCTTTGTAGTCCTCTTGCGCGAGGAGAGATCCGATGGCAGTATCGCTAAAGGCTGTGTAGAGACATAGTGGTTTCCCTCGCATAGGAGGCTTCATGACGGTTGGGGAGGACGATGTATTTGCTGGATCTTCCACGCACGCTTTTTCTTGACGTAGTCCATGTGAAATCGCTCCTTTTTTAGCGAGAGAGTAAACGTAGTGGTGGCCGTGCCGACCCCGGTATGAAGCGACGAATGTAGTTTACCTTGCCCATGAAACTCTGGAGCTCCCTTACGGTTCGTGGTGGCGGCATCGTGAGGATATCTTGCGTTTTGACTGGATCAACTTTTATTCCTGCGGCCGTTACTTGGAATCCTAGGAATTTCCCCGAAGAGACACCAAAGGCGCATTTCAAAGGATTCATCTTCAACTTGTATTCGCGGCATCTTTCGAACACTTGTCGCAGCGTTTCGGATGATCCGCTCGAGTCTTCGATTTAACCACCACATCATCTACGTAATCTTCGACTTGCTTGTGCATCATATCGTGGAAGATGGTAGTCATGGCGCGTTGGTAAGTAGCGCCGGCGTTCTTCAGGCCCGAAAGGCATTACGGTGTAATAGAAGTTCCAGAGGGGTTCGGAAACGATCTTACTCGCGTCGTGCTCATACATCTTTATCCGGTTGTAGCCGCTATATCCATCCATAAAAGAGAACATACCATGTCCACTTGGTAGCGTCTACCAAAGATGTCGATGTTAGGTAGCGGGAAATCGTCTTTAGGGCAAAGACTTGTTCGGATCTGCAAATCGACACAAAGATCCGATCGACCATTCTTCTTTTTAACGGAACGATATTGGCCAACCAAGTAGGATGGTGAATAGGTTTGACAAAACCAGCGGCTAGTAATTTCTGGACCTCCGCCTTGATTTGTTCTTCTACGTCGTGTCTGAATTGTCTTGGAGGCTGCTTGACTGGTTTGGATCCAGGTATTACACGCAGATGGTGGATGACCAGTTTTCCATCTAAGCCAGGGATTTCTTCGTAAGTCCATGCGAAGACGTCCTGGTATTCTTTGAGTAGGTCGACTAGCTTTGAGCGTTCCGCAGGATGTAGAGTCGAACTGATTAGAATGGGTCGCGGAAATTCCTCATTCCCTATATTGACAGTTTTGAGTTCGTCGGTGGTTAAGTCGGTTCCATCTTGTAGCTTCTGAGGGGCGTCTGGAACTTTCTCCTGGTTATTGTGAAGACATTCTTTTGGGCGGAGAGACTGGGTCATGGTCTCCTGGCTAATTGCTAACAGCGGTGATAATGTGTGAGCTTTCCCTTTTTGCTTTGTCTTGCGGTAAGTGCACTCTCGCTTAGTACGGGCACGGGTTACGCCGTGGCGAGAGACTCGGGTCTTCCTTTTGAGGAGATGGTGGCGGGGACGGTCTCCTCTCGGGGTATCTCCGGTTGTCGCTATCTCTCGAGCGATGTCCATTCAGTAGCGTAAAACCGTGAATCTTGGTCGCCACGCCTTTTGAACCCTCCTTCGGCCCATGTGCTTCTACGCGATGGCTGGTGCATAGGGGGACAAAGTGACGCGGAATGCGAACAACTTCTCCGTTCAATCTTGTTTTCGGGCATTGGTGGTATGTTGAAGGGACGATTTTGAGATTGTGCAACCACGGCCTTCCCGAAGTATCATGTGGTAGTTTGGTTCTTTTTCAATTACTTCAAACTTCACGCTTGATTGGATTGGACCTACTGCCAGCTCCAAGTTGATGTAGCCGTATGTGCTAGTTTGGTTGCCTTCGAAATCTATCATCGTAGTGGGTTATCGTACGATCTCGTTAGGTCGCACCCTTGCAGCTTTGAGTGTCTTGAGAATGATGACATTGGAAGATGCACCCGTGTCAATGAGCGCTCTTAGAAACTCTATGTTCTTGACGAGAGCCGTAACATGCAAGGCCCGATTGTGACCGTCTTCTACCATCATGTCGTCATCGGTGAAAACAATATTGTTGGCGGATCTTCCGGGGATCCTTGGAGTCCCCGTGGGTGCGGGAACTAGTGATGCGTTTAGTGCTATTCGGTTGATAGCGAGAGAATGTTTTTATCCGCTGGTCCTTGGAGAGGTGGAGCAATTCACATAAGTTTTCTACCAACATGGTCGCCTCCTGGTCCGCCGGCTTCCGGTCGGTGTGACGAAACCGTTGATTTGAGAATGCTCATTCGGGATGTTAGTCCCCTGCTCTTGATCTCCGGGGAACATGAATCACTTAACCCCGATGTTAGATTGATGAGGAAGTCGAGTATCTTTATTAATCGCATCCTTCATTAGGTCCATGTTTTTGGCGTGGATCTCCCGAGCACGCATCAAGTCAACCGATCTTGGACCTCTTCATTGGTGGTACTTGCTTCCGAAAATTGAGGAGTTATCATGACCTTGAGCGGATCAATATTTGTGGAGATCGCGATAGCCGACCATGCTTGCGCGAAATTTGAGGATGGAAGCTAGAATTTGATATTGTAACCGAAAGATCAATCCTCCCGCTGTGGTCGCCAATTGTTTATGGGTAAAAATCGTTTCTGCCGATTTCGGTAAATTCGGTAGGTGAGTGAGAAACTGATTCAAACCCTAAACAAATGTGCTGCACGTGAGCACTTGATAGATTCGAGAGATCAATCTGTACAAGTCCGGCCTAAACCAAGAAATGGCCGTTCCAGACTTGCTTCGGTCACAAAGTGGAAGAGAAGGGTTGATTTGGGGAGGAAGCCAAGAAAGGTGTTGAGACCGGAATAGTGCAGGAGAGTAGTATCTCGACTTGTATCGTAAAGTAAAAGCTTGGGGAACTTGCAAGAGATGAAAGCTTTTGGGAGAGCTTGCAAAGTTTCCTTTCCGAGAGTGTAGTATTTTTCTCCTGACCGAGACTTGTTGTCTGGTGGAAATAGGTAAGACCTATTTATACAAGTCGAGATTGAAACGTCTCGTGGTCTCATGAAGGAAGAGAGTAAAGGGTGAAATAATGAGAGGAGGTGGTAACCGCATGGTGTTAATGGGTGAAAACGTTTTCACCATTATTTCCTCATTTATTTGACCGCTTTATTCCTTTTCACGCTTTCTTAATGTGAGCGTAGTGTACGCACAAGCTGTGACCGCCAAACCAAAACCCTGGAAAGCATCCCCCAGTTTGTGTTGATGTCTCGAGTGTTGGTTGCATCTTGAGTGCAAGTGGTGCTGCTAGGGGCGCATGTGGCATGTGCCAATGACGTGTGTGGAATGCCTTGGTGGTAGGTTGCACGGTTTGCAAGTTAGGCTACCAGCGTGTGTGTTTGGCATGTGCGGAATGCCTTGGTGGTAGGTTGCACGGTTTGCAAGTTAGGCTACCAGCGTGTGTGTTTAGCATGTGCCAATGGTAAGTGCGGAATGCCTTGGTGGTAGGTTGCATGGTTTGCAAGTTAGGCTACCAGCGTGCGTGTTTGGCATGTGCCAATGGCATGTGCGGAATGCCTTGGTGGTAGGTTGCACGGTTTGCAAGTTAGGCTACCAGTGTGCATGTTGGCATGTGCCAATGGCATGCGTGGTCGTTAGGGCCGTAGATTTGGTAAGAAAAGCTACCAGCGAGCATGTTGGCATGTGCCAATGGCATGCGTGGCCGTTAGGGCCGTAGCTTTGGTAAGAAAAGCTACCAGCGAGCATGTTGGCATGTGCCAATGGCATGCGTGGCCGTTAGGGCCGTGGCTTTGGTAAGAAAAGCTACCAGCGAGCATGTTGGCATGTGCCAATGGCATGCGTGGCCGTTAGGGCCGTGGCTTTGGTAAGAAAAGCTACCAGCGAGCATGTTGGCATGTGCCAACGGCATACGTGGCCGTTAGGGCCGTGGCTTTGGTAAGAAAGCTACCAAATGAGCATGTTGGCATGTGTCAATGGCGGGCATGGCCGTTAGGGCCGTGGCCTTGGTAGGAAAAGCTACCCGGCGAGCATGTTGGCATGTGCCAATGGCATGCGTGGCCGTTAGGGCCGTGGCCTTGGTAGGAAAAGCTACCAAATGAGCATGTTGGCATGTGCCAATGGCATGCGTGGCCGTTAGGGCCGTGGCCTTGGTAGGAAAAGCTACCAATGAGCATGTTGGCATGTGCCAATGGCATGCGTGGCCGTTAGGGCCGTGGCCTTGGTAGGAAAAGCTACCAGTGAGCATGTTGGCATGTGCCAATGGCATGCGTGGCCGTTAAGGCCGTGGCCTTGGTAGGAAAAGCTACCAGTGAGCATGTTGGCATGTGCCAATGGCATGCGTGGCCGACTTGGCCTACGTTGCATGGTTTGTAAGCCTAGGGCGCTATATTTGGCATGTGCCAATGGCATAGCGGCTTGGAAATATGGCTTGTGGTACGTGTTGGCATGTGCCAATGGCACGTGCGGCCATGTTGACCTAGTTGCACGTTTTGCAAGCCTAGGGCGCTATATTTGGCATGCGCCAATGGCATAGCGGCTTGGAAATATGGCTTGTGGTACGCGTTGGCATGTGCCAATGGCACGTGGGCCATGTTGACCCGGTTGCACGTTTTGCAAGCCTAGGGCGCTATATTTGGCATGCGCCAATGGCATAGCGGCTTGGAAATATGGCTTGTGGTACGTGTTGGCATGTGCCAATGGCACGTACGGCCATGTTGACCTAGTTGCACGTTTTGCAAGCCTATGGCGCTATATTTGGCATGCGCCAATGGCATAGCGGCTTGGAAATATGGCTTGTGGTACGCGTTGGCATGTGCCAATGGCACGTACGGCCATGTTGACCCAGTTGCACGTTTTGCATGCATAGGGCGCTATATTTGGCATGCGCCAATGGCATAGCGGCTTAGTTTGGCATGGTTGCCAATGAGTGCGATATGTAGTTTGGTTTTGGCGTCGCCGCCATGGTGCGCGATTGTGCGGCTTGGTTTTGGCGTTGTTGCCATGGTGCGCGTGTGCGGATTGGCTTGGCATTGTTGCCATGGTGCGCGATGTGCGGCTTGGCTTGGCATTGTTGCCATGGTGCGCAGCGTGTGCGGCTTGGCTTGGCATTGTTGCCATGGTGCGCAGGTGTGCGGCTTGGTTTGGCATTGTTGCCATGGTGCGCGATGTGCGGCTTGGTTTGGCATTGTTGCCATGGTGCGCAGTGTGCGGCTTGGTTTGGCATTGTCGCCATGGTGCGCAGTGTGCGGCTTGGTTTGGCATTGTCGCCATGGTGCGCAGTGTGCGGCTTGGTTTGGCATTGTTGCCATGGTGCGCAGTGTGCGGCTTGGTTTGGAATTAGGGTTCTGTGTCGAAAATCCTAATCTGGTATTTTGAAAAAATACCCCTATTAATTATTTACACCTGAGTTAAATGCTCTTAGTTAATGTGTTGCGGGTAACACTAGGTCATGGGGTTTTACGATTTTACCCCTTGTTTAAAAACCACCATCAACACCTACCAAAAATGAATGCAATTCGAGATAGCAAAACTGACCATCTACTGATCTTAATTTCAACCGTTAATTTTGAACGGCTGACATTCAAAGGGGTAGATGGTGGTTTTATACATCTTGAATTGTGCTGATTTTTTGTAGGAATGTAGAGTCTTTATAAGAAGAATATACCATCAAAATATTAGACTTAAATTCATTATTGTTTGGGTTTTGCGTAGAAAATGGCGCAAATCTTGTCTGACCTTGTCCATCTAAGAGTGTCCATGGATCCTCCCTCATTAACTTATACTCATTTTGAAATCGTTTATACGTTTGTACTCATTTTGAAATCGCTTTATACACCGTTTGAAATAGAGTATAAATGTATCATTTTGGAATCGGTATAAAATCATACCCATTTAGAAATCGAGTATGAACTTATATTCTATTTGAATTCGAGTATAAAGTGATATATATACTCATTATTCATTTTGAGATTTGAGATTTGGTATAAAACGTACTTCAAACATTCATTCTAGATTTTTTGGTCAACTTATGGTTAGGAATTAATTCCTAGCCGTAAACAGTATTACGTCCAGGAATTTATCATTCCCAGCCGTAAGTGAAGAAAATATTGGGTTCCTAGCTGTAAATGAACTACTTACGGCTCAGAAAAGATAAATTCCTAGCCGCAAGTATTTCCTGAAACTGAAACTGAACAATATTTTGATCATTTAACGTATTTAAGTAATCAAAAAATATTAACGGGTTTGTCAATTCTTACCTAATAAAAGTTATGGATGGAAGATTATAAGGTTGTTTAGTTGTTTCAATTTCTTAATTTTTGATCCGTCAAAAAAAAAAAAACTCATGATTTTGATCATGATTGATGAAGGACAAGAAAGGATAAGGATAATTTTTAAATTGGGTAATAAGGTAATATATTTAATTAGTGGGGATAGTTTTGATATTTTACCTAGATTATGTCTCCCCATATCCACGCTTTGCTTATAACTATCATTTTTAAGCCCCAAAAACCCAACCCCTACAGCCCCAATAATATGACTCATTTGTTTACATCCATAAAAATTAAATGTAGTGGGAATGCAGACCATAAAAAGGGTAAAGGAAGATCTAAGTAAGTGTTATAGCAGATCAAAATCAGCTGGGTTAGTTATCAGCAAAAAAGAACTTTCGTAATGAGAATTTCATAGTTAAAATTGTTGGAATTTAAGAAAAAGAACATGGCTTTCTCATGCCATGCTCGTTGTGTAGTTTTCCTTTTTCTCATGTCCGTGACATTTCTCCGCGTCGAAATCGCCTCGTCCTCACTTAGTGTCTCCAAAGCCCCTGTTTTCCATCCTATTTTCTTCCAGCTAGCTTATCACTGACTCACTGTGCTAGCCCCTCTCAGTGGGTGCGTTCCCACTGTGTCACGGCCTTTACTCGGCCTGGCCTTTAATTACGTGGCCTTCCATCAGCCTTCACTCGACTTCCATTCTTTCTATAGCCTTTCCTGGGATATCATTTCCACGAGAAGAGGATCAACATCTCGTGACAACATGGCTTTCTCATGCCATGCTCGAAAGTGCATTGTTATGTGCTCTCCCTACAACTTCTCTTTTTCTTTTTTCTAAATTCACTTGCACATGTGTGATAACTTTCATATGGGGATCTGAAACAAACCAATGCCATCTCGAACGCTTAAACAGTGGAGAAGCATACCTTCTTTAAGACTTCATGGACGACTTCTCATCTTCTTTAAACACCATTAACGGCTTCGAGCTAACAACATATATGCCCCATATGGATCGAACCTACGCTCGATACCATGTTGGAATTTAAAAAAAAATAAAAAATCAGTATATAGATTCTATTATGCATTCCTTGCCAACGCCTTGGATCACTACTGCATATCACACAGCCCTTGATACATCTTATATAATTAAACTTGAGATTGGTGGAGGAGCTTGAAGTTGATTCAATGGAATCACTAACAATCTTCAATAAAAATTACCACAATGAAATTAAATCACCACCTCTGCAAAATGAATTAGAAATCAATCAGATAATTAACCATTAAATTTACTCATGGCAAAATACACTTTACTAGGTTTTCCTTTGTAATCGAAATTACCACAAGAAATCGAAAGAAACAATTCATAGCAAAAAGCTTTCTTATTATCTTGTTTTTCCCTACTAGCAACCACGGTCTGCAAAAGATTAACACTGCAAACATTTTAAACTTATACAAATCGAGAAATTGAAAGAAACATTTGTAAATGAATAAGATGTTGGTACAATTCAAGGTCCTTAAATTAAATATATGATGCATTTCCTGTATACGGTCATTTAGGAAAATCAATCACTCCATTGGAATCGAGATGCATGGTCAGTAAATTGACAAAGATAATCTCCACACACAAGAAACAAGGAATCAGAATCTAAAAAATGGGATTTTCGTTTACCTCTCAAGGATGCATGACCCTTTGCTACAACATCGCGCTCTGTATCCTTCATTTAAGATTTCGCTGAACCGAGGTCCAATTCGAAGATGGGAATAGAAGCTATCAGACGTGTTATCAAAAAATAAATAAATAAAAAAAGATACCAGATGCAATGAATTGAACCTAAAATCACAACGTATTCTGCCATCTTCTTTATTTTTCGTTTGCAAATCTTAGAGAAAATGAGATGGAAGCAAGATCAGGACGGTGACTGTGCAGCTGAGCTCTTTGACTGTAAAATAAGAGAAGAAGGTGAGGGAGAAAGAGAGAGGAATAGAGAGAGCCGCGGAGAATGAGAAATATAATTAGGGTTTTACTTTTTTATTGGCAATACGCGGAAGATTTCAAAAAGATCTTAGAGCTTTTGATCATGTATTTCACGCGTGATTTTCTTTTTTGGTTCAAGTTTTATCATGCGACAATATTGTGTATAGGAGTCGGCACATGTATAACATTTTATCTATACGTGTACATACTGCACAAACTCAAAAATTCTTATATCGTTCTATCTATTCACTCATCATATTTCAAAAGTTAAATGTTTAGCTCGAGAAATTTACACCCCTCCATACATCAATTATACAAAATTACACATCCACATCTATTACGCACAGTCACCGGTTCCTATAGATATAGATCCACTATCAAACGAAGTTAAATTATAAAAAAAATGAATGCATAATGTCACCAACCAATGATCCAAGTTTATGGTCAATTAAGGATTTGCTGTCAACCCAACTATGAGCTACTGTTACTGTTTTTAACATGACCCTCATAATATCATAATATGTGATACTTCCGTCTCTAAAAGATAGGCAAGTTTGTGTGTAAATTTACACACGAGTATGAAATATGACGACAGTTCTGTATCTTAACCGCCACATAAGTTAACCCATGTGCATACTTAACAGTTTAACAAAAAGACTGTCACAATATATCAAAAGAACGTGACAGTCCATAAATGTCATCGTAGAAAAGGATATACATATTTCTCATCATTGACGTCCACCTTATCTGGGCAGTCTCCAAGAAAAGGATCGATATACAATCTGCTTCTCCAACATGTATTGTCTTCCATTAGTTGAACAACCTATAATTCTCTGTAGAGAAAAAACTATTCAACATAGCCTTTAAATATCACGTATGTTGCGTGTTTAGGCTTAGTGTTATGGGCTAGATATTTAGCTGTTAGATTGGCCATCCATGTCAGATATGGAAACCTCCTAATCTCTATGGGATGGCCAATCTAGCAGCGAAACGCCTAACAATTCGGCGTTAAACGCCTAACTATGAAGCCCTCTGTTCTTATATAAGGGTAAGATACCTGCCCATTCTAGTATAGGGTTAAATTATCACCCTTGATTATAGTTCTGTTAGGTGATCTAAAGGCTGTAGCGTATTTAATAACTGCCCGTAATTTCTGACCTTCATATGTGCTGATAGACGGCTGAGATACATGTGGAGAACTTTACTTTAAGGGTTCGGACTTTTTGTTAGGGTTTCATCTGAATCAAAGGTGCAAGGAAATGGCATTATGTTTGTGGACTTGTTGCCTAATTAATTGCTAATGTTCCTGCTAGCATTTCAAAATATTTTAATGTAGGATACAAAACACTATAACGAGGCACATCCGGCTAAGCTTTCTACACATACCCGGTGTCAATGGATATGCACGATGAGTTCGTTGGCAAGCAATATGGAAGGCCAATTTTCTAATAAAACAAGCAAACCGTAAGGGCCCCAAATTATCTAATAAAAATTTGGTGCAACCGTGGAAGGCAATGGCATTATGTTTGTGGACTTGTTGACTATTACAACATTTTAAGGCCCGAGGGGATGATAGTCAAGCTCTCTCCGGAAAGAGTCAAACCCCAGATAGACAAAACCAGCTGCATTCTCAATGTAATTTTTGAATTTAATCAACCATGGTGAATGTTGAAGGCCCGACAATTGGTGTTACAAATTTTTGTTCGATGCATAATTTAAATTGATCATGAAATTGGGGCATGAGATTAGAAACACAAAATTGGTCAAAAAGACCAAAATCAACAATTCCTGGGTGAAAAAGACACTTAGGTTTTGATACTGTTTAAATAGCCAAAAATTAAAAAGATACTGTTTAAATGGACAAAAATTTAAAAATAGGCGAGAATGTAACCAGTTTCATCCCGTCCATTTTCAAATATTTTTTTCTTATTTTTATTTTACACAGATGCATCCAGTTTCATCCTTGCTATTTTTTAAGTATAAGCCAGGATGAATCCAGTTTCATCCTTGCTATTTTTTTTGGCTATTTCACCCGTACTTTTTTTTTACTCGTCCATTTGAACCGTGTTTTAAATTTTTTTGGACAAATGACCCATTTTCTCGATTAGAAATGCAATAAAGCTTTTTACGGAAGTTATCACATTCTGTGACGGTGTGCCCGTTGTATTCAATTTTATATTAAACTAACCAAATTTCAATTTCGTGGACAGTCCGGCCTGACGGTGATGAAACCCATTATGTAGTCCGTGGCTATGTAAGCCGCAGCGCTACAAACCAAATCTGTATGAGAATTTTAAATTTTACAGCAACAGGTCAAAGGGAAACACAAAGAGGGTCTCAACTGGGTCTGTTGTATTTGTTGGCCTGATTTTTTTTTTATTCAATATAACGTTTTTCATTCAAAAAAAAAAAAAAAGTATGGGGAGGATTTCGGTACCAGGCCAGACTCCAGAGTGTAGTAGTGTTATGGCTCTGCATATATTGTTATTAGTCATGGGGGATGCATATATTTTCTGCACCAAACTTAAAGCCACTTCATTAAGATGATTCAAATTTGTTTTAAAGGTTTTAGCTGGTTGGGCTATTAGAAAAGCAAAATTGCACTCCTTTAACAGGAGTCGGGTGATCAAAATTACAACAATAATTATAGATCTCAATCTGTTCACTATCAGTATTTGGTACTCCAAGGAAATCAGCCTATTCAATAAACACACAGCAATAATGAAATTTAGAAAACCCTTCCTAAGTTTTTTTATACAGTAATATTACTCCCTCCGTTCCATTTTAGATGATGTTTTAGGGTTATTTTTTTGTTCCATAATACTTGAAAGTTTTCATATTTTTCCATAAAACTACAAATAACACCCTTACATTTTGTCTTGGAACTATAAGTTTATTTTTAAATGCACTAATAGCATTTAATGTTTGAAGACTTTTCTCAAGGGTATAAATGGAAAATCTTCATATCTCTCTCCATTTCTTAATCTGCGTGAAAACTCCAAAAACATCATCTAAAATGGAACAGAGGGAGTACAATTTACCAACAGAGAACTTGAATTGAAATTGAACGATGATCTTTACGTTGAATCAGATCAAGCTTACAGCTACTATCTACATATATTTAGTCGAACTATTGAATTAGAAATGTGGTGATTTTGTATCTCATGGTACCTTGATTTTGATGATCATGAAAATACAAAGAATCAGGTCTAGTTAATCTCTACTATCTGGAGAGATTCGATTTGGAAGAATAAAAAGGCCAAGGAAGAACCTGAGTAGCAGCTCCAGTGTATCTCTTTCAACTACGAGATCCAAACCAAATAGAACACTGAAAAAGAAGTTTCATATGAGACTTGGGTTTTTTGAAGAATTGAAAATAACATTTTGAGAGGAGATATCATGATGCTTTATTGTTAGTGGTGGTGATGTTCTTGGACCTCCACTAGCGTCCGCCATGATTTTGTTGCTGCCGCCGATGAGAATCATAGATACAAAGAGGTAATGAAGTATGTTTGTTCGTTTTTAGGGTTTGCTTTACTTCTGTATGTAGACGATGGAGGCGCACTTATAAGGATTTGAGATATGAATATTTAATCTAGGGTTAAATTACACCGTTTGATCTAACGGCTGTAGCTTTTTTAATTTCTGACAATACTTTTTTACTTTTTGATATGCGTATCTATATGTCTACACTGTTTTGTTGTCTGTTTGAACGGCTGTAGTGCATTTTCTTCATCCAACTCAAAGGAACTTAATTTTTTGAGAAAAAGACCACAATGAGATGGGGAGAAAGGGCATACGAGATACACATTGACGCCTAGTAAAACAATGTTGAGCTGAGGAATTAACCGTGGCATATGCAATGATTATTATATAGTCGTGTGTGGTGGAATGGATTTGGCTAATTTTCCAAGTTTAAGGTGCCATTTCTAAGCAAGCAACTTGTGAGTCACCTTCACCAAGAAGTTGAGAGCCTGATGTTATTATAATGATAAAACTGACATACCAACTCAAACAAAGAAAGAATCTCACAATATTTTGATGTAAACACGATTTCCTGTATCAACTAAACCGTAGATGCACTCAAACATACTTTTTTTTTCCAGATCAGATCATTTGGTAAACTATTTCGAAGTACTTTTTATCAGAAAAAAATAATTATATATCCTCTTAAAAGTTATTGCATCATTCATTGTTAGTCATATAGGATGCAAATTTTAGAAAGGGAATCATCGCTTTTCTGCATGAAAGGAGTGCAATTTTGCTGACAACGTGAATACTCGTCTGTAAACTCTGGTAAATACAATTTTGTCAAGTACTTTGATGCATTTTAAGGTTACAACGTGAATACTCGTCTGTAAACTCTGGTAAATACAATATATATGAAATGAGGCACATACTATTCCTACCAGCGACTGCACTGCAAACAAGCACCGGATAGCAATCCATATTGATGCAATAATTCAGCTTTATTTCTTGACAAAATCATGGATGGATATAGGTTACGCACCAATTTTACTAAGAAAATCATCATTTTTTAGGTCTTCTTGTAATACTACTGAGATCTACAGAATCTGATTTAAGAAGAAGGTGAAACAATTTGGTCTGTCTGATAATTTCAGTCATATGTCATTCATAATAAAAACTAAAATAGAGTCATAACAGATCAGATCTAAAATTGATGATTTCATTTTTATCATTTTGGTAATCGGTTCACATACGTATCTAGATAAAACATCTTCCCCTAACATTACTCATCACTTCTTGTTCTTTTAATTACATAACAATTTCTCCTACAATTCCTCTTCCATCACTGATCTGACTGATCTGAGTTGGAGATATTTCTTTGTTCAGCTCCCCCAAAAAATTTATAGAGATCTCAAACCACATAAAACAAACAAAGATGTGAGTATGCTGAGAGAATTGGCGGAAGATTACATTTTTGAGAGGAAAAATCATAGTGCGAATGCATTTTTTGTTTTGTTTCGTTGATGATGCTCAATTGAACCATCTTCTGCCATGAGTTTGCCGCTGTCGTTGATGAGAATAAACTTAGGTTAGATTTGGAAGCTGCTGTTTGTTTCATTCTAGGGTTACTACTGTTTATAAGAGGGTTGAAGACTTGCCCATTACTTTTGGGGCTAACTTACAATCGTTAATTTCCGCTTTATATTTTGATCTGATGGTGGTACTGTATTTTAAGACTGACCGTATTTTTTGACCAACATATATCGTTGTTATTATGTGTATGTGGAGGAAGGGCCGGCCCTACGGGAAAGCACGGCTGTAAGGAACTTTTTCTTTGTAGTTTAGGATTTTTTTTGTCAATAATCAAATTAAAATTAAAATTAAGATAATGGAGAAATATATTTGATTTATATTTTGGTTTCTCATAGTTTCCCTGTGTGGAGTCCAGATATTCAATTATAAGCAGCAGCAACTAGGGCTAAAAACCAAATCACTACGATGTTTTAACAATCGACCAAAAACCATAAAATATATATAAGCCTGCTAATTGCACTTTGGAATCGTTGGTTCCTTTGGCTGTTACCATTACATGCTATTTCAAGTTTGTTCAACTTCCAACTCAAGTAATCCTTAAGTTACTCCAACTCAAGTTTTCCAACCGTAATGAGACCATACCAAGTATATTCACCATGCCATACTAAACAACCATGCAGCAGGACGAAAAAGCCCCGTTATCCCAACCATTCTCTGAGCATGGGGTCCGGTCCTGCAGTAACTAGAAATTTTGCTCAATTCCTTACATTGATGAATCGGAGATGCAACATTTCCATGAATCAAAAGCAAATGTAAAACTGGCAAATAAGTATTATAGACAGCAGCTAAGAGCTTCCTACTTGGATTTTCATCATAGTTAAACCATAAAAAAGATTTACATTTTGTGAAAAAGAAAAGTCATAATACATAGATCTATTTATTTCTTCATAATACATTTTGTGAAAAAATTTCCTCTTTCATTACTCAGACGTGTCATCTGATTTGTTTCTTCTCTTCCAGTCGCTTTTGATTTATATGTTTAGCAAATTCCTGAGTTTAGTTTTTTGCTTCCTTCAACAGATCCAAAGAATTTCAATGGATCTCAAACCACAAACAAACCTCAAAAGTTCTCCTCGTATATGAATTACAACAGCTGACAAAATCACAAAAGATTATATGGTCCTTCCAGGAGTTGTTTTTCTTTTGCATGAAACAGGGGGACTAGACATAGCAGGTTCCTGTCCAATAAAACCCACTAGCAATGAAGTTTAACAAACAATTTAGGAAACCGAAACTAAGATTATGAGAGGAGAAATCATTATGCTTTGTGGTTGGAGATGCTGCTGCTATTGAAATTGCGCCAACACCACTTGTTTCTTATGCCATGATCTTTTTTATGTTGTTGCCGCCGTTTGTGATTGTCGGGTTTAGGGTTTGCTTTCTTTCTTAGACAGCGGAGATACAAAATGGAAGCCCTCTATGCTTTTATAAGCGTTAGGTATCTGCCCGTTTTAGTTTAGGGATAAAATGTCGTCTTCTATTTTAGTTTTATTATAGGATCTTACGACTTTAATGTATTTACTGACTAACCGTAATTGCTGACCTTCATATGTGGTGAATAGACGACTGTGATGCATAAGGAGAATTTTACATGGGTTCTTTTCTTTTTTAAGGAATGTTCGTGCTAGCGATTTAATAATATGTGTGGACTGTATGCCTAATTGATGGCTTGTGATCGTGCAAGCATGCATGTGCAAGCGATATTCGGCAAGGGTTAGCCTTAATTGCAAGTGATGTTGTGGATTCAGATTAGAATGAGAAAGAGAAAGAGTCTATAGGATTTAACAAAACTGAAAGAACCAAAAGACAAAACTTAAGATTTTGAGAGGAAAAATCATAATGCTTTTTGGTGTTGGTGATGCTGTTGTTATTGAATCGCCGCCACCTGCTTCTGCTATGAAGAGATAGAGAGAGATTTTTTGCTGTTAGGGTTAGTGTTTGCTATCTTTCTCTACAAATTGGAAGCATACTAGTGGGAAACGATTTATAAGAGTTAGGGAATAACCGTTCATATTAGGGTTAACTTATAACTTTCGATTTTAATTTTATTATTTGATCCAACGCCTGTAGCGTGTTTAAAGACCACTCTATATATGGGGAGAACTTAAAGGGTTTGAAATTCTCTTCAAGGGTTTATATGTGTATGAATATTAGTATGTTTATGGACTTGTTGCCTAGTTAATGGCTGGCTAGCGTTCGTGCTAGCATTTCATTTTTATTTTTTTTTGGTAGGATGCAAATTTAAATAGTGATGGACTAGAAGTTGTGTACCTCCAAATTGTTTCTAAGCCATTTGGTGATAGATATTTTCTCCAATAAGAGGTTAACCATATATTCATAATCTTATTTTGAGATGAAATAGAACTGTTCATAACAGGTCTCTCCTTATATTCATAATCTTATTTTTCCATTACAAAAAAAAAAAAAACAAGAAATAAAAAAAAAAAAAAAAAATCAGGTACAACTAGGTAGAAATCTTACTCTTCCATTAATATGTCTTTTATTTCATATTCTTAAGATAAGATTTATGATAGGAAAAGTCATAATGCCAATAAATCTTTTGTTGCTTGGTGATTCTCTTTTCAATTTGAATGAACCCCGTGATTTTGCAGTTTTGATGACTGTGAAGCTGTTGTTTCATTTGTTTCTTGGGTTTTGATTTTGTTCCCTACCCGAAAAAAAAAAATTTTGGAGGGATGACTTGGATGTATGTACCACCACTAGAAAAGTTAAAGGACTACTTATAGAGTCGGGGTTAACTTACAAACCGTCCGTTTCAACTTTATTACTATTCAGGGTCCATTGTGGGAGAGCTAGCACCAGTGAATTTCTAGTCAGTCATTAGAATAGAAAAGATAAATCAGATACCCATACTAAAAGCTAAACAGTTATATCTTTACTCAACTGCTTGGCTGTAGGGGAGATGGGAGCAGCAGCAGTTGTACACACTCTTACACCTCAAAAATCAAAACAATACAAGCAACAGACGTTGTTCAGGGTTTACCTATAATTCTAATCATTTCAAGTTGCAAAATTACACTGTATTTTCTTGAATCAGAAAAAAATATAAAAACGAAATAAACTGGGAATCCCAGAACTTCTTTGTAGAGGCTCGTCACTTTTTAATCCATACACGGTGTGAAAAAATATTGGATTAAATGTAGTTGAAATCAACATGGTAAAACCAACAGGTAAGGTCAGATCTAAATAAATGTTATAGATAGCAGCTAAGAAGTTCATATTGAGAATTTCGTAGTTAAAACAAACCAGAGATTTACATTTTTGAGAGAGAGAAACTCATAATGCATGGATGGATCTTGAAATTCAAGAAGCTGTGAAGGATATCATTCATCATCATCTGCATCTCCCAGGAAATCATCCTATTCAATGAATAAAGCAAATTGATTCACAAGAAACAAACTAAGAAAACATTCGTCTGCAAATTTTATTTCACTGACGTGGTTCATACATTTGCTCTTACAAATAACCAACAGATAAATCGAATTGAAATTGAACAATGATCATTACGTTGAATCAGACCAGGCTTACCACTACTATCTAGAACTAGTGAATTAGAGAAAGGTGGTGAATCTGTATCTCGTGGTACTCTAATTTTAATTACCATGAGAAAAAAAAAATCAGATCTAGTTTATCTCTGCTATGTAGAGATTCTGTTTGGAATGTGAGGCTTTAGGAATAACCTAAACAACAGCTCCGGTGTATCTTTTTGTACTACAAGATTCAGTTCTAACAGAAAGATGGAGGAGTCTCATAACTCGAAAGAAGTTTGAGAGGAAACTTAAGATGAAGATCATGTGTTAAATTTACAATTTGAGAGGAGAAATCATTGTGCCAGTGGCTTTGCTGCTAGTGGTGTTGCTACTGAAACCGCCACTTACTTCTGCCATAATTTTGTTGAATCACGGATATAAGGAAGGAACTGTTGTATGTTCTTTTAGGGTTTCCTTTTCATTTGTTTAAAGAAGAAGGAGCAGCAGATAGATGGTCTACAACAAAACTATATATACTCCTAAGGAATTGAGATCTGAACGTTTAATTTAGGGTTAAATTATCACCATTGGATCTAACGGCTGTAAGTTATCTAATTACTCTCTGTAGAACTGTACTTTTGACCAGCATATATAATGGCTTATGCTTATTTTCCGCATATTTCACATTGCTTGCATCATTTTTTAATTTCTTTTCTAGTGTACGGGGAGTCAATCCTTGATAAATTAATCTAAAGAAAATTATAATGTTTATCTTTTTCTTCCCTCATTTGTACCGGACAGACCCAGATGAAAGTGAAGATTATAATGTTTATTTTTTTCTTCCCTCATTTGTAACGGACAGACCCCGATGAAAGTCAAGATTATAATGTGGAAAAGATTACATTTTTGAGAGGAAAAATCATAGTACTAAGATATGTTTTTGTTGATGTTGTAAACTGAAACATCTTCTGCCATGATTTTTCTCCTTTGTTAAGAGTATCAGTGTATCACTAGTGAACTAGTGTGACAGTGTTAATGCTCAAGCTTGATGGGCAGTGCTAAGTGAGGCTACTTATGTTTGCCAAATTCAACCACCCACTGAGGGAGAGCACTGGTGAATTTACAGTCAGTCCCATATAGATAATCCAGAGCGCAATTCGTGCAATACAACCATGACAAGCAAGTATATCAACATATTAAACACCAATGCAGCAGAACCAAAAATCCCCATTTATCCCATCCATTTTCTGAGCATGAGGTCGGTCCCGCAATAAAATTTTACTCATTCCTTATTGCTGAATGGGAAATGGTTGCATTTTACACTTTATTTTCTTGAATCAAAATAAAAGGTAACCAGCAATCACACAACTTCTCCGGTTCATAATTTCCTTCCTTTAATTCTAATTGGTTCACATACATAAGAACTTCATTTTGAGAATTTCATAGTTATAAAAAAAAAAAAAAAAAAAAAAAAAAAAAAAAAAAACTCATAATTCATGGATTTCGTTTCAATATTTCATTAATCAAAATGTTAATAGTTCACCACAAAATGAGTCATAACAGATCAGATCTACACTTCCTAATTTTATCAGATGTACAATTATAGATCAGATCTACATACATGATCAATATAAAAAAATCTTCTACATTCATCACACATCACTTCTAATTCTATTCTATTTTTTTCTTCTTCTCTTTTAGTCGCATCCCCAAAACCCTGAGTTAAGTCTTTCCTTCGCTCAAAAGCGTTCAACATTTTCATGGCATTTGAACTTACAACATAAACAGAGGATTTATCAAAAGAATGAAGTGAACTAATTGAAAGAGATCAAATATTTTAGAGGAAAAATCATAGTGCGAAGATAAGTTGTTGTTGGTGTTGATGTTGTACGAATAGAAACATCTTCTTCCATGATTTTGCTGCTGTTGTTGATGAAAATAAACTTAGGCGAGATGGGGAAGCGGCTGTTGGTTCATTTGTTTGTTTAGGGTTACTAGGTTATACTCCTACTTATAAGGGTTGGAGACCTGCCCATTAAGTTTGGGGCTAACCTATTATCGTTCATTTCCGCTTTATTATTTGATCTGACGGTGGTAGTGTATCCTAGGCCGTGTTTGTTTACGGCCGGGCCTGTGGGGAAGCACGGTTGTATTGAACTTTTTCTATGTTCTTTAAAGGAACAAATTGATCTACAGTGTGATGAAAAGTAAGTAAATGGAAAAACATAATTAATTTTTATTTTTGTTTCTCATAGTTTCAAGAACAGTAGAGCATGCCGCTGAGCTATATTATAAACAGCAGGTCTAAAAACCGTAAAACATATATAGGCCTACATTAAACTTAAGGGAGCTTCATTAACTGAGGAATTTAGCGTGTACACATTTCGATTTACCATACTCACTCGTGAGACCTAAACATATTTCTATTGTTTCCTGTCAATTCTTAGTCCACGGCACAAACAGTAGATGCACTAATAATAGGCACCTATATAGAGATAAGCTGCCATTATTTGAAGTTTAGTTTGTTTTTCATCAAAGCAAGATTCCTACTTAAGTCGACCGTTTCCAAGCAACTTGTATGTTAAGAGAATTTGAGGCATATAGGTTCCCTTCAAGAAAAAATTAAAAGAATTTGAGGCATTTATGTCAATTAAATGATGAAAATCAACATTCCGAAACAAACTCAAGCGACACTTCGTTTCCTACACATAAAAGAAATCCATAAGTTGTAGCAAAATTATCTTATTTGTGGCTGCTCTGGCTTGAGTCTCTCTGGTACATCCAGATTTTAGATCATAAATTGCTTATTTTCATGTTTCATAAATGAAAAGAAAACAAACACAAAAACTGGATTTGACAGAAAAAAGAAAAATTCAATCTATTTATTGTTTCATTAATCAAAAAGCTAACTAAGAACTGTTTATAACAGATCAGACCTACAATTCAAGTTGTAGATGTAGAAAATCCTACCTCTACATCCAAAGGTAACTAAACGCATACACAGAGAAACAAGGCAAACAAGAGAAGCAATAGAACACGAGATGTACGTGGTTCGGCATGATTACCTACGTCACGGGGTATAAAGAAGATCTTATTACTCGATTCAAGGTTACAAGACGGATTTCTCTCTCAATGCCTTTAGTATGCTCTCTTTCCTCACTTCTTGCTTGGGTCCTTCCTCTCTACATGGTCTCTATTTATAGTTACAAGTGGTGATACACCAGTACTTCGGTGTTAGGCCTAGCGTAGCTTCCTCGATGTTCCTCTCGGGTGATCGGTCGATGTCTCGGCCGGGTGTTCATATTTGTTCGGGCCGGTGCGTTAAGCCGAGTGATGTCTGCCTCCGCTATCTCGTCGCTCGGTGTCGTCCGTTTGGGGGTAATCAATGTCGCCCTTGGGATCCCTGGCCGAGTCTTCCTTGGCCGAGTCCTTCTTATCTCTTTACCAACCTTGTCAGCGCATTTATGGCTCCAGCACCCGATGTCTATCGCATCACAACTTTTCCTCTTTTTCTTCGACTTTCGGCTCCTCTTTCCTCACGCCCAGATTTGGAGAAGCGATCCGGTGTTCTAGATGCATGCTCGCTCTGGTACGCCATGGCTTAGGATCGTTCCACCTGTCCCTGTGGATTATTTACTCCTACACAAGTAAACAAAGCAAACCACCCAAATGCACCGGCTAAGTTGTTTGAATTAAATAAATTGTACATACACCAAGCGCACATCTTATTAAAAAAAAAACAAGTATTCTAAGTAGCTTCCTCGAAGATAATTCACACTAATTATACAACATATTCATCCAGATACATATAGTGAATAATGAATAAGCTATATCTATAAGGTGCTTCGTATTATTGGTAGTAGTACTTGTAGTCGTAGTTTCAGCAGGTGCCTAGGTCTCCATGTCGTTTTCAATGACCCTAATTAACGCTTTTAATGTAAGCCTTTGTAATCTTAGAGTTCAGGTTCCAAGGTTTCTGACTTCCTAGATATGTCGAATTCAATTTCTTCATCTTCAAAGTTCTTGTTAAGGCGCGTGCCAATCTGGGAGGGAGGTTATTAGGACTATTGAACACCCCTGATTTTTTAACTAACTGTCCCCAAAGAGCTCTAAAATCTGTTACTCATATCGGCCTTTGTGAAAATGAGGATATAAAGGGCTTTTTTGATGAATTCCTCTAGATGGGTAAAAAAACTTTTCGTGGAGATGATGACTCCACTCGACTTTATCAAAGGCTTTGCTCATGCTCATATGACTGAGAGTTTCAAAGTCATGTAGAATTATGAAAAGTTGCTTATATAGATTTGAACTGACAAAGATCTATATCAAACAAAAACATTCCACACCATACACATCCGGGAAAATTGGTACCCTATTAAGTAGGAGTATTAAGTAAAACATGATTGTTTTAATTAAAAGTTCTAATGATTTGACTATAGTAATTTCTAAACGAAATGCCACTTTTTTTTGGCACCAATTCGCTCCAGCTCCTTCTTTTCAGCTTCTGAGTTTAACTTGATGTTTAAGGTCTCATAGGGCCATAATAATTCTCAAAGGTAAAATAAAACATGATTGTTTCCACAGATCAAAATTCACTATTTTAAGAGGAGTACGTACGGCTGGGAAAAATTAGTACAATAATAACAGATCTCAAATTTCTACCCCAACATTCTTCGGTAGAAGCAATTCAAGAAATTACGAAAGATATTCTGTAAGGAAATCATCCTATTTTCAATAAACACAGCAAATTGATTCACAAGCTTGAACAAGAAAGAAATTAAGAATACAATTATCAGCAAAATTATTTCATTAATCTTATTAATACTGTGCTCTTAAATACAACATAGAAACTGAATTGAAATTCAACTATGATCATTACAGTGAATCTAGATTGCTTACAGAGATTTGGTAGTCGGAAGAAGTAAGGTGAATTAGAAATATGGTGATTCTAATTCACCTTACGTCAGATCAAACAGAATGCTCCAATGCATCTATTTTATCTAGCAGATTTAGATCAAACAGAAAGCCACCCATAATAAGACTGGAAAAAAAAATACTGGAAAAAAAATAAATCACACACAGGTATTCAAAACTAAAATTCTGAGAGGAAATATCATAATGTTTTTTGTTGGTGGTGGTGATGCTCTTGAACCTCCTCCACTTGCATCTGCCATGATTTTGTTGCCGCCACGGGAATGATTTTTAGGGTTTTATTTACTTCTCTATCACAGTTCTACCATTTATAATGATTTAAGAGCTGCCCGTTTGATCACGGTCAACTTATCACCCGCTTATAAAAGTTCCGTCCCTTGATCAAACGGCTGCAATGTATTTTATTACTGACCGTACTTTCTGACTGGCATATATCTAATCTATACTGCCATGTTATCTGTTTGAAGACCTTTTATGCATTTGTCCAAAAAAATTTAAAACACGGTTCAAATGGACGAGTAAAAAAAAGTACGGGTGAAATAGCCAAAAAAAAAATAGCAAGGATGAAACTGACTTATACTTAAAAAATAGCAAGGATGAAACTGGATGCATCCTGTGTAAAATAAAAAATAAGAAAAAAATATTTGAAAACGGACAGGATGAAACCCAGTTACATCCTGCCTATTACTAAATTTTTGTCCATTTAAACAGTATCTTTTTTAATTTTTGGCTATTTAAACAGTATCAAAACCTAAGTGTCTTTTTCACCAATTTTGTGTATGCATTTTAAGGCTACAATGCGAATACCCGTCTCTGAACACCGGCACGTCCTTTTTCTACTAGCTACTGCAATGCAAACAAACACCGGCATATTGATGCAATAAGTCATCTGTATTTCTTATAACAAAATTAAGTAACGGACAGGTTGCGCACTAATTCTACGACTTCTTTTTTCAATTTTTTTAAATTCTACGAATTTTCATTTTCTTAAACTTTCATGGTTTACGAATCAACTAAAGTCAAGATGGCAGAGTTGTTATTTTTCTTCTTATTTCCACCAGACAGACCTGATGAGTGATGACTACTCCACACATTAAAATTTTGCTGCAGATTTTGATGCAGCGCCCATTAACTTTGATTGCCCTTGCGAGTTGCGAGCCTTGGGAAACAATACCTCTACCAAAAATTACTCTTGGCTACTTAAAAGAAACGCGTATCTTTTTAATCATTAAATTATACTGCTGATGAATTTCATTTTGGAAAACAGTAGGAGTATTTTCTAATATTTGAAAATGAGTTTGACGATATGTTGGGCACTTTTTCTTTGCGACATATGCACGAAATAACACAAAATGCGTTTTCAGCATATGTTTCAATTTCCCATTTCAATTTTAATTTGCCTTTAGCACCAAGAAAAAGACTAGGTAATTGATGATTTTGGGAGCTTCCAGCCATCTTATGTTTGATTCAGTATCAGATTCAGAGTAATTGAAGAACCACATAAAATTGAAATACTTTTTGAGTCTCTTGCCTGAAGTTGTATAACCCTATATATTAGTATCCATGTAAAATTATTTGGCTAAAAAGTCCTAGTGATTTGACGATTTTTTTTTCGTATACACCAAGCGCACATCTTATTAGAAAAAACAAGAATTCACAACTTCTGAGATTTTTTTCTCAATGATATTTTACAGTCGAAAAAGGTCTCCTAAATGTTTTAGTTGAAGTGGAGCATTATGTCTGTGGGTTTTGGACTATTTTCTTAACAGATAGTGTTTAGATTTGGTACATGCAATTCTCTATGCTGTTTCCCAATAATTTGTGCCTATAATTACAGGAGATCATCAATTTTCTGCGTCAAATTTAAGGAGACCATATGCAGAAACTACCAATCCACCGACTAGACATATATCTGCATCTCTGGTTTTCATGAATGAAAATCGACATAAGTACTTTTTATCCGTAATCACTTGGGAACATTATTTATATACCCCCAGTATGAGACCTATTGAAGAATACCCTTTCTAACTTAAATTATACCCCTAAGCTTAATACATTACTAAAATACCCTCTTTTGTATAGTGTATATACAAAACCACCAACCAATATTCAAAAAAAAAAAAACAGAAACACTACCTCCACTGCCCACCACCACTGTCCACCGTCAACCACCACCACCACTGTCCACCGCCGCCCACCACCACCACCAACAACCACCACCACCTCCGCCAACCACCACTGTCCACCACCGCCAACCACCACCACTGTCCACCACCTCCAACCACCACCACTGTCCACCAACACCGCCAACCACCGTCGCCGCTAACCAACACCACCACTGTCCACTACCACCGCCACCAATCACACCGCCGCCGCCAATAACCTCACCCACCGCCGTCAACCACCATCGCCGCCGTCAACCACCATCACTGCCGCCAACGACCACCACCACCATGTGGAGTCAACTTGCTGAAGTTGTGTCCATATCGGAGGCAACTAGCTCAAGTTGTCTCCAAAAGTAGAAGCAACTAGCTCAAGTTGTCTCCAATAAATAGTGTACAAGAACAAGTTGCAAAATAAAATGGAGCCAACTAACTCAAGTTGTCTCCGAATCTGAGGCAACTAGCTCAAGTTGTCTTCAAAAGTGAAGGAAACTAGCACAAAGTTGTCTTCAAAAGTGAAAGCAACTAGCCCAAGTTGTCTCCAAATATGGAGGCAACTAGCACAGGTTGTCTTCAAAAGTGAAAGCAACTAGCCCAAGTTGTCTCCAAATATGGAGGCAACTAGCACAAGTTGTCTCAAAAAAAAAAAAAATTATACACAAATAAGTGAACCTAGTGTGGGTCGATCACACATCTTCTGACATATAGCCAGTTGTGCTACCATTGCACCACAGAATCGTTTATACAAAAACAACATATCAAAATCACATACCACCAAACTGCTACTTCATCTTCTTGCAAACCAATCAATTCATTTACCACCTACACTTCCAGCTCAGTACAATTGCACTATTATCGCTACTAACAGCTGCACTATCATCACCAGTAAGCAGACTCACATCTTCAATTTCGAACCCAATGAGCAGACTCACATATTCATCATACAACAACTCTACCTGCAGCAGCTTCATGACCACAACCATATACACACACTTGCAACATGAGCCAATAGCTGCAGTCACTCAATCTCTTGGATGTCTCGATATATGAAGGAAAATTGCACAAGTTTTCTTAAGGCAACTGATATCGAAATCTCAAAATCATCTGCAACCACTCAATCTCCTGGATATCTCTCTGCTGCACATACCACCAAACTCCAATGAGATCAATACTAGAAATCAAAACTCCAACTCACAGCAGTATCTCCCTAACTGTAACACCATTTCCATCAGAAGTTCAAGCCAATCTCTGCAATCTTAGCACAACACCTTATACACTGCATCCAGAGTATAACTACCTGTAACTGCAAACAAACGACTACTTTAGCTACACTCCACAGTCCACCTGCAAAACTCATCTTCTCAATTGCAGCTACAACCATCTCAGACTCGCAAATATTTTAACTCAACCTGCAACGCTATCTTGCATTTCCTGCAATTCGATTCCATCCATCACTTCAACAACAACACCATCCCACTCTCTGTATTGTAATCGTTTATCTACACCTGAATTTGAGATGTCACCAATAAACCCTCTCAATTTTAGACTAACCAATCACAGCAATTTGAGATGGCATCAGTTCCACAACCCAAATTTTCAACAAATTCAATCAAAACAGATTCAGCTCTTAACTCCAGTTCTCTTCCTAACCAAACCAACCATCAATTAGAACCACCACCAGATAATACCACCTCTTACGGCTCTGAAATCATCAGCAGTAAATCAACTTCAGCTCAAACAAAACATTAAACCCTAACATACATCTACCAGTCATTCCATTGTTACCACCCTCTCAAGCTTCTCTTGCATTCACAGTCATCAACAGATCCACAATCAAATTCATGCCTTTCACTTCCCATTAGCAGCACTTGTCATCTTCTAAATCTCCAACCAATTCATCCACCAACTGAACATATGACATCAAGAACACAATTTCAGCCAATAACACAATCATTATTACCAAATGTATTTCCTTCTTTGATTCATTCTAAACCTTTCTCACACTATGAATCATATCTTCAACCTTTATCAAACCTGACTTCCACACAGACTCCCATATAGCTATTTCATTTCTGCTTCAACTCAATCCCTGACTCCATTCAACTCAATCCACGGCTTCACACCATTGTACCACAGATTCGAACCAAACACCCCCACCAATATGCAGTATGTACTGGAAAAGTAATGTACCAAGAACACCATCAGTAGCTTCAAATCCCTAACACTAGCTTCATCAATTTAACCACCAGCACCACCACCAACACTAGAAACTAATTTAGATAAATGGAATACAAAATTGAAACCTAAAACTCTCTTAAAAACTCCCAAATCTTAATCAAATACGTAACCCAATTTTTCACAAATTTCAAAACCTAAACCTAAAAATTGAACCTTACCAGTTTCATAATCAACAACTCTCGAGCTCAAATCACTGAATCTGAATCTTTAACTAAAAACCCACCCGAAATTTGAATCTCAACTCGAAATTACTAAATCGAAAATAAAAAATCAAATCGATCTTTGAAACTGTTTTGAAATCGAACATAAATCGTGGAAAATATGTTGATACTAGTGGCAGACGTAACGGAGGTGGTGGTGCTGGTTGTGGTGGCGGTGATAGATCTTGGTGCTGGTAGGGGGCGATGGAGATGATGGTGGTGGGAGCGGTGAGTTTTTTTTTCTTCTCTTAATGGAAATGAAGAAAACAAAGTAAGAGAGGCTAAATAAGGAATTATGATTATTTGTTTTTATAGAAAATTTCAATTATGCCATTAAGAGTATTTGTAAAGTTTAAAGGGTATTAGTGATAGACCCATGAATAGTAGGGGCATAAATAACATTCTCACTAAGGAGGTAAAATGCCATCGCCTCTTGAAAGTTATAGCGTCAATAGTTGTTGTTAGTCATTGAGAATGCAAATTTTAGAAAGCAAATCATGGCTTTTCTGCATCGAACTGAAGGGAACTTCATTAAAACAATGAACTAGGTAGATTAGAAAGTAACTTTAGCTGGTTGGGCTAAAAGAAAGCAAAATTGCACTTCTTTAATTAAAAGCAGTCAATTAATTGAGTAAAATTATAACACTAATAGATCTCAATCTCTTCTTCCAAAGAAATCATCCTATTCAATAAACACAGCAAATTGATTCACAAGAAAGATATTAAGAAGACTCTTGTCTGCAAATTTTATTTCATAAATTAAGAAATTATCAACAGTTAAATCAAATTGGAATTGAATGATGATCATTACGGTGAATCAGATCAGGCTTACCACTACTATCTAGAACTAGTGAATTAAAAATATGGTTATTCTGTATCTCGTCGTACTCTGATTTTGATGATAATTAGAAATACAAGGAATCAGATCTATTTTATCTCTACTGTCTAAAGAGATTCTGCCCGGAAGATGTGAGGTTTTAGGAAAAACCTTAGCAGCAGCTCCACTTTGTCACTCTCAACCTGTCAGTGCAAATAAAAAGCTGCAAGTGTAGAAGCTCAAAAGAAGTTCCAGATGAAAATTAATACGATGATGTAGTGCTAAATTTACATTTTGAGAGGAAAAATCATAGTGCGAGTAACTTTATATTGGTGTTGCTATTGAACCGCCACTTGCTTCTGGCATAATTTTTGGTACCCGCCGATGATAAAATGTGGGGACTGTTGTATGTGTGATTGCTTTTAGGGTTTCCTTTCCTTCTCTACACAGACTATGGAGGCGCACTTAGATGGTCAACAACGAACTTTGCATACTACTTATAAGGATTCGAGATCTGAATGTCTAATTTAGGGTTAAATTATCACCATTTTATCCAACGGCTGTCACGTAGTTAATTCTTGACCGTAGTTATTACCTGCATATCTAATGGCTAATGCTCATCTTGGTGCATATTTGTCTCACAGTGACAAAATTTAATTCCTGACCGTAGTTATTACCTGCATATCTAATGGCTAATGCTCATCTTGGTGCATATTTGTTTCGATTAGACTCTCATATCTAGATTCCGGCACATACAAAAGTTACTTTCTGTACCAAAATTTACCAAAATGTTCATTTTCATTGGAATTACAATTTATGAATTTCAAGGCTTTAGTAAAAGAAAAAGTTACCAGAAACAATTTATATACACCGGCTATTTGACGCACTATAGTCAAGTCAAGTGAATGGAGTATACTTTAGATCATTTTTGGTTAAAGAATGAAATTGACCACAAATATACGAATTCCACATCAAGTGGCAGTAGATTTACGATTCTTATTAATAACATCGCAACTTCCAACCCAAGCACAGTACTTTTCTCTATTTTGCATTTCAATTGTTTCGTCTTCAACATCCGAACCCCAAAAAACAAATCGTAGTTTTCTTTTGGCGATTGACAAGTCTTTGGCCTTGTTTGGTAAAATTTATGATGATCTATTTATGATTATAGATAATCATAAATTGATAAATGATTTAGATATAATCATTTTAAAAATAAATTTTTCCAAACACTTTTTTTAGACTAGTACGACCGTTGCCACGGTGGGAGGGCCGACCGAAAAAGAATCATAACATGGGGTTCGTCTGCGATTACTTTCACCCCGTTTCTGAAAAAGTGATACTTTCGCCCCGTTTCCGAAAAAGTGATACTTTCGCTCCATTTCGGAAAAAGTGATACTTTCGACCGGTTTAAGAATTCACTTTTTCTGAAACCGGGCGAAAGTATCACTTTTTCCGAAATGGAGCGAAAGTATCACTTTTCGAAACGGAGCGAAAGTATCACTTTTTTAGAAACGGGGTGTGAAAGTATCACTTTTACAGAAACGAAAAATTAGTCGATCCATAAACCAAAATATGGTTGCATGATGTGTTATGCATCCTTTGTGGTGGTTTGCATAATGACTATGCATTCAATTTTCGAGAATTGTGCCTAAAATTAAAGTATCATTTATCTTGAAACGGAGGGAGTACATCGTTTTATTAGTTGGAACGGAAAATTAGTTGATGCATAAACCAAAATTTTGCTACATAAAGTATTATGTATCTTTTGTGGTGGTTTGCATAATGAATATACATTTAATTTTCTAAATTTGTGCCTAAAATGATAAATATCTCCGAATTTTTCGTAAAAACTCTAAATTTGATATTGTTGTTTGTGCTCGTTGGATAGATTTTTTTATTAGCTTTCCAACAAGATAAAATTCGTAAAATTCAAGGTACGGATTTTTAGATATGTTATATTAAAGTTTGCTTTCCAATTATACCCCTAAAAAATAGGATATATAAGGAGTTATAGTAATTGGACTAAAAGAGAGGGATATTTTTGGTTTTTCAGCATGGACCATTCTCAATCTTTTTGTGGTAATTGATCACTTAGATTTACAAAAAAGTGGCCATATAAAGGTCCTCCCTCGCTTCGCTCGGTCGGCCCAATAATTGATAATCTTAGAATGATGATCTCGAAAAGGAGAGGAAAGAACAATGATCTAGGATATTTTTTTAGTCATATGTTGTTTTTTTGTCTCTCTCTTGATAGTTTAGAGAAAATAAGAAGAAAAAACTAAATTTGAGTTCCTTAGAAAAAATAATTGATTATAATAAATTTTCAAAACAATTTTTTCCTGTTTATGGAAATAATGGATTTTTTCAATTATGATTAAAATAAGCAATTATTATAATGGTTACCAAACGCATATAGAATCCATTATAATTTGCATAATGGATTATAAGCTGATAATCCATTAAAATAATGGTTACCAAACAACCCCTTTGTTGGAATTCAATAAAACGGACTACTTCCGCAGTGTTTTCTAAGAAATTTCCCTCCATCCATATTCTTTATTGATTTAAGCAAGAAACCCTGATTCAACTCAGGCTCAAGTCCTGAGATTCATTGAAAGTAGATCCCTTCGCATCAAACATACTAAGAAATTGCGTTTTTCATGCATTCATTAAATTACATCCCTCCATTTCAAAGGAAGCTTGTATGTCTAGAGAAAAATTGAGGCATTGATTTTAAATTTACCGACATAAGCTCGGAGACAACATTGTTTCTTTTTGAATTACAACAATTCTCCGCACCAAACTCAAATCACACTTAATTTTAAGTAAATCCAGATCGAGGCTTGGTACATCCAGATTTCAGATCATGAATGAATATAAAACAAACACAAAAACTGGAATTGACAGAACTTCTTTATCCCTCGATAATTTTTTTCTTTCTTTTGGTAATTCTTCCACGTACATGAGAAAAATATAGAATAAGTAGAGTACATGTCAAATAGCAAATTAGTTGCAAATTCAGATTCCATGATAAACCAAAAGGATAAAAATGAAGATAAAACCTCTAAATAATCATCTAAGACAATTGCTAAGAAAGAGACAGAGTCTTCATGGAGATTACAAGATAAAACCTCTAAATAATCCACGCGAGTCGGACGCGGACACGACTCAAAAAACGGAGCGTCCGTGCAAGCCAGCTTCATATGGAGATTACAAGATGTGTGAATCTACTATTTTTGGCATCAAACTTAATCACAGTTCACATTTTATTGGTACAGACTGAAACAAGAGGTGTGGCCTTAGTGTATGCTTTTTCTTTTTCTTTTTTCGATTAAAGAGAGAATTTATTAAAGAGGAAGAATTTATTAATTTTTATAGGCCTCTGTGTATGCTTTTACTCATATTTGAGATTCTCTGATACATCGGGATTACGTCGAATTTTCATAAATGAAATCAAAACAATAAGAAAGATTTGACATTCACGTAACTTCTGCAATTCATAATTATTTAGTAATTTGTTTACAACCATAAAAAGTATATGTCGTGGGAGTAGAAATGATTAAAATCCAAAGGGGTAAAGATTCAGATAGTGACCTAGATGGTGACCTGCATGGAGAGTCTAGTTTAAGTTAACTTCAATAAACATCCAGAATTTCAAGAAGAATAAGTTATTGTTAGAGAAAATGGGTCATTTGTCCAAAAAAATTTAAAACACGGTTCAAATGGACTAGTAAAAAAAATACGGGTAAAATAGCAAAAAAAAAAAAAATAGTAAGGATGAAACTGGATGCATACTGTGTAAAATAAAAATAAGAAAAAAATATTTGAAAATGGACAGATGAAACTGGTTACATTCTGCCTATTTTTAAATTTTTGTCCATTTAAACAGTATCTTTTTAATTTTTGGCTATTTAAATAGTATCAAAACCTAAGTGTCTTTTTCACCTGGTGATTATTGATTTTGGTCTTTTTGACCAATTTTGTGATTGTTACCATTCGTAATGTAAGGGTTCCGTGCTAGTAAACTACTCTTCTTAGGAATATTATACTACTGATTTGAACATAGGATTCATGTTTAGTTATGATGATAGTGTTGTTTGATCATTATACTACTTTAAATTGGAAAAGTTCCCGTAAAATACCATACGCTAAATCCAGTTAATTTCGTTCGAGTTTGATTCGTCGTTGTTTGATTGCTGGAATAAATAAGGTCGGTAAACATTCATCCAAAGAAAAACATAGGTACACAAACGTTCATTAATAAAATACCACGATACATCAAATCTGGAAAAAAAAAAAAGAAAAGGAAAAAGCACAAACTAAAATGCCACTTTCGCAGGGAACGCGATTGCATTTAGCGTATGCAATAAGCCTTTTAAACCTCTAAGTGGTTGACCCTAGAGGACGAGTAAAGTCTCGTGAGGGTTTTCCAGTGATGTCCAATACCCACAAACATCGGATCGGCTCTTCGATTAAAGACTAGAAACACACCCACACAATTATAGTATACAATCCTTAACATTATTGTACTTTGATACCACTTGCCCATCAAAGAGATTTTTCCTCTGTAACGTAACTCAAGTTGTAGCAATTGGTACCTGTAAACACGCCATCATCTTTTCTGTAAGTTTCAGTTTCGCCGTTCAAAAGGGTGTCACACTGGGTGTATGAGTAGGGAACATCGCATTTTCCCTTTGTAGCTCTGAGACTCACCTTCACACGTGTTCGAGCCGGCACATTAACTTTATAAACAGTCTCAGATAACCTTGTAGTTGAAGTAGTTGTTGTATATTGAATTCCTAGGGTAATGGAAGCCGAAAATTCGATCCCGGTTTCAAAAATCTCAGGTATGCTGGCCTTCATATGATATTGCACACCGAACGTCACTGAACCACTGAAATTCCAACTGCTAGTCCGGGTATCTTCATATGAGAGCTTTAGCTCTATAGTATCCTCGACGTTAGTCCGGTTCACAACTTCTCCTGATGCCATTGTTATCTCTGACTCCTCATAGATCCTAGCATCCGTCTTGCGAAATACAACATTGTAGATACTCCTATACAGAACAAGCTCTACCACCTCGAAATGTGTGTCGCGAGAGATTGTGGAGACGTCAGCTCTGAGATAGTACAAATCTCCATCTTTGCAACTCCTGCAGTACTTGTTGTTACGCAATGATCGGAGAGCGATGATGTTGTTGGAGACTCTTATCGGCTGAAACAAATCCTTACTGTCGCATTTGGGCCAGATCCAACCTTTATCATCTTGATGCCAATACTTGTTTAGGCAATCGGATTTTAAGCGGATACTTCCGTCGCGAGTGGTGACAACCTCATGCCCTACTGTAGGATCTCCAGCGTCATCTGACGTAAACACCAGGTCTTCATAATCAATGAGGACAGTGATGTACTGTCCGTCATGTCTCTTGAACGCAACATGTTTTGGCAGTAGCAACAGTGATTGCCAGTTGACAACATTAAAATACGATGCCTCCACATTTTTGTTGACTCTTATGACATTCTCACTACCAGTACTATTTACAAACAGTGGTTGATCGAGTTGGGTATGTTTAAATCGAACTTGAAGTGTTGTCCCGTGCATATTGAAGGTCGGCTCAAACAATGTACATGACTTGCTGGTGTCATCTTCCTCTGGCGTTGCTGCCGTTGGAGTTATCATGTCAGAGTTCTCGCTACCTTTAACCAAGTACTTGTTGTTGTAGCAGCATCTTATGTGGACGAGACCTTTGTTTTTTTTATCCATCTTGCTGGGCATCTCTGCCTCGAATTTAGTGTATGGAGTCACGACATCCTCCCCGGTGCATCTGATATTGGGTTTATCTTCATCACCTCCATTCACGTGCCTCAGGTACTTTGAAACATCAACCGATTCAAGTGCAAAGAACCTTGGCAGCTCCATCACCATTGTCACTCTATATCTCTTTTCTTTTTGTCTCACAAAACAAAATACAAGTACTGGAAAGTACAGTAAGCAAGAGGGTGTTTGTAGTTCGCCAACCTTATGGATGAGTTCCCATTTATAGGAAAACACAAGAGCAATAGCCCAATATTTTGACCCTACCTAAAATATTCGGGATCATCAAGAGAAAAAGAAAAAGGTTGTTCTTCCACTCGGAATTGTTTTAAGGGTGTTTTAAACTAGGAAAAAGAAATGAAAATGGAAGAAGATATAAATTTCTCTCACATGTCAAGACACAAAAAGTAAAGTAAATGCATCTGCTTCAAACAAACAAAAAAAAAAATGTTAAAGTAAATGTATATAGCGTTTGAAAAAGGCAAAATCAAATTAAATTAAATGAACAGCCGTTCTAGGAAAATTTCTAACAAAACACCACTAAAACAATAAATAGCCCCAATATATTCCTAAAAGGGAAATGGTGAACCATTTTAGGATAGAGATGGGTCTCGACTGAAAATTCCAAGACCTAAAGGAAAAGTGTACATGAGAAGCAGTTCTAGTGTTGTTTGTGGAGATTGTGTATTTAAGAATTCTGATTTTCATTTTGCATTTTTTTTTCTTTTTTTTGTTTTTTTTGGTGAAAATCACATCTCGATTTTTATTTTTATTTTTTTTTATTTGAAGAAACCATGTGATTTTATTGAATCCAACTAACAGTACAAACATGTAAACAGATTTTCAAACCACAAGGAACAAAACCAGGTAGACCTTGAACACTAACATTCACCCACCAAAATCAGAAGTTATCTTCCCTTCTAACTAGCTCATACATATCCTTTTGAAGAGAAGTAAAGATAATCGTAGGACGATTAGAGAACCAATGCAGGTTACACCCATTTCTTCTAGCATACTTAGCCAGATCATCAGCTACCTTATTACAAGCTCTAAGAGCAAATTTAACTACAACATATAATTTCAATTCATCCAAACCGAAATGATGATCAAAACACCGAATTTCAATTCATAGCAGCTGCGATTTTTACAAGAAAAATGGTCCCAAAATATCAAGAAAATGTCATTTAATTTTCTAACCATCGGATCCTCCCGATACATGAATATGTCCGCGCTTATAGAAAATAACTCTTTTTAATTTTAAGAGATCTATTTCAGAAATTATGAAATTTATAAATACGGATCCAAAGGTACGGACCAGACAATACAAAAAATATGAAAAACTAAAAATGGGTTTGGTGCCATTCTTAATTCTTTCCGCGTCTTGCAAGACACTCCAAATTAAATCCCAACAGCGATCTTACCTACAAGAAGATATAAAGAATGGGTTTGGACCGTTTGGTTCACATTCTTTGCTCCGCTGGGAAGACATTCCAAATTGAAACCCAACAACGACCTTAGATTACCAAAGAGGCAAAGAAACAAACTAGAATAATCAAAAGATGACATTCAATGTAAGCAAGTGTCCCTTTAGGACCCACATGATCATCTTCTTTTACCTTTGCAAAATTCTTTACCTACTTTACCTATAGAGCAAGCAAACGTCATCATCTTACTTTGGTGAAAAGAAACCCCGCGCGCTGAGAGTATCCCTAGGACCATGTGTATACACATAATTTATCATTCGCCACGTGTCGGAAGAATTACACGTGGAAGACACACATCTTGAGACATCAAGACACGATGACACATCTCAACACCCAAGGGGCACGCGTCACCTACCTTCATTCATCATCGGATCTATCCGACGACAAGTAGCCTGGGGGCACCGAAGCATCGAGTCACTGAGAATCTTGAAGAACACCCTAAGATCTGCTTTACTCCATCTCGAGGAGAACCCGAGATAAACGGAGAAGATTAATCCCACTGAAGCGGATGTGGCGGGGGCCGTAGGCAGCTGTCTGGCGCGTGTAGGTGGCTCAACCATCCGCATTAATTTAATCATTCTATAACATAGAGTACGTGTCAACCACCTGTGAAGGAGAGAAGAGGTGAACCATCGCTACCATATATGACCGTTGGAGCCATCGATTAATAACAAAGATACCGGTGGGATCGGCTACAAAGATCAAGAGGATAAGATTGCAAATTTGTCTCGATAGTGGACCCCATGTTTTATCCCTATAAATACCCCTCTCCACTAAGAGAGAAGGGGTCGAACATTTCGAGTTAGAGTGAGAAATAGGAGCGGGAGAGAAAGAATTAGCAAGAGTAAGTGATAGATTATCTTCGTATAGCTTCGTTATTCACTCCAAAGTCATTCGACTATCTTTGTAATCCTCGTAATGCATAGTGAAACGACTACCCCCATGGATGTAGGCCTTAGTGTTGAACCACGTAAATCATTGTCTCATTTATATTCAGGCAGTATATTGTTTTTTATTTGATATGTTTGATCTATTATACATCACGATTGGGAGAGCAACTAATTTGCATTTCCTTGACTAGACAAGGACAAGCCCGAAGGCTCTGAGTCGATGAGTCATCGTTTCAGTTTAGCTTTACATACCATTTAGTTCCTTTAATTGTATGCGAATGCATGCGAATGATTGTTTGTGAACACGTGGATATCAACGTTATTCTTGTGTACACAATCTGGCGCTAGAAACAGGGACTCTGTCCCGGTAAAAAATTTATCTTATCCTGTAATTTTACCTATTTTTTGGCTCCCCGTGCTATTCTCTAAATAATAGTGTTCGGATTTAAGCCGACAGTCAAAATCTTCCTTTCAAAAGCGATTTTCTTCACGAGATAAAATTTATTGTCTCCGGATTTAAATAAACTTATAGACTTACTCTGGTTTTTTCATGTTTTAAATAAAACTTTGCCTAGTCCAAGCTCAAAACTCACAGATCTACGCATTTTTTAGAGGTTTTTATGTTTCCCGAATTCAAAACTTATGGATCTGTGATTTCCTTAGAATATTACGTACATTCCATGTTCAAAACTTAAAGATCTGCGCTTTTCTTAGAGTTCTCCACGATTTTCATAGTTACGACCGATCTATTTGCACTTCCCTTAAAGGTGTTTGTTCTAGATCTGTGAGAAAATCCACATTTATCATTGTTCAATCTGCCTTTTCAAAATTTCTCCTTTAACGATCCCTCAAAGGCCTTCGCATTTGGCCTTCGCCTTTTCAAAATTTTCTCGTAACACAACTACTCTTCCGAATCAACTATTCTGGTCTCATCACTTTCTTTGCTTCCCTTCCCAAAACCAACCTGTACTCCTCCACTTTATGACCGAAGCAAGTCTGGAATTGCCATTTCTTGGTTTAGGCCGGACTTGTACAGATTGATCTCTCGAATCTAAAGTACTCCCTTGTAGTATATTGCTTAGGGTTTAAATTTGTTTCTCACCCACACACCCGAAATTACCGAAATCAGCAGAAACCATTTTCACCCACAAACAGAATTATAAAGGGTACGGGTAGTATTGTAACTTCACCCATATTTAGCCTCCCCTTAGTAAGGGCACTATGTCCGTATAAATCTGGGTATACTCCAATCTCGCCGGGTTTTTAAGAGATAGACTATTTAAAAAAAAATTTATAAGTTTTGGTCTTTGTCTTTTAGTCCAGGATCTCCTCCACCTAATACATCTATCCAAAGTAGTAACATGTAGAGAAAGTAAAACATAGTACTTTATTGATTCAAACAGATGTTCGTACAAGGCTTTAAATGCAACACAGAACAAGAAAATATAATAGCCAGTAAATAAACAAGATAGCTAATAAAGAGTTGTAATAAATGGACAGTAAAAAACAGAAAATAATTGTTAGCTACCTCACCACCACCCCACGCAAGAAATAAGCAAGTCTTTTAGTAATGTCAGCTGCTTGCTCCAACGCTGAGTGATATATATGATCCGGAGAGACTTGGATTGAACTAATTTGTTGACAAAATGAAAGTCTAAAGCCATATGCTTCATCCTCCTATGCAAAAATAAGATTTGAAGCTAAAGATATAGAGCTATTATTATCAAAAGCTATAGTAGGGGAAGTTGGCAGGAAAATGTGTAAGTCTCCGAGAAAGTTCCATAACCAAATAACTTCAGTTATAGTTCAAGGTAAGGACATGTATTCATCTTCAGTACTTGACCTTGAAATAGTGGCTTGCTTTTTAGCTGACCGACTAACAGGATTGCACCAAAAAATATGCAATACCCACTTGTTGACCTTTTATCATCAGGGTTACCTGCCCATTTGCATCTGAAAAACCTTGAAAAGATGTGAAACCTTTATTGAAAAATAGGCCATGATCTGTAGTACCTTTAACATACCCTAGTACTCTCTTTGCAGCTGTTAGATGAACAATTCTTAGAGACAACATGAATTGACAAATCTGATTTACTACAAAGCTGTTAAGGATCGAGCAAGAGAGAGGAGAGTATAAATACGGAAGCGATACGATTACATTGATAATAAATTGGTGTGCCTTTCTCATTAATTCTTCAAGATATTTATACAATCACAAGACTTGATTCTCAAGATAATTCCTAATATAACTCTCACAACTTAAAGCGCATATCTCCTAAATATAGACTCTTATATATTATTTCCTAATACCCTCACTCAAGATGGAGCATGTAGATCATGAATGCCCATCTTGGAAAAAAGAAATTTAAACTGAGTTTTCCCTAAAATTTATGAAAAGTTCTGCAAATTTCAGTGCTCATCGTAGTTTAAGCACATTTCGGTCCTCATCTTCGTAGTTTTAGGACATCTCGGTCACATCTTCATAGTTTTAGGACATCTCGGTCCCCTTCGTAGTTTTAGGACATCTCGGTCCCATCTTCATAGTTTTAGGACATTTCGGTCCCCTTCGGAAGTTTAAGGACATTACGGTCCCAATCATAGGTTTAGGACATTTCGGTCCCATCGTAGTTTAAGGACGTTTCAGTCCTCATCTTCGTAGTTTTAGGACACCTCGGTCCCAATTATAGTTTAAGGACATTACGGTCCCAATAATAGTTTTTGGACATTTCGGTCCCAATGGAAGTTTAAGGACATTTCGATCTCATCTTCTTAGTTTAAGGACATTTCGGTCCCAATCATAGTTTTAGGACGTTTCGGTCCCCTTCATAGTTTAAGGACATTACGGTCCTCTTCATAGTTTTTGGAAATCGCGGTCCCATCGGTAGTTTTAGAACATACAGGTTCCATCATAGTTTAAGGACATTTCGGACCCCTTCGTAGTTTAAGGACGTTTCGGTCCCATCTTCATTTTCTTCAGTATAATACTTCTGTACTCTCTAGACAACTCATAGGATTTTAACCTAGTTTTGTTGTTCTCTACAACTCATAGGATTTTAACCTACTATTGTTGTTTTCTATATAATCACCTCTAGGTAATTGCTTCCATTTCTTCACAACCTTGTCGTTGTATTTTTTTTTTACCACTTCTCTTCTTTTCTTTTTCTTTTCGCAATCTTCATGATCACAACTTTCTGTTGTTTCTTCTCTTGACCATTGCTTCCCGTCACGTCTCTAGGCTGGTCGCCAAGAGAAATTCATAATCAGCTAATGGGTCGCGCATAAGGCTTGCAAGTCCAGCCCAAATATCCTCTCAACCATCATTCATGGGAGACTGACAATGTATCTTCACTTTCTCGGCAAATTTCTTCTCTTTTCCCCGTGTTTACATACGATGGTAAAACCTCACCGTAGCTTCGCCTCTGTTTGGCTACAATTGGAAAACTCTATCCCTTATTAAAATCATACATAAGCTTCAAGTCCTTTCTCAATCTGATTCAACTCATTATCAGCATAACCCCTTCTTGGAATCCACCATCGTACACAGCCATAGACCGTGGCAACAGCTCACCTTCATGGTTGTTCTCGGCTATAACTATTTACTGATTTCTAGGTTACAGGAAACCCAAAAACTTCTAACTGTTTCAAACCACTAATTCCTGTTTACTCTTGATTTCGCCACAATCAAGAGTTCTGATCACAACCCAACCAAAATCTCTTTTTTTATATTGGTTTCGAGCATACTTTTTGATCCCTGTGAACATAAACCAACGCCATGATGTTCTTTATCTAAACTTGCTCGTAAGAATAGTTTCTAAGGAAACCTAGTTTTACAAGTGTGATGTTTAGGTGGTGAAAACAACACCTTAAAAAAGCCACAGCAAGTTTCTTCACGGTAACAATCTTCCTTTTTTTTTTTTTTTTTTTTTCTTCTTCTTCTTCTTACGCTACATCCGATTTTCTCCCTCTCCTCTCTCCCTCTCACCTTGCTCGATACCATGTTAAGGATCGAGCAAGAGAGAGGAGAGTATAAACGCGGAAGCGAAACGATTACATTGATAATAATTTGGTGTGTCTTTCTCATTAATTCTTCAAGATATTTATACAATCACAAGACTTGATTCTCAAGATAATTCCTAATATAACTCTCACAACTTAAAAGCGCATATCTCCTAAATATAGACTCTCATGTATTATTTCATAATAAAAGCATAGTTCGGGTCTTGTCCAAGTTTAATTTCAAAAAGAACGAACAATAGATCTATATTTTGTAGGATTACCATCAGTAGAACTCAATCTTTGAGAGCAAGAATAAGTGGTAGATCATGTTTTGATCCCAACCAGATTTTTCTTCCCTAATAAGTCGAGATCATATTCTGTCTGATATAAAAATAGTCCATTGTTGTTCCGGTTCACTTCAAGACCCCGAAAAAATAAAGCGATCATATTTCTTAATCTAAGGTCAAACTAATCTACAATACATAAAAAAGTTTCGGATATTTTGACTTTGGATTACAAAAAAATGACCAGAGTTGTGTTTGGTTCACCAAAAAATTTTAATTAGAGTTTGGGTCACAAGACCGTGGTCGACTATCTTTACCATCCAAAAATGGATAAATAATTTATATTACCAATTTAAATCTAACATTTTATTTATTTACCAGTTATATCCTCATCTTCTTCCCCTTCCCGCTGGTCGGGTGAGCTTTTCTTTTGGTAAATAGAGGGTTTGAAACTTTGAATCAAGTTCAAAGTCCCAGCATACCTTGGTATGTTCCCGAGGCTGATCAACATTAACATTTTTCGACTTTTGAATAAGTAGTTGATCGAGCTTGCCGATCACAACTTTAAGCAGTAACTTTAACTCATCATATATCTTTTTCTTGATATCAGCTTGCTGATCATAAATTTTGAATCGACAATCTCAGATGCTTCTTTTAGCTCAACTGCTATTCTCCTATTATCTTTATGTCATCAAATGCTGTCGTAGTTTCATCATCTTTTCCTTGATATACATTACGAATCAAACTTTCAAATCACTTCACGCCTAGAAGTTTGCATTGTATTTAGTTATCATCATCAGAGTTTCTTTAATTCATGAATTTTCTTTCGTGTGAAATTTGTTTCTGCTGTATCACCCTTATTTAACCGAAAGAGATGATATGCGACCGACTGATGGTGTTCAGAGTAACTTATCGTGTTATTAAAAAAAAACGCTCGCTTTAATATAGGAGTATTAAAAAAAAAAATCAAACCGTCAAGATAGTCGACCATAATTTGGTAACGCAAACGCAAGATAGTCCTGCGACCAAAATCTAATTCAAAAAATTTGGTAACCCAAACGCAACTCTGATTACTTTTTTGTGACCCACAATCAAAATATCCCAAAACGTTACATACAATTTGTATATGACCCCAATCTATTATTTAAGAATAGAGGGAGTAGTTTTTTGACTGTATATAAACTCCCCATGTCTTCTTCTAAAACTCCATCTTTCCCTTCAGGTAAGATTCAAAGTTAGGGTTTTCTCTTTTACCATACAGTCTTTAAGTTTCGTTTATTGTATGACAATTTCGGTCTCTACTATCCTTTTTTTTTGTTTTGTTTTGTTTTGTTATTTTTTGTTTTGTTTTTTTTCTTCAGATCTTTGAATTATCGATTTGACAGACTTTTGATATCGACTATTGATTTGAATCCGCCGTCATCACTTATTTGAATTTTGTTTTTTCTATGCTACGGTTAGATTTTCGATGTATTTCGATGTTTATACATCATTAACGTGAAATTAGGGTTTTTGCTTTGTGATTTCAAGATTCAGCGTAATTGAATCTGATCTTTTTGGTTTTGGGAGGGATAGACGTAATTGAGTTAGTTTTTTTTTTTTTTTTTTTTTTTACATTTTTGTTGTGGTATCATGCAATTTAGTTAATTATAGAGAAAATTGGTCATTTGTCCAAAAAAATTTAAAACATGGTTCAAATGGAAGAGTAAAAAAAAGTACGGGTGAAATAGCCAAAAAAAATAGCAAGGATGAAACTGGATTTCATCATGGCTTATACTTAAAAAATAGCAAGGATGAAACTGGATGCATCCTGTGTAAAATAAAAAATAAGAAAAAAATATTTAAAAATGGACAGGATGAAACCGGTTACATCCTGCCTTTTTTAAATTTTTGTCCATTTAAACAGTATCTTTTTAATTTTTGGCTATTTAAACAGTATCAAAATCTAAGTGTCTTTTTCACCCAGGAATTGTTGATTTTGGTCTTTTTGACCAATTTTGTGTTAATTATACTACTTTGTGTAAAAATTTTAAATTTTTCAGAAAAAGTGTTTTAAAATACACTGTTTGTGATCTTTTGTGTTGTTTGGTATCAGGTTTTAGGAAACAAAGACCGATTCTCATGGCTACAAGGTTTAGCAAGGTAAATGAGGAGTCTCCAGATATAGATGGAGGCAGTGGAGGGAACAAAAGTATACAAAAGGTCGGTCACTTCTCCTAGCATTTTAAAATCTGAACTGAATGAAGTCCGTGTTGTTTCTATTATCAACATTATACTAATGATGAACAACTTTTGCAATACAGAAGAGGAAACTAACTAACATGTTAGGATCCCAGTGGAGCAAGGAAGAGCTTAAACGCTTCTATACAGCATTTCGGAAGTATGGAAAAGACTGGAAAAAGGTTTTGTTGGTTTCTAAAGTTTTATTCCTACATTCTGATGAAGTGCTTAAAATGTTTGTATTCATAACTTTTGGTTTTTTTTCCAGCATGTTCTATATCAAAGTAGATAATCTGCTTCTGCTATCTTAAATAATTACGAGGTTGTTTTTCCTCAATATGTCTTATTGATTTATTACTGTTTCATTTGGATTTTAGGTAGCTGCTGTGGTGGGTAACAGATCCACAGAAATGGTGGAGGCTCTTTACCATATAAACCGGGTAAGCTTGATATCCTTTACCGTAACTTGAACAACAGCCTGTCATCCTTCAATTTTGTGTTCGATAGGTTTTAGTTTTCATGAATGGCTTAAGGTGTGCAGTGTGCTTGGTTTTACATTGATTAAAATAGTTATATAATGTATTCCTGGTGATGGGGCCTCTAACTTGTTGTGCTAACCATGATTTACATAAAAACTCAAGAAAGATCTCATGTTCACTCGTTTTAGTGTCTTGTATTTCCACCTTTTGTAATTAACTCTCTTACGCTATTAATTAATTGCTACATTGTTGGCCACCTTCAACTCATGTACCGTATTTCTCTTTGATACGCTGGTGTTGTTGTCTTGCAGGCATACTTATCCCTTCCAGATGGGATGGCATCAGTAGCTGGGTTAACAGCAATGATGGATGACCTACCCTTACAGCATTCTGGTGTGGTAGAAATCGGTTCTGGGTGTTGTTATTTCATTTGTAGCTGTTTCTTTCCTTTACCTCTATTGAATACTTATCATAAAACTGAAGTTAAGAAATTTTACAATGGTTAGGATGGGAGTGAAAGTGATGATGACCCAGCAGTATCCCAAAAACAGGCAAAGCGAGCTTGCGGACAATATAGAGGGAACAAAAGTAGACAAAGCGTCGGTCACCACTCCTCGCATTTTTAAATCTGAACTGACGACTTTGTCATTCAGAGTGAATTCCATGTTGTTTTTATTTTCAATATAGATACTCAATGATGAATTACTTTTGCTATGCAGACGGGGAAACTAACTGACATGTTAGGATCCCCGCGGAGCAACGAAGAGCTTAAACTAATCGACTTGTTAGGACCCCAGTGGAGCAACGAAGAGCTTAAACGCTTCTATATGGCATTTCGGAAGTATGAGAAAGACTGGAAAAAGGTTTGTTGGCTTCTATATCAATATTTATTTCCGGTCCTGTTTTAAGTTCCTTAAAACAGGACCATATGACATTATAATAGAGATAATATAGGTCTTGTCATACATTAAAACTTTTTAAAATTTAAGATGAAGAGCTTCTTATAACCATTTTGCATAATCCTTTAATTTGTTGGTGAATTTGATGAGGTTTTTGTATTGCTTGTACACATACAAATATCTTCGATCATATGATTTCGTTCGTTTTAAGTGTTGTGGTTGAGTTTTGTGTGGATTGTATTACATATCAAACTTCATATATTTTACATGCAACTGAACAAAACTCTTACTCAGTATTTTTACTACCAAAGTACATTTTGATGTTTCCTATGCGCATATACGTATTTTTCCTAGGCACATATAGATAATCTGCTATCTTAAACAAATATGAGGTTGTTTTTGCTCATTATGTCTTACTGATTACTGGCTCATTTGGAATGTTAGGTAGCTGGTGTGGTGCGTAACAGATCAACAGAAATGGTGGAGGCTCTTTACCATATAAACAGGGTAAGCTTGATCCTTCACCGTAAGTTGAACAATAGCCGGGTATCCTTCAATTTTGTGTTCTATATGTTTCGGTTTTCATGAATGGCTTAAGGTGTGCTTGGTTTTACATTGATTCAAATAGTGTATAATCTAATCTGAAAGTGGCTTTTTTCTCCTTTTTGCTTTTTTCAACTTTTAATAATTTTACAAATTTTGTATTCCTAGTGATGAGGCCTCTATGATTGACATAAAAACTGTAGAAAAGTCTCTTCTTCACTCGTGTTCAGTATTCCGATCTTTTGATACATTGGTGTTCTTTTCTTCCAGGCATACTTATCCCTTCCAGAAGGGATCGCATCAGTAGCTGGGTTAATAGCAATGATGACCGACTATTACATCATTCTGGTGAGAAAAAGATCGGTTCTGGGTGCAGTTTTTTCATTTGTAGCTATTTTTTTCCTTTTCCTTCACCTTTGTCGAATACTTATCATGAACTGATTTGAAATTGATAAATTTGATAATGGTTAGGATAGGAGTGAAAGTGACCGAAAAAGTGATGATGCTCCAGCAGTATCCCAAAAACAGGCAGCGTAAGGAAAATATCAAGTTAACGTCTTAAAGGGAACGGATGCTGATGTTCCTGATTCGCGGAAATTTCCACTACTTCAATCAAACATCGGTTTTTTCCGGAGAAGAAGAGGCGCACTAGTGGTAAACTCTCTTCTTAGGAGGCGTTGATGTTTGCATCAAGTGCATGTTCTATCTTTGACCTTGGCATTAATATTCACTGATTCATTGGAATTACAGTTTATAAGGCTTCAGTAAAAGAAAAAGTTACTACGGATGATTTCTTCACCGGCTGTTGACAAACCCGAGTAATGTGATCAGTGGGGGAGACCATTTTTTAAAAAGGAAATCCCAAACAAATTACACGACTAAAACAGAAAGGCATAGACATACTAATGCAACTTGCAACAGAACCATGCACAGGCCTAATTCCAACCTTAGACAATACCAATAGAGGATACAAAATGGTAGGAACAATATAAAGCTTACTTTAACAAGATATGCGCATTTAGGACCAGATATACAAGCATCAAGATAGCGCACACTTCATTAATGTAAGACGTGACACCAACTTCGTGTTCTTGTTCATGTTCTTCTTCTTCTACTTTGTTCTCGTCAATAACACTGCGGTCCATATAACTACCATTAAGAACACCTCCACCACAAATTTCTTCCTTCAACTCATCCACTTCTATCCTTAGTAGATTGTTTTTTTCATTCACAAGCTCCATATCAAGCTGCAGTTGAGTTACGGTTTTTATCAACTTTTCGACTTCTAATCGAAGCACACTTTTCTCATATTCATTCTTCTTCATTTCGATTGTTTCAACATCAAAATCCCAAGTAGGAGATTCTAAGAATGTTTTACTTTTTCCGCTCCTTGGTTCCATTTGGTCTGTTTTGAAGTGTTTCAAGCAATACTTTTTTCACTTTATTTAGTTTTTTTAGTGTCAGAATACGAAGCAACATGCATTTTTCGAGTACCAAACTGGGAAGATTCATTGGAAAATCATGCATCCCCTCATACATTTCCTATCGCTTGAAATTCATGGTCTAGTTACACCAAAAGTAAAAGAATTCGTAAACAGATACTTGTTTTCCTTGGGATTTCCAGTGGTCTTACTTTGAGGAATGTGTCATCAATTCTCCCACCAAGATATTGCACTAGCATCTCCAATAAACAATTCATAGTTTCTTTTCATAGTTGACATGCGTTTGTAGAAAATCACTGAACGGTTTTACTAAGAAATTCCGAGATGGGAGATTCATCATTATTACATCGCTTATAAGTTGCTGAGGGTCACTCTCAACATTCAGTAACTCTTATCATTTGGACTTTAGAATTCTTAGTAGTGCAGTTAATCCGTTTGACTTTTAAAATTCAGAAAAAGAAAAAAACTATCTAGACAACACTCATTTTTCCATTAACAATGTAAATTAGGCAAAACAGTGTGCAATAGACAGCAGAAAAAAACTGCAGACTACACGCATTCAAGTACTCAACAGTGACAACATAAAGCCTACCCAATTACGACGTAAGTTTTTAGAACCACGTATATAAGCATCAACATAGTGAACACTTCATCAATGCGAGCTAAGACATTTTATTTTCATCATTGAATTATGTTGGCCAACTGAACGAAAAAGGCTGAGAAAAAGAAAAAAAAAGATACTAGACAACATATGAATCAATGAAGAACACTCAGGTTTTTTTGTTCAAAAGGTAGTACAATAGACTATTAGTGTACTGATAAAAATTAGCCTCCCTAGCCCATAATTCATCCTCTCAAGATTTTAACCATATAAATTTTCAAAAGTAAACTATTCGAGGGCAGGCATTTGGATAAAAACAAAATGCAGACTAGACATAGTTAGATAGTTGACAGTAAGGCACTTAAATAAGATCTATGCAATTAGGCAAACATATATAAGCATCAAAATAGCGCACATTTCAGTAATGTAAGCAAAGGCATTCACACCACATTTGATGTACTCGTATCTTTGGATTATCCTACCATGGATCCATTTCAAAATAAGAAGATAAGACACATTTCAGGGATGTTGCAGTCTACTAGTGAACCACATTGCAGACTGGGAGCAATGAACTATATCCAGAGCAGAGGACACCAAAAGAAGTCTTATTTTATAAAGTTATCATGTTCTTCGGACTGACCAAAACCTAAAAAGATAAACCTTCAAATCTGAGTTCTAACAAAAAAAAAAAAAAAAAAAAAAAAAAAAAAAAAAAAAAAAACTACATTATTCCAGAACCAGACTTTCCTACCTTCCAAGATGCCAATCCATCCTCTATAAAGTCAATTTTCTAAGAGATGCGTCAATGTTGTCCGAACCTACAAATGCGCAGCAAATAAAAATTATCATGGTTTCCATATTTTAGGTACGATAGACAGGCTACATGGCTAATATAGATGTCCAGCTGCATAAGAACATGATAAGGTAACTCATGAGTTTTGAGAAGAGAAAGAAGGTTAAAGACTTCCGCTGATAAACCTAAAGAGATAGATGTTTGTATTGGTACAAATTTATAAGGCTGAATTGCAATTGGGTGAAGCTTTATTCACAGAACTATTGTGCTGCCGAGTTACACTTTCGCAGAAAATTGCCGAGGCATTTGGAGGTGTAACAGTTAGCTACCACAGACTATTAGCTGATGACCCTAATTTCTGCTGAATAGGTGCACAAAACATTTGAACAAGTGAACGCTTAGAGTAGTAACTTAAAAAGAAATAAAATTTCAAATTTGCTGATCACATAATTCATTGTAGCGCTTATAGGAATATATAAATATGACAGAATTTTTTTTTTTTTTTTTTTTAAGCAACTGTAACGAACACTTAATATGGGAAAATCAAAAGTAATATCTTGCTCTGATAGTTCTTCAACCCCACACGTCTCCAACTGCAGGAATCTTCTTGCTTGAGATTAGACTCTACTAATAAGGCTTTCGTAGTAATCTTTTCGTTCTTGTACAACTCCAACATGAGTACCCGAGTTAACTGAAACTAGACTCTCATTGTACGGAACTATTTGTATGATATTCTTCATGTATGCATACCCTTTCTTCTCTTCCAACTCTATTCTCACAACATCAACTGCCCAACGCTGATCATGTACCTCTAATAAGATTTGACCACTTTGTGAATATACAGCCCTCCTTATGTATTGACAGAATCCAATACCCATTGTCATAAGTTGTTGCATGTCAGTCTGGAATAGTTTAGACCAACTCTCTCTCACTCCATATTCTTTCATCTCCCATATCTCAAATTTAACATTAGAAACACTACAAAGCAAGCAAAGGTAACCTCTCAACACATCAACAAACTTATAATCGAAATAGTCCATTGGTTCATCAGGTAGTGGTATTTCTTTGGATCTTTCTTCTTCCAAATTGAAAGAAAGTATAACTTCTTGTTGAGACCTTTGCGAAGTGGCTAACCAATGGAGAGCTCCATTTAGAAGCACCCCAGGCTCTACTCTAGAAATCTTATAAGGAATGCTATACCTACGAGTTTTCCATGGATCTGAATCTAAGGAATATACTTCAACTCTAGAAGAACGACCAGCTGTATATGATTCACCAAAAATTCTTACAAACTTGTAATCACAAGTTTTAGAATCATAACCAAACCCATGATTGATGCTTGTTATATAACGATCAAAATCCTTGACTCCTGCTAATATTACTTTATATTCTTTAGTATATGGATTCCACACGTAACATACGTAACCAGCATAACATGCATAAATCAAACCATTACAACTACCCAAAATTTGAATACCTCCATAGGGCTTCTCGAATGGGTACACAATATTTACAGCATTCTCATTAGATATGAATTCGACATTGTATTTTTGATTCACTGGGTCTTGTTTTCTTATGAGTAGTTTACTATTCTTAAGTTTCGTATTAATAAAGTTAACATCGAGTAAGTTATACCATGACTTGCACACGCACCTGAATCTTAAGATAGAAAACAGCGGTAGCCATATGAGAATTTCGATGATTAGATCTTCTGTAAAGCCTTCTAAACTCTGACTTCTTGTTTCCATCATAAATCGCAAAGAAGAAGTTTAGATTAATTAGAGTTTTTCTTTATGCGTGTGTATATATATAGTAGGTCCATTTTTAGGGTTAGTCGGTGCAATAGTTTGTTCCATTTTTAGGGTTAACCGGGACAGTTATGTTATAAGTTTCTTCCAATTTAGGGTAGGGGTGTAAATTGGGCCGGGCCAGGCTACCCGGCCTAATTAATAAATGGGACGGGATAGGGCGGGCGGGGCATATCTTATCCATCAAAATAAAAGGGCCGGGCGGGCAGGGCTGTACTATAAAAAAATACTAACCATGACCTGCCCAAGAACCGTTTTTTGGGGACCAGCCTTTTTTTTGGGGGACCATGGTTTTATTTTGGGTAAAGACATTAGAAGTAATTCTAGGTCACCCCATATCTAGTTATTTATTTAATACCTAATCTACCCTCTTAATTAATTTTAGGTTATGATTAGTGAAATGATTTAATTAAAAAAATTAGTGAGATTAAATTAAAAGATGGGTTTATTATTAGTTGAGTAGAATTATTGTGAGAGTAGAGTTAGAGAAGATGAAGGAGAAAACATGAAAAATAATTTTTTTTTCCAATTCACCCCCTTTGAGTATTCAAATGATGGATTTTATCAACCACAACCGGAGGAAGAGTATTTGGGTGAACAAGTATGCTCCAAACTTAGATAATGTATGTTGAATTGGTAAAACTTCCCCAAAAATGTAAAATTTTGAACTGGATTTTGAACAGTTCGGTTATTTTATATGAAGAACAAGTAACCGAACTCATTTGAAGGTGTAGTTCGGTTGCTTTGTGAGGATGAACAAGTAACCGAACTCATCTGAATGTGTAGTTCGGTTGCCTTGGGAGATAAACAAGTAACCGAACTAGTTTGAAGGTGTAGTTCGGTTGCTTGATCCAAACACGCAGGTTACCGAACTCCATATTAATGGAAGCTCTGACATGCAGCGTTATGTTCGGTTGGTTCGCAACTAACCAAACTTTACGTATAAATAAATTTTAACCAAGTGTATAAGGTTCGGTTGGTTCGCAAAAGCATGCTTTTGCGATCCAACCGAACTAAGTTTAATAAGTTCGGTTGTTTCGCAAACTTGAGATCAATTGCACAACCAACCGAACTTAACAAACAAAAGTTTCTTATGTTTTTAACCGTAGAGTTCGGTTACATGGGAGTTTTAAGATTTTTGCGAAATAACCGAACAAAGTTGATAGAGTTCGGTTATAAGAGAAATAAAAATAATGGGAAAAACAGTAAGGTTCGGTTACATGGCAACTTTTTTTTCTTATGTTTTTAACCCTAGAGTTCGGTTACATGGCAGTTTTATACATTTATGCGAAACAACCGAACTTGTCAGTTCGGTAACATAGTTATAAAGCATATAGAACCGAACTCATCTGAAGGTGTAGTTTGGTTGCTTTGTGAGGATGAACAAGTAACCGAACTCATCTGAATGTGTAGTTCGGTTGCCTTGTGAGATGAACAAGTAACCGAACTCAACACTGTAACCTCCATTAAACCTCTCCACAACTTCCATTTTCAACTCATTTTGATGATTACTTCTCATTTTTTCAACCAAAAACAAACGACAAGTAATGGGTTTGTGAGAATATCTTTGCTAAAGATTTAAATTAAGCTATATATATATAGAGGTGGTGGTGGTGGTAATCGGTTGTTGGTGGTGGTGATAATCGGAGGTGGTGGTGGTGGTAATCGGTGGTGGTGGTGGGAGGAGGTGGTGGTGGTAATCGGCGGCGGTGGGCGGTGGTGATGGTCGGAGGTGGTGGTGGTAGTAATCGGCGGTGATGGGCGGTGGTGGTGGGAGGAGGTGGTGGTTATATATAAAGTGAGAGAGAGAGGTGGTTATTAGGTTGGTTTTAAATTAAATTAGGTTAAGGGTAGGTTAGTAATTTCAACGCATTAGGACACCCCTTATAATTAGAGGGAAGGTGGCCTAATAAGACCATGGTCCCCTCAAAAAAACCATGGTCCCCAAAAAATGGTTCCTGCCCAAGCTTGCTAAATAATATGGGCCAGGGCAGGCAGGGACGGTCGGACCCTGCATATAGAGTAATATTTATATGCCGGAGAAAAAAATATGCAACAAATTTTACTTACCATTTAACACTAGAAAAAGATAACTTAGATTGGAACTTAATTTAACTAAAATATAACAAAATTGACTATAACAAAATTTCACAATATCAGCAAATGTCTTGATCTCTCCGTAGTTCCGCAAGTACTCCCCAATTATACCTTCACATACGTAGTCATCATCTGTTGCCACCCACCCATAAAGATTATGATACGGGAAGTATGTTTGAAGGATGGGTTGTTTTGTTTATGGGTCATGGACCTATATCCACAAGTATTATTGTGTCCATCTTAAATTTAGCCTGTGAGGGGTTAACCTAGACTATCTTTCTTTTCTTTCAGCTTGGTTATAGCTCATTTTCATCTGATTAATGGAACTGTTAAGTTATTCTTTTAGTGCTATTGATTGTTGATTAACTCTTGGATGTCACTATCGTCGTGTTTGCTCCTGTATTGGAGTGTTTATCGTTACTTAAACCGGAGTGAATTCTCCGCATGGTCAATTTTTTCAATTGCTTCTGGTGTGCCATATCACATTAGCAGTACTCTTGATTTTAAAGTTGTTTGTCAATGTCATGATATCGGAACCATTCCTTTCTTCCATGACCCTTGGTTTCAAATGCTCTCCCAACACATTGCATTAGTAAGTTCGACCAAGGGAAAATTGGAAATATGTCCCGGATTCACTAATTGGTTTGGGATGTATCCCATAACTCTAAAAATTAGTGAATCTGTCCCGGCCATCCAAAAATCCGTTATGTAGTCAAGATACCACATGTGTGGGTTTACACCCTGCCGTAAAAATCCAGCTATGCCCTTATCCTTTTAAGTGATATCTAAAAATTAGTGAATCTCTCCACCAAGATATTGTCATGTCTTTGTAGAAAATTACTGAACGGCAGGTTTTACTAAGAAGTTCCGAGATGGAAGATTCATCGGAATTACATCGCTTACTAGATGAGGGTCACTCTTACAATAGATGAGGGTCAATCTCACAATAAAATAGTGCTAGTATTTTGAATTCCTAGTAGTATAGTCAATCCGTTTGACTTTTAATTTAATGCAATTGCAAGGCTTAGAAAAAAAAATTAAACAAAAAAACCGGGGATTTTGAAAAAGTACCCTCATACAAAAATACACACTAAAAAATTGTCTCCGTTTTTTTAACAATTTGTTAAAGTACCCTCAAGTTAATTTTTATATCTAGTGTTAGTTAAGATTAATTTACTTTACATATTTGCCCTTTACTTATTCCCACATTGATTTAATACATCATTTTTCATGTTCGTCGAGTCCGGTTCAGGATTGTTACACCGCTTTCAGGTTCGTTACATCATTCCCCAAAAAGGGTTCATCATTTCAAGTGTTTTGGGGTTTTTGGTTGGAAGAAAATCAACTTTCTACGACATTTTTTTAGGTTTGTCGAGCCCGGTTCAGGATCATGACAACGCTTTCAGGTTCGTCGAGCCTGGTTCAGGATCGTTACACCGTTTTCAGGATCGTCGGATCATTTACCCTCCCTCTAAGGAGATGTAGTTCAGGGGTAAATAGGACTTTTAATTGGAAAGATAACTGCCATCTAGCACTTAACTGGATAGAGTTTGACTTTTGAATAAAACGGGGTACTTTAACAAATTTCTAAAAAACGGGAGTACTTTTTTAGTCTAAAGTGAAGTGTAGGGGTACTATATAAAAAAGCCAAAAAAAACTACTAGTGAACATGAATCAATGAATAACACTCAGATTTTTTCATTAACAATGTACAATAGACTAAATAGTGTGCTGTTAAGTTCCTTCAAAAACTAGCCCTAGCCCATAGTTCACCTCCCATGACTTTAAACATTGCAATTTTCAGAAATTAACTTATTAACGTAAGTTTTTAAGACATTTAAACATTGCAGACAACTGGATACGGAAAAAAAAATGCAAACTACACACAATTGAGTATTCGACAGTGACAAATAAAGCCTACCTAAATACGACATAAGTTTTTAGAACCACGTACATAAGCATCAACATAGTAAACACTTCATCAATCAATGAACAAAAAAGGCTGAGAAAAGGAAAAAAAAAAAAAGATACTAGAAAACACAAATCAATGAACAACACTCAGGTTTTTTTGTTAAAAAGGTAGTTAAATAGACTAATTAGTGTAATGTTAAGTTCTTTCACAAATTAGCCCCCCTAGCCCATAATTCATGCTCTCACAATTTTAACCATAGAAATTTTCAAAAGTAAACTATTCAAAGGCAGGCATTTGGATAAAAACAAAGTGCAGAATTGAAACAGTTAGGTAGTTGACAGTAGAATACTTAAATATAGCGCACACTTTAGTAATGTGAGCAAAGACATTCACACCACATTTGATGTACTAATACCTTTGGATTATCCTTCCATAGATCCATTTCAGAATAAGAAGATAAGACACATATCAGGGATGTTCTAGTCTACCAGTGAACCACATTGCAGACGGGGACTAATGAGCTATATCCAGAGAAGAGGACACAAAAACAAGTCTTATTTTATCAATTTATAATGTTTTTCGGAATGACCAAAACCTCAAAACATAAACCTTCAAATCTGCGTTCCAACAAAACTCAAAAACTACAGTAGTCCAGAACCAGATTTTCCTACCTTCCTAGCTGCCAATCCATCCTCTATAAAGTCAATTTTCTAAGAGATGCGTCAATGTTGTCCCAACCTACAATTGTACAGCAAAAAAATATTATCATGGTTTCCAGATTTTAGGTATGATAGACAGGCTACATGGCTAATATATATGTCCGGCTGCATAAGAACATGATGAGGTAACCCATGAAGCCAAAATAAAAGAATTTCAGTTCAACATACCTCAATTTCTCCTAAATTATTTTTTCACGGCTTCAATCTCAGCCTTGTGCTTTTCCAATTCTGATCTACAAAACTCGAGTTCCTTCCTTTGAGTATCTAATGCTGACTTCATCTCATCATGCTCCTGTTGCATCTCTCTTAACTCTGCAAAATACAAATCAAGCAAAGATAAAAGTTAGGATACCATGTAAATGCACATCACTAGAATGAAAATGAAATAATATCTGAATCTCTTAACAGAGCATATACCTTCTTCGTGTTTCCTCTGAAGTTTATCATTCTTATCCATCTGGTTCGAAAATCTTAAACTGGTCTCATTATACATGCACTCAATCTTTTTAAGTATCCGGTTTTTCTCCATGATCTCTTCATACAAAATACCAGCAACTGTTTGGAGTTTCCCAAGTTGATGCAAGTATTCACCAATTAGACCTTCAGCCATGTAGTCATCCTCTACTGCCATCCATCCATAAAGACGACTCGTCTTCTCACCTTCTCCAAACCAATCCTTCTTTCCACGACCATTCAATTCAAACGATTTTGCCAAAGATGTTGCATAATGGAAACCAGACAAGTCTTTCTTGAATCGAACAAAAAAAACTTATTGAATGATCTTGTTGATTCCATAAAGGATGAACTTTTATATGTGTAAAACCATGTCCTAATACCAACTGGCTATGTAACCCCATCACACATTCTTCAACATAATTCCTGTCATTACCCAAATCACTGGTACAAGGTTTCTTAATTATAACGGTCCAAGGATAAACAAACTCCTCTTGATTCACATTCCCCACAAATGGAAGCTCACTCCGATCACCCATGTCTCAATTGCTTCCAAATTATACGATTCCTGAGACGAGGACAGTGATTGGATCAATACACCAACAGTACTCTGAACAAACCATACAAAATAAAACCCAATTCGATGTCTAAGCAACAGATAAAACAAATAAACTCCAAATATTAAAAACACAAGATTTTGGCCAAATTTACTAAAGTACGATTTGCCATAAATACACCAAATGATAACATTTATAAAAAATTGCAGGCATATAAATACCAGAGGAAACCAATCGCCTTACTAATGGAGAATGTCAGGACTTTAGTCATAGAATTCTAGGGTTGATGGAGAGATTGAAATCAAAATTTGCTATAAACATACCAAAATGATTTACATTTATAACTAATAACAAGCATATAAATATCAAATCAAAGCAACTTACTGATGGAGAATGTTGGGAGATTAGTCCTAAACTCCTTGGGCTGGTACCTTAACAAAGAAATCCTAGCAGATCGAACGGAAATTGCACCAAAATAAAACCCTAAATCTGAGTAGCTCTCTTCATAAATTGGGGATTTTAGGTCAAAATGGTGGAAGAAAGGAGCTTCTTTCGGTACCGTGGGATCTCTTATCGCTTTTTGGGGTTTTGAAGTGTTTCAAGCAATACTTTTTTCACTTTATTTAATAGTTTTTTTAGTGTCAGAATACGAAGCAACATGCATGTTTCGAGTACCAAACTGGGAAGATTCATGGGAAAATCATGCATCCCCTCGTATCATTTCCTATCGCTTAAAATTCATGGTCTACTTACACCAAAGTCAAAGAATTTGTAAATAGAGAATTTTTTTCCTTGGGATTTCTAGTGGTCTTGCTTCGAGGAATGTGTCATCAATACTCTCATAGTCTCGTGGCAGCAGCGCATAAATGCTCCCCACCAAGATATTGCACTAGCATCTCCAACAAACAGTTCATAGTTTCTCTTCACAGTTGACATGTATTTGTAGAAAATTACTTTTTTTTTTTAATACGAAAGAAATCAATTTTATAATAAATCAGGAGTTAGATGCAAGTAAAATTGCATCCAAATCTAACATAGTTTGGATCCAGTTTGGCACACATTGTTGCCATTCCTGTTTACTTGAAAAAGATAAAGCTTTTTTCGCAATTGTATCTGCGACCTTATTTCCTTCACGATGGATAAAACTACATTTCCATGTGGGTAAATTATTAAGTAAATAAATTATATCTTGAATAATGCTGGCACTAGTCCATTTGATCGCTCCCTGCTTTCCATTGATTACATTCACCACCTTCTGACTGTCTCCTTCCAGGTGAAGATGAGTGATTCCTTTTTCTTTTGTCCAAACAACTGCCTCAAAAGCTGCCAATGCCTCCGCTTGTTCAGGTTCTAATGCTAATGTGCAAATTCCCCGAGCTCCATTGCTTGCACCTGTAACATCACGACTTATTAGTCCAATCCCAGTCAAACCATTATGTTTACAGAATGCCGCATCAAAGTTAATTTTGCAATCATTATTTAAAGGAGGCTTCCAAATCTTCTGCTGTGGTATAATCACATTGGTTCTGTTCACATCATTATGAGTACACCGGATCCTTTGCCAATTTGTCATATGAGTCTTTATGCCATCAATGACTCGTGTCAATATTGACCTATAAATTGTCAAAAACAACAGAGTGCAACGCAATTTCCAAACATGCCACATGGTGAAGCAAATGCTACTAAATTGAGTGACATTAGTAGGTCTAATATGAACATTATTATCAAACCACAACTTAATCCAAACCATGAAGAATTTTACCTTGCAACAATGGAACACAAGTTAGCATCAATACCTGGACAAAACAGAGATGAACACAAAGACATTCCAAGAAAAGATGTTGAGGTGTTTCAATATGAGAATTACACTGGGGACAAATTATCAACTTTATGCGAAGAATGTCTAGAAATTTTATCTCTTGTAGGCGTGAGACATTGTTGCAGAAATTTCCAAATGAAATGCTGAACATTTGAAGGCAACTTAGTTTTCCGGATGGCTTTCGGTCTATATCATTACTATTAGTCGGTCTAACTGAGTAGAGTCTAAAATTGCTCTATAGGCAGTTTTCAGAGAACTCACTAATTAGAAGGTTTCCACCTAAGAACATCTTTACCTTGAATAGGGATTCTAATGTTCCTTATAGCATTCACAAAGTGTTTCCACTCCCAAACAGAGCTTCTAAAGTAGATACATTCCAAGATTTAGTTTCACCGTCAATCAAATGTGAAACTCTATTTATATTAGCAGAAATGAACTGAGATTTAGGTGGACCATTTATACTGGGGATCCAAGTATCTTTCCAGATGGAGATGTTAGTACCATCTCCAACTTGCCAGCAGTAAAATTGTTTGATAATATCAATACCATCAAGGCATTCCCTTCCACACCCAAGATCCCCGCAGAGAAAGCATGCAATTCAAAGGATTAAAACCATGAAAGTAATTATGGCTAAGAAGTTTGGCCCAAGGAGAGTCAGGGTTTTCAAGCATTCTCCAGGCTAACTTAGTAAGAAGAGCTTGATTAAGAATAACTGACAGCCTAATGTTTAGTCCACCTAGATCTTTAGGAAGCGCAACATGGTTCCATTTTTTTACCAAAAATACCTTTTTCTCCCTGCTTTTTGTTCCACCAAAAATTCCTTTGAACAACATCCAATTTGTCTGTAATCTTTTTTGGCATGTGGAAAACAGACATGTGATGGCTGGCTATTGTTCCCAAAACAGATTAAGAGTTGTTTTACCTGGCTGAGATATGTACATTGACTGCCATGGTGAGAGTCTGTCACTAACTCTCTCCACAAGTGGGGAGAAAGATTCCACTTTATTACATCGGTTATAAGTTGAGGGTCACGCTCACAACAAAATAGTAGTCTATGTTTTAGCTCTCGCAATAAATTTCAAGAAATTCTCAAAATTTAGTAACTCTTATCATTTGGACTTTAGAATTCTTAGTAAGCCAATAAAAAAGACTTGTGAAATCCTAGTAGTAGTCATGGAATGATAACACTCAGATTTTTCCATTAACGATGTAAAATAGACTAAATAGTGTGCTGTTGAGTTTCTTCCCAAATTAGGCCTAGCCATAGTTCACCTCCCATGACTTTAAACATTGCAATTTTCATCTGACAGCAGACAACTGGATAGAGAGAAAAAAAATGCAGACTACACGAGTATTCAACAGTGACAACACAAAGCTTACCCCAATGCAACGCAAGGTTTTAGAACCACGGACATAAGCATCAACAAAGTGAACACTTCATCAATGTGAGCTAAGACATTTCATACTCATCTTTGAATTATGTTGGACAACTGAATCAATGAACAAAAAAGGCTGAGAAAAAGAAGAAGAAAAAAAGATACTAGAAAACATGAATCAATGAACAACACTCAGCAGGTTTTTTTGTTGAAAAGGTAGTAAAATAGACTAATTAGTATACTATTAAGTTCTTTCACAAATTAGCCCCCCTAGCCCATAATTCATCCTCTCACGATTTAACCATAGAAAGTTTCAAAAGTAAACTATTCGGGAGCAGGCATTTGGATAAAAACAAAATGCAGACTAGACACAGTTAGATTGTTGACAGTAAGGTACTTAAATAAGATTTATGCAATTAGGCAAACATGTATAAGCATCAACGCAGCCCAAACTTCAGTTAGGTACCACACTTGATGTACTCCTATACGTATTTGGATTATCCTTCCATAGATCCATTTCAAAATAAGAAGATAAGACACATTTCAGGGATTTTGTAGTCTACCAGTGAACCACATTGCAGACTGGGACTAATGAACTATATCCAGAGAAGAGGACACAAAAAGAAGTCTTATTTTATATATTTATCATGTTTATCGGACTGGCCAAAACCTTAAAACATAAACCTTCAAATCTGAGCTCCAACAAAAAGCAAAAACTACGGTAGTCCAGAACCAGATTTTCCTACCTTCTTAGCTGCCAATCCATCCTCTACAAAGTCAATTTTCTAAGAGATGCGTTAATGTTGTCCGAACCGTCCGTACCTACAATTGTACAGCAAATAACAATTATCATGGTTTCCATATATATTTTAGGTATGATAGACAGGCTACATGGCTAATATAGATGTCCGGCTGCATAAGAACATGATGAGGTAACTCATGAAGCCAACAAACAGAAATTCAGTACAATATACCTAGATTTCTCCAAAATTATTTTTTCACGGCTTGAATCTCATCTTTGTGCTTTTCCAATTCTGATCTACAAAACTCGAGTTCCTTCCTTTGAGTATCTAATGCTGACTTCATCTCATCGTGCTCCTGTTGCATCTCTCTTAACTCTGCCAAATACAAATCAAGCATGGATAAGTTAGGCTACCATGTAAATGCACATCACTAAAATGAAAATGAAATAATATCTGAATCTCTTAACAGAGCGTATACCTTCTTCGTGTTTCCTCTGAAGTTTATCATTCTTATCCATCTGGTTCGAAAATCTTCAACTGGTCTCATTATACATGCACTCAATCTTTTTAAGTATCCGGTTTTTCTCCATGACCTCTTCATACAAAATACCAGCAACTGTTTGGAGTTTCCCAAATTTATGCAAGTACTCACCAATTCCACCTTCAGTCATGTAGTCATCCTCTACTGCCATCCATCCATAAAGACGATTCGTCTTCTCACCTTCTCCAAACCAATCCTTCTTTCCGCGACCATTCAATTCAAACGATTTTGCCAGAGATGTTGCATAATGAAAACCAGACAAGTCTTTCTTGAATCGAACCAAAAAACTTATTGAATGATCTTGTTGATTCCATAAAGGATGAACTTTTATATGTGTAAACCCATGTCCTAATACCAACAGGCTATGTAACCCCATCCCACATTCTTCGACGTAATTTCTGTCATTACCCAAATCACTGGTACAAGGTTTCTTAATTATAATGGTCCAAGGATAAACAAACTCCTCATGATTCACATTCCCCACGAAAGGAAGCTCATCATGATCACCCATGTCTCAATTGCTTCCGGATTCCTGAGATTAACACACCCACAATACTCTGAACAAACCATACAAATAAAACCCAATTCGATTTCTAAGCAACAGCTAAAAAATCAATAAACTCCAAATATTAAATACACAAGATTTTCGACAAATTTATTTACCATTTACTAAAGTACGATTTGCTATAAATACACCAAATGATTCCATTTATAACAAATAGCAGGCATATAAATATCATTCAAATCAACTTACTAATGGAGAATGTTAGGATTTTAGCCCTAGAATTCTAGGGTTGGTAGAGAGATTGAAATCAAGATTTGCTATAAATATACCAAAACGACTAACAACAAGAATATAAATATCAAGTGAAATCAACTTACTGATGGAGAATCTGAGGAGCTTAGTCCTAGACTCCTAGGGTTAGTACCCTAACAAAGAAATCCTAGCAGACCCGACGGAGATTGGACTCTGGGATCAAATCCAAAACCCTAAATCTTCATAAATCGGGGATTTTAGGGCAAAATGGTGGAAGAGTAGAACTTCCTTTGGGGTCTCTTACCCATTTTATTCGAGGGGGGTTGTTTGGGTTATTCCCAACCAAGGTCGTGTGATAAGGGCTGTCTTAGTGCACTACAAGGATACTTGACACTGGATAAGCGGTGTCCTAGTGTTTTCATTTTGTAAGTGTGGTGTGTGGAAGACTCTGAACTGTTACCGGCATGAACAACAAGTTTTCAACTAACCAAATAAGTGAAACCCTAGTTGCAGTAAGAGTTTTGACACCATGTATTCAAGTTTTCTAATCAAGGAAATTGGCTTACTGAATAAAAGGAAAATGAATTTGCTTAATACTGTATCCGAAGTAGAATTCAGTATACACTTCGCAGAAGCGAACCACATAAATAAGACTACAACAAAACTTCATGCTATGAGTTTTTCGATTTGACCAGACTAATCAAACTTTCAACTCTTGAGCCAGCTGCCTCTCTCAGAGGTTAACATATTTCACCTCTTTGCTCAGTTTTATTATTCCCTCCTTCAATGTTGCCTTCCTGCTCTCTTTAAAATTCCATAGCTCTGGAATTGTATTAGTCACGGTTGCGCCATACTCTACCGTCTCCATAATAACAGTTTGTACAGCATTTGCGACTGCATCACCCAAATCGCTCTTCAACTTTCTAAATCTCTCGTCCTTGTCATTAAAGACCACCTGCACCAGTGCAGTTTTAACAATTCAAGGAGATACATGTTTAGAGAAGAAAAATATGGTATCCAGTGCGATATCTATATGCATAAGAAAGCCTTTGGACAATGTCTTGCAAAATAGTGAGTACGTGTAGTTGCAATTAAGCTAAATATTAGGGCTGTTTCGAAAAGACGAATAAAATATATACCTTGTACTGATCATAGCCAACCTGAATCAAATTGAACGGCTTCCAATTTGGATCCTGTAAATATTCTTTCCACTGGTTGCAAAGCTGATGACCTCTAATATCTGCTTCTCCAGCGCCAAAATTCCACTTTGCAGCCTCTATAAAAGGTTTACAATCAAGCTCCCCTAGATTCTTCAAGCGGACAGAAGCACGATCCCCAAGCAAATCAAGCTTATTCAATGCCTTCACATAAACGTCCAACGTATATAGGTTAGCCCATAGACTTATATATCTTGACCTCAACCCTGACCTAAACTGAATGAAAATATGAAATCCTTCTGCAGCTCATGCTGCTAGTTGCCATTTCCTAGACGCTAGCTAGAACTAGAGCTAGATATATAGGAGAGAATGAGAGATTACATTGATTAGTTCCTCTCGAGCTTCCTGTAACTCTTCACGGAATTTGCGTTCCTTCAATTCAAGAATCTGATTTACTGCCACAAGCCTGTTATTTTCTGATTCACTAGATTCAAGTTGCGCTGCGCAGTCATTCAAAGACTTCTGCATCATTCCCGCTTCTAAAAAACCAAAGCAAAAAATAGTGAATAAGTAATTGTGTGCAATGATATATGGATCTTATGTCTGTCAAACCGATATGCATATTAAATGTATTCTGCAAAATGAGTCCAGATGTCTTAAATTATAAACTCATAAATACCTTCAGCATTTGCCTCTTTTAACGCTTTGTTTTCAGCCTGCAGGTTTAAGAATTTGGTAACAAGATCACCGACATAATCTCTCAGTTGGTGCTCATCTCGAGCATTCAATTCATCAACGGGCATTAACTCTCCGTTCTTCTTCAAAAACTTCCCAATAGTATCTTCTGCATGGTAATCATCAGCACGGGCAACCCAGCCATAGATATGTGGCTCACGTTCCCGATTTGATATATAACCTGCCTTCCCACGATAATTTATTTCAAAAGCTCTTGCTAAAGAACTCGCCTTAAGAAACCCAAATACGTTACCACGGAACATCACTACAGCATTTCCAGAGTGATTACCATGTCTCCATAGTGGACAAACCTTCACAGGGTTAAATCCATTGCGTATAAAGTGTTCTTTTATACAAGCACCACTTTCTCCTACAGATATCCCATCTCTCAGTTCAGTAGGGATGTTCGCAATGACAACCATTGGTGGAAAAACTATTATTTCACCACCACTGTCAGTGGTAGGCACTTTGTATCGGTCAGCTGGAAACTCCAACTGAGCCGAAACAGGGGCTAAATCTTTCTCTAAAAATCTTGCTAAGACCAAGTGATTTGCTCGCAGCTTGATAGTGCACCTGAAATCAGGCTTTGCGATGCCATGCTTGCCGACATCAGATGCGTGTTGCAACAGATCCCAGTAGCACTTATAAACCTTGTGTTTTTTCCTGTAACAAAGGGGACATTTGAAAGTTCCATCAGAGAGTTTCAATTCATACTCACTACCACCTCTCAGTTTTTGGTACACAAACTCCATGTAATCCTGATAGACACACTCTTTGATCTGACAAATGTTGTCAGAGTAACGAACTTCTGTATAATCTGAAATGAAATGAATCTCTAGATTGTAGGAACCCATTATTTCTAACTTGATTAAAACTCAAAAAACTCTTACAATTTTGTAGAATGAAATATTGCAGTGGTTGAAGTATATAGATCCAAGATCTCTACCTCTCCATAAATACTCTGTTCAGCTGTGAATATATGTCAAGTAATAAACCTGTCCTTCTAGTCGACAGATTCCTTTTAAACGAATTCGTTGAACATGTTACTAACTGATTTGGTAAGAACAATTAATGATTGACAGAGAAGGAAAACAATCGGAATAAAAAGAATAAAATGGTAAGAGACTAATTGTTGGATCATTCATAGAAATAAATATGAGGATATTGTCATCAACATAAATAAGATACCGTCATTAACAAGGTTCATGAACTTTGTATCGGCTTTTAACAATAAAAAAATAAAAATGCAACTTCGTAAAACTTTGCTTCCAGTAGCACCAGTACAATGTTTGGAAAAAAAGTACTAGTGTGATCATAATACTGAAGATTCACAAAATATGAAAACTTAATCTGCTAAGCAATAGGAATTGATGTACTTAACTGCGGTTCTGTTCACTTCTTGTGCTTAGAATATACGCTGTTCGTCTTTTCAGCTGCGGAAAATGTATGTAAATTCCCTGGTCATATTAAGTCCAAAGCTAGCATTAGAGTAGTATATGCATGTAACTAGTAGTATATGCCTACTGCTTGTAACTGGTTAATTGTTTAGGTTCTGATACTGGATCATACAAATCCATTGTTTATGCGCTGCAGTGCCATCCAACAATAATAGATGATTCAAAAAGCTGAGCGGATTTGTAAAGGCTAATTTATGCGCAGTAGTCAGCCAATTAAGTCCCATAATTAAACAACAAAAAACGGCATATGCACAATCGTAGCAAAGCAAATAATCTTTCTGATTTCATAAACACGTAAATTTCAGAACCGGAAAACAAAAATGTAATTCTGGTTAGGAGCAGAATACACACATTCATCACACAACATATCTTAATTAGTTTTACTTAGTGTTCTACATCTCTGTTTCGTGTTTTTTGTTGTATCTATTCCTCTAAACAAACATGATACCCTTGTCCACAAGCACAAATAAACTCAAACTTACTTATAATGAAGCCAAAAAAGTAACACCAACAAGCTCAGGTTCTTCTTCAGAAAATTTGACTGTGATCATACTCAGATATTTAAGGCAATATTTTTTTTCCTCACAAATGCATATGAATTGAAATCTCTGCAACGAAATGAATCCATTGTTATCTGCAAGCTCCTATTGACAGACTTTTTAGTCGAAAAAAAATAAAAATAAATACTAAACTCACGGTGTTGCGGGGCCATTGATTTCCAGTGGTGGTTCGCGAGTAAAAACACCTTCCCAAATCGAAACCCTTGACAAATTTTGCTTCAGATGTGTAAACTGGTTTGTTTTCCGCCAGTCAAAATCTCGCGCAAGAGAGAATTAAGGGTGATGAAAAAGGGCTTGTCGAAGAAGCTAAAGTGATTGTGGAAATTGAATAAACACCCCCATGGCCATTTATTTAATAGAGATTTGAGAGATCAATAGAGGAGAACGATTGAGGACCCTTCTACATTATGCTGCATTTACAAGACGCCTCTGGGTGACAAATAGTACATAATCAGCTGTAAAAATTAGATAAATACTCAAGAGAAACAAATGAACATTAGTAACAAAACGAAAACAAAATCTAAACAATCAGCTGGGAAATTTAAATTTCAGTAACTTGCTTAGTATCAACTAGCTAGGTATTTATATTGACTAAGGCATATTAGATAAATTACTATCGGCATACGCTTGCTGTATCTCTTGATTATTTAGTTAGCGAATAGTATATGGAGAAGCATTCATGCTGAATATGACATAGGCGAGATGCATCTTGTTGGAAAGGTTTAGGTAATTAAAACAAGGGTTTGAGATGATTTTATGTTAATGGAGAAGTGGGAACTCTTAGTTCTTCTCACTCTCTTCTATTAGATATGTTTGGATAGGTTACATTCTCTTTCCTTATCTATTTCTTTATATACTAGGTTTAGATAAGACCTAATATTAGAGATAGGTTACACAACTTTTGGTGCAAAACAGAAACATCACATGAACTAACATTCTAGTTCATGTGAAGAAAGGAAACATCACATGAACTAACATACTAGTTCATGTGAAGAATATAAACTGCACATCACATTAACTAACAATCTCCTCCTTAATGTGATGTTCTACAACTCCTAATAATTCTCTAAAGTTTTGAAACTTGCCTTTGGGAAGTGCCTTGGTGAATATGTCCGCCAATTGGTCTTCCGTCTTGCAATACTTGAGTTTTATCTCACCATCTTCAACCGCTTCTCGAATGAAGTGATACTTGAGATTTATGTGCCTTGCTTTACAGTGCTCAACCTTATTTTTGGACATAACTATTGCCGATTTTTTGTCACAAAAAATTAAGGTGCTCCCTTCTTGTTTCTCTTGGATGTCTTCCAAGATTCTTCTTAGCCATGTCACATGAGATTTAGCTATTGATGCCGAAATGTACTCCTTTTCTGCCGTGGATAGAGCTACCGTTGCTTGTTTCTTCAATGCCCAAGAAAATATACTCAAACCTAGAGAAAAAGCATATCCCGATGTACTCTTCATGTCATCAATAGCCAACTAGTTTGACATTTGAATTTCTAGAATACATGATTCCAAAATTCATGGTTCATACCTTAACAACCTCTTTTTCGCGCCAAAATGTAGATGACTAGGTGAACTCATGAACCTAGAAAGCATACTTGAAGCAAACATAATATCGGGTCTTATATGTGTAAGATACAACAAGTTTCCAATAAGACCTCTATAGTAAGTCTCGTCAACTTTTCTTCCTCCATCATCTTTCTTGAGTTTCTCATTGACTACAAGTGGTGTAGATGTGGGGCTACAACCAAGCATACTTGCTTTGAGAAATGGATACTCCATCTTCACTTTGATGAACTTCTATTCCAAGGAAGTACTTAAGTAGACCCATGTCACTCATCTCATATTTCATCATCATTTCACTTTTGAATTGCTCAATCATACGAACATTATTACCCGTAAAGATTAGGTCATCAATATACAATACAAAAATTAGAATAACACATATTTTTCTCCACAGCCGGCGGGTTTTTTTTGTAGACCTTGCCGACTAATATTTTTCAATAGCCCTCTCCTGTGTGTCAAAAAAAAATAAAGTCGGCATGTTCTTCATTTAAATACCGTGTCGACTTATACCGCCGGCGGGGTATTTTTCACCAGCCGGCGGGGTATTTTTTGTAGACCTTGCCGACTAATATTTTTCAATAACCATCTCCTATGTGTCAAAAAAAAAAAAAGAAGGTCGGCATGTTCTTAATTTAAATACCTTGCCGGCTAAAATTGGTCGGCATTTTATTCAAACAAAGACCATGCCGGCCATATATAGCCGACACCTTATTCAAACGTATATCTTGCCGACCTTTGACATTTTTGAAAACCAAATTTTTTGATCGAAATCGAACTCATAAGATGGATTAAAGGTTTAACCTACTGGATTTTCATTTTCAAAATTTTAATCTAAACTCAATTAATTAAGCTAATCAAGTTTTTTTAGTGTTAATTAAACAAGGGCATATTAGCCATTTTGAAAATACAAGGTTAAGGGGTGTCTTGGATTTACTTCAAAATGACCCTATTTAGTCTCATTGGGTATACCCCAATTAGTTTGGGTATACCCCAATCAAGCCAGGCCAAAAAACAGTTGAAACTAAACTGGGAAAATTAGGGGGAGACCCAAAAAAAATTAATATTCTTATTGTCAGGCCCACAATTAATTTTGGGTACCGTGACACCCATAATTATATGAAATTATTAAAAATGTCTGCAAGACGGATTATGCATCTGCATGATGCGTAATGCATCAGGGGTATAATTGGCAACGCAACTTGGATATAACATATTTAAAAATGCGTGCCTTGGAAATTTACGAATTTTATATCGTTGGAAATCTTTTAAAGAGAGCTACGCAACGAGTACAAACAACAATATCAAATTTTTGTTTTTCACGAAAAAATCGGAGGCGATCATCGTTTTAGGGAAAATTTTCGAAAACTGACTGCATATTCATTATGCAGCCTCCAAAAAAGATGCATATATAACACATTATGCAGATGCCTAACGAATTATGCAACCATTTTTTTCGACTACATAACAAGTTATGCTTCTATAACAAGTTATGTAGCCATTGTTTTGGTTGATTTTAGTTCGTACAGAAAAAATTGATGCATAATGTGTTATGCAGCCATATTTAAATGATGCATATCAGGTTATGCATCCATTTTCTCGATGCATACAAGATTATGCAACAATTTTCTTGATGCATAATGCATTATGCAGTCATATTTTCGGATGCATAACATGTTATGCATCTATTTTCCTGACTGCATAACATGTTATGTAGATATAATTGTAGGTGCATAACAAGTTATGCAACCTTGTTTTTTGTTGGTTTCAATACTAAGAAAAAAGTATCTGCATAACGTAGATATTATTGCCTTCATCAAACCACTCATCTCTACTCTTTTAACAGTTTGTAAGCATTCATCCTTAAAAGTGTGTGGCCACCATTTACAGTCCCTACAAAATTAACACCAAATTCAACAAACAAGTACTACACTGTTAAAAAAAAAATCAGAAAATAACACTTCACATATATAGTGTTGTTTCGAATCGATTACCTTGTGTATTTATACTCCTTACAAGATCTTACAACAGCCTAATATACTTTGATTGTTTAAACATCAGTGATGTTTAGCTTGTTACCATGACTTAGAGAAACGATGGAGCAATCAGTGGGTGTGATTTTAGATATGAAATCGGGTGAAGCTTGGTGCGAATTTGTGTGGGTTTGAGCATAATTGAAAAGGGAATTTTTGTGTCGCTGCTCAACAGATGGGATTAAGGAATTGAAGTTAGGGTTTCGGTGTTCTTGAGAGATAGAGATGACACTGTTGATAAGGGGTCGGTGGATTGAATATGAAGATGATTATGGGTTTCCTGTTGAACTCAAAAGAAGAAGATAGATCTGCTCTGAAGATCAAATGGTTGAATCTGTGAACAGGTGGAGGTTAACAAGATGAATGGGTTACTGAGTGTTGAATCGAATTGATCCAAAATTAGAAGATGGATGATGGGTTGGTGGCGTTGTTGAAGAAAAGGAATTGAAGAAGAAGAAGAAGAAGAAGAAGAAGAAGAAGAAGAAAAAAAAAAAAAAAGAACGAAACATAATTTTATAAAATATGGGTTTGAGAATAATTTTTCCCCAAAAAAATGGGTGCGCGCCTTCAGTTTTCCGTCCGTGGGTTTCTATGTAGAAAAATGTGTGAGAATGGGTCTCATTGTAGTTTTCACAACTAAAATGGTATTGCTTTACATTCTTTCCTCGTCTGGCAAGACAATCCAAAATTGAAGCCCAACAGTGACCTCCTTTACTAAAGAAGAGAAATTCCGAATCAAAGCCCAACAGTAATCCTTCCTTTAGGACCTTTACTGAAGAAGAGACATTCCAAGTTAAAGCCCAACAGTTACATTAACAGTAATCCTTCCTTTCTTTATTCCAAGGCTTAAATAAAGAAGAAGAATGATTTTACTATGATCCGATGATTTTACATTACCAAGTTAAGACTCGCCTCATTCATTAAACATTATGTCATTTAACTATTTCTTAAGGGTATTTTGGTAAAAATTTAGACGGTCAAAGCCAGTCTACGACCCAAATACATGAAGTGCATTTTCTACAACCCAGACCCTAATTAGATTGTAAATTTATGACCGTTTTACAAAATATCTTTTTTATAACCTCTTTCATTATGATTTCAAATATTAACCTTTAATCCTTGAATCACTTATTCAAGATACTAAAAGAAGAACATTTATATTGGATTTAATGGTGGCGAGGTGAATCAAATAGGAAGTGAGACTTTTTTTCTTTTGAACCCTAATTGAGATATATATTTATAAATATATATATATAAAAGCTATTCCTTAAATGATTTTTTATTGGTTTCTGGATGACGTATATGACTAATTTTATAGTGTATGTATAGACATTATTTTGGCTTGAAATAAAACAAAATTATGGAATACGATTGAAATGCCGCATAAAAAAAAATAGCATGAGTCATATATCATATTAAAGCAGTGCCCTTACGGCACAGGTTATTTCTGATTTAACGATGATCCAACTAATATACGGTCTTCTCAGGATAAAATGTACGACATGTTTCCTCCATGTAAAGCTGAATTTTAAATGCTTAACTTAGGAAGACTAGAGATTAGTGTTGAATCTTATATGTTGTTGTTCCTAGGGTTTTCGGTAACGAGTAATGTAAAATAGAACTACAAAGAAATAACACTTGCACTGTGACGTATTGTTTTATCTTCTTCTGCATTCTTAGCTTTGGATTAGTGCATTCATTCATAGGTACCATACTCTTTCAACATCAGACACCGATCATAATAAGTTATCCTTTCACTTCGCTCACATCAGTGAAGATGAATCAACGAATCCATACTCCTTTAAATTTTGTTTTGAGTTATGATTTTCATACTTTCCCAAGAGTTTTGGATTCATAATGTAAATGTCAGTCCTAATATGGTGGGTTATGGAGTTTCGAATTGAATTAGGATTTCAATCCTAACACGATAATTTAGGTTTTCATTCATTTTTAGGTTATATTTTTATTTTCAATGTTTTCATTCTTTTTTTATGTACTCCCTCCGTCCCAAATTAGTTGAGCCATTTGTAGTTTGCACAATTATTAAGGCAAGGAAAGAAGAGGAATATGTTTAAGTATTTTTTACAAGTATGCCCTTATGAATAATAACTTGTAAAATTTCAAAATGATTTATCTCTTAGACAATACCGCGGTTTTTCGTAAACTTTATACCGTTGAAAAGCATTTTAAAACACCTACGTAACGAATATAAACATGACTATCAAATTATATTTATAGTAACAATAATCAATTAAAAGGGTAGTTTTAGAAATATCTTTTTGATTAGTGAAATAACTCATCTATTTGTGTGACAAAATTTAAAACCAATTAGCTCAACTAATTTGGGACGGAGAGAGTATAATATTTTTAAACCAATTATATGTTGCCAAGTGTTTTCACAAAAGCTATTGTTTCACAAAAGTATTATTTCGGCCATCAAAAAACAGGGGTTTCCTCACTGTTCAACATATAAGCTTATATTGAGTTTTAAAAGCTTACTTGGAAAATGACCTATGTCCATATATTATTTAATTTATTTACATTAATCAGACTCATTATATAAATCGTAATAAATGGAGGATGAAACATCAAATCTCCTCGATATCATTTTCTGATTCTTGCAGTTTCTAATGAAGTTTTGAGCAAAAAAAGTAATTTTGAGGATTCAACTAATGTTTGTTCGATATTTTTGGGTTACTCCTGACTTAATAAGGTTGGCAAAAGTCATCCATCAAAGAAAAACATATGTTCAAAACACTGATAACCATACATAAAGTCAAAGAAACAAAAAAACGAAAACATACCGAAATGCCACTTTTAGTAGGGAAACGATTGCATTTAGCACATACAATAAGTCTTTTAAACCCCTAAGTTGACCTTAGAGGACGAGTGAAGTCTCGTGAGGGTTTTCCAGTGACGTCCAATACCCACAAACATCAGATCCTCTCTTCATTTAAAGACTACAAACAGGAAAACAATACGCTAATAGTATTTAGAGTACACATTCCCATCATGGTATATATATACCACTCGCTCATCAAAGAGATTTTTCCTCTGTCTCGTACCTCAAGTTGTAAGCATTGGCACCTGTAAAGACGCCATCGTCGTTTTTGTAGGTTTCAGTTTCGCCACTAGAAAGGGTATCACACTGGGTGTATGAGAAGGGCACGTCGCATTTTCCTTTCGTAGTCACCTTCACACTTGTATGAGGGCGGACATTAACTCTATAAACAGTCTCAGCTAACCTTTTAGTTGAAGTAGTTGATGCATATTGAAGGCCTAAGGTAATGGAACCTGAAACTTCATACCCGTTATCAATAATCAGAGGTATGCCGGCTTCCATGGAATATCCTCCGCCCAGCATCAACGAAGCACTGAAATTCCAACTGCAAGTCCGGGTGTCTTCATAAGAGAGCTTTAGCTCTACAGTATCCTCGAGCTTGGTCTGGTTTACAACTTCTCCTGATGCCACTTTTATATCCGTCGCGTCGTAGATCCTTCCGTCCGTCCCACGAAATTGGACATTATATATACTCCTAGACAGCACTGTTTCTTCCACCTCAAGACGCGTTTCGCGATTGATGGTGGGCACATCAGCTTTGGGATAGTAGTTGTCTCCGTCCTTGACGCTCCTGCAGAATTTGTTGTTACACAAGCATCGGAGAGCAATAATGTTGTTGGCGACTCTACTCGGCTGAAACAAGTTAGCACTACTGGAACTGTTGGACGCCCGGATGCAACTATCAACATCTTGATGCCCGGATTTTAAGTGGATGCTTCCGTCGCGAGTGGTGGCGATGTCTTTCCCCACTGTTGGATATCCAACATCTTTACAGGCAGCTGACGAAAATCCGAGGCGATAATCATCATTAATGAGGACATCGAGGAACAGATACTTTGAAACATCAACAGATTCAAGTGCAAAGAACCTTGGCAACTCCATCACCACTGTTTTCTTTTTTTTGTTTGTTTGTTTTCTTTTTCTTTTACTGTGAGGTCACTCTATATCTCTTTTCTTCTACTCTCTCGCAAAACAAAATACAAGTACTACTTGCAGTGCAGTGAGTAACGATATTGTTTGTAGTTAAGCATCCTTACGGATGAGTTCCCATTTATAGGAAAACAAGAGTAAGCCAGAGCCCGATATTATCATGTCACGTGGAATTATTTCAAATTATTAAAGAAGACGTAAATGCCTTTCACGTTTTATTCTGCGAAAAGTAAAAGTGATGATTTTTGTTTCTCAGTAGTAGTTGAAAGTTCTAACGTAACTGTGTAAGTCAAATTATTTAAGAAGACGCAAATACCTTTCACGTTTATGCTACAAAAAGTAAAAGTGATGATTTTTGTTTCGTAGGAGTATTTGATAGTTCTAACGTAACTAGAAGAAGTGGTTGCATGTTGCTTTATACGGCCAACTTTAATTGTTGAAAATTCGAACGGTCCGCGAGTTATAACCCCAAAGGTGTAACTATTCATTCACAAAAAAATCCGCCAAAACAAAAGTAACACAAAAACCCCAAAAAAATAAAATTTTGATGAAACCAAAATTTAGTTTCATCATAAAATTTGATGAAACCTCATAGAGTTTGACGAAACCAATCTTTGGTTTCATTATAAAATTTGATAAAACCAATTTTGAAATTTGAGGTTTTTGTATCAATTTTTTGAAATTTGGGGTTTTTGTATCAATTTAGTTTAAGATGGAGTTCTAATGAATCCCAACATTTGAGTGGGGTTTTTGTACCACAAGTTTGGTCACCTTGGGTTTTTATGACTAGTTTTGAAATATATGTGTATATCCTGCCTAAATTGGGGCCTATAGCTAGATGACAAAAAAGGTCACTAGAAATCACTTCACACCACCCCTTATCGAAATAATTACCAAACTACCTATTTTACCCCTGATTAATTAGCACTAATTAATCATATTAGGGGTTAATTTTGTTTTGGATGTGAGATTAATTAATGTTATAGAGTTCATCAAAACATCAACGTTTTGATATTTTTTTTCGTAAAAGTTACACAGAATCGGTTTACGTTCATTCACTTGTAAACCAATTCTGGATTGGTGTTTAGAATTACCAGAGGACATCTAGAATCGGTTTACTTTGACATGTTTTATAATCCGATTATATGAATCGAATTTTTATAATGACATATATAAACCGATAGTTTCCTTTCATTACCAATTTTCATTCATCGCATTATTATTGTAGGATGCATTTAGCACATGCATCAAGCCTTTAAACCCCTAGGTGACCCTAGTGGACGAGTTATAGTCTCGTGAGGGTTTACATAGAGGTCTACTCATAAAACCTATACAAAAACTTCTAAAGCCATCAATCTTCCTCCAACGAAGACGATACCGCATCCAAGTAGTCCGGGTTATCCTCCGGGATTGTTTCTTCCAAGAAGTAATAGCTTGCATCGAATGCGAATGCTTCCCCCTTTACCTCCAAGTAGCGCGCTTTCACGGCTTCGTGCTACAAAAACACAAAAACAAACTTACATTTGCTAGTGGTGTTTCAATGGAAGATAAAACAACATGGGTCACGTAAAATAAACCACAAAATTACTTACAAATTGTGCAATGCACAAGGTGAAGGGGCGAGTGTTAAAAATCCGAGGTTGGAGAGCTAAAAAAGCAAGTATCGCATTTTCTATGACTAGGTGCCTATCGTGCACTTGTTGAACACTTCTCGCGTTAGGATTCCCAAACTATTGGCTAAATGTGTTGTGTACCCTAGCCCTAAAGGTTACGGAATCCACCCTTTCGGAGGATTGACGTCTAAGTCGTTTTTCCTCATACCAAGCTTTGGTGATTGCCAAATCTTCCGCGGAGTCGAATGATGGCGTTTCTTGTATGTATATTTATGAAATGAGTAGTTGTGGAGTATATGGAGTGAGGGGAAATAAAATGATCAATTTTGGGGCAAATGGGGTCCAAGGGTGAGGTCTGTATTTATAGAGAAAGTCCCAAACGGCAATTTTTTTTGAAAAACGTTTACTAATTTGAAATAATCGGTCTTTTAGAAGGACTATAAAATCCGATTGTGTTTATATGCCACAAGGAATTGGTATTTCTTGCGACCAAAGTAAACCGATTAGAGTCATTTTAAATTTTGAATTTTCACCGATACTAATCGGTTTATATATTTCCATATGTGATATGATTCTATAACATCCAGAAAGATTGGCCTGCATAATAGGTTTATATATTTCCATATGTGACCCGATTCAATAACATCCGGAAAGATTGGCATGCATAATCGGTTTATAAAGACATATCGAGTAAACCGATTCTTGACATGTCAGGCTAGAATTATAGAGCAACACATAATTATAATTAAAGCTTCAAGTTCATCAAGTTCAACACAGATATCATCCAAAATAAAAACCTTAAAATAACCACAAGTCTTGTAAACTTAAACTTTTAATATGTAAAACTTAAACATAAGAACTTAAACAAAGCAGAGCACCGCACCAAAGATCACCACCATCGCCAGGAGCACCCGGCATCACCATCATCGCCAGGAGCAAAGATCACCACCATCAGGAGCAGCAACTTGTGCTTAGCCATTAGTTCCCACATATCTTGCATTTCAGCATGGACCTCCCTCCCCGATGAAATCATGTTTCTCCTCATCCTGGCGAAGGTGATGACCTCAATAAGCTCTTTAAGTGAAAGCTTATCAATCAATGGCGAGGCTTGTTCAAAGCGGGTTTTCGCCCGAATGCAAAATTGTATAGGCTCCTCGCCGGCACTCTTTGTGGTTGCCTCAAGATATCCTCCACGGTTAAATCTCGATTGTAGAATGGTAGGTGTCCGAAGTCCATTCTACACAAAAAATAAACAAAAATCAAGTTAAATATCGGTACATAAAGAAATATATGTAATCCGATTCTGAAAGAAAGATGAAAAGACTATATTAATCGGATTATACATATTACATATATAAACCGATTCTGCCATATAAACACAATCGAGATAATGTTAATCCTAATGTAAACCGACACGTGCATGATCTTCATGGTCAAAAAATCCGAATCGGTTTATTCGATAGGTCAATAAAAACCGATTCTGGGTATAATCAGAGTTTTTATTTGTCAAAAACGATGATTTAAAGATGTAAATCAATAAGATAAGAAGACGGGTTGATGGAGATTTACCTTGTTCTTGGTTGGATCGAAGATCATCAGAATAGAGGATGAAAAAAAAATGATCAGGGTTTTGAGAATTTGGAAAGTTTATGATAGAAATGGAAAGATTTTTTAGGTTTATGTTTTTTTGATTTTGGATTTACTGAAAATAGAAAGATTGGAATTTATATTAGTGAGTTTTAGAAATTAATGTGGGGGTAAATTAGTATTTTTTACGGAAAATGGGTCATTTGTCCAAATATTCTTAAAATACGGTTCAAATGGACGAGTAAAAAATTAGTATGGGTGAAATGGACACAAAAAAATAACAAGGATGAAACTGGATTCATCCTGACTTAAACTTAAAAAATAGCAAGGATGAAACTGGATGCATCCTTGTAAATTAAAAATAAGAAAAAGTATTTGAAAATGGGCAGGATGAAACTGTTTACATTCTGGCTATTTTTACATTTTTGTCCATTTAAACAGTATCAAAATCTAACTGTCCTTTTCACCCAGGAAATGTTGATTTTGGTCTTTTTAACCAATTTTGTGTATTTTTTATAAGGTTTGGGTGCCTAGAGTAATTTCGGGTATGATAAGAAAAAACCTATAGGCCCCCATTAATTGGTATAGGTCCCAATTTAGCATATATATATATATATATATATATATATATATATATATATATATATATATATATATATGCCAATTTAGAAAAAACCTATAGGCCCCCATTAATTAGTATATATATATATATATATATATGTATATTATTTTGAATTTTAACGATTACAACATGATGTATAAGTTTCTTATGTCTACGTTTTAAAGAATTTATAAAAATTCGTATGAAGGTTACCTCACAATGATTGAGGGGCATCACTTAGTTTAACCACACGGGCTATAGTTTTTGTGCAAATAGTGCAAACCAGAAATTAAGTTTCCGTTTATTTTTCCAAAACACATTTCGTTGGATTTAAATAAGTGGTTTGTTATGAGTTAAAAGATAATTAAAGGGAAACAAAAGAAGATGTAGGAAAAAAAAGAGAGGAGTTAACTCAGAATTAGACAAAGGATACGTTTTAGTAAACAAAAAGAGTGAAATTAGAAATTTGATGTTGAATATATCCGTAAAATATTGCAAGGAAAATGAGGCTTCTGTAAAGTAATTTTTTCAACGGAACTGAGTTCCCGTGTGAATTTTCCTTAGCTAAACAAGTATAAGATCTGATCAATCCTTTAGAGTAGTTAAGGAATTTCGTGATATTAAAATTAGAAGACTATAATAGTTGGATTTCGGTTAGAATTAAATTACAGCGAAGTGATCGCCACTATTGTGTAGGCCTTAAAAATTTGAAACTTATAAATGCCGATCTTAACGGTTAAACCAGCTGGTACAAAAAGAAAAATATTAAAATGCGTTTGTTGCACATTCTTTCCTCGTCTGGCAAGAAAAGAAAAACAGCCCAACAGTGAACTAATCTTAACCGAAACATTTCAAATCAAAGCCCAACAGTGATCTCTTTACTAAAGAAGAGACATTGCAATTTAAAGCCCAACAGTTACCTTACTAAAAGAAACAAACAAGAAGAATCTTATGAGTCACGATGATTGTACCATCAAGACCCGCCGGCCGCCTCCCTTTTACTTTCCAAAATTCTTCGCCGATATAGCAAGCAAATGTTGGCATCAGACATGTTGCATAGATACAAAGGTAACTAAATCCATTCCATCATCTAATTTTTCCTTTCACTAGGGATATTTCAATTTACCACCTAATTTTTTTATCTACTATTCCCATCAATTCTATCCGTATAGATTCCTAAATGTTTTAGGCTTCTTTTAAGTATAGCTACACATTTGTTAGATAAAACACTTATTTTAAATAGGTTATGGTTAATAAAAGCAGGGGATACATTTAAGAGAAGCCATATTTAAATACAGTCTATTGAGTTTTTATTTATATGATCCCAATAACCAAAAAAAAAAAAAAAATGTAGTCTCCCCTTTAAAAATGCCTAGAAAATTAAGGATCCCACGTTGAATGGTAAAGGAGATTTCGCTTCCTATTGGTTGATATAGGCTTTCTATGTAGCAGCATTGTTGGTAATAGAAATATTCTGTGGTAATGGAAACCTACTCTTTTATTGGGAATTCATGGGAATCAATTAATATCAAAGACATATGTCAACATATCATTTCTATCCCATGCCCCTTTCAGAAAGCGTCCCCAGCAAAAATTTACTCAAAATTCAAATGAAAGTTAAAGAGTGATATTGCACCACTTGCTCACCTTCGCTCCCACGAGGACCAGAACTTCTCTCCGCAAAACCCAACTTTCGTTAAGTAACAAAATAAATATTTCGGACTATAACCGTCAAACACTTTCCGTTCCGAGCTTAACCAAATCAGTCACTACAAGAAATCAGGGAATTTGTAACGTCTAAAAAACGTTACTATCTATGTATTGTAACGTCAAAAAACGTTGGAAAAGTGCCGTTATTATTAGTGTTACAATAATTTATCAACGATTGATTTCGTTACAATAAAAATCTATTAAATAACGGTTTTCGTTCCTTTGAATAAATACACCAAAGGTTATCTAGTCAGCACAAGATTTATCCCTTGTCATTTTGTTGCAACGAATAGCCGTTATTGTGCAGATCGTAACGGTTGGTCTGTAACAGTTCAGTGTAACAATACTGTAACGGGGACTTTGTGTGTAACGGTTGACTTAACAATTCGGTTGCCACATGTCCTTCCTTGTAACAGATACAGCAACGATTTTAATCGTTGTTTAGTTTATTGTAACGGATTGGATTTAACAGTATTATAACGATTCCCAACCATGATAGCTCAGTGTAACCGCTGCTGTACGACACGTTTCAATCTATTCTAACATCTAAAGTAATGGCTTCAAACGTTGATGATTGATTGTAACATTTTGGATATAACAACTTGTCAGAACGATTCGATTAAATAACGGACCGTAACGTTTGCCCCGCCACGTGTCTATCGCTTGTAACATATATACTAACGGCTTTAAGACATTGACAATTCATTGTAACAAAGTATTTTCCAGGTGTAATTACTAACAGATATTATAACATTGATTCGACGTTGGTAAAAAAAAATTAGTTTTCAAAAAAAATAAAATAACGTTTTTTTACTGTTATAAATAAGCTCCCATAATTGGACCTTGCAATGCAATGCAATCCATTTACAAGTAAATACAATTAGTTTTTAAAGCCGCATTGCAATTCATTTCGAACACGCACATCAATCAAACCCATAATTCAATCTCATTCCGCAGTACATACATTCTCATTCTAGCATAAGGAATTCATTCATTCAATTGTTCTGGAATTTAATCTCATTCCACAATACATACATTCTCATTCTAGCAGCATAAGGAATTCATTCATTCAATTATTCTGGAATACATACTCCTCAATCATTCACATATGTAAAGTATATACGAGTATCATCTTTACATTGGAAGAACTGCTTAAGCCTAAAAAATACATGGTTCCCTATATGATTATAATCAAATGAGAAGGGTTGTGTTTTCAGCAGTTTTTAAATATAAGCAAGTGTTGTTCTGCATTATATATACCTTGACTGAAAAAAGTTGTTATCCGCCAAAAGAAGTTGTCCATTGACATCATAATAGCCTTAACCATCTATTTATTTGACAGAATTTTAACTGGCAATTCACATACACAGTTCATATGAAAATGTCCGAAAAGTTATAGTAAGAGTTTACTCACCATAAGAATTAGAGACGAGAATGCGTTACGTTTTTTCTCTACGAAAACTCGCCGTGGTGAGTTGTTTGTTATGGCATAAAAATGAATATCTTGTTCTTTCGTTGTTTTATACCCCTCCTACAAGACATGTTCAAGAGCTCGAAATAAAATCATTTGAAGCAACTTCATTTATTCCAGCTCTTGAACTGACTTGCAGGAACAGACAACAGTCTCTTATCTTGTTCTTCACTTCAGATGGTAATGCCACACTAACACATCTCTAACTTCAAGTATTCCAATCAATGAGTCCTCAGAAAACAGTAAGAGAATGGTAGTAGGTGAGTATTTCAGTTAGGATAAAATAATGACAAGGGAAACTAATTATCAGAAGAGTTTAGTCACCAATGGAATAGGAAACCTGCACCTTCACATCAACAATGTCTCATATAACGGCTATGCGAGCACATCTCTAGGTACCTCAAAACTACCACATCTCTTATCTTGGTGTACACTGGTCCTGCAAGGCTATGTAAGTGGTGGCAAAAATACATTACAAGATACGCACTTGTTAACAATGAATTTTTGCCACACTTACACATCTTCAAGTCGCATCAATGAGTCCTTCCAAAGCAAAGTGAAGGGTAGTAAGAATCAACCAATTTTCATCAAGGGAATGAGACCATAATAATGATGAGTAATGCAAGAAAATATAATGTGTTAAGAGTTTCCTCACCAACTGGAATTAAAGAGGTTACTTGTCAGGTTTGCGGCATCGATCTCAATAAGATGAGCTTGATTTGTGCCAAAATAAACAACAGACCTACACAAAGTTCATGGAAAATTAAGATATACAGTAATATGTTTTCTCTACAAGAACTCTCTGTGGTGAGTTGTTTATTCTGGCATAAAAATGAATATCTTGTTCTTTTGTTGTTGTAAAGCTGCAGCAGCATCGTGTTCATGGGAATGGCAAGAATCCTAGATGAAGGATACAACTCATATCGATGTAGGTGTATACTAATCCTGCTAGGCTCTCTAAGGGATGGAATAAATTCATATTGACAAAGTTAATGAATTTATTCAAACGCTTAAACAGATTTACAGGACCAATATTTTCCATATAGGAAATGTGACAACAAACCGCATACAGAACAAGAGGGAAATAAAACTTTGTGCTGGGTGTTGTATCTTTAGGCATAAAAATGAATTTCCAGTGCTTTTGTGGTTGTATGCCAATCTTGAAATTCATGTTCAACAACTTGGAATCAAATCATTTATAGAAACTTTATTGTTGAATAGATCGTAATAGGTGACAAAACAAACCTACGATTAAAAAGGAAACCTGCAACAACATCGTGTTCATGGGAATGGCTATAATCCTAGACGAAGGATATAAATCATATCGATGTGGGTGTATACTAATACTGCAGGATCTCTAAGGGCTGGAATAAATTCATTCTGACAAAGTTGATATTGTCGAATAATGAATTTATTCAAACGCTTAAAAAGATTTACAAGACCAATACTGTCCATATAGGAACCGTAACAACAAACTGTATACAGAACAAAAGGGAAATAGATTACAACAAAACAACAACAAATTTAGAGCAGCAATCTGATAAATGAGATTACAGTTGAATAAACCTTATTTGGGTTGTAATCTATTGAAAGAGATTACAACATCCAAGAGAAAAAGAATGTAAAGCAGTTTACATCAGCATATAAAGAATATAGATTAGAAGAAACTATTGAAAGATAATGCAAACCACTAAAAATCTGTAAACCTTAAATGTGAAGCTGAAATCTATTAAAAGACATTACAAATGGATGCTAAGAAGTAACTAGTATGGATGTTAAGCAGTAAACAACAACAAAAACAAAAAAAAAAACGAAAATATATATCTTGTTAAAATCTATTGAGATTACAACCAGTAAAAATCTAATTTCAAAGGGAAAAATACAAATCTAAAACATACTAGGGATCTTCATACAGGTCTATTAAACAAATTGAAACCCTAAAGGAGAAAAATAAATAATTTTGATAAATTTATTCGTAGCTAAAAGGCACAAAGAAAACACCTTGAGATTAAATGAGATACAGTGAAGGATGGGGAAAAGTTCTAATTTCTTCGTCTCTCTTTTTAAATAAAACAGGAGAAGATCTGCAATTATTGAGTCAGAGGAGGGAAATAAAATTTGAGAGGGAAATCAGATAGGGTTTCAAATTTGTGAAGGAATGGATATCAAAAAGAGTTATTAGATTGGGAAAGTGAGAGGGAAACGAAATTTGAGAGCCAAAATATCTAAGTCAAAGGCGTCCGGATTGATGTAAAGTTGGTCAAATTTGTGGTCAAGTTGGTCAAATATGTAGTCAAGTTGGTCAAATATGTGGTTAAGTTGGTCAAATTTGTGGTCAAACACATAATCGGATGCAAAACGAGGCACACTCAGGTTGCAAGATTACCATATACAGACCCAATGTTCTCGTCCAGGTTAGGTTTGAAATGTCAAATATCAGATTGGATGAATCTGCAACCTATTATAGAACTCAACTTGCAAGATTACCATATACAGACCCAATGTTCTCGTCCAGGTGAGGTTTTTGATGTCAAATATCAGATTGGATGGATCCTAAGTGGATTCGACAACCTATTATGGAACTCAGCTTGCAAGATTACCATATACATACCCAATGTTCTCGTCAAGTAAAGTTTTTGATGTCAAATATCAGATTGGATGGATCCGAGGTGGATTTTGCAACCTATTATGGAACTCAGCTTGCAAGATTACCATATAAAGACCCAATGTTCTCGTCCAGGTGAGGTTTTTGATGTCAAATATCATATTGGATGGATCCGAGGTGGATTCTGCAACCTATTATGCTACTCATCTTGCAAGATTACCATATACAGACCCAATGTTCTCGTCCAGGTTAGGTTTGAAATGTCAAATATCAGATTGGATGAATCTGCAACCTATTATAGAACTCAACTTGCAAGATTACCATATACAGACCCAGTGTTCTCGTCCAGGTGAGGTTTTTGATGTCAAATATCAGATTGGATGGATCCTGAGTGGATTCGACAACCTATTATGGAACTCAGCTTGCAAGATTACCATATACATACCCAATGTTCTCGTCCAAGTAAAGTTTTTGATGTCAAATATCAGATTGGATGGATCCGAGGTGGATTTTGCAACCTATTATGGAACTCAACTTGCAAGATTACCATATAAAGACCCAATGTTCTCGTCCAGGTGAGGTTTTTGATGTCAAATATCAGATTGGATAGATCCGAGGTGGATTCTGCAACCTATTATGCTACTCATCTTGCAAGATTACCATATACAGACCCAATGTTCTCGTACAGGTGAGGTTTTTGATGTCAAATATCAGATTGGATGGATCCGAGGTGGATTCTGCAACCTATTATGGAACTCAGCTTGCAAGATTACCATATACAGACCCAATGCTCTCGTCCAAGTGAGGTTTTTGATGTCTAATATCAGATTAGATGAATCCAACGACGGTGAAAGCAAAATTTCCGGAGAAAGCAAATTTTCCGGCGATGGTAAAAGCAAATTTTCCAGCGACGGCGAAAACAAATTTTACGGTGAAAGCAAATTTTCCGGCGACGATGAAAGCAAATTTCTGGCAACTGTGAAAATGACCAAAGCGAAAGTAAATTTTACGGTGATGGTGAAATGACAAAATTACCCTCGCTGGCAGCAAATTTCAGGCGACTGTGAAAATGACCAAATTACCTTTTATAGGCGTTTTTTTCTCTTCATAGCATGGGTACCGTTACAAATTTCCCATTCAAGTTTTCAACCACAAAACCGTCTGAATTTAGACCTAAATTGGCAGTTATTATTGTCAGGTGATATTACCGATTAAAGCTTTCTCTTGGGAATAGGCGTGATCCTGCAAAAATTTAGAGTTTATTTCTGTTACCAACTGTTGTGTCTATTAGGTTAGACTAGTTTATAAGGGGGAAACCAAAGGGTCAGAGAGAAAATAATTTCATAGAGAAAATTTGTTGAGGGAGACAATTGTTCTCTGAATTTTTTTCTAAGTTAAATCAATTTAAATGGTTGGTGATGATGATCGACGCAGACGAAAGGTTAAATCCCCATGACTGAAGAGCAACAATTGAAAGAGTGGGAAGAGAGGCAAAGACAAGAAAGGTTATCCGCCACTATGCAGATGATTGGGAATATGACCAAGGATGATCTCCAGAAAGCACAAAAGAGAGTAAGTGATTTGTTGAGTGATATTGAACTCGCTCCTCTCTGGAAAGATATGCATTCTGCGGAAAATGAAGTACAAGAGAAACCGGTAGAGATTTCTCCAAAGAAACCGGTAGAGATTTCTCCAAAGAAACTGGTAGAGATTTTTCCAAAGAAGCATGTTCAAGATCCCTTCAAAGATGAAGCAGAGAATGAAAAGTACTATGCAGTGCAGGAGAAAAGTATTAGGTTGGCGGAACGGCGGAGATCAAGGCGGATGAGGAAAAAGAATATGGGCGGCGCAATTGTGATGCAAGTGCTACCGAAGATGAAGAGCCAGTTGTTGTTGTTCATAGTGTCAGTAATATCTCCAATATATACTGTTTCGCATCTGACCTAGATGAGTCACTTACGGTTTTTTGCGAAGATGAGATTCTTGGGATTAATGATGAAATTTTGGCCCGAAAGACCGATTCCGAAACGGAGTCAAATGAAGATGAAGAGGAAGAGGGGTCTGATGACCCGAAATATTTACAACAGGAAGAGTCTGATGAGGAGGAATAGTCTGATTCCGAGTGATCAGATATAACGAGTAAGCCTTATCGAAGGGAAAATGGTAAGTCACCGAATCATGATTTCTTTTTTGGTCATGGCAATGGAGTCTGAAAATGTAGGAGATGATAGAGGGGAAAGTTGTGTTTATTTTTTTTTTGGTACTTGGATTTTTTATGTGTAACTGGATATTATAAACATGATAGTGTTGCTGTCAAATGTTGATCAACACTGAATAAACAGAAAAGTTATAAATTTATGAAATGCAATATGATGAAGTCAGTTTATTTATATTTTCCGATGATTGTGTGTCGATAATGTTGGAGATGCAGGTTGTAATCTAAAAACTAAAACTATAATGCAAAGAACTGGAACATGTACAAGACTAAACTGTAATGAAAACAAATGTATACTGAAAACAATTCACTTTAGTGTTTCTTGATAGTTGCCATGCATCTTTGAAATTGCAGCATGTTTGAAATTCAAAAAAAGATCCTACATCTGATGTGACTCAATAAGGTTGTAGAAAGTGGTAGTAAGGTTGTCGTTCACTCAGACTTGTAAAGATTTGGTTTCAGAAAATACTAAAAACAGAGAAAATATATACACAAATTTGTCACAAATATCGAGAAGTACTAGGACTCAGGATTCCACCAATTCTTACATTCATGTGGTTCAACTAATAATTCTAGACATTTATAGCTCCAATTTATTGACTCTAATTCATTGCCGAAAGTAGATTTTGAAAGTAATGATTGTATATCTAAAGCATGAGACATCAAAACACTTAAGAAAGCATGACCCATCAATTGAAATCACAATCATTCAATAAAAATCATAAGATACGATTAAAAATCAATGCAATAAGTCATAAAAGAATTAATAGAATTACCACATGCATGAAAAATGGCTTCCTCCATCGTCCCAGTGTTGGGGTTTAGCTCCTCATGTTATTCACGTGCTCGAAATAGTTGTTCATAGATCAAAAGTGTGAAAAACAAGAGAAAGATAATAACTCAGGAAGTTTGCAACGCTGAAAAGGCGTTACAAACAGACTGTTACAGAAGAATAAGTCTGCCTCCTAACGATATTAAGGTTCTCTTTGTGGAACAACGATTTTTCTATTGTCTTTGTTTAAATAAGACCGCCTTTGTTAGTCCGTTCTTCGTGTTCTTGAGAACGACAGATTACTCAAGCGTCGCTTCTTCGTCTTCTTCACTCGCTGCCGCGTATTCTTCCTGCAACTTTTCTGCTCTGATTCTGCAGCCTCCAATCGACCCCAAAACTCCCCCAAAGTCTCGACCGACCTCTGTGAGACTCGAACAACTCTTTTTATATCATCCAGGGCAAAGAAATCCCGATGATATCTCTCTTTTCCTTTCCCTCAAGTCTCGGTCCTTTCTATCTTTATTCTTCTCGTATGCGGCTCTGGGATTATCCAAATCTTTCCTATCCAAGATATATTCGAATCCTGCAGAGAATATTTCCTTCCCTAAATCCTCACGAGCTTCCCAAATATAGAAACACAATCCCGTACTCTCCATTGCCCTGTTTTCGGTAACTACCTCTTCTTTTCCTTTTTTATTTCGATTTTGAATCAATTACCATGTGTGTTTCAACGCCACAGGCCCATACTAATCCATGTCCAAGAAAGTATCAGATAGAAACTCGCCCGAACTCTTGTTATGTAGCACAACCGACTCCGAGAAATCCCCCGTCCTGTTTACTCGTGAAACAACGGGTTTATACGAAAACGAACATATTACGGGCCTTGTCTTGTACTAACGAGGTTTACACGAATCCAATTGCGTGTAATACTTTGATTAAATCTCCTTAAAAACCAAACCAACAAGTTTCACGGTTCTTGGTTTTGATTCCCGCCAAAAATGCATTTGAACGTGGAGAAGAAGGTGATAGCCCATATCCAACACGCTGGTGCCTTTAACACTTGGGATGCAAATAACGATGGGTTACCCCTTATCGACTAGGTTCCCCTTATCCAAATGAGGGGTCCGAATAGTAATTTTCTCCCACGAGCGCAAATACACTTTTCGAGCCAATTTCGCCGAAAAAGCTTATTTTCCCCAAAACACCTACAAAGACATAAAAAGCCATAATAAATACGAAATCGAGCACTAACAATAGATACAATTGAGATTATATCAGACACAAAAATGTGTCTATCAAATACCCCCAAACTTATTATTTGCTAGTCCTCGAGCAAAAATAAAATAAAATCCTAACTCACTGTCACAGGCATCGTCGATTGCATTTAGCGTATGCAATAAGCCTTTAAACCCCTAGGTGGCCCTAGTGGCCGAGTTATAGTCTCGGGAGGGTTTACAAGAGATATACCCACAAAACCTTTACACTCCAGACCTTAGCTATTTACGCAGAACCTTGGAAGGCACTAAAGAATCTCCTTGGTTGGCATACTAATTGACTACAAGAGGAAGTACCCTGATGCGAAATTCCAATTGTTGTATACGAGTTTGCACTCGGCATACTAAAATTCATATATAAGTCACGAGCTCTACTCGGATAGTCGCACTATGGACATCAATACCCTAGAGTCAAAACTAATCACATGGATAGATCAAGAAGATGGATATAGAGAAAAACATAGATGGTTTTGATGTTTACTAAGTGAATGGTGTTTCCCATATCTCGTCCAAGGCTTCCGCCAAAATGAACCTATCCTAATGGACCGAGATACTAGTCGACTAATATCAACACACCGGCATATACAAGGGAACCAAAGTGGTCGATAAACCTAACTCTAGGTCAACACAATCGGCATATACAAGGGTTCCAAAGTGGTCGACTTTATTGAATTTATTCCGGTTGGTCGGATGGTCTCGGTCTCACTTTCTTTTTTTTTTTTTTTTTTTTTTTTTTTTTTTTTTTTTCAACTTTTTTTTTTTTTTTTTTTTTGGTATCTCAATCACTCTAATTCACCCTAGCATCGGTAACAACTTGATTCGTGGGCCCCACCTAATCACTTAGAGAAACAAAGTTTAAAAACAAAACAAAATAAAAATAAAAACAGAAGTGAAAAGGACTCAACGAGATTGGTGAAACTATCATGTTATTTCTCACGCCTGAACTCTATGCTTTTATGAATAGACTCTTTAGATGTTGCCATCCAATCAGATTGGTTCCTCAACTCCTACAACCAAAATGCTTCCATCCACTTGAACTCTGTGCTTTTATGAATAGACTTTTTTTTTTTTTTTTTTTTTTTTTTTTTTTTTTTTGGTATCTCAATCACTCTAATTCACCCTAGCATCGGTAACAACTTGATTCGTGGGCCCCACCTAATCACTTAGAGAAACAAAGTTTAAAAACAAAACAAAATAAAAATAAAAACAAAGTGAAAAGGACTCAACGAGATTGGTGAAACTATCATGTTATTTCTAACACCGAACTCGTGCTTTTATGAATAGACTCTTTAGATGTTGCCATCCAATCAGATTGGTTCCTCAACTCCTACAACCAAAATGCTTCCATCCACTTGAACTCTCTGCTTTTATGAATAGACTTTTTTTTTTTTTTTTTTTGGTATCTCAATCACTCTAATTCACCCTAGCATCGGTAACAACTTGATTCGTGGGCCCCACCTAATCACTTAGAGAAACAAAGTTTAAAAACAAAACAAAATAAAAATAAAAACAGAAGTGAAAAGGACTCAACGAGATTGGTGAAACTATCATGTTATTTCTAACACCTGAACTCTGTGCTTTTATGAATAGACTCTTTAGATGTTGCCATCCAATCAGATTGGTTCCTCAACTCCTACAACCAAAATGCTTCCATCCACTTAGATTGGTTAGTGCCATCCTTAATAAGCATAAATTTCTAGGCTCTGGAGTTCAACAATGCAACTAAAGTGTTTCTCCTATACCCCCAAACTTAAATCTAACATTGTCCCCAATGTTCTAAAGATAAAATTAAAAGCATGAACAAGGAGAAATGGTTACCATTTAATGCAAAACAGTTAAGGAAAGATATTACCGTGTCGCATGAATGTTGGGTTACCTCCCAAGAAGTGCTAAGTTGAACGTCTTCAGCCAGACTAAGAAAGGATTGGTCACCTCATAGAATCATAAAGTAATAGCCGGAATTTCTGTGGGTCATCAAAACCAAATAAAGCTACCACAAGTAAAAGGAATCTCCAACCTGCCAAGAAAATTAACAAATAAAGAAAACCCTTGTTTAGTTTCCTGTTTAAGACAACTACATCTAGCTGTGGTTCAGGTTCAGGTTCAGGTTCTATAACTGGGTCCAAATAAAATATTTTCATGGGTTGGATTTCCTCGAAACTAAGATCCAGTTCAGGTTGTAAAGTCTGTAAAAACTCAAATAAGAACTTAGAAGCACATAATAATAACCTGAATAATTGCGGATCCTTAAAGTCAATCAGTTTTGACTCACAAAATTGACCACGATGAAACTGGCGGTCAATCTTAAGCAAATGTGTCGATACTAATTTCCTAAAGTACTTAGGTTTAGTCTCAAAACTAAATAATTGACACATCCAAACGTATACGTTCCCACTGGTTGAAAAATTTTTGGTGGGAAAACAAAATCAATGCAGGTATCATAGCCCCGAGCTAACCACATCAACCGGAGGATGGGTTTCTAACAACCGAACTTCCCTATGGACATCACTAGGTTCAGGAAAACGTGTGTGAAGATAATCTTGTAAAATGGTTGAGGCACAAATATCAAGTCCCAAGTGAGGGACCTTTCTAAGAGTTAAAGCACATGGAGAATGATAATCACCCCCAAACTTAGAGTTTTCAGTGTCTCTAGAAAGACTAGTCACAACTTCCTAATTTCAAGGTTATCCGATTCTAAAATGGTCAATTGATTCTTCTAAGTCAGGTTCATCCTCACTCATCTCTACGAGTTCATTTTTTTTGTCTAAGACTAATGTTTCTAAATCGCTAGACTCTAAAACAATATTCTCATAAGAAACTTGTTCCTCAAAACTATCATCGGCTTCGTAATCATAAGGGAATACTACATCGTCTAAAACGGTGGTATCTCTAGTCAAATCCTCGTCCTTTTGAATAGGTGAATAATTATTAAAATTCTTTGGAATTGAACTAGAAATAATATTATCATTGTAACGCTCAATTGGAGTAGCAAATTCCTGATCACTATGCCTAAATATTTCAGGTTCTTCATCAACACTATCCTCATCATAATCATCGTTATAATAACATGAAAATGGTTGAACCTCATCTAAACAAGTAGTGTTACCAATTTTATCCTCGTCATCTTGATTATGCAAATAACTATCCTCATTTTCAAGGGTATTTTTGGAAACACTATATTGGAAATCTAGATTTCTAGCAATTCTTTCATTCGTCTCAGTTATCATCTTGAGGGATTCTTCTAAAGAAAGTTCTCTTTCGTCATAAACTAAGTTATTCATCTTAGCTAACTTACGTGTCGTCTCCTCTAATTTCCTGAGAGACTCTTCTAAAGGAGAAACATAAGAATTTTGCTCGTATGACCCGTGCGTGTGTGGACAGTAATTGGGCTCATCATGGTATGAGCCATAACCTTGATAAGGCTGATGTTCCCAACCACTATTCACACTATGGTCAAAGTAGTAACGTCCACTTTGAAACTCAGTCGGATATTCGTTGTATTGGCTATTGTAATACCAGGTTCGACATTCTATTTGCGGGGGTGTGAGTTGTCACACGAATAAAACCCACCGACGGGGATTCGTGGGTGGATAGAGTCTTACCTCCGTACCGGACGGGCGATGAACCGTTGAAGTCGACTCGGGCCACCGACTCCTATGTCGATGTCGAACTCCGAGGGGCCGAGACAAAGATCGTGAATCGTCGTCCTTCCTAAACAGTTTATATTTAATTTTTTTAACCCTTCTTTAGGGTTTTAAAGAAAATAATGTCCAGTCCAAAAATAAAGTCCAAAAAGAAAAATTACAAAAATACAACCCTATTTACAGTTTCTAAAAATAAAACAAAATAATTATATACAAAATCTTCTTCTTCACTCCTTGGAGTCCTCTTTTCTTTCCTTGTTTTGCGATGCTTTCATTTTATATCACTTTTTCTTTCCTTATAGCTTTGCTCCAAATCTGAAAAGAATCAAAAAAATACCAAAGGCGTAAAAAAGAACAAAAAATAAAAATAAACCTAAAACAAATCTAAATACAAGTCCGCGTCGGCGGCGCCAAAAATTGATGTGACTCAATAATGTTGTAGAAAGTGGTAGTAAGGTTGTCGTTCACTCAGACTTGTAAAGATTTGGTTTCAGAAAATACTAAAAACAGAGAAAATATATACACAAATTTGTCACAAATATCGAGAAGTACTAGGACTCGGGATTCCACCAATTCTTACATTCATGTGGTTCAACTAATAATTCTAGACATTTATAGCTCAAATTTATTGACTCTAATTCATTGCCGAAAGTAGATATTGAAAGTAATGATTGTATATCTAAAGCATGAGACATCAAAACACTTAAGAAAGCATGACCCATCAATTGAAATCACAATCATTCAATAAAAATCATAAGATACGATTAAAAATCAATGCAATAAGTCATAAAAGAATTAATAGAATTACCACATGCATGAAAAATGGCTTCCTCCATCGTCCCAGTGTTGGGGTTTAGCTCCTCATGTTATTCACGTGCTCGAAATAGTTGTTCATAGATCAAAAGTGTGAAAAACAAGAGAAAGATAATAACTCGGGCGTTTGCAACGCTGAAAAGGCGTTACAAACGGATCATTCTGAAGAATAAGTCTCGCCTCCTAAACGATATTAAGGTTCTCTTTGTGGAACAGAGATACTTCATTGTCTTTGTTTAAATAAGACTGCCTTTGTTAGTCCGTTCTTCGTGTTCTTGAGAACGACGGTTCTTCGTCTTCTTCACCTGTTCGCTGCGTATTCTTCCCGCAACTTTTCTCGCTCCGATTCTGCAGCCTCCAATCGACCCCAAAACTCCCCCAAAGTCTCAACCGACCTCTGTGAGACTCGAACAACTCTTTTTATATCATCCAGGGCAAAGAAATCCCGATGATATCTCTCTTTTCCTTTCCCTCAAGTCTCGGTCCTTTCTATCTTTATTCTTCTCGTATGCGGCTCTGGGATTTTCCAAATCTTTCCTATCCAAGATATATTCGAATCCTGCAGAGAATATTTCCTTCCCTAAATCCTCACGAGCTTCCCAAATATAGAAACACAATCCCGTACTCTCCATTGCCCTGTTTTCGGTAACTACCTCTTCTTTTCCTTTTTTATTTCGATTTTGAATCAATTACCATGTGTGTTTCAACGCCACAGGCCCATACTAATCCATGTCCAAGAAAGTATCAGATAGAAACTCGCCCGAACTCTTGTTATGTAGCACAACCGACTCCGAGAAATCCCCCGTCCCTGTTTACTCGTGAAACAACAGGTTTATACGAAAACGAACATATTACCGGCCTTGTCTTGTACTAACAGGTTTACACGAATCCAATTGCGTGTAATACTTTGATTAAATCTCCTTAAAAACCAAACCAACAAGTTTCACAGTTTACTGGTTTTGATTCCCGCCAAAAATGCATTTGAACGTGGAGAAGAAGGTGATAGCCCATATCCAACACGCCGGTGCCTTTAACACTTGGGATGCAAATAACGATGGGTTACCCCTTATCGACTAGGTTCCCCTTATCCAAATGAGGGGTCCGAATAGTAATTTTCTCCCACGAGCGCAAATACACTTTTCGAGCCAATTTCGCCGCAAAAGCTTATTTTCCCCAAAACACCTACAAAGACATAAAAAGCCATAATAAATACGAAATCGAGCACTAACAATAGATACAATTGAGATTATATCAGACACAAAAATGTGTCTATCAACATCCAGCTAATTCACTTGATGGAGAGGCATATACACACCTAGTCTTAATCAACAATATGGCAAAGGGTCAAATTACGAACATCTAAATATATTTGATCTTTATATCTTTATATCTTTTGTCAATACATGACTAACAAAAATTGTCTTGTGTTGGTTGCGTCATATTCGACTTGCATATAATTGAGACAAACCCTACTTACCATATACAATCCACACACCTAATTCTACAATCTAACAATGAATACAAATCACAAAGATTCCTGAGATACTAATTCTCAAAAAAGAATACAAGCTTTATTCACTAATGCTGACATCCTACAACCAAATACTATGTCTGAGTCTAAGATCATATGTCAACTGACTTATAAAACCACTTGGTGGAGGCATAAAGCATGCAATTGGGATGTTCATAATCACCAAAAGACTCTCAAAACAGGATACAATTCACAGCAACATAAAATTAAACCTAAAATCTGAAATGTTCATACTTCATAATCAACATCAGAAATTGTACCATTCAAAATCAAGAGTGTGTAACCTCCAATTTGTAAAATCATTAAACCCCCAAATGAAAGAATGAGAAATACCTTAGATGAAGATGACCAAGATTTGCATTTCCAAAATTATGAATCACTATCAATACTTCTATGAGATATCGATTAAACTAAAATATATGATTGAATCGATGTTTCATAGAAGAATTAATTGATTCATTGTTGTTGATGAAGTTTTCTGCAGCTGAAACTCCAAGAAACCCCAAAATGAATGAATGAGAAATACCTTGGATTATGAATCAGTCTCAATACTTTTATGAAAGATCGACTAAACTTAAGTCTAGGGTTACATCGAAGTTCATAGAAGAATTGATTGATTGATTCATTGTTGTTGCTGAAGTTTTCTGTAGCTCAAATCAATGAAATTAGATGAACTGATAATGAGTTATGTCTCAGGCGCTCTTCCAGATTTTTGTGGCTCATTTGAGTTGTTGGTGAGGGACCAGGGTATTAAAATATGGCATGATGCCTGAGCCAAACCATGTTGCAGTTCAAGATATGGGCCATCTATACACAAGTGTGCTGATTTTATTTTGCTTGACCTATGTTTGACCTGATTTGTTTGACATTACTTGATTAATTAGTTGTTGGTCAGGACTCAGTTACTAGGGTATTGAGTTATAGAATGATGCCTGAACCAAACCATGTTGCAGTTCAAGATATGGCCCATATATACACAAGTGTGCTGATAATATTTAGGAAGATAGTAATTGTATAAATTTAATACAAGTCCAGCTAATGTCAAAAATAATAGTAGGGCACAGTGGTTCACTTTAGTTAAGTAAGTTTCAGGACAGAGGTTCGAAACCCCCTAGACCATTTTATTTTTCTTTAAAATTTAGGCATTATGTGGCACAATGCTGATTTTATTTTGCTTGACCTATTTTATTTGACCTAATTTGTTTGACATTAGTTGTTGGTAAGGACTCAGGGACCAGGGTAGTGATATATGGCATGATGCCTGAACCAAACCATGCTGCAGTTCAAGTGAAGATATGGCACATCTTTTAACTAAATAAAATTAAATAAATATACAAAAGTATGCTGATTTTATTTTGCTTGACTTTTCAGGTTTGACCTAATTTGTTTGACATTTGTTGACCTATTATGTTTGACCATTTTTTGTACACCGAACAAATTATCTCATGAATGTTAAGCCATTTCAGGTGTAAACACTGCCATTATAGATGCAGTACACAAGCGCCACATAATGCCTCTCAACAGGTGCTGGCTCTTCAGTATCTACCAAAAATCAAATAAGATAATTAGTGTTTAGTTGAACTGTATATCAACCCCTTAATTGCAGTTATTAGATATTGAGAACCGGAAGAGTCTACAATTAGGCTAATGGGGGTGTACCAAATTAGTGGGGGGCGTACCTTCCACAAGGCAAAACTAGTTTTCTCTTATATGATTTTGGACACCCCCCACTAATTTGGTACACTCCCATTAGCAATGTTGGAGTGCAGGATTTAATGAGGAGTTATGATGGGTTTAGGACTTGTTCGCATGCCTTTGAATAGGCGTGAATAGCTAAGGGACGAGACGTTCCACCGAATGACTTAAATGACTATTTATGGCATCTTCTCTACAAAAGGAAACTAAACAGAGAATTTCCAAAATATGCAAAAATCTTCCTAAATTATCATCCAAGGAAATTAAGAAAAATATAGAGATAATGGGTGGTCAAGTAGGAAACAATATTGCTAACGGGGATAATCAGCCTTCTGGACCTTTTAACTTCGTCAAGAAAGTTGCCAAGACTCTATGTACTAGAGAGTTGGAGAATTTGAGGGATTTTCTGCTGCAAGAGATTGACAAGACAAATCGTCAGATTGAGTACGAAAGAGTTCGTCAGCAAAATGATCCACAATATGAACTACGGAAGAGGAAAAGAATTGCAAGATATGTGAGGAAAGCTAGAGAAAGAAAGGGGAGAGATGAGGGGAGAATTAGAAGATTTTTTTGGAAAAAGACCTGCGATGCATCCTCAAGTTATTCTAAGGAGAAAGAGAATGACTTTGAGAGAAGTGATAATCATGAGAGAAATTCTGAGATAGAGAAACAAAGGAGGAATAGAGAAAAGAAGCTGGAGGATGCATGGTATGAAATATTCTTAGCAGAAAAATCAATCCCTAGGCTTTTTGCAAGAATCTTGAATGAGAGACTGAATGTTGATTCTGATAGAGAAACAATTGATGGTCTTGATGAGAATGGTAAACCAGTTGAAGTTGGATATTTGGAGGAAGAGAATGAAGATGATGAATGAAGTGAAGATGCAGGTGATGGAGGTTATGGAAGTGCAACACAAACAGGCAGCCAGTATAACAATGAGTACATCGATGATGAGATGGGCATCGACGATGTCGACGACGATAGCAGTCAGCATAGCAATGAGAACAGCGGTGATGATGATGAATAATCATCCCTGGAACATCAACAAGATTTCGATGGGAAAGCTTCGATTTTTTGAAATCGGACTAAGTGTTTCTTCGTGAAAATTCAAAGAAATCTTGTAGGTGTTTGCTGATCATTTTGCTCATATTGCTGATTTTTCTCATATTGCTGAAGCTGCTGACAGAATAGGTAGTGGTTTTCTTGTGGTTATTTTGCTATCTTGGATGTTTTTCTTTTTTTTTTGGAACAAATGGGCTTGTTTTGATACTGTTACGCAGATGGTAACTTCTAACAGTTTTAAGGTGTGAAGGTGTTTGTAGGGGGGTAACAGTTTTAGTGTGTATATAATTAAGGTGTTTGCAGGGGGGTCAAACAGTCTAGTTTTTCCTGGTATGAACAGTTAATCTCTCAGATGTTTGATGGAATTACAGACTAGGTTTTTGGGTCATGTTTTGATGTTGATTTTGTGAGTGGGTTTGATTATAATGGAACTACTTGATAATTAGGGGTCTGATCAGTAATAATGATGGTATTTGTAAATCTGGTTAATGAAATTGCAATGTTGGTTTTTTTTTGTGTTGATTTGAATATAGTGGGTTACATTTGGTATGCTGGAGATGTCTTTGTGATTTCTAATGAAAGGAACAATGGTATGTTAAGATGTGGTATGTTGAAATGTATTATATGATCTATGAATTTATTAAAGCATTATCTGAATTCGATCAAGAACTAGAATCCTAGTACAAGGTAAGGGGAACATATTACGAATCCTAATTCTCTCCGCTTTTCATCTAAAGTGCAGAAACTGTTTCTCACAAAATACTACAATCTTGATTCACTAATGGTAACAATATCCTACACCAAAACACTATAACTGAGTCTAAGTTTAGGAACAAAAGGTATAACAAGCTATAGATCATCTGTCAAAGCCGTAATAACTTGACTCAAGATTGAGTCCTGTGAAACCTACATGATTCCACTGACCCACAAAACTACTTGGTGCCGGTGGAGGCATATACACATCTAATTCTAATCTACAATGTATTCTGACCACTGACCCAAGAAACTAGTTCGGCAATGAATTCTCAAAGAACTAGAATATGACTAGGCAAAGGGAACAAATTATGAACAATAGCTTCTCTTTGTTTTTCATCTAAATTGTTGAAAAGGGTTGGGATTCTCATTAGAGCTACTGCTTCAATACACAATTGATTGATTCACCCATTTACAAACAAATGGAGATATCCTATAAACAATTGTGACATCCTAAAAACAAGTAAAATACTATGGGTGACTAAGTCTAATTATCAACTAAACCTACAAAGTACACTGAGATATTCTTAAAACATTATACAATGTACTGCAACATCCACAATTGCATATACAAATCTTCTTAATCACACTCAGCAAACACAAAAACCATAAACCTAAAATCTACAATCACATATAAATATAAAAGATATACATGTTCATAAACACCATCAGAAATTGCATCATTCAAACTCAAAACCAATAGTTTCTAACCTCCAATTTTTAAATTATTAAACCCCCAAATGTTGAAAAACAATGATTCAGAGAAAAACCAATAAATGAAAGACCTTAGATGATAATAACCCAGATTTGCATTTCCAAGATTTTGAATCAGTGTCAAAACTTCTATGAGAGATCGATTGAACTTAAATTTAGGGTTACATCGATGATTCACAGAAAAATTTACTGATTCGTATTGTTAATGAAGTTCTCTGCAGCTGCATCTCGATGTTTCCGAAGCTCAAATCGATGGAGTAAAATGGACAGAGAGGAAAAGGGAAATGGGTGGAGAAATGTCTCTGGCTCTCAGTTGTTCTCGACATATTTATTTTTTTTTAATTTTCCAACATTAAAAAAAAAACGAAAAACTAATTTCATTGATTTTAGTTTTGTTTTCTGATTTTCGGTAATTAAAATGAAGAGTTATAATGGGAAAAAAATGTTGGAGAAAAAAGCCAGAATCGTTGAGAGGATGGGTAGCCCTTGAGTGTGTGATGAAATTGGGAGATGATAGTAGTAATAGACGCGCTAATAGTAGTAATGGAGGTAAAAATGTAACTTGGCAATTTCAGTTGAGGATAGGAAGGTAATTACCCACGACCCTCCCGAAAGTCTGTAACAGATACCAATTATTGCAACGATTATCCAACGTTACAAAGTTACCAACATCGATACGACGTTACTTAAAAAATATCCGTTACAAAATCGGTTGTCACAAAATCCTAAATTTCGTATAGTGAGTACGGGAAACCAAAACCCGTTTGAAAACAAAAAACTCTTCAGACAACAAACTAAGTGTCTGTTGTTTCCACTTTCATTTCACACGACAAACAATTTGTCGTTTTACATCGGTTTTTTTACAAACGACAAACAAATAGACGTGTAGTGAAGACTTTCACTTACTCAATCAGTTAAACCAAAGGTTGTTCGAGTTTGAGATGAAAAATAATGAGGTTTCCCTTTATCCACAGTAAGATCAAGTCTTTCGTTTTTAAAGAGGCTCTCAGCCCCCATAGCCCTAGCTCTTAGTGTTAATGTATCTTGTCGTGCTTTTAGTTGGAAATTTTGTTATCTTTTGGTGGAAAAGTTTTCCATACCTTAGTGTATCTCTTAATTTATAAGGTAAAGATTAATGCATAACATATGATTATAGATTGAAATTGTAAAATGATATACATTGAAGAAGGTCGACCCCAAGTCATACAAAAATGGAAAGAGAATAATTTTGATCCGGGAAGTAGTACACTTCTAAAATTACATAGAAAAGACTTACATTCTCAATCTCTTAAAAAAAGTATTTATAATACCCTGAAATTCCCTGACGTTGCACACGTGTACGATCTTGGCTTCTTCATCATTTCTGTAAGTGGAATGCATATACGTGTCCTTACTAGCTTAATCTCTTTTAGACGCCCTCGTCTTATGATTGGTACACTCTTGCTATTGACGCTCTTCCAACAAACCTATGAGCACCCGTCCGTCGGTCACACCATATCAATGATCAACTCCTTTGCCTTCATGCCATAATGAACATCGCCTGCACAAGAGCTTGGGAATCATAGTTAGTAATTCGGCAAATTATTTCCGAATAATTCACGAATTGGACGCTTCCCGCCTAATTCGGCGTCCAAATGCAACCACGAATTGAATTCGTGAATTTTAAGTTTTATTCGATTAAGTCGCGATTTTTAGTGACTCGCGAAACTCATACTTTACACCCCTGGACCTAAGCCCAGTAGTTGAAGCCCATTTGGGCTTATTAAATTTTTTAAAAAGAACTTAATAAAATTACTAAGGTTTAAAGGGTGGGGCTCAATCCTCATTTTACCTATAACTCATACTTTACACCCCAAATGACCAATTGTGTTATCGATGACCCTTTCTAACATAAATTTTTTTTTTCCCTTATAAATCCGATGTTTATGCATACACTCCCTCCACGTTTTTCCACTTTTGGTTGCGGGTGATGATTTTGAATGATGTTTTCATACACTACGTAGATTAAAAAATGGAGAGAGATATAAAAAAATTATATTTATGCCCTTGAGAAAAGTCTCCAAACATTAATTGCTATTAGTGTGTTTAAAAATAAACTTATGGTTCCAAGAAAAAATGTGAGGGTATTGATGGTAGTTTTGTGGGAAGAATATGAAAACTATCAAGTAATGTGGAACAAAAAAATAACCCAAAACACTCATCTAAAATGGAACGGAGGGAGTATTACAAATATATATGATTAAAACTATAAATTACCACTATAAAATGCTTCCAAAATAATTAACATATGCCGAATTATTTGTGCCGCATTCACATATGTGTAACCCATTAAACACGAATTAACGAATTCTCGGATTTTTACCGCATTCCGCTGTTGATGGTGGTTTTTAGCTCAGGAGTAAAATCGTAAAACCCTAGTCAGACAGTGACGTCAGAGAACTTGAGTAATAATGTCCAAACCAAGCACATTTATTGAACTCTTTAATTTGTCTGCAAGAAAATTACCAGGGTACCTTTTTTTTAATGCTAATTAGGGTTTCGACAGGCCAAAACCCTAATTCTCACACCGCATGTGCCAATGGCTAACCATGCCATCCACACCTACCGCGCCAAGGCATGCCGACCATGTTAGCCGCACCCCTGTGCCAATGGCAAACCATGCCAGCCACACCTACCGCGCCAAGGCATGCCAACCATGCTAGCCGCACCCCTGTGCCAATGGCAAACCATGCCAGCCACACTTACCGCGCCAAGGCGTGCCAACCATGCAAGCCGCACCCCTGTGACAATGGAAAACCATGCCAGCCACACCTACCGCGCCAAGGCATGCCAACCATGCAAGCCGCACCCCTGTGCCAATGGAAAACCATGCCAGCCACACCTACCGCGCCAAGGCATGCCAACCATGCTAGCCGCACCCTTGTGCCAATGGCAAACCATGCCAGCCACACCTACCGCGCCAAGACATACCAACCATGCTAGCCGCACCCCGGTGCCAATGGCAAACCATTCCAGCCACACCTACCGTGCCAAGGCATGCCAACCATGCTAGCCGCACCCCTGTGCCAATGGAAAACCATGCCATCCACACGTACCGCGCCAAGGCATGCCAACCATGCTAGCCGAACCCCTGTGCCAATGGCAAACCATGCCAGCCACACCTACCGCGCCATGCCAAACGCACCTTGCCATGGCCCCATGCCAACCTAGCCGCGCCACCTTGCTGGCCTTCCCTACGCGACTACCAAAACGAAGGCGTGCGACAACAACGGTCGCCCTTCAATCCCAGGAGCAAATCCTAGCCGTCCGAGGTTACCAAACGACCTTTGTCCCAAAGCCTTAGCTTGGTCACGAACATAGCTTGGTCATGCCAAACCTTGGCCCCACATGCCAAGCCAAACCGCACCTAGCCAAGCTATCCATGCCATGCGCCCATGGAAAACCCTTGGCCCCACATGCCAAGCCAAACCACACCTAGCCAAGCTAGCCACGCCATGCGCCCATGGCAAACCCTTGGCCTCACATGCCAAGCCAAACCGCACCTAGCCAAGCTAGCCACGTCATGCGCCCATGGAAAACCCTTGGCCCCTCATGCCAAGCCAAACTGCACCTAGCCAAGCTAGCCACGCCATGTGCCCATGGCAAACCCTTGGCCCCACATGCCAAGCCAAATCGCACCTAGCCAATCTAGCCACGCCATGCGCCCATAACAAACCCTTGGCCCCACATGCCAAGCCAAATCGCACCTAGCCATGCTAGCCGCACCATGTGCCAACGACTTGCCAAACCCTTGGCCCCACATTCCAAGCCAAACCGCACCTAGCCATGCTAGCCGCACCATGTGCCAACGACTTTCCCTTGGCCATACATGCCAAGCCAAGCCACACCTTGCCTTGGACCTAGCCATGCTAGCCGCACCATGTGCCAACGACTTGCCAAACCCTTGGCCCCACATGCCAAGCCAAGCCACACCTTGCCTTGGCCCTAGCCATGCTAACCGCACCATTTGCCAACGTCTTGCCAAACCCTTGGCCCCACATGCCAAGCCAAACCGCACCTAGCCATGCTAGCCGCCCCATGTGCCAACGGCTTACCAAACCCTTGGCCCCACATGCCAAACGCACCTAGCCGCGCTACCATGCTGGCCTTCCCTACACGACTACCAAAAAGAAGGCGTGCGAAAATCGAAGGTCCCCCTTCAATCCCAGGAGCAAATCCTAGCCCTCCAAGGTTACCAAATGACGCATGGTAACCTTTAGCCCGAAAACCTAAGCTTGGCCACGCCATGCCATGCCAACCTAGCCGCGCCACCATGTCATGCCAATGGCATGCTAACCTAGCCGTGCCACCATGTTGGCCTTCCTATGCGGCCACCAACGAATGAAAGCGTACAAATATCAACGACTACCTTTCCTCTTAAGATACAAAATATCGACCATCGAAGGTCACCAAGTTACCAAGTCTCCCAAGCTCGACTTGCCAGGCAACAACCATATGCTACATGTTTTCCACAAAAACATTCGAGACATCGACACATATCACAAACTGGGGGATCCTCTTTGGGTATTGGTTTGGCGGTTTACAGCATGCGGCGTACACTACTCCCGTCATAAGGAAGTGTCATAAGGGTGAGGCGGTTAGTAAATACAGGGAGTTAAAAGTGAAACGTTCACGGGACATCAATTACATACATTAATGTTTTTATGGAACATCAATTCCATGCGTTAACGATTTTATGGAACATCAAATTCCATGCATACGGTTACCACCTCCTCCCATTTACTTACCCATTTTTGCATTCCTTAATGAGACCAGGGTACGTTTCACTTCGACTTGTATAAATAGGTCTTACCTATTTCCACAAAACAACAGGTTCATTCGGGAATATATAAAACTCAGAAAATACTTGCTAGCTTACCATTTGTTAGCCTTCCCACTTTTCTGATACAAGTCGTAGTAATACAACTAATCTTCCAGAATAAACTATTCTGGTCTCATCACTTTCCTTGCTTCCCTCCCAAAAACCAACCCATTCTCCTCCACTTTGTGACCGAAGCAAGTCCGGAACGGCCATTTCTTGGTTTAGGATGGATTTGTACAGATTGATCTCTCGAATCTAAAGAACTCCCTTGCAGTACATTGTTTAGGGTTTAAATTGTTTCTCACCCGTACACCGAAATTACCGAAATCAGCAGAAACCATTTTCACCTACAAATAATTGGCGGCCACAGTGGGAGATTGATCATTCGGTTGCGATGTCAATTTTCGAACGTCGATCTCGTGCTTCGACCCAGACATCAAGATGGTAGAGAAAGACGATCCACTCCAACTCGGTTACCCGACGACTCGATTATCAGAATTTTTTTGAGGCCTATAAAGTGTTTGTGATATTGCCTCTGTCAGGATTGTTTTATAGTTGTGAGAGTCCTTAGTGTTGCTACGCATTCAGATTAATGGTTCATCGGTGACAGTGACCTTATCCGGTACTTTACAATTCATCACTCTATGAATGATTGAGGAACTAAATACTAATCACAAAGAAGAAAAAAAGGAGAAAAAATAGACCCATTTTTTAGCAAATAACCACCACAGGCGAAAAGACTCCTAACATGACCTCTTGACTCTTAGACTGCTAATTCCTCATCACTTTCCTCCACCTTGCATTCCTATGTTGCATCTTCCTGGAGCCTAGGCTTTTTGGTATTGTCACTAGCATCTTCTTCCCGAACTCCTCCATAATTCCATTATCAGTCCTTGAGACATGAAGTTCTTTAATAATAACGATATGGTGCTTTTGCATTTTGCATTAACATTACTAGACCTTCTATTCGAAGTTTAAACCCACCTCGTAAAATTTCTACAAATCAAAATTAAACAACTCAATATCAAACATCAAACACTAGATTGGTGATCGCTCCCTTTCCTATTATTAGAACCATTCCCCTTTCTGAATTGGTGATCGTTATAATTTGGTTGTTGATACAGGTTTTTACCAGCCAACCATATTTTGAATTGCTGGCAACACAAAAGAATGCTTCAGTCAATGATTTGATCCATGCAGGCACTTGGAATTTGAAGCTCAGAAGAGATCTTACACTAAGAGAAATTCCAGAAATGCTTGAGCTATTCACAGTTCTTGGAGTTCCCCCTGCTATCAATGAAGACATTGAAGATGATTTAATCTGCACAGCTCCAGGCGGCTTCAGCTCAAAACTATGCTATAGATGGCTCAGAGAGCAATTACCAGACCCAGCAAATGAAGTGCCATACTCCTGCATTTGGATCAAGAAAGTCACCCCAAAGGTGCAATTCTTCATGTGGACTGCAGCACAAAATGCTATAGCAACAAATGACAACCTACTTAAAAGAGGCTGCCTGATACAAAATGCAATGTGCTCATTCTGCAATCAAGCACAAGAAACAGTGGACCACCTAATGCTTAACTGCACTTTCTCCCACAAAATATGGAGCTATTTCATTAATGGCTACAACATCAGATGGGTTCAAGCAGGTAATCTTCACCAACAATTACAAGCTTGGAAGTTTAGAAGAGGTAGACATAAGGGGAGAAAAGTATGGCCGCTAGTAATCTTTGCCATATGCAAAAGTAACTACACATAGTTTGAATGAAAAAGAAACTTTAATCTTCTCCTTCTTGTAAGCCTCAAGTCCAAACGAGTTAAAAAGGATACTCGAAGACCTCCCAAGCGGTCAGCCAACTTACTAATATTTTCTTCCTTATACTAAGTTTTATTGGAATCAAGAAAGCAAACTAATTTTTCATCAGTTGAACTCATCCAAGGAAGCCTCGAGATTATCAATCTTCAAATTCTTTTCAGCCACAACTGAGTGAAGGCGGGCGATTTCGGCATAAGCATTGGCCAAAGCAGCTTGAATTACTTTCTCCCTCTCAGCCAACTGGAGCTTTTGGATTTCTCTTGCTCGGTTGAGTGATGATAGCAGGCGAAATGTATTCGCAATACAGATGCCGAGGATCTCGGACTGATCATTAATGAATGCATATCCCTCAGCATCCTTTGGCAGTATACAGCCTGTAGCAAGGCCTCGAGCCACATCCAAGTCAAAAATGGCGGAATCAGCTAAACTGATGTGATCTCCATTCTCCTTGCAGGGTGCCGCAACAAAAATGGGTGTAAATTCGCTCGGGTTCACCCCTCCATTCGATACCTCTTCAAGGGTTTCCTTGTAAGTTTCGTAAGGGGTATAAGCTGGTGATGGTCTTTTCACTGAGGAGGATGAAGATCCATCAGGGTGGACAATAACATTGACAGAAGATAATATGTTATTTGGCTTCACCGATATCCTAGCGGTCTGTTTTCGTTTGGGGTTTCTTGGTATAGCCTCGGGGGCATCTTCATGAACAGGTGCACAATTTTCATTAGTCATCATCTGCAAAACTGTTCTCGGGAAAATTAATTCAGTTAAATAAAAAATGGGATTCACATGCATTCCGTTAGTGGTCGCAAGCTGGTGGTGATGCTTATATGGCTAAAATAAGATCAAATGTAGGTGGGGTGGAGACTACATCAAACTCATGAGACTAAATTAAAAATTGCACAAGAACTGCTAATGTGTGTGATGGATCGTAACTACAACACGATGATCCAAAATTGATGTACATACACCTTTATCCCCTCTATTAAAGGATTGACATAATAAAACAATAATCTCACTGAGCTACAACAACTTGAACTCCATATAACCCTTAATCAATTCAGTTTTCAGAAACATCAACTCTAACAAAGGTTTTGATTACTTTTTACAATAAGTGTTAAGTATAACCCTAAATTAGACAAAAATAACATAAAGAAGGAAGAACGAATCGACCCCCGCCATATGTTCGAAAAACCAAATGATACTCAAAAATTCAAACTAACAGAAACTCTACATCTACCTCTAAAATATCTTGGAATGGCAATTGGAGCAACATCTAGAACTACAACTATATGGGATTCAGTGATTGAGAAATTCCAAAAAAAGCTAGCTACATGGAAGAGGAAATTTTTTACAAAAGCTGGCAGGCTACTACTGATTCAAACATCCCTCTCAAGCCTCCCAGTATACTATATGTCCATATTTCAAATGCCAACCTCAGTGGAAAAGAAATTAAACCAAATAATGAGGAATTTCTTATGGGGTTCTACAGCTGAAAAAAGGAAGATAAACTGGGTAGCATGGGATAGATCTTGCAGACCAAGACATTTAGGAGGTTTGGGAATAAGAAATCTAAAGCTCACAAATAGAGCTCTGCTAGCAAAATGGACATGGAGATTTGCAAAAGAGAAAAATCAACTATGGAGAAGAGTAATTCAGGAAAAGATGAAGACTAAGGAGAACGCCATATGGGTCAAAGACTCTTCTAAACCTCAAGGAAGAGGTATGTGGAACAACATCAACAAACAAAAAGAGTTAGTGCAGCAGGTGACTACACTCAACATTAATAATGGAAAGGCTGTAAGCTTCTGGTGGGATGTATGGGCAGGTTCTCAAAATCTACATTCAAGATTTCCCAATATCTTCAAGCTGGCAACACAAAAGAATGCTTCAGTCAATGATTTGATCCATGCAGGCACTTGGAATTTGAAGCTCAGAAGAAATCTTACACTAAGAGAAATTCCAGAAATGCTTGAGCTATTCACAGTTCTTGGAGTTCCCCCTGCTATCAATGAAGACATTAAAGATGATTTAATCTGCACAGCTCCAGGCGGCTTCATCTCAAAACTATGCTATAGACGGCTCATAGAGCAATTACCAGACCCAACAAATGAAGTGCCATACTCCTGCATTTGGATCAAGAAAGTCCCCCCAAAGGTGCAATTCTTCATGTGGACTGCAGCACAAAATGCTATAGCAACAAATGACAACCTACTTAAAAGAGGCTGCCTGATACAAAATGCAATGTGCTCATTATGCAATCAACCACAAGAAACAGTGGACCACCTAATGCTTAACTGCACTTTCTCCCACAAAATCTGGAGCTATTTCATTAATGGCTACAACATCAGATGGGTTCAAGCAGGTAATCTTCACCAACAATTACAAGATTGGAAGTTTAGAAGAGGTAGACATAAGGGGAGAAAAGTATGGCCGCTAGTAATCTTTGCCATATGCTGGGCTCTATGAAACGAAAGAAATCGCAGGGTCATGGCTAGGAAAAGACCTCAAGGATTCGAGGAAGTTATAGTGGAAATTAAAAATTTACTCTATATTTGGGGAGCCAAAGAAATCTTCAAAACTACTTTTTTCTGTGAACTTATCACACATTGGAAAGTAGTCATAGATAGCAGATAAACTTCTGTACATATCAAAATGGGGTCTTTTGAGACTTGTTACATTTTTCTTTTAATACAATCTCAACCTTTTAAGTCAAAAAAAAAAAAAAAAAAATCATGAGATATCACAACAAAGTAAACATTAAAAAATAAAAATAATCGTAAATCCTAAATCCTAAACCCTAACTATGGAAACATAAATTGTTTACTAGGGAAAAAAAAGAAAGAAAGGGGGATGGGACTTACCAGATGTGTAGGAAGCTGAGTAGGAGGAGGAGTTTGGGGGACAAATCGAAGTGGAGGAGATCAACAAAGTATTTAAAATGGTTCAAGGGAAGGTTGGTTGGTGGATCATTATTTTCAATCCCTGCTATTTTTTTTTTTTTTTTTTATATGACTCTTGGTAAAGGGGCGGCAAGAATCGGTAGAGGGGCGGCAAGTGTGATAGCAATGTCCCTCTAATTGGTTAGGGGTATCCTATAGGGGTGTAGATTAACTTGATTACCCTTTTCACCTTAAATTAACCAAAATCAAATCAATTTTTTTTAATCCTAATGAATCAGAAAAAATCAAATTAGTTTTTTTGTTCATCTTCTTCTTCATCTTTTCTTCTCCTCCATCAATCCTAACCTCCATTAAAACCGAAAATTTCATCGTCTTCGATTCATCGGCGATTTGAAAAATTTATAATACCCAGTTAGAGTTTAGTATATTTGTTTTTGATTTAAGTTAGTTTTGCATCAAAAATTAGGGTTTTGGATCGAAATTGAAACTGGAATTTGTGTGTTGTATGTGAGTTACGGTTGGTAATAACCCAGATACCAACCGTACCTGTATTGGTTGAAGAACATACGGTTGCTAACAACCCAAATACGAACCGTAACTTAAAAATTGAGAATTAGGTTTAGGTACGGTTGGTACGAAACCTTAGTTACCAACCGCACCTGGGTTCGGTTGGTAACTTAATGAAAGTTACCAACTTAGTATATCATCCTGAATGTTAAGAATTTTTGAAGTGATTATGTACGGTTCGAAACTATAGTTGACTTACCAACCGTAGTTTAGTTACGGTTGGTTTCGATTCCTTTTTTATGAACCGTAATTAGTTACGGTTCGTATCCAAGATTTTCTATCAACCGTAACTGGTATTACGATTGGGTTTTTCCCCAAATTGAACCAGTTACGGTTGGTAACTAGCTTATTTCCAACCGTATGTTCTTCAGAAAATTTTAAAAATTTGATCTTTTTACATACTTTAGATAATTTTGATCAACAAAAAGCTAATGGGAACTAATTTTGATCACCCACCTCTAATTTGCCACTTGAATCACTCATTTTGGTTGAGTGAATCAAAATCTAGGGTTTCACAAATATCACAAAAGTTTTTTTTTCTTCTCCTCAATTTTTTTTTTTCTTATAACTCTAAACATCTGATTTTTGATTCTATAATAAGTGAAAATTAATTATCAAAATTAATCTTGATTATCTACACTAATCTTGATTATCATTACTAAACTTGATTATTAACAATAAGGGTTAATTAGTCATTTCCAGGGTTTTATTGATAAGGGGCACTTGAATTTACTTCTAATGACCTTTTTTGTCTTATTAGGTTGCCGCCCCTCTACCGATTCCTACCGCCCCTTTACCAAGTCTCTTTTATATATGTTATTTTCTTACATTAGGGGATGAATTGGTAGAGTTATCACCATTCACCTAATTCATGAATTCCTTACGCAGCTAACAGTGATAATAAGGACAACATCCAGTTCAGCATTCCATTACAAGCACATTCGGTGCCAGTGGGAGATACTTTAATTGCGTTGATAATTGTTTATCGTCAGTGAGAGAGTATTTATTGTTTTGATCATTCCGAACTTTTCCTGATAATGAGTCTCTTGGAGCCTAGTATATAGATATTTTGATTTTTGAAAAGAGCCTAGTATATATGAACATTCTGTAATATCATATTTAAGGACCTTGGTAAAGGGGCGGTAGGAATCGGTAGAGGGGCGGCATCCTAATAAGACAAAAAAGGTCATTAAAAGTAAATTCAAATGCCCCTTATCAATAAAACCCTGGAAATGACTAAGTAATCCTTATTGTTAATAATCAAGTTTAGTAATGATAATCAAGATTAGTGTAGATAATCAAGATTAATTTTGATAATTAATTTTCACTTATTATAAAATCAAAAATCGGATGTTTAGAGTTATAAGAAAAAAAAAAATTGAGGAGAAGAAAAAAAAAACTTTTGTGATATTTGTGAAACCCTAGATTTTGATTCACTCAACCAAAATGAGTGATTCAAGTGGCAAATTAGAGGTGCGTGATCAAAATTAGTTCCCATTAGCTTTTTGTTGATCAAAATTATCTAAAGTATGTAAAAAGATCAAATTTTTAAAATTTTCTGAAGAACATACGGTTGGAAATAAGCTAGTTACCAACCGTAACCGGTTCAATTTGGGGAAAAACCCAATCGTAATACCAGTTACGGTTGATAGAAAATCTTGGATACGAACCGTACCTAATTACGGTTCATAAAAAAGGAATCGAAACCAACCGTAACTAAACTACGGTTGGTAAGTCATCTATAGTTTCGAACCGTACATCACTACTTCAAAAATTCTTAACATTCGAGATGATATACGGTTGGTAACTTTCATTAAGTTACCAACCGAACCCAAAAAGGTTGGTAACTAAGGTTTCGTACCAACCGTAACTAAACCTAATTCTCAATTTTTTTAAGGTACGGTTGGTAATTGAACTATTACCAACCGTATGTTCTTCAAAATATCCAGTTACGGTTCATAATTGAGTTATTACCAACCGTAACTCGCATAAACCCAGAAATTTCAATTTCAATTTTCATACAAAACCCTAATTTTTGATACAAAATTAACTTAAATCCAACGCGATAAACTAAACCCTAACTGGGTTTTTCCAAATATTTTTCAAATCGCCGATCAATCGAAGACGATGAAATTTTCAGTTTTAATGGAGGTTAGGATTGATGGAGGAGAAGAGAAGATAAAGAAGAAGATGAAAAAAAAAACTGATTTGATTTTTTTTTTAATTCTTAAAAAAAATTGATTTGATTTTGGTTGATTTAAGGTGAAAGGGTAATCTAGTCAATCTACATCCCTATAGGATACCCCCTAACCAATAAGAGGGACATTGCTATCACACTTGCCGCCATGCCGCCCCTTTACCAAGATCCATATTTAAACCATTCCTTGGTATTATGACTTTACGTGGTCTGCTATTGACAACTAACATTATGGATGGAACTGATTTTCTGTGTGAGCTGATTTTTATTTTATGCAAATATAATTTAGTTGCATTGTTAATAAAATAAAAAATTATGGAAGCAAGTAGGACTTTTGACTTAGTTCAACCGGTATCATTCCATTGCTAACTCAAATGGTTCAGGTTAAAATTAGTCTCATTTACGAGTCTTTTGCAGCTGACAAGGTAATTACAGAATTATACATCTTTGGTAAGAGAATACACAAGACTTTTGACTAAAGTGACAAGGTACTAACTTTTTAATCTCGATCGTGTTTCTATTCATCATTCTATTTTAGTTTGGTATCATTGAATGTGCAAGATATTTCAAGAAGAACACGACATATGTAGTTGAACATAGTAATCAGAGGACAATCCTGGAAGCTGCGATGAAAATACAAAAAGGAGGAAAATAAAATATAACAAGTACTGCATTATAAATGTATAACAATCCAAAGAATCAATCTGTAATCAGAAAATGAAAAACCTTAGTAGCATCTTCAAGGATTGGCACCCCTGGTTCTAGCCCCCACTAAAATTTCCAAAACCATTAAAAAAGCCCTTAGTTTTATAATAGAATTTCATTTAATCCACTTAAATTCTAAATTTATCCTTTAATCAAAAAAAATAAAAAACATCTAAATTTAGCCCACCTAGGGGCTAGGGCACTCATTATATATAAATTGTATTTTTAGTCCCTCATTTTCAAAGTCCGGCTCCGCTACTGGTTGGCACTTACTAACTCGACCCATCATAATTTTCACACTCACTAATTATGATTGAGAAAATGGGTTATTTGTCCAAAAAAATTTAAAACACGGTTCAAATGGACGAGTAAAAAAAAGTACGGGTAAAATTTCCAAGAAAAAAAATAGCAAGGATGAAACTGGATTCATCCTGGCTTATACTTAAAAAATAGCAAGGATGAAACTGGATGCATCCTGTGTAAAATAAAAATAAGAAAAAATATTTGAAAATGGACAGGATGAAACTGGTTACAAATCATCTTTAATAATAACGATATGGTGCTTTTGCATTTTGCATTAACATTACTAGACCTTCTATTCGAAGTTTAAACCCACCTCGTAAAATTTCTACAAATCAAAATTAAACAACTCAATATCAAACATCAAACACTAGATCGGTGATCGCTTCCCTTTCCTATTATTAGAACCATTCCCCTTTCTGAATTGGTGATCGTTATAATTTTGTTGCTGATACAGGTTTTTACCAGCCAACCATATTTTGAATTGCTGGTACATGGTAGCTTGAAGTAAATAGCTACTAACCTACTATTCCACTCGCTATGTACTACTGGGAAAAATGCTGGAGCAACCCACAAATTTAATTAGTAGCTACGATATGATGGGAACAGGTTAATAGCAGCCAAAGTTTTTAGTAATTGCAAACATGGTTGCTTAACTGTTAAAGCGACCAAAATTTTGAGATCTTGCTAAGATTTTGGTCGCTTAAACCAAGTCATGTTCATATGCTTAGGGTTTTAATTAATTGGGTGCTATACAAATTACAAGAAGTCATGTTCATATGCTTAGGGTTTCAATTAATTGGAGGGCTAGGATTAGTTTCTAAACTTATAAGATCCGACCTATGAGTCCCATGATCCAGACCCTTTAAGTTGTAGGATAATTTAATGGAGAGTACTGAGTATTTTTATCTGTTAATGGTCTCTTATTTTGTTTATTTTATTTTACTTTGAAGAGCGCATTAAAGAATAGAAAAATATGAACACATCTGTGGAATGTTAAGGTCCGTTAACGGTAATTAGAAATTTGAATGAAATACTCCAGATGAGAGGTGGGGCTGCTAGTGCATTGTGTCTGACATTCACCAAAACATTTTGTATTGTGGTAAAAATTTATAATTTTGACGGGAGTATTTTTTGTGGGCCGTGATGATAGAGCCAGTGCTAGTGCCATGCCAATGCCGGGGGCGCTATATTATAGATCGTTTTCGGGAAACGGGAGAGAAACCATTTTCGGTTATATTATAGATCGTTTTAGCACTTTGTCTCAAGCAGATGTCAGCGATAATAATACTTCTCATTGGATTCGGTACGCAACAGAAGCCAGTAACATTAACATTTGGAATTTATTTTTGGTTTACTTCATTATATCAGTATATTTGGAAGACATTAGTAATCCTTGTTGAGTGACTTCTATTCCAACAAAACTACGAATACAAAATACTTCTCGAGTGACTTGTATTCCACCAAAACTACGAATACAAATACCTATAGAAAACTCTGCAATATCAAATACTTTGATACCCATGATTTACCGCAGAATTAAAAAGACTTAATTAAATGGCCTTTTCTCAAGTTTTAATTATATTAACAGATTCAATATTGTCAGTTTGATTCCTATTTTCCCAGTTTGGAATAGCACTGAACAAGGGGTATTGCACTCTATTGACAATAGAGAAAAGGTCACACAAATCTAAATTAATATGGGCCTACAGTCATAGGGTGTTGAGTTAAACAGCTCATTTGATATTTGAGTATTTATGGGAAAGAAGAGCAGGTTAAAGAATGAACCCTAATTTGGGGCATACAAAAAAATTTGGGGGCATACGAGATATTATGGCACCCAATGCAAAATTATAAGGGCTGCCATAATGATGCTTAAGTTACTATAATACCCTGCCTAGTTTAAATTACATTACTACCCTTCCACTTAATTAAATTCTAATCCTAAAACTCTCCCACTAATTAACCCATCCCTAATTAACTAACCACCCACTAATTAACTCACTAACCATTACTAATTAACCCTTCTCTCACACTCTTCTTCTCATCTTCTTCTCCAAAACACAAACAAAATTCAGAAAATTTCTTTGTTCGATTAAGTTCTCGATTAAACAAATTAATGACACCTCGTGTTAAGCGATGCCCCAGAAATATGGTGCCGAATCCTGGTATTGCTTCTGTAGCATCTCAATCTAGGGTTTTTAGAAAAGATGGTGATGAAGAGGATGGTGGATTGATTGGTATTGGAGAGCGAGAAATAGAGCCTGATTCTTTAAAATTGCACATAGAAAGGTATTTCCCACAAACCCATTGCTTGGTTTTTCGTATTTCGTTGATTTCTGACATGTAATCGATGATTCTTCTGGGTTTTGGAAGTTCCAGAGTAGTGATCGGCTGAAATTTAGCGGCCAAACTTCTTTTTTTTTTACGAGACGAAGAACAGTTCGGCATGTTTTGAAAATCGATTGCTCCGAACCTTTGTGTTCGGCTTATAATATTTTTGTATGATAATGCGCCGAACTGTTGGGCACATTGTTCGGCTCCTTTTGATAAGTATCGAATGTGCCGAACTTTACTCTGTGTATGGCCAATAGTTTCCTATAAACTTGTCCATTTATAGGTGACTTATCACATTGTTTAGTAGAGTCATATTTATTTAGTTTGGAAAATTAATTAAGGTGTATCATTTGTTTTAGCACCCATCCGGGAAAATTCAAAGAGAAGCTTAAAAGGAGAACAATGGAAGTGACTCCTTCTAATTCAAGAACTCCCAAAAGGTGGCACCAAAAACTTGCATGCAGGGAAAAGGCGAAATGACACGGGTGGATGTTTGCCTGTAGAACAAGAGGTTGATAATGACGAAAATAAGGGTGTAGTATGAGGTGATGATGAAGATGGTGGTGGAGGGGGGGGGGACGGGATGATGAATATGGTGGTGATCGCGAACCTCTAACTTGATTTTTCTTCTCAAAATTGATGCATGTCGCTTTAGACCTTTGGATGTATTTTTATGATGTGGAAGATAATATGAATGATAAAATGTGGTGTAAAGAGATGATAAAAATTGAAAGATCTCTTCTTAAGGATTTTCTTATATAGAGCTCTCAAAGTTAGGCTTTAGAATCCTTCCGAAACCGTTTCTCCTTGAGATAAAAGTCAATTTTGCGTCCAAACATGTCCCGGAACAGTGTCAGGTTCGGCTAATACCTTGCCAACCTTTCCCGGTCGAACCTAACAAGTGAAATTTACCCCAGGTGGTTGTCAGGTTCGGCTAACTCGATTAGATTACTTTTAAGCCGAACTTATCTCTGTAAACACTTCTAAAATCTTGAATTTAAGGCTCCAGGTTCGGCTAACTCGTGATGATGAGTTATCATCCGAACTTATCTCTGTACCCTCAAGTTTTTAGATTTTATTTTGGCCATAACTTCTTCGTCCGATGTCGGAATGGCCTCATTCTTTTGCGTTGTTTTTCGTCTTTTCGTTCTCTTGACGATGACGCTAATATCTCATTGATTTGAATGAGTTTAATTTTGACCTTAATGTTCTCCATTGGTATACTTCACTATCGTTTGGGGTTAGGTTCGGCTCATTCGCAATACTATTTGAAAGCCGATCTTTAAAGTTCGGCTCATTCGTGTTTGAATTGAAAAGCCGAACTACTTGTCATATATGCGTTCGGCTTATTGGGGACTAAAATTATAAGCCGAACTGTTCTTATTTATCAAGGTTCGGCATACAAATTATCTGCCGAACCTAACTCATTCGCCGAACTACATAAAAAAATCAAAACTTTTGGTGAATTCAAGCTACAAAACGGACATTAAACAACGTCTACAACCATACCTATGTATTATTAGCATTGGGTTCCTCATCCATGTACTCATCTTCGGGATTTGGCTCCAAAAAGTCATCATCTTGAGCTTGAGAAAAAAAGTTTGAGTTTGAAATTGAGTTTGGGTAAAATTATTTTCATAATCCAACAAATAAGCCATCTACGGATCTCCATCGTAATTGATATGTTAGCTTTACGTGATGAAGATTCACCTTCCTCGATCAATTTGTATCACACATCTCTCAATAATCACAAAGATCACAAAGAAAAAAAAAAAATTCCTCCTCCCCTTCTTCTTTGTCTAAAATAAGTCACTAATTATCTTTTTACTAATTATCTTTAAAAAGATAATTATTATCCTAAATTAACACTAAACTAACTACAATCATTAAAAACTAATTAATCAAATTAACACTAATTTAACACTAATCTCAGAAGGGTATTTTCGCATTTTTGAAAAGAGGGGGATAAGGGCCACCCTAAAAATACTATTAGCACCCTTTTTTTTTGTCTTATTCCGTATGCCCCCAAATTTTTGTGTATGCCCCAAATTAGGGTTCTAAAGAATACACCAGAACAAATTAACATGGGTCTACAGTCTTAGCGTGTTGGGTTTTATACCCTAAATTCAATGAATCATTAAAATTAAGCAAAGGAGGAAAAGTCCACAGACAGCAGAATTAGGATTGTTATTTGAACGCTTATGTGAAAGAAGAATAGGGTTAAAGAATACACGAGACAAATATTTAGCCTGACTGACTACCTACTGCCCAAGTCTCTCACCTCAATAATTAACCAATTTTCACTTTGAGTGCCTACCGATTGTAAAAGGGATTATTAGCCGAAGTATCTACACAATAATTGGTAGGTATAGTTTCATTTTAACTTACCGATTGTATGTTTACCTACCGATTATGGTGTTGGCTACCGATTATATAAGGATATATTGGCCATTTCGAAAAATCGAAGATAAGGGGTAGCTTAGATTTACGTTTGGGTGACCTTTTTTGTCTTTTAGTGTCGCCCCTAATTCTTTCGGGGTCGCCCCTAAAAATGCAAGGTTTTTTATTATTATTCATAGCCCATAAACTAGGCTAGCAAATCAGTGAATAAGTGAGTTGAAAAAACAGTGACTCGGTGAATCAATTAAAAAAGTTTATAAAAAAACGTTTTAGGGTTTTTATTAAGGAGTATGTATGAATCGTAAGCTTTCGGTGATGTATAAGCTAAAACAACAGTCCTCGCGTAACGAATTAGATGAAGGGGAAAAACTAGAACCACCTCCCAGAGTACTATTTTAGCCGGAAGCAATACTCATCCACCATTAATCACCTTTCAAAATAATACCAGGTCCTAATTTTTTGGACACGTATGGAAACAATAATCCGACTAATGACTCAGTGTTGTTTGCAGCGTTTAATAGATTCTTGGCAAAGTTTGATCTTTAAGTGATTATCTCTTCATCAGCAGTAATATACCTGTTGTATTTTGTGGCGGCAACTTGGTTATATATGATTCAACAAAACCTTCAGATATAGAGGTGTCGATAACATTTTTTAGATAATAATTGAACATAACAAGGTCTGTCGTAGAATCAATCTTTGAGTCATCCTGGAAAACACCAACAGGTGGATTGATAATGGCTGGATAAGACATGCTGGCTATTAAAGCTGCAACAATCATTATGGTGTTTAGTCTCTCTTTTAGCCACTCGTTATTTGATGCAGCACTTTGTAGCGGAACTTCTTTATCTTGTTGCAGAACTTCTTCAGTAGTATCATAACCATGCATACGAATTTAATTCTATGTCTTTCACTTCATTTCTATCTAACATGTGTAAGGCTGTGAATTCCTCATTGTTTCGGATATTTAGTTTTAATAACTCAGTTGGATCAATTATATATGACAACTCAACTCAACGCCTCTAACTAGCAACCGATTTCTGCTAACTCGGTATGGGCTATGAAAGGGGCTATGGTTAATAAAAGTGTGGGTTATATTTAAGAGAAGCCATTTGTAAATTGTTTGATGGTCTTGTTGCCCATATTTTGAGAGTACTCGGACTTTTGAAGAAACTATAGTTGCTTTTTTTTTGCCACTTGTATACAAGTCTAACACGATATTCACAATTCGAGTCTGTTCTCCCTTATGAGTAAGTGCTACTTGGCCTTGAAATCAATCCACCAAGACTACGCTAATAAATGATCCAATAATCCACCAAGACTACACTAATACATTTTTTTTTTCTTTTTACTTTAAAAGTTAAAAAGGCTTGACCATTTACGAGTCCATACCAGAAGCTTTTCATGACTGAGTCGGTAGGTAGCTAGGTAGTTGAGTAGGTACACTTGAATTTGATATTCACATGTAAAGGGCTGCCCATGGTTCGGTTTGGTTTGGTTTTCTGCCAAACCCAAGGACCAAACCAATATCACTTGTAAGAAACCAAAAACCAAACCAAACCATGTTCGGTTTAGAATATTAGAAACCAAAACCGTCCCACCGGTTTTTTTGGTTTTTCTGGGTTTTTTGGTTTTTTTTTAATAGACTTTCATTTTTAACTCGTAAATCAAAATTGTAAAGCAAATCATCAAAATAAGATATATTTTGATCTATAATTTCTTTATTTATGGATATAATCATTAATATCATATATATTATCCATATATAATTCAATATTAGATACATTTTTAATAATATTTTATTTATTTATAGATATACTCATTGAAGTGTAAATATATTATACTATGATGGAAAATTCGGTACATATTATTATGGTTTTTGTCGGTTTTTTCGGTTCTAACTCTCGGTTTTTTCTTTAGTTTGGTTTTTTTTTTTTTTGGTTCTTTTGTGTCATCAAACCAAAACCAACCACCTAGAATCGGTTTTCTCGGTTTTTGGGTTTCTTGGTTTTTGGATTTTTCGGTCTCTGATTTTCTGGTTTTTTTTGTCGGTTTGGACCAGTTCGGTCCGGGTAGAAAACCGAACCATGGGCAGCCCTACATGTAACAAGGGCAAAAAAAAAAAGAAGACAACAACGGCTATATTAGGAATAATCCATTGATAGTAGATTTAGAATGTGCTCCTCTTTGTTTTCTTCACTTTGTTTTTCATTTTGCTCAACCACTGCACTGGCAGTATGTTGGACTTAAAATGGATGCACTACCTACATTTTCAATAATTATCTTTCCGATTTGTCTGCTATCGCCAAAAAATACTTGAGAGGATACACTTTTCACCATTAGGGTAGTATGTAGGCGTATGTTAATTTTTTTCGTGTATTCTTTCACCTATTCTTCTTTCCCATAAACGAAAATTAAGAATGAAAATTATTACCTTTGCCGATTAAAGAAAAATGTTTAAAGCTTACATTCCTAACCAGTTATCTAATTAACATCCATATATTCATAAAATTTTTTCTTTCGATCGGTAAATTAAACATTTTACTGCTTCAGAATACCATGATCGGGAGACTTTCCTATTACAAAGCTAGATCCACCTCAAGTTTAGAGATTGCAGAATTAATAGCCATCCATATTGTTTTGAAGTGTGTCATAAATCCTACGGTGGTTATTAAGTTTAGACCTCTATAAATTTGATGAAATGAGAAATTTTGAGAGAAGCTGCAATCAATTCAACTTTTCAATTCTTAACTTTTAAAGCCTGGCAAATTTAGGGGCGCCTCCAACCGAATTAGGGGCGACACAAAAGGACAAAATAGGTAATAATCGGAAGTTTAATCCACAATCGGTAGGTTATTTTTGGGACGTTTTTTTTTTATCCCAAACTACCCTTTACAATCGGTAGGTAACTATACAATCGGTAGTTAATCAACAATGGGAGTCAATTTGGTTTTTTTAGCTTCCGAATATAAAGTATCCCCAAAATAAAATCCTCTATCTTTTGAATTTTGATTATCCTATAATCGGTAGTAAATAAAGTTATCTTGACTCCCGATTAAAGTAGACCTTTGGCAAATATCCTACCATAATCGGTAGTAATTATAGTTCACATAACTACCGAATATAGAGTAGCCCCAAAATGAGATTTTGCGAAAATCTTTTTTTTTGGAATTTTGGTTGAGCCTATAATCGGTAAGAAAGGAAGAGCTATCATGACTTCCGATTATACAGTGGCTCTCATTGCAAATATCCTACCATAATCGGTAGTCAAAATAGTTCATATAACTACCGAATATAGAGTAGCCCCAAAATCAGATTTTGCAAAAATTCATTTTTTTTTTTTGAAATTTTGGTTGAGCCTATAATCGGTAGTAAATGAAGTTATCCTAGTTCACTTTCATATCAAAATCACAAATATCACATGGGAAAGATTAACAAGAAAATCACAAATATCACATGGGAAAGATTAACAAGAAAATTGTTATTTTTTAGTTTTCAATTTTTAGTTGTAAATTTGTTTATAAGTAAAAACTTGTACATATACGTTAACTGAAAATAGAGCATGTATTAATATTATTAGTTGACAAAATCCATGGATGATCGTGATTCAATTTCATCCAAGTATGTTGGGTCAAAGTTCTATAGTGTTAAAAAGAAAAACTCTTAATTGCAAATTTTAAACCAATATCTTAACCATATTCTTACTCCAATATAATTATCCGATATGCGATGATATTTTCTCTTTCGGCTTCCAGGTGTTATATATGTAGTTTTGTTAATTTGATGTTTGATTCGTGTTTTACATGAGCGTAGGTGCAGCCGCCAGAAATTTCTATAGTGAGAAATGGAGATGCAGTCCAGATGTTGATCCTTGTACGACCGTGTGGAACAGTTGTTGCTACGATCCGTGTGTCGCAAAACATGGATCGCATGCTTTCGGAGATTGCGTAGAAGGATCACAGACATGTGTCTGTACTTATGATTGTTAAGATCGATTTTTTATATTATTTCAGACCTTTCGGTCAGACTAGTGAAGGATCTCTTGCATGCACTTCTTAAGCAAGATATATGAATGTATCTTTAATTTTTAATAATTAGTTAACAAGACATTTTCATAAACTTGGGTTTCGTTTCCGTCTTCACAAATGGGCAGAGACTGATCACTTATATAGAAACAGATAGAATGACCACTAAAATCGTTTACATAATAACAGGCAAATTTGAGCAGCACTGGTTCTAGTGCATAGTTTACAAGTTGGTAATGCATCAAATAGTTTTCCTAATTTAGGCAGAGGTCTAGTATTTGGTAATGCATCAAATTGTTTTCCTAATTTAGGCAGTGGTCCGTGTTAACTCATCATCCAGTACGTGTGTCAAGTGACACACGATACCCTGTTGGTTACGAAAATTGTATTTTAGGAAACCTGTTTTAGTTAGGAAGTTATCTTGTCTTGAAGTTCAAGGAACTCCCTGTATAAATATCTTGTATCTCCTATGAAATTGTATGTACGAAAATAATAAAACAAGTTGTCTTCTATTAAGTCTGTCTCTATCTATTTTTTCTCTATTTTCTATCTACGTTTTCTTAAGTTAACCAAACCCTAAACAGTTTTAGCTTGGTATCAGATAGGTTTAGGTCCTTTTTCAAACCCTATTTTTTCAATTTGTCTTCCTCAACAACAAACTATGTCTATTGAAACTTCTACAACTCAAGCACTCATTGATTTAACCTCTCCTTCTCTTCTCTCAACAATGGCTCCTGCCCAATTATCACTGTTAAATTAGATGAAAATAATTATTCTTTGTAGCGAGCTCAGTTTTTGTCGTATCTTCAAGGTTACGATATCGATGGTTATGTTACTGGTACGAAACCCTGCCTAGCACCTCCGGTTGATAATGCAGCCCCTACTCCGGAGTTTCTTTCATGGATAAAACAGGATAAATCCTGGTAAGTTGGCTGTTTTCTTCTCTTACACCTGCTGTTTTCCGTCATGTTCACCGTCTTACAACTTCGAAAGCAATATGGGACTCTCTTGAATCTATATATGCCTCTAAATCTGATGCTCAAATTCACCATCTTCACTGTGAGCTACGTGCTCTTAAGAAGGGTTCAAAGACCATGCGCGAATATATCAACCATGCTAGAGATTTGGTGGATACTCTTACATTTGCCAATACTGTGATTCTGGAAACAAAGAATTTCGTCATTGTCTTCTTCTGGCCTTGAAAGATCGTATGATGCCATTGTTACATCCTTGACTACCACTATGAGCTCCCTTACGGTAGAAGATTTTCTTACTTTTTTGATCACCTTTGAACTGCGTATTGAGCATCAGACAAAGGCGTTGACCAATCGACTGTGGCCAATCTTGTTGCACCAGCTCGTACTGTTGTCTCCAATTCTTCCCGTTTCTATGGTACGTACAACTCCGCTCCTGCTCACTTTTCATCCTCATCAAATCGTCCCAACAATACAGCCAGCTCCTCAAACTCGTCCCGGTTCTTTGGTTCAAGTCGGTTCTTCAGCACCTCCAGCCCAACGTAGTCGCTCCCGAGCTCACCATTCATGAGGCCCAAGTACCGTGTGTCGGCTTTGTGGGCGGAAAAATCATGAGGCCCAAGATTGTTGGAACCGTTTTGTGAAGTTTCCGCCCCACCCAGCGTCAATCACCATCGTTTGCACCAAGGGCTTATACTGCTTACGGACCTGGCTTACTACCATCACCCTCATGGACACCTGTGGTGCTACAGATCACATCACTAATGATATTTCTCGTATTCAATTTCCAACTGAGTATACTGGTCCTGATCAAATACAGATGGGTAATGGTTCTTCTATACCAATTTCTAATGTTGGTTCCTCTATTTTAGGGACTCCCAATTGTAAGTTGCAGCTTCGTAATGTTCTATTTGCACCAAAAATCTCTCATAATCTCTTATCCGTTTCTCGTGTTACTACTGATAATAATGTCTTATTTGAATTTCATCCAAATTTTTGTCTTGTGAAGGATCGATATACCGAGAAGGTTCTTCTTCGCGGCAGTAGGAAAGGTGGTCTTTATCAACTCGATGCTTCGTCTCAATCTCCTAAAGCTTATATAGGAGAACGTGCTAGTTTACAAGCATGGCATGCTCGAATGAGACATCCAATGATGCGCACAGTTCGCAAACTTATTTCACAGTTTTCTCTTCCAGTTTCAAACTAGACTATTAGTTTTTGTTCGTCTTGTCATGAGCATAGGAGTCATAAGTTACCATTTAAATCTAGTACAACTATTTATTTGAATCCTTTAGATTTAATTGTCTTGGATGTATGGGGACCCTCTCATATTTTATCTAATGAAGGTTACAAATATTATGTCATGTTTATCGATGCGTATAGTCGTTTTACTTGGATGTTTCCTATGTCTCAAAAATATGATGTTTTTTCTATATTCTTTTTGTTTCAAAAGCATGTTGAAAATCTTTTTAATCGCAAGATAAAGATATTTCAGTCCGACAATGCGCTTGAGTATCGCAAACTTACTCCGCATCTCTAGAAACTTGGGATTTTTCATCGTTTCTCATGTCCACATACTTCTGAGAAAAATGGTTTGGTTGAACGTCGTCAACGTCATATTCATGAAACTGGTCTTACAATTATAAATATGACTTATGTACCGTCTTCGTATTGGTATGATTCGTTTTACACTGCTTGTTATTTAATGAATCGTGTGCCTTCGACCTCTGTTAATAATTCTTCTCCATATGGAGCTCTTTTTGGTCTCCCACCGGATTATACTTCTCTTCGTGTTTTCGGTTGTCTATGTTATCCTCACTTACGTCCATATAGGTCTCACAAAATGGAGTCTCTTTCTTCTCCTTGTGTTTTTGTTGGCTATAGTCCATCTCACAAAGGTTATAAGTGTCTTCATATTCCTACGGGTCGAATATACATTAGCCATCATGTTGTTTTTGATGAGACTACCTTTCCCTTTGCACCCATGCCTTCACCTTCACCGGCATCGACTTCTTCACAGGTAACTTCATTTTCTCCCCTATCTGGTTCTTTGTTTTGTTCTCCTCGTCCTACTGTCTCTCCGTTGCTGTCGGATTCCTCAGCTTCTACTCGATCGTCTACACCTCCATCTACAGCCCACCAACCTCTGCTTTGTGTTCAGCAACCACTATCTCCTCGATCTCTACAAAGTCCAATATCAGTTGAACAACAACTGATGACTCCATCTACAGTTCACCACTCTACACGTGTTCAACATCCAGTTTATCCTAGGTCTCCACAAATTCCAACTTCAGCTGAACAACAGATGCCGTCACCACATTCCCAACCGGTTCAATCTGCCAGCATTATTAATGATGTAGAACAAGTTCATACTTTTGTCCCGCCTGCACCTGTTTCACCCAATGGACGGTCTCCACAACTAGCTCAAGTATCTTCCGTTGATACATCTTCATCCACACAACTGACAGCAGACTCCAGTGATCATGCTTCTGCTGTACAACCTATCATTCTGGTACATCCAATGATGACAAGGGATAAGGACGGCATCTTTAAACCCAATTCTAAATATGCAATGGTATGTGATTCTCTTAGTGAACCAACTTGTATTTCACAGGCTCATAAGGATCCGGAATGGCGTACTTCATCCGATGACGAAATTAATGCATTATTTCGGAATGGTACATGGTCGCTAGTGCCTTATGATCCTTGCATGAATTTTATTGGATGCAAATGGGTATTTCGTATTAAAAGAAATCCTGATGGTACAATTGCACGTCGTAAATCTCGTTTGGTTGCGAAAGGTTACAAACAACAAGAGGGAATTGATTTTTCTGAAACGTTTAGTCCGGTTGTTAAACCGTGCACTTACTTTGGCTTTATCTTCAAAATGGCCAATTCATCAGCTAGATGTGCATAATGCTTTCTTACATGGAGAACTTCAAGAAGAAGTGTATATGAAACAGCCTCCGGGGTATGTAGATTCTCGTTTTCCTACACATGTTTGCAAATTACATCATTCCCTTTACGGACTTAAACAGGCTCCTCGTGCATGGTACCACAGACTTAGTACTTTTTTGCTACATATTGGGTTCATTACTTCAAAGTGTGACTCTTCTTTGTTTATCTACAATGGAACTTATGGTACTATTTATTTGTTGGTCTATGTGGATGACATTATTGTTACCGGTTCAAGTACCACAGGTATTGATTCTGTTCTCAGTCGCTTACAACAAGAATTTTCAATTAAAGATCTGGGTTCTTTGTCTTACTTTCTTGGTATTGAGGCGACTCGCACTTCTTCTGGTTTATTTCCTTCTCAACAACGTTATGCTCATGATCTTCTTATTCGAGCAAAAATGGATGGGGTCAAACCAATTCACACTCCACTGAGTACATCTGGTGATATTTCTTATGATCGTAGTACTTTATTAACTGATGCTACTCAATATCGTAGTATTGTTGGAGCATTTCAATATTTAACGTTCACTCGACCAGATCTTGCATATGCTGTTAATAAAGTCTGTCAATTCATGCATGCTCCTACCGAATTTCACTGGGGATTGGTTAAGCGTATTATTCGTTATCTCAAGAGTACAAGTACCTTTGGCATACTTCTTAAACCGTCACCTTTTTTGCAATTATCTTTCAGTGCGTGTACTGATTCTGATTGGGCTGGTTCTCTTGAAGATCGTCGTTCTACTAGTGGATATTGTATTTATTTGGGTGGAAATATTGTCTCCTGGAGTGCTCGTAAACAGAAAATAGTTTCTCGTTCTAGTACTGAAGCTGAATATCGAGGTCTTGCTATTGCTACTGCTGAAATTATGTGGATTCAGTCACTTATCTCGGAGCTTCGTATATCTACATGTTCTCCTCCTATACTATGGTGTGATAATCTTGGTGCCACTTATCTCACAGTTAATCCTATCTTTCATGCAAGAACTAAGCATATAGAAATCGACAATCATTTTGTTCGAGATCAGGTTTCTTCCAAACATCTTGATGTTCATTTTATATCGTCTAAAGATCAAATTGCGGATATCTTTACAAAAAAATTCTCTAAAGATCGGTTTCTTATTTACGGTCCAAGCTAACGGTTCAGGAGAACCCGTTACGCTTGCGGGAGGGTGTTAACTCATCATCCAGTACGTGTGTCAAGTGACACACGATACCCTGTTGGTTACGGAAATTGTATTTTAGGAAACCTGTTTTAGTTAGGAAGTTATCTTGTCTTGAAGTTCAAGGAACTCCATGTATAAATATCTTGTATCTCCTATGAAATTGTATGTACGAAAATAATAAAACAAGTTGTCTTCTATTAAGTCTGTCTCTATCTATTTCTTCTCTATTTTCTATCTACGTTTTCTTAAGTTAACCAAACCCTAAACAGTTTTAGCTGTCCGAAAGTCTCTCTATCCTTTCTTGCCTAAAAGAGTGACCCATGCGGGGCCATGACAGGTGACCACATGCATGAAGATAGGCCCTTACAGAATCAACACTCTTCTTAAGTCTTGTAATCTTAACACAAAATTGGTTAAAAAGACCAAAATCAACATTTCTGAAAAGGATAGTTAGATTTTGATACTGTTTAAATGGACAAAAATGTAAAAATAACCAGGATGTAAACAGTTTCATCCTGCCCATTTTCAAATATTTTTTCTTATTTTTAATTTACACGGGATGCATCCAGTTTCATCCTTGATATTTTTTAAGTTTAAGTCAGGATGAATCCAGTTTCATCCTTGCTATTTTTTTTTGTGTCCATTTCACCCATAATAATTTTTACTCGTCCATTTGAACCGTATTTTAAAAATATTTGGACAAATGACCCATTTTCCGTAATCTTAATCACGATTCTAATAGACGAGTCCGTGACTGAGTTTGACGCGTATCTGACAAACTCCTATAAGAAGGGGCGATTGACCAACTCACATGACATAATAACTCCTTGGCTCGGAACTCAACTCGGCAGCAATATATACACTATACAGTAAAACCTTTGCCATAAAAAGCATACACATTCCCATAGACACCGTACTTAATTAAAATGCCCTGAGTAGGGTGGCCAACCGGAATCGGGACCAATTATAATGTACTGTTCCGGGTCCTAGCAGTTCCGGTCCGAGTTCTAAGCCTTATCCAAAATCCCATAGGCGGCAAAGTCACATGAGTCACTACCTAGGTAACACATTAAAAGGACAATGTCTCTATAATTGTTCTTTAATTGTTCTATATTTAAATCAACACCTAAACTACACAGTACACATCCGTCTCAGACACCTAAAATGTCTTAATATATAAAGTCACTATATTTTATATCTATAGGATATGTGATCAATTTTCCTTCGCCTGGACATACTTACTAAAAATAAAGAAGTGGCCTTGATAAATGCTATCATAGATTTGCTAAAGATCTATCGTTCTGACTTGCAGGCTAAATGCAGCAGGAGTTGGGGGTCCAACACCAATACTTCCCTTAGAATCCTTTTGAGTCGGCGTTGAACCTGATGGAAGTCTTTAAGAGTTAAAAATTTTCTTTTATCCGGTTGGTTTAGCCGAAGTGGCCACGGCCATGTGAGTATATATGTAGATCCTATTACGCAATTAAAATGTTTAGCTTATTTGGATACGGGATTTGCTTAGTTTGATTTCTGCGTGCACTGTTACACTAGGAAGAGTATCAATTTTCTGTATATATATTCACTTTTTTCTATGCATTATATTGTTAGAGTATTTAGAATATTTATTGTTATTACTGTCATAGGAGGATGAACTTTTGGGGGTTATAAAGAATTTGACAAACAAGAAATTGAGGAAACCAGGAAGAGTCAAAAATAAGTCGAAAAAGTAAGATAATCATGTTTTACACCGATGAATTATTTGAATCTTAATCTTATTATGGGCTCACTATCTAACATGTGACAGAGCTATATGATAAGTTTGGAGATATCAAGCATAAGTTTCGTGCTAAACCATAGGAAATGGAAGTTGGGGTACAAGTACTACCAGTTGTTGGTCAAGATGGTCAAGAGGGCAGGGAGTTTGAGGAATTCGGTAATTTACTAATTTTGTTATTTTGTGGATGTATTAAATTACTGTCTTTGATAAACATGGCTTGACATTGGTTTTGATAGGAACTAATTTTGTTAACTTATTTTCTACCTTTTGTGTTGCATAAAGATCCCACTCTTTTCCAGAAGTGTGCCATATGGCATAAAATGGCTGTATTTAATCTGTAGCAGGGGTGAAAAACCAAACATGGTGTGTCACCCTAATTGAGAATGTAGTGATCAATAGGTTTTTCTTGCTGTGTAGGCATATATGTTTCTGTAGTAGGAGCGAAGGTGGGGAAAATACTGGGACTAGGATAGATTCCAATACACAGCAAAGAACGTCGGCATGAGCGTGCCAGAGACAAGGACATGACCTTGATCGAGATTGGTAGTAATAATACACTGCTTAATTAGTTATAATGATTCTGTAGTCCGATATGATTAAATTGATAATTGAGGTTTTTGTCTTCAGTTTAGTATATATTCCCCAACTAAATCCCACCTAAAGGAAACGATTAGATAATTTTCAAATTTTTTTATGTAATGTTAAGTTTCAGGTGTTGTGGTCTTTCCCTTTATCTTTAATATGTGAAACATTTTTCTTACAGACTACCGGCTCTTGCAAGTCTCTTATAGGGTCATCAATGTAATCATACTGAATGTGGCTTTTATGAATTAGGAAGTTCCCCGATGTAAGCAGAGACGACAGTCTCAACCAAATACGCAAAAGAAATATACAACATATATTATAAATGACCTTAACCATCAAAGTCTTCCATGCAGTCGCTGTAAATAACTGGATAACTGTGCAATATGCCAATCTTTCTAATTTATGATTTGATAACAGGAACTACCCATTCACATAACTATCCTTGCGCATACTTGAAGGTGATGACGATAAAATTTATGCCATAATTTATGATTTGATAAAAATGTTTTTGCTTAGTCTCGTGTAAAAAGTTAATGGGTGATTCAGTTTCGAAAAAATTGGTATGTGGGTTGGTTTCTAACTATGCAGCTTTCGTAAACTCATGCAGTGGACTATTATACAACAATTGTTTGACTAATTCAATTTGGTATGTGGACGTATATAGATTATACAGAGATTGGTTAGTTCAGATTTATCACCAGGAATTGTCAGAGATTGGTCGAAAGGATTTTGAGATTCAATTTGTTGTAAGATTGTGATTTGTATCTTGAGGTTTGCATAGACAAGGATATTGTTGGGAGTTCGAAGCTGATATAATTTTGGTCGGTTTAGTTTAGCCTGATATTTTTTCTGGGATTTGAACCCAAGAACACCTTGGTATTGGGATTTTATTTGTTCCTTCACTTGATCTTTTGACTAATATATAACCTAGATGTTCAATAGGAGAACGTGGGTTCTTTTGTCACAATCCCATCTGTATGGAGGATTGATTATAGGGTATGTTTTGATAGGTAAGACTTAAGTGTACACATAAACAAGATTTTCATTGGGATTTTCAGACAGCAAATGTTCAACCAATTTGTTCACCTGTTCGGAATGAATCTACCAAGCAGGCTACTTAGTTTGAAAACCATAGTCAGCTGAATAACATATCTTTTTCACTGTGTTCAGATAATTGTGGGTTTCTATCATTGGCAAGGAGATATTTTGGTGATTGATTTTGTGATGAATTTAGAATTTGAAACCTAGGGTTTCATTAATGAAGGTATTCTTTTCTTTTTGTTTTTCCCTGCTTTAGTTTGCCATGAGAAAGAAATGGGTCTCAGGAGAAAACTATGTTTACCCTGAAACCCAAATCAAGGTTCTGTTGATCTTCAACAAAATTAAAATTCTTGGTTTTTCTAATTTTCGTGGTTTTCTAATTTTAATTTTGTAATCTTTCTCTGAATTGGTGGTGGTTATCCATGATTCGGAAATTTATTAGTTATTTGGGCTTCAATTGATTTGGTGTTGATTAACTCTAATTTTTGAATTTTGGGTTTTGTAGGTTTGATTTGTAGGATATATATTTGACTGGACTGAAATTAGGTTTGGCACAATAGGAATGCACAGATTGTTACCGAAATTAATAAATTATTGGTTATTTGCAATTCAGGTTGTACATGTTTGCAGGAACTTAACAAGGTAACCCCCTGATTAATATCATGACTAACAATGAATTGTACTACAAAGCGTGTAGTGAATGCCACTCAGAGTGGTTGGTGAGAAGGATGGAGAGTTGTGCCAGTGAGCACGAATCCAAATTGAGCAGCCAATACGAAGGTGATGTAGTTCCTTGCGTCTAATTATTATAAATTCTATGAATAGTTGTTTAAACAAACATGAGATGATTAATGTAGGTTCCTGGAATTTGAAGCCACCACGATCATCCTCTATTCATGACGTCGGTATGATATTCAAACTCCTTTCTTACTTAATCGAGTAAGTAAAGTTTTTACTTATCATTGCTGGGCATAAAGTTTTTTTACTATTGCTGAAATTTCAACTTAATCGAGTATCAAGAATTGAGATATTTTTATAGATGATTAGTTTCAATGGGATTATTCTTATGGTCTTTAAGAGGTTTTGGTTCTGGGTTGGTCATTGCTATATTTTTTTAAATAAAATTAGATTTATTAATGGTAGGTATAGTGAGTGTTTGTGCAAAATCTTGAAATATGGAAATTTTATGAAGTTGTTGTGTTTTTGGCGTGGTGATTTTAAAATTGGGTCCTGAGGAATGTAAGAGTGAAGCAGAAGGTATATTAATGAATGCATATTCAGCTTGAAAGTCATTTATTCTACAAAAGACATCCGTAGTTTTTCTTCGGGGTGGGAAAGACTAAGGCGTAACTTGCTTATGACCTTAAACTAAATGTTGATTTTTTTGTTTATTTCCTTTTGTTAATTCTTAATTCATATTATCTGTTTTCATAATGATGCAGTTTCGTCTGACTCATGGAGTTCCACCGGATAACAGAGTGTTATTATGTGCATTGTTTTGATGAAGAACTATAGGAATGGTCCCATCCCATTACAATAACTTTGTGGAATGGTTTAAAAAATAGTAGACAAACGTATCATTTTTCCTTACCATTTTATTGTGATTGTGACCATGGTTGAATCTCTGTGAGCTAAATTTGTGGGTCTTTAGATAACTTTGTGGTGTGTTGCTGTTACTCTAGAATAAAATATGGGTGTTTTAGAATTGTCTAAACCTCGCACAGAGCATTGGTGTAACTCATCTCCAGGTATGGAGTGATTCAATGGTGACTGTGATCTTTATAAGATTCCCTTTTCTGTATAGTTGTGATGAATTGTCGTTATGATTAAAAATGGTTCCGAACTATCAACACTGTCGATACTATATCATGTCTCGAGTACAGCAGCAGGTGAATCGTTGTTGCTAACTTTTAAGAATGCAAAAACTCATAATCGTATTGATTTCCTGAATAGGTAAAAGAAGCTTCTTAATATCTTGTTGTGGCAGGCGATTATCTGCGTGAGAGATGGGTATACCTTGAAACATAGGTGAGCTTCTTGCACCATGGGATATTATTTTCTACTGTGAGTATCCTTTTTTCCCCCTTCTTTTCTTTTGCGTATTTGGAACTTACAATGCGTTAGTCTCATTGTTTGTTGAAGTCTTTATTTAGTCAAATTATTTAAACCATTTAACATGTAGCTTTTGACATCTGTAGGTAGAAAATCATCACTATTTAGTGAAGTTATAGGTTTTTAACAATGTCATTATGTTTGAATTTTCATGCTCAATTTAGATAATGCCGGTGCTCAACGTATTGTATTGCTTGAGCTACACTGAATTTGTAATGGGAGAAACTTTGGTAGGACATCACTCCATTACCATCTGAAATCTAAATAATGTTTTTTATTCAACAACATCCCTAGCTTAAAATTCTTTGGTGTCCTATAGTCTACCTCTGCGCATCTTCTGAATTCTCACTTTCGTATCACCATCATCTTGATTCCCTCGCCGAGTTCTAGAGCCTACAGATTATCGATAGCTAATGAATTTCATCTGAAGATTACATTGAAGCTATTCTAGAGAACAAATATGAGTCTGTGGCACAATGATAGTGCGTCTAGCATCAAGTCAGAAGATTATGTGTTCGATTCACACCATATTCAGTCCTCTATGGATACTGTTTTGTTATTTGCATTGCTGAGTTACAAGTAGTAATTCAGGTACCACAGGATTTGCACATAAGGTTGATATGGGTAATTAAAGTGCATAAGTACTGGTCCAACTTTTGCTTCAGAAAGGAGGTTAATATAATATCTGTAACTTTTGACTGAGCCAAAGGGGATCACTGAGCCAAAAGAGGAGTTATTTTGATTAATCAATGTAAATTAATAAACTTTTGTATTACTCAAAACCTCGGTAACTATAACTTTCTTAACAATGTATATTTACTCCTACAAGGACTTCACTAGAAGTGGTGTAGTTGAATAAGACAGTCGGGTTTTAGAGTGGTGGTGGAAGACACTAATGTGGGAGTTGGGACCACATGACTCTGATTTTGAGTAGGAGCAGGAGATAACATCAGCATTGCTGCAAGTACTAATTTTGATTCTAACTGTTAGATTAGACAAATACAACATGTAGGATAGACCAACGTAAGTGGGCTAACTGCTAAATATAACAGTCCTTTTTTCTTTTAGTATGGGCATTAACATGTGGGGAAATCCGAAGTTCCCAGAGAGTGTTAACGCAAGCCTCACCATCATTATTTCAAAACAATGGGCTTTAGCATGTGGGAAGTCTCAACCCTTAATGCCAAATGATAATTTTAGGTTCCCACTAGAAAATCAGGAAAAAAATCTGGTAAAACTGTGAGGTGATATATCTATGGTAAAACTCGAGTTTGGCCCTCTGTCATTCCCAGAAGCATAGTTGCATATATACAAAAACCTGTATTTTGTTCTATCAGTTTCTTGATTTAGGTTACGGCGAATAAAATATATTCAGAGTGAAGTGCAGATTTACGTATGAAATTAGTTCCTACAACAAGTATGCCACCAAAAGGTGCCTATCTCAACGTTAGCAATAAAGCGTCGAGGTCACAGCGGAATCATAGAGAAAAGGAGAGGGAAAAACAGCCCATCACGGAACCAAATCCCCAAAATTTACATGTTAGTGTTAACGTTTGTAATAAAAGGTCCTTGGGCCAGCTGAAACGATGGGAGAAAAAAAAGAAGGAACAGCATCATAATCAAAGTAGCTGGCATCCAGAACAACAGATAGATGCATACTCGGTAGAAACCCTAACTTTAATTTACAGCAGCATCAGAATATTCTTCTCCCAAGCCAATTCAACATAACTGCATTTTTTTGATGGTCTTTTAATCAAAATCAAAGCGTTGCCCAGCAAGTATGTTCCCAAGAGCACGGTAATCTTAACCAGAATAATAAAAGGTCGTTAGGCCAGCGGAGATGATAGGAGAAAAAAAGAAAGCAGGAACAACTTATTCATAGTAGCCAAAATACATAACAACAGACAGATGCCGCAGGAACTGGACTCGCAACGGGGAAGACTCCATTATATTCTACAATGGAAGCACAAAGGCTGTTGTAATCAAGCAACTCTACCTTGAAGAGTTGAATTTTCTCGGCGGCTTTCTTCAGTTTTGTCAAATGACCGTTCTTTTCATCACCTGATAAGAGGTTTAACGGAGCATAAACATATAGTACTAAAATGGGGAATATTCTCAGTTAAAATTTAGTAAAACGTGCAAACAAGTTGAGGACTATTACATATATAACAAGCATGTTTTGATTTTACAATCACTCTACTTTAAGCAACTGATAATGCTCAGGTATACACTTCATTATTGATTACCACTAACTATGTTTAAATTTGTTGGCATATACAGGTTAGTTGCTAATAAAGATTTTACATTAGATGGTTCCGATGAATTCTATGGTGTTTCGGATGACGAGGAAGATGGTATAGACATAATTGAAAACCAAAAAAATAATTTGCGCCTATCTGTTCGTCATTACCTTGGTAAAATGGATATAGAATGCTCTTCATGTGGAGCACTGCATTGGATTGATGAGAGGACAACCGACTCATCCAAGAGGAATCCAATATTTTCAAGATGTTGCCGCAAAGGAAAAGTGATACTCCTTGCGCTGCTGGAGCCTCCAAAAGAACTAATGGATTTACTTGAAGGAGGCGATGCCAAGTCGAGGTTTTACAGAGAACTAATGCAGGATGTATGTGAAAAAAAAATTACACTTTGGAGGAATTACCGTTGTTATGGGGGGAGATTTCCGCCAAACTTTACCAGTTATACCAAATGGAGGACGTGCAAATGTCGTAGGAGCCTGTGTTAGAAGATACATGCTCTGAAATAATATAATAGTTACGATGCTCATAAAGAATATGCGCCTTGATCAATGTGATCCAGAAAACATAGCTTTCGCATAATTCTTACTTGAGGTAATACTTTAACATCCTGCAATTTATGAATAATGAATAAAAATTATGATAACAAAAATATATTTTACTTATATGTTATACCAATCTATTATAGGTTAGATCAAAACCAGAAGAAAAAGTCAAACTCCCTTCATCAGTAGATAGATGCAAGGACATGAAAGAGTTAATATCTAAACTGTACCCCTCTTTAGGGACATCTAATCAAGTATCACCTGAAGAATTAACCGAGAGAATCATCTTATCAGCATGTAACGATGATGTTCATGATATTAACATGGAGGCATTGAATATTTTGGATGGAGAGACATTCACTTATTTAGCCGTGACAGATTACATCCCGATGTGGTGTTATCCCGATTACAAAGCGAATTTCTCCAGAATTTAAATCCACCAGGAATGCCCTTATTCAGGATAAATCTTAAAATTGGATGCCCAATTATTTTGATGAGAAATTTATCTCCATCCGAGGGTCTTTGTAATGGTACCAGACTATTGGTTACTAAATGTGGTAAACATGTACTACAGGCAGAAATTCTAACAGGACACAAAGCAGGATATACGGTATTGTTACCAAGGAGGAAAGGATATCATTTCAACCATCGGTTTCAGAATTGAACATAAACATGACAAGGCATCAATTTCTAGTCAGGGTAGCAATCACAAGAATAGTCTGTTAAATACGTTAGGATAGATTTAAAAACTCCTGTGTTCAGCCATGGCCAGCTTTACATGGATTTATCAAGATGCACTGCTTCCAATAGAATAATAGTACTTCTCGAAGACAAGGCTGAAGAACTAGAAACAACTAACATTGTATTTCCAGAAGTTCTGCTATAATTTATTGTCGCACTATTTGTTAGTTGGTTGTTTTGGTTTTAGCGGTGATAAATTATAGGTTCAATTAGAGATGCATAGCTGAAAATAGAATAACAATACTACTGGATAATGAAACGAAACCAGAAGTTTTATTGTAGATCATTCATGTTTATTTCATTTAGTATGCCATACTGATTTTTAATGTTTACATTTTATTCATACAACTTCAAACTTAAATCCATGTTTCCTGTGTTTAGTCATTCAAACTATTTACTAACTCTACTCTTTTTCTAGGGGGGTCTCATTATTAAAGGAAAGATTTGTGGTCTAAAATCACTAACCTTGGAGGTCATCTACGAAAAAAAAGTCAAAAAAGTCCAAGAATAAAAGAGGGCCTTCCCTGCTCAGCTTCTTTACATGATGTGTTATGGAACGCAATTCCCACTTCTTGGCTTCTTTGGTTGAGAACTCCTGCAATATTTAAAATAACTTGGATTAGTTAAAAGAATGATTAATTGGGGGATAGAAAAACTAATTGGGGGATGTTTTACTGTAGCTACCGGCATGGTTTTTCAATGCCGGTAGTCCATCGACCATGCCGGTTTTCATTGAAAACTATTCCGGCACATATACCCCAATTAGTTTTTGTATCCCCCAATTAATCATTCTTAAGAAACTCATCATTTGGGATGTCTAACATTTGGAAATCCAACCTTATCTTTAGTCACTCAGTGGACGGGAAGCTCAAGTTAACACAATTCTTTTATATATTTTAACTAGGTATCGAGAACAAGAATAACGCACTAGGAAGAATCGCTAAAACTGCGGACGTATTTTCTGTAATGGCTTTTGATGATGTTGTGCAAGAATCCAAGAATACCCGAACTTAAGTGTGAATATCAATAACTAAAGGAAACAATTTAACTTTCAGGCCCTAGATGTGGCTAGGCGACAACAACCTCATGAAGGAAAATATAATGCTCTTTTCGGAACAAATAATAGGACAGAGCATCTCATTACCTCACGACGATAATCTGCGTGAGAACTCATATCTGTTGGGATAACCAGAACATGCTTCCTGCACTAATAAACCAAGTATTCAGCTGTATTGAGAGTAATTCAAGGGGTAATAATATGCTCAATAGTTGGGTCATTTTCCTGCAGAAGAAAATAAAAATGGCAACAGTTTATTAACAGGTTCCGCTTCATATCATGTAAGGAAAACAAAAATAGATCAAACACATAACTAATAACTTTCAATTTAACGAGTAAAAAATAGAAGCATCTATACCACGATAATACCATGTTCACACATACCAAGTGTAACAAAAGGGTGACTCTCTCCATCAATCCATTTTCCTCAAAATCACGTTTGAAGAATTGTATTGTTTCCATGTTTACTCCCATAGTTGCAAACACGAGGGAAAAATTGTCTTCTTCTGCATCCTGTGATTTCGAATTTTAAGAAGAAAGATCACCATACAATATTAGATATTTTTCAAAAATTAAATGCGAACAAAACGTTAAAAAGCATACGTAGATGTTTTTCATATCTGAAGCGGTAAAACTTGAAAACAATGTTAAATCCTAAGAATGGCTCTTAACTAATAGGGTAATATTATTGCATCTTGACAGTAAAGTACCACATGAATGTCATTTTAAACGGTGTGGTAGTAAGTTAACTATTTAACATCTCTCATGGTAATGACATTGTGCAACAATCCAAGAATAGATCCTACGAAATTGTGAATGCTCAATAACTAAAGGAAACAACTTAATTCTCAAGTCCCTATTAGTGTCTAGGAAACTGCACCCGTACAAAGGAAAAGACAACTAATTAACATCTCTTATGGTTGTAATTTTCAGGAAAAAACAACTACCTCTAGAAGATTTTCTGTTTTCTCCTATCGTTCACAAGACCAGCTTGACGACAAATCTGTGCAGCAATTTAATTATGACGAAGACCAACAACATGAAACATAGGTATCTTCTTCCTTCAAGCAATGGAAATCATGACAGTTAGGTAACCCTCAGACAGAATGGGGGCTCCATTATTGAAGGGTTTCCCAGATTCACTAAAAATTCGTCCAAACATACCAAGAGACAAGGGAGTTTTAAAGAACCTACAAAAGAAATTGTTAAGAGAAAGTGAAAACCCATGCATAAATCTAAAATCCATATTACATGAGTATACTGCACCACAACGTTGATACCGAATATTACAATATGAGTTATAATGAATGACCTAACTGACATTTTTAGGTCGAATTCCTTTATTCATAAAATGAATTAACCTAAATAATAACAAACAAAACAATTAACCAACAAAAAAAAATGACATACCTGAAAGACAAGTAGTTTGTAGAATTCCTTTATTAAATAGGGTCGCGCTTAATTCTCAGATGATCCAACGAGATGGGTGATTGATTTTTATGACGAATTTAAGAAGAACATGATTTTTGAATTTGTAATGAAAAAGAGTAATAAATAAAAATTTAATTTGATTAGAAGATATGAGAATTAAAAACCTGTAGATCATCCAATATATCTTACAAAGCCCCTTTTCTGCTTGCCTAACAAATTGAGTAGTAACAAAATTCCAGAAGCTATAAAAGATGACATTAAGAAGACAAATTAGCATTTTTTTTTGGCAAAGAAAGGTTTGAGATGAAATTTTTTTGGAAGAAAATGATTGGAATTTGAAAAATCAAACTCATCCCTGTGTAAGAATTTTAGAAAAAAGATAGAGAAGAAAGAGAGAAAATGCAACTCGGCGAAAATGTCTAGAAAATGTCAGTATGAGACCGTATGATATTAGTTCAAAATACAAAGATACCCTTGGTTTTAAGAAAATTCACGCAGCTAACACCGTAAATAATGTGGTTCAAGTTTAGTAGTATTGAATATGGCAGTGGTCAAACGTAGGTGAGTGGGTCCATGTCCCTTATATGCGGACCATTAGAAGTGAAAAGTGATGAAAAGTGGATGTAGAAGTCATTTTGCTATATTTTCGGTGGACATTAGTTGGGCAGCTTTTTTTGCTCGAGCATTGACTGAACATGTCTAACCAGGTTAAATTAACATTACAGAACGAACGCCTTGACTCATCAACTATGTAAAAATCGTGCTTTTACGCCTCTTTTAAGGTCTCATGACTAATGGCGGACATAAGAAGTCGTCGGTTTAATTTGAATTTTTTGGAGATAAGATACAGTGGTACGATTTCAATTAAAGAAGCCTATTATTGGGGCGTCACATTCCAATAGAGGGGCATCACACATGATCCTAATGTCTATTAAGTTGATTAGGGGTGTCCAAAAGGCATTTAAAAAGTCTTAGTTGCCCTTCCATCCATTTAAATCTAATCAATGAAAAGAAAAACTAAAATCAAAAGTCAGTTTTTTTCATCTCTTCTCCTAATCAACAACATGATGATGATCGACAACAACCCAACAAAAAATTGATAATCAACAACTCAATCAAGAAAACCAGGATGAAACCAGTGCACAATTCCAAATTCCTTAACCAAATCCAATGGTTTTATGATGTTGGAAATTGTTTAATTTATTGAGAAAATTAGGTTTGGAAAACCAATTACTGTATGCTAACCGTAATTTTGTTTTCTGAAGCTGTTACGGTTGGGTTCGATTTTCAACAAACTAACCGTAAATATTTCTGAGTAACAAATCTTAAAAACCAGTTACCGTTGGATTTGGTCATTAATATACCAACCGTAATTCGTATAGGGTTAGTTTGTTTTTGTTTTAGGTAACCGTAAAAAGATTTTGTAGTGACTGAAAAACGAAAGTGAGATAAAAAGGGATACTAGGAGTGTTTTACATCCTTCTAAAGTCTATGTATACTCCATACATGAGTTTTAACATGATATAAATTCCCACGTATCAACTCATGTGGCAAGATATAATTTTTCGTCAATAAAATGTTTATCATAAGAGATGTTGATCCATTTACGTGTTTACCTCATGACTGATTTTTCGGTTGAGTCAGCCTATCATCACAAGTCACGACACACAATAATTATTCAATGTTATTTAAACATAATAACCAATCAAGGCCCTACACACATGGACACTAAACTCCACAAAGTTTCAATAACCTACGCAAACTTGAACACTTATCAGAGATCAGAGAAAGAGAAACAACTTGGGATTTGTTCATTTACTGATTGTATTTCGCACGGATTAAGAATTCAAGGCCGCCATGTGAACTAGTGGACTGTTGCATATTATAGGCGGTACGAATATGTAGAACTTTGAGTTACGGCTAAAACTTTTGAGTTACGGTTTGAACTTTTGATTTACGGTTGGATACGAGATAAAAACCCAACCGTATCTTGTTTACGGCTGATTCCAAGAGATAAAATCCCAACCGTTGGTTTATGAACGGATTTCCCTAATTTTAACTAGTTACGGTTAGGAGTTCATTATCACCTAACCGTAAATTGGTCTTACGGTTGGCTACGAAGGAGGAACCCAACCGTAAGTTAGCTCTGAAAATCTAAAAATTTAAAATCTTTGTATGTATTTTCACCAATTTTGGTAATAAAACGACACTGAAGCTAAATTAGAGTATACTTAATTATTTATATCCATTGATTTTGTCATTTCGGTTGAATCAAAATTTAGGGTTTTGAAAAAAAGTCCCCGGGAAAGAAAAAAATCCTTTACTTTTTCTTCCCACCATAATTGAAACTTAACTTGATTTAGTTTTTTTTTTTAAAAAGATTCATTAATCTAATCACTAGCTAATTAGATTATTGAAACTAACTAAATGAGGGTTGTTTAGTCATTATAAATTTTTTTTAGATAAGGGATTTTTGAAATTACTTATGAATGACTCTTTTTGTCCTATTAGGTGACGCCCCTCTATTGGAATGTGACGCCCCAATAATAGGCTTCCAATTAAAAGTATCTTCTACATTTATAATAAATTTAGGCAATAGATAAAAACCAAATTTTCAAGGCCAACTTTTTATTAATTAAAATTAAATTTAGGCATTAGTAAACAGTGTATTTTATAATATGTATTTATTATGATATGGCAAGCAAAAGCGATAAAACTGAAGGAGAATCCACTCCTTAAGGTGATGATAGAAACTCCAATCCAAGAGCAAAGACTCTAATCCAAGAGATAATATAGGATAACAATGGTGTTTAACCGTACAAACTTGATAGTTTCATTGATCAATAATAATAGCGAGTCGCAGCTAAATTGAGATGACATAGAAAATGACAAATAAACCCTAAGAATATTAATTTACTAAACTAGCCTATAACAAATAAACAAACCATAACTAAAATACTAGAATCAATAGATATCCAAAATTTAATGAAATCTTGGAATATATTGTGAACCGAAAAAATACGTCCCGTATCAAAACGAACTAGAAGCGTAAAAACAAACCATACAAAATCAAACAATCAAAGAGGATGAAGATATAGATAATTGCAATTTCTTTATAAACGAATTAACGAAAATGACTACAAAAGGATTAATTCTCTCTTTTCTCAATTTAAAATCGTTGCTGATTTACTGCCACAAAGGATTGAGAAAGAAAGCAATGGGTGTTATGATAATAATTCTATTAGCTTTTTCCATCAAATCACTGGGAGAAATTCAACTCCAAGGTAATATTTATGACAAACCACTGCTTAATGTTTAACGCGTTTTTCTTATTTCACAAATCTTGGGTTAGAGAATTAGGCTTTCGATTTGATCAAGACGTGTTCCTATTTTATTTCCTCAACTACTTGAAATTTCTCTAACGGCGAAGATATTGGCTTCTTTTGCTGCGAAAAAAGTTATGAATTGAAGCAAAATATGAAAGATACCCCAGATGATTTAACATGTTTTAAAAAGATGCAGTAAGTTTATAAAAAAACCTAATTTATTTTGTAGAACTTTTACACCCTGATTTTATTTTGGTGAGATGATTTAAATATTTATTAATTAAGATCCCGAGGTAATTATTCAATTACGGAATTGTATGATTAATATACAAAACCCTATTCTAATCTTCACCTCCCTAATCTTCATTTACGGGCTTTTCCTCTCCATACCCTTTCTAACAACTTTCCTTTTACATGTTCACCAAGCTTCTGTCTCAATTCCGAATCCGAAATATCACCCCTGAAGTGGTTTGAATCTCAATTTGTATTTATTTTATTTTTGAAAACATATTTTGATTATTCTTCTTGGTGGGTTTAGGGTTTTTTGTTAATGGATGGGGTTTCTCATTGTGAATTTGATGCACTTAATCAAACCTTTATTCTATGGATCGCAGGGATCGACCGATATGCGAGAAACAATTAAACTGACAATGGAGTCTTATACTCATGATCGGTGTACAATTAAGGTAAACTTCAAGCATTTTCTTGGTTAGGTTTAATTCGAGTTCGCGACAATTAGTGTAGTTAACTGATTAGGTGTCCCTCTAATTGGTGGTTTGTAATTCTGTCTAAAATCCAGCCTTTATTCGCATCTCCTATATTTCATGAAACATTAGGTTAGAGATTTCAAAAAATGTCCTTCCACCTGGCTTGGGTAGGAAAGTGCAAGTTAATTAGTTATTAGTTGCATACTGAAAGGTTCTAACTGTCAGTTGAACAACACCTTTTCTTTTACCATCTAAAATACTGGTAAAACAGGCGCTATCTTTTTCCGATAAGCTTCTAACTCTTGACCTTGAAATTCCTGTTAAACGGAACTTTTACCGACAATATCATGTCTTGCGAGAATTTAAGTGTTCTTTTTCTCGATCGTATGTCATGAACTGACACCTTTTTTTTGGACTTGAAAGGAACTGTTACAAGGAGAATTATTGTAAGAGAGCATGGATGCATTGATGACCAAACACGTATTCCTCCTGATTGGATAGCCACGAAGTATGTTTAACTATAAAAGGTTACAGTCTCATCAAGCAGATGCGAAGATGGTGTTGTTCTTTAACTATAAAAGTTTATAGTCTCTTCTTATCTGATTACAGAGTTAAATTTGATAAAGTACTAAATTAAAATCAGATGACATAACATGTTCATGGATTACTAATCTCTTATACGGTTTGACAAGGTAATCATTGGATAATCCCTGAGCCGTGGAACTGATCCAATTGAGAAAGATCAGTTTTTGGAGTTCAGGCTCTAATTAATTGGGTAATCCAATTTATGTTTTTCGTTGTAGCTTAATTGTTTGGCTCGACAAATTAATTGTTCTTATCATGTTCGTATATGCTCTCTCATCATGATAATAGTAGTTTTGGTGGTGATATTAGTCGTGTAATCATGGACTTCTTCGATTCATAGGCTGATAAAGATTGATACATTGAGTGTACGATTAACCTCCTTCTTCAATTTGTACATTTAATTTTATTTTTGAGGCCTTTGTCTCTATATGGGAGAAATAAGATTATTAGACCACATCTGAAATTTTTGTAGAAGGTTAATGGGTTTTGATTGCTAATTGTGCTATTCCGTTGCTAAATTTGTATACTTTGGGCGCGTATAAACTACTTCCTTTAGTAACGGCACTGGAAAGTTTTACATTTTCTGTCTTTTAGTAAAGCGTTAGGTATAAGTCGGGGGTGCTCTGTTATCTCTGTGGGTACATATTCTTTTTAGGATCTTCACTACTCCATAAGTCCATGTTCCATGGATAATCTTTGTAGATCCACTCTCACTGTTTGTCTCTTTCCTTTCACTTACATGATGGAGTTTTATCATTCAATGCAGGGATGGACCCAGAATTCTACGATGGGTAGGGCTGGAATGTGAGTGCAAAGCGGCTGATGCCCGCATCTTTTTTTCCTTAAAACGAGCCGCGTAGTTAGTGACTAATCGTGATTCATATAAAAAAATTTACTAGATATGCAGATAACTAAACGCTAGAACGAACAAGATCATTGATGAAATTATGGTCATGGAAAGAAGTTTATAGTTTAACCGAAGAAAAGTGGCGTAAGTAGTAGGCTATTATCAATTTAGACTGGGCTAGAAATTACATTCCTATGAAATACATGCACTAAAAAAATTCTCCAACTGTGAGGGGGCGGGCTAAAGCCCCACTTAGCCCCTTCATAGGTTCGTTCGTGATTCAATGGTCAGAAAGATTCGAGTAGACGCCTCTCTAAACAGGTTTTGCCTAAACACTTTTACATGTATATTCTCCCAAGAATCTCAACATGGATTTTTATAAATTTTGCTTGATTATTAAAAGCTTTTCTCTTATACATATTGATTTTACTGTTCATATTAATTTCCAAGAATATAGAATCTGTAGCGGAATTTCTGAAATATTGGTGGGCATTTATGAGCAAGTCAATTAGACGCGAAAATGACTTTGATAGTAGTAGCTTCTCAAGGTGAAGAATTATCTGTTTATTTTCCATGTCTCTATGGGTAAATGCCTTTCTGCTACAGCATGCAATTAGAATTGCTATCTTACATATCTTTCTAAGGATCATATTTTTGTAATTGTCGAGCATGTGTTCATCTTTCAAATCTATTACTACCGTGATTTTTTTATTTGTCTACTTGACATCATGTATCACCCACAAGCTTTTATAGCTACATTTAGTCACTCCTTTGTTACTTCTTAGGGATTCCGAGCCATAGTATTCAAATTTACAAGTAGATTAATTAATTCATGTCTTTATGTTCGTCCACTGAAATGAGATGTTCTTAGGCATCTGAAAATTGAGTTTATTTTTGCATTGCAAAACAGTCCAGTACACCTATATAAGATGAGCGTGCAAGTTTACATGTCTCATCTGTCTGGGGTAAACTATGATTTTGTGGTTTGGATATAGACATGTTCTTATTGTGTTACTGATATCCATATGTAACGTAATATTGATTACGATTTGACTTGGGTATTCCGATCATCTGCAAAGCATGCAAAAGAAGAGAGCACAACATTGTAAGGAGAAAGAGGGAGGTCATGGAGAACGTCGATATGAGAACCAAGTGATTTATTGCTCCTAACCCGTAGAATTTTCTCTGAACAGATGACTGGGGTTCACTTAAAAGAAAAAGAATGACGTTTGTTACAGGCACTTTATGCTATACACACCTCTAGATTTTTGGCCAATCGGCAAGAATTGAACATATTTAAATCAAGTCCTACCTCTTTGTCTCACGCTTTCTCTTTCTATAAAAATCAAATTCATGTCCACGAAATTATCGATTTAACCAAGAAAGATATAGGATGTATAGTATATTTGTATTATGTTTTTGCATCTTCTCTTATAATATTTTAAGCTTCCATTATTTTGTCTATCAGGGGCACCAGTAGTTACAACACCATCCACAATTGATATTCCATCCTACCATACTCAAGGCTGCTATGCAGCAGGTATGTTGGACGAGTAGATTAATTAGTCTGGAGAAGTAGTATATGGTGAAACCTGCAATAGTCGATCAAGGGTCTCTTTGCCAAATGTATGAAGAGCAACGGTTTTAGTATAATGGGTTTTTAATTTAATATTTGAACTAAACTGTGGGTGTTAATCCTGAAATATTCTGTTTACGGTTGTATCATAAACAACAGATTTCCCAACAAGCACGATGAAATGTGATGTTTGAAAGAAGTATATGCCATGCACTGATTTACAGTGTCAAAACTGGATTCTTCTGTTATTATTGTATGTAATGTGAATTTTGCATTCTATGTTCTGTCACAATAGGTGTTTACTAATGTTATAAAATTATGAGTACCCTGGAATGAGAAATAAATAAATTATGTAAACTTATGCTAACATGGGAGGTTGAGCCGGGCCGTAAGGCCCCGGTGATACCTAGTTGAAATTATAAAAAAGGAAAGGAGTATATATCTTATCCTAAAATGTAGCGATTTGAAAATGGAAAATACAGTAATTAGTTGTGCACGGCTTTTATCCTCACAAACTTCTGCTTGATCATGGTTTGGCTGCTTATAAAATTTCCGACTGGCAGAAATCACGGAGACGATTTTATTAAGCTGGGTCTAATGGTTTGAATATGCTTGTTGGATCTATGAGTTACCGTGAAAAGCATTGGTAATACGCTTAACTACTCGAATATGCTTCCTGAACTGATCTCATATCAAGGAACAAGACAGATTTTTCTTAGTACAGGATAACATTTAACTCGCTGGACTAATTATGAGTTACAAAATTAGTCAAGCGTTTCTTTTTTTACCTGGAGCAATTTTGCCTTGTATGATTAAATATTTTATACGAGTTCTGTAATTCATGTATGGCTGCTATTTCTTCCATTTTCACGAAGAGATCACGAATCACCATTCCACTTCGAAGTTTATACCACCATTCCACTTTGAAGTTCATAGTTGTACCGGTGATTAGGTGGATAACTTCAATTTAATTCCTTTATGAAATCACTATATTTAAGGCTATAATATATATTAGTTCCTTTTTTCAGTTTTCAATTGAATTAAAATAGAGAAAATGGGTCATTTGTCCAAAAAAAATTAAAACACGGTTCAAATGGACGAGTAAAAAAAAGTACGGGTGAAATAGCCAAAAAAAAAAATAGCAAGGATGAAACTGGATGCAACCTGTGTAAAATAAAAATAAGAAAAAAATATTTGAAAATGGACAGGATGAAACTGGTTACATCCTTCCTATTTTTAAATTTTTGTCCATTTAAACAGTATCTTTTTAATTTATGGCTATTTAAACAGTATCAAAACCTAAGTGTCTTTTTCACCCAGAAATTGTTGATTTTGGTCTTTTTGACCAATTTTGTGATTAAAATAAAAAATAATTTAATAGATAATTTGCAATCCGTTTAGTCCAACCAATAGGATTAATTTGTTTTGTGCACACTCTTTAAAGGAGTGTGCACAAAATTGGACTCGATATAATTTATATTTTCATTATTAGATTTTAAGATAATATCTAAAATTACTCTAAATAAATAATAATACCAATTATAAAAATAGTTTTATATAACAATATCACAGTTCTTCGGGTTGGGCGGGTTGCTTGGGTTAGAATTATTTGTGCCCATGCTTGCCCAAATATAACTCGGGCATGTAAAACCTATGCCCAAACTTGCCCAAAGTTTTGAACTACGTTTGCCCATGCCCGCTTAACCTTCGGGTTGGGTATGGGTTGGGTGGGTTAACCAGACCCAAGTCCCACCCCTATTGCTGGAGGCGGTGGTTGTTGAAATTTACTCAAATTTGCTCTGTATGCCATTTTGTGCATCACAATTGGTTGTTGAAATGTACAAACTGTTTCTTTTTATATCGATTTTGTAACAGCCTTGTTATCATTGGTGAAAAAGCAACCACTATAGTTACTTCGTAATCTAGAGGAAATAATTTTTCATGCAATTACATCCTATATAAGTTAAGTTAAAGCCGTGGCTTGTGGTGGTTTCCCAATTTTCTCATCTTTCAAATTTGCATAAGAAACTGGGACCATAATAAGTTGATGGGAGCAGATTGTTCAGTTAGTTTTCCTAATGAACAAAGTGGCTCCAAATCTGCATCAGACTTAAACCACTCCGATAAGGTAAGACTTGAGAGAAAGGTAAGGAGATGCCGAATTCATTTTTGGATTTAACTAACTCAAATTTCATGATAACAATTTTCTAGCCCGGTGGTGCATCATTTTTCCGCATCAAACTACATGACACTTAATTTTCTGAACTGTTCAGTGTCCTCAGCAATTTTTTCCCAGATTTATCTTCATGGGGGCAGTTACCTAAATAGATGAGCAATAATAAGTGAAATGTAAACACAATAAAGGATGATTACTTCTGAATTCTTAGGACCAATTTCATTCAAATTACAAAAAAACAATTTGAACAAAATCACCAAAACATTGACAATCATCCAGAACTTGAAATTCAGAATTCCTTTGCAATTAAAATGACAAAATCCACAAAATTAGGATTCAACTAGATCCACTGCAATTAACAAGCACAGAATATTACAAACAGTTGGTCACAAAATACAACCAAGAATTCTGCACTCCAAGCATAAAGTTTTACCCTATGAGACTAAAGGTGATTTTCTTTCCTTGATAAACCAAGATCTGATGATAGCTGGTGGTGAGGAATTATATTTTTTCTCCATATTACGTACTTTCAAGACGATCAACCAACGGTGTCAGTATCTTGAACTGAAAAATTGACAAAACCAGAAAAATCACTTGCTCTTAAAATTGGGGAAAACTCATTTTGGACCTCTAATCAGATTCTTGATTATCTGTTCTCAAATTTGTATTTTGTCAATACACCTAGCTGCAGATAACCAGTTGCGAGAAGATTCAAACGAGATCTGCTCTCCAACGATCTGCAGAATGAGGAAAGCTTTACAAACTAAGATTTGGAGAGGAGATACCATTATGCTAATAGATGCTTATTGTTGTTGGTGATGCAGCTGCCATTGAACTTCCTCCGCTTGCTTCTGCCATGAATTAGTTGCTGTTGCTTTTTGTTGATAATGTAAAATAGATCGTATAAGGGAAATTTTGTATGATGTTTGATTTGAAGGTTAGGGTTTCCTTTCTCTCTATCTCTACCTAGAAGGAGGAGGCACAACTTGGATAGAACTTATAAGGGTCAGACATCTGCCCGTGTTATTTAGGGTTTAACTTATTACCGTTTATTTCAGCTTTACAATTTAATCTAACAGTTGTAAGGGAATATATGATTGACCATACTTGCTGACCCATATTTATTTTATAGACGGCTGTGATGTTTTTTCTATATAACGTGGAGGATTTTTGGGGGTGGGATTTATTTTTGAACTGTTGTGTGTGTGGGGAGCATGTATCTTAGGTTGGTTTTGTACTTAAAAGGCCATTTGGGGGAAATATTTTGTCACCAAATGGGCTATGTAACTTCAAATTAAAGTCATAATTTTAATTTTTAGAAGAAATTACTCCCTCCGTCCCAAATTAATTGAGCAATTTGAAGTTTGCACAATTATTAAGGCAAGGAGAAAAGGGGTATGTTTTAAGTATTTTTTATAATTATATCTTTATGAATAATAACTAGTAAAACTTAGGAAAGATTTTATTCCTTAATTATACCACGGTTTTCGTGAACTTTATATCATTGAAAAATATTTTAAAACACCTAATAAAAATACAATTACATTTTAGCCTGCCGATGGACAATTATGCACTACTTTTACGGCCTAAGGCATAATATTAGGTCAAACCGTGAATGAATTAAGTTTCTGGGGTTTGCACTTATTGCCATTCTTTGATGAATACTTTTCCGTATGGTTTACAAGGAGATCATAATTTATGTGTAAGCGGAAGTTTTTGTTTCGATATTCAAACCACACTTTCATTGTTTCCTGTGAATTTTTTGTAAAATAGAATGTAGCATTCTAAATATGCTGCTGGTTGAGCTACTAGAAAGCAAAATTCCACTCCTTATCCGAGGAATCATCAAAATGAGAAGAAACTCATAACAACATATATCTTCCCTAACAATCTTTACTAGAAGCAATTCAAGAATTTGGAAAGGATATTATTATTCACAACAACAAATAACAATCTTCAGTAGAAGCAATTCAAGTAAGGGTAATCAGCCAAACAGAGCAAACTGTTTCATATGAATGAACAAGAAAGAAACTAGAAAAACCACTGCAAGATTATACGGTATGATTACCAACAGAAATTGAATTGAATGAGGATCACTACAGTAAATCGGACCAGTGATTTGAAATGTTGTAATTCTGCAGTTGATGGGATGATGAATACAGGAGAAACAGAACTAGTTTATCTCTAACCGAGCAAAAAAAAAAAGAACTAGTTTATCTCTACTCTCTAGACAGAATCATGATAACGGTGAATATCAATACAGGAGAAGCAGATTACTCCCTAGAGAGATTTGGTCGGGAAGAAAAAAATGTTAAACAAAAATGATCGAGTTTATCACTTTCAACTAATTAATTCAGTTCAAAAGAGAAACCTGAAACTACAATATCACAGACGAACAAATGGAATATCCTCTTTAATCTCACCAACTCTCTCGCATGTCTTTTTGAAATCCCCTCTCAACCTCTGCAATTGTCCATCTTAGAACTTTCAGATTGGTTCTTCTCAACTCTATTGCACCCGGAATAATTCTGAGAAAACATAAAATTGTGGAAGGTGAAGCTAAAGAGAGGATACTGAACCCGAGTACTGATCAGAACAAAAATAAAGATTTTGAGAGGAGAAATCATTATGCTTAATTCGTTGTTGGTGATTGAACCACCAGCACTTGCTTCTGCCATGATTTTTCTGTTGTTGCCGTAGATGATAATAAATCACAAATAGGATAAAAGCGAACTATTGGATTTTGTTTTTAGGGTTTCCTTTCTTATGCACAAGAGAGAGGCACAGTTGTTGTTTATAAAGGGTTTCAGATATGCCAGTCAGGATGAAGTTATCACCTTTCATTTCTGATCTAACGGCTGTACCGTATTCCTTGTTTTTTTTTTTTAACACGTTACATCGCAAAACAAACCTGCCGATGGGGCTATAATGTGCTACTTTTATGGCCTAAGCCATAATATTAATTAGGTGAAAGAATTAATACTGATTGCCTGAGGGTTAATCTTCAGGTTTGGTACATGCATTTCTCAATACTGATTGCCATTCATGATTAATTTATGCGTCAAACTTTACTCCGAAGAAGAAGTTTTTGAATGGAGGAGACTCAAAACATAATCTATTATTTCTTTTGGTAGAACAGAATGTAGCTTTCTAAATTGCTGGTTAAGCTACTAGAAAGAAAAATTCCACTCCTTACCGGAGAAATCGAATGAGAAGAAACTCAATATAACAATAGATCTCTTCTCTAACAATCTTAAGTAGAAGCAATTCAAGAATTTGTGAAGGGTATTATTCATGAACAGCATTTTCAAAGGAAATCAGCATATTCAATAAACACAGAAAACTGTTTCGTTGGAATGAACAAGACACAAATTAAAGAAACTACTGCAAGATTATACAGTTAAATTACCAACAGAAATTGAGGATCATTACAGTAAACTCAGACTCGGACCACTGCTTTTGAGAATGATGGTGAATTGAAATGTTGTAATTCTGAATTTCATGGTATGATGAATACAGGATAATCAGACCTACTTTATCTCCACTCTCTAAAGAGATGGAATCATGATAACGGTGAATAACAATATCATAATAACAGGTAAAAACAATTCAAACCACCCTGATTAGCAGATCCAGTTTATCACTTTCAACTTGAAGATTCAGTTCAAATGAGAAACTACAAATAACATACTAACAAATGACGAATCTAACAACTTATTCCTTAATTCTCAAATATCCTCTTTAATCTCACGAACTCTCTCACATATCTTTTGGTGATTCCCCCTCAAGTTCTTCAAATATCCTTCTTAAAACTTTTTTATTCGTGCTTTTCAATTCTCTGAGTATACTCAGGATAATTTTGAGATAACCAATAGCGGCAGATGAGCTTGTTCTCGCCGAAGATGAGTATCCAGGCAAATAAAGATTTTGAGAGGAGAAATCATTATGCTTTTGTTGCTTTGTTGTTGGTGGTGATGCTGCTGCTATTGAACCACCACCACCACTTGCTTCTACCATGATTTCGTAGTTGTTGCCGTCGATGATAATGAATCACAGATCCGATGAATCACAGTTGGATGTTTGTTTTTAGGGTTTCTAGTTTCCTTTCCTATGCAAAAGGAAGGAGGCACAATCGTTGTTTATAAGAGGTGTGCCTAAAGTAGTGTTAAGTTATCACCGTTTGTTTTTAGGGTTTCTGGTTTTCAGTTATATTATAGACGGCTTTGATATGAGCTTAATACAAGGTGTGGAGGATTTTTATGTGTGGTATCATTGGGATAGGTAGTGTGAAATTTGGATATTAGCCTATGCAGGGGTCTGTGGGTTTTGGACTTGCCATTTGGTGACAACTGACAGCATTTTCTCACCCACTGCCACCGGTGGTTTAATATGGAACCATTTTTTTTGGGGACCAGCCGTTTTTTGGGGCACCATTTTTTTATTTTGGGTAAGATATTAGAAGTAAATCTAGGTTACCCCTTATCTAGATATTTATGATAATACCTAAATTACCCTCTGATTATTTTTGGTTAATAATTAGTTAGTGTTAATATTAGTTAGTGTGATTAGTGAAATGATTTTGAATAAAGATTTGAGATTAAAATAATCAGATTTTAAAAAAAGAAGATTTGAGAATAAAAAAAGCAGATTTGAGATTAAAAAAATCAAATTTTATAAAAGAAGATTTTTAAAAAAGAAGATTTTGAATAAAGATTTGAGATTAAAAAAATCAGATTTTTACAAGTCGTCAACAATTTGTAAACAACTTGAATTCCCAGAAAAACAATTTTCGAACATTTGTGATGCCAACTCAAATTTATTGCTGGTGATTAAGCTGTGACTCTCAAGTGTTCACTTGCATAATTGTCTGCTTAGACTTGGACCATAAACTTAGTAAGAACCCAAGAACAAAAGCAAACATACAGGAGTTGATCATTATTTCCGATGAACTATACCAATAAGTAACTGGGAAAACAAGAGCCAAATCATTGTGTACTTCAAGGGGTGAGGGTAAGTGTAGCTTCGAGATATGCTTGATGGTGCATCTAAGGATGATACTTTTAGTATGCTTGATAGTGTCATTGTTGTGCTTTTAGTTTTGAAAGCACTGCCTACCCCTATATCAAGTTGATGCATTACATTAATGAAATCATCCATTTTCTACAACGAACTTAGGATACTTAATTAATAACTATAGGTACAAAGACTACTCACAAGTCGTCAACAATTTGTAAGCAACTTGAATGCCTAGAAAAAAAAAAATTCGGACATTGGTGATGCCTTAATGCATCAATTTTACGCATCAAACTCAATGACAGGTCATTTCAATATGTAGTTACATCCTGACTACATTATTTTCAGGGGAAAAAAAAATTATTTGTTATTACTATCATTTGTAGTAATTGATGAAAAATTGTAGTAATTGATGAAAAAATACGCGTAACAAGATACTGGCACAACAATAAAGTAACCGATAACAAATGAATAAACGCTGATACAGTTCTTGTTTTTCGACCAGACTCGGCTGAAGGTGTATTGCAGTTCTACCATAATTCAACATAACTTCAACCATTCTCCATCCACTCATGGATTTTCTTTTGGTAATTGGTTCACATACATTAGAAAACTTACATATACTAGTGAGATAACAATGAAGTTACCAATTACAAATTAATAAACTGATGGATACAGTTCTATGCTTTGACCCGGCCGGACGAAGATCTATGGCACTGTGGCAGAATTGATTTCTACCAGATCTCAACCTGCAAATAATCATTTGTTCTCGCAGTTTCTACCATAAATCAACATACTTTCACCATTCTCCATTTACCATAAATCAAATATAAATGCGAGAATTGAAACGAATATGGGAAGTATAAACACGAGAAGTTAAACAAAGCTCAAACAAACTAAATTCGAAGAGAAAATGTAGTGATAGGTCTACAAAATCCTTATAATCAGCTGCAACCTTCGATGAATTAACTCTTTATTAAGAATTAACTGGAATTATCATATGAACGGTTTTATCTGTTTATTCAAAGCTCTGAACCCCACACACGTTAATACTTCGAGAGGAGAAATCATTATGCTTGTTGTTGGTGGTGATGATGTTGCTATTGAACCGCCATCACTTGCTTCTCCCATGATTGTATTGCTGTGGATGATGGAGGTGCACAGTTTGGATTTGCTTTATCTTTTTCCTTCGCTACACTGACGATGGAGGCGCACAGTTTGGAGGAATCAGTAGAAACCTAAAGTTCATTATATAAGGGGTCGAAATCAGCCCTTTTGATTAGGGTTAGCTTATAACCGTTAATTTCATTTGATCTAACGGTTGCTATCGTATTTTATAACTGACCGAAATTGCTGAGCTGACCCATAGATGTGTTATAGACGGCTGTTATGGATTTTAGTATTTAAGCATTGGGCTTGGAGTCCGTGGGTTTACGATTCATTTGTCATCCCCCTGGCCTCTGCCACTGGTGGTCTTATATGAGCATCAATTTTTGTGGGAATGTTATTTATGCCCTTACTATCCATGGGTCATGCACAAACACCCTTAGGAGTCTTTACAAATACCCCTAATGGCAGAAGTGAAATTATTAACAGAAAAATAAATAACATAATTCCATTTTTAACCTTTAACACTTATACTCCAACTTCTTCTTTATTTCTTCTTCTCCGTCGCCACCACCATCTCCATCGCCACCACCATCTCCGTCGCCACCTCAACCAACATCACAAACACCACCATCGTCTCCATCATCACCATCTCAGTGAAAAACTATTCTCCAAAATGTAATCTCGAGCATCAAAAATGTAGATCCATTCCGATTTGCAACTAACTCTTAGCTCATTTGATGACGAGAGATCGAGAAGAAGCTAGGGTTTGCATTTGAGAAATCGGTTTGAAAAATCTGGTGATAATTTTGACGGATTTCGAGATTGGGTTTTGTGGAGATTTAAGAGAAGGACATGGATCCGAAAGTGGAGGAGGTAATGGAATTGATCTTTGTTGAAATGGTTTATTCACCGCAAATTCCATCGATGCGAGAAATTAAATGTTCTTCTTCTTAATTTAAACTTGTTTATCACTGAATTTATTTAGGAGATGCGAAAATTAATATCGCTTGAAGATTTAGGAGATGGATCTGATTTTAGATTTCAATTTCTGGTAATTTTTGGTTTAGATTTGTTTTTAAGATGGGTTACGATGATTGAGTCTCGTTGTTGATGAAGGGGATCTTTGTGGTGGGAATCGATGAAGAGAGGAAATTGCAATCTGTGATGGAAATGGAACCGGGGTTTGAGTTGTTGTTTGAGCTCATGGAAGAGATGGTCTGCGGTTCTTTGTTAGAAATGGAATTGAATTTATGAATATCTAGGGTTGAATTATGATGCCGAGAAGAAAATTGAATTGAACAAAGGAAACCGGAATTGAGGTCTTTGTTTTAGTGGATGTAATTGTGAAGGTGAAGGTTCGGAGCATATAACAATGGAATTGGTGGCTGGGAAGCTGAGTTGTTGATCGATTGCGGGAGAAATTAGTGTTTTGATGTTATAGATGTCTAGGTATGTATGAAATTGCGGGAGGATCTACAAGATGGAGTTATGGACCCGGTAGATGTATGAAGAAATGGGTTGGTCTTTGTTGCAAGAGTTAGAAATGGAATTATGTTGCTTGTCAGGTATGGTTTATGAAAGTCGGAAGATGGTTGTACTTGTGAAGATGCAACTGCGCAGTGGTTGTCACCGGTGGTTGAATATGGTCTGCGATTGTGTGACAATATTCAAATGAGCTGGGACCGGTGGTGCAGTTGTTGGGATAAGGTGGGCCAGTCTTGTCGGGTATGATGTGCGGGTTTGTGTGTTGAAACTGAAATAACAAGTGGATGTGGAGTGATGTTGGAGCTGGTGCAGCTATGCGGTGTTGCGATTGAGGTGAAGGCTGGAAATAATGGTTATGAATATGTTGTTGCAATAAGATGAAGTTGTTGGTGGCACGAATATCAAAATTTGAGCCGTAAGGATATATGTATCTTAGGAGTTAACATTATTGTTTGTACTTTGTAGTAGTGGAGTTGTTGCAAGGAATTGTTGTTGTATTGTGGTTACAATGAGATGCGAAGATAAATTGTCGGGGCTGATGTTGTTGCGAGTTGGAGATTTCGGTGGTTATAGTCTTTGGTGGAGTGGAGGCTTAATTGTGTTGCATCCAAGGATTGTGTTGCACTTGTGTATGTGTTGCAGATTGTGCACTTGAAGAAAATGTGTAGTTGGCTAATAGTGGTTCAAGGAATGTATTGCTTGAACATAACTTCATGTCGTTGGACCCAACCACTAGTTGCCTCCAAATTGGAGACAACTTGTGCTGAGTTGCCTCCATATTTGGAGATAACTTGGGCTAGTTGCTTTCACTTTTGAAGACAACTTTGTGCTAGTTGCCTTCACTTTTGAGGACAACTTGAGCTAGTTGCCTCCATTTTGTTTTGCAACTTATTCTGTAGTACACTATTTATTGGAGACAACTTAAGCTAGTTGCCTCCACTTTTGGAGACAACTTGAACTAGTTGCCTCCGATATGGACATTATTTATTGGAGACAACTTGAGCTAGTTTCCTCCTATATGGACACAACTTCAAAGAAGTTGACTCCACAAGGTAGTGGTGGTTGGCGGTGGTGGTCGTCGGCGGTGGTGGTTTGGCGGCGACGGTGGTTGGCGGCGGTGATGGTGGTTGGCGGTGGTGGTCGTCGACGGCGGTGGTTGGCGGCGATGGTGGTTGGCGTCGGTGATGGTGGTTGGCGGTGGTGGTCGTCGGTGGTGGTGGTTGGCTGCGGTGGTGGTGGTTGGCGGCAGTGGTGGTTGGCGGTGAACAGTAGATGTAGTCTTTTTTTTTTTTTTTTTTTTTTTAAATAGTGGTTAGTGGTTAGTGGTTTTGTATATACACTATATAAATGAGGGTATTTTAGTAATGTATTAGGCTTAGGGGTATTTGTAAAGTTCATAAGGGTATTTTTGCAAGGGGTCTCATAGTAGGGGTATATAGATAATGTTCCCTCAATTTTTCTTCAAGTGACTCTCATCTCAAGTCTCAATGTCTGCTTGCCGCTTGGTGCACAGATTCATACAGAACCCAAAGAGTTTTAAAAAATTTAAAATAATCCAAAGATATAAATTCAGGCAGTAAGATAGTAACAATATAAGCAGTCAGATATAACGAGAAAAGTGAAAGACAAAGTAGAGAGAGATCGAGTGAGAGATGAATAACCTGGCGAGATTGGGGTATACCAAAACTAACTGGGGTATACCCAATAAGACAAAATCTGGTCATTATGAAGTAAAACCAAGCCACCCCTTAACCAGCCTTTTTCCAAATGGCAAAATTGCCCTTGGTTAATTAACACTAAAATTCTGATTAGGTTAATTATTTGAATTTAGATTAAAATTTTGAAATTATGAATTCAATAGATTAACCTTTGATCCGTCTTATGAGTTCGATTTCGATCCAAAATTTTGTTTTGAAAATATGAAAGGTCGGCGGGGTCCAGGTTTGAATAAAGTGCCTAGTTTACAATATAGCCTATTCGTTTGAATAAAATGCCGACCAAATTTAGCCGGCATGGTCCTTGGATGAATGAAACGCCACCATTTTGTGGCCTAAGGGTCTTTGAATGAAGATTATGCCGACTTTCTAATGACAGCGCCGGCAGTAAAACTTCAAAATATATTGCCGGCTATGATACGGTCGGAAGGGTATAAATTTAAAAACATGCCTAAGTTATGATGGTTTTGGCATCGATAAATCATTTTCTTCCACAATACGCCTAAATATATTTTGAAGTTTTACTCACTTTGCCGGCTATGATATGGTCGGAAGGGTATAAATTTAAAACCATGCCTAGGCGTGATGATGGTTTTGGCATCGGGAGACGGTATTTTCTCGTAACAAAATGCCTAGCGTATTCGAAAACATAATACACTGCCGGATGTATATTCGCCGGCTTGGTAATGATCTCGCGCACTTGCCGACCCCGGTGTGCAAGCATTTTCCACGACAGGCGGGCGATCGACACTTAAAAACCTTGCCCGCCCGGTATGGTCGGCATGGTGAATTAAAAGAACCTTACCGGCTATTTGTCTTGAAACTTTTATGTAGTTAAACAAAACTTTCATTCAACAATTAGAAATCAAACACTTGTTGTCCAAAATAAGAAAACATGTCCCATAAACCTTATAAAACCATTTGTCCAACCATTAACAACCATTTGTCCAACCATTAACCTTGACATTTGTCCAACCCAACATAAAGAAATAAACTAGAGACTGCATTCATTCACCACGAGCACGACCACGACCACGACCTCGGCCCCATTTAGGAACACCAGCACTACTACTACCTTCACCACCACGACCACTACGAGCCCTCTTTTTGTCGATTCATCTTGGCTTGTGCTTCCCTCCGGCCTTTTCTTCCCTCCTTACTTGACCTCGGCTTGCTTGAACATTTCATGGGCATCCTCATTGTCAATATTGCTAGCATAGTGAATGTACTTGGTTTGCTCTTCAATCGACAAAGGCTCTCCTCTTTCTCTCGCACAACACAACAACTTCACAAAGGTCTTCAAATGCCCCTTCTATTTTCGGTTAAACAACAAACTATTAATATAATTATTCGATAATGTAATCTTAAAAACAAGAAGAGCTACTCCAAAATACTTACAAGGAAGTTAGGAACTGTTGTTGAGTCATTCGATGCCATCTTCCTCTTACGAGCCAATTGTTCACCGATCATTTCCCTAATCACGGTGGGACGAGCCCAACCCAAGTACCACGACATGTATCTCTCCAGAGCTTCATGACCTTCGGTCACCTCGTCCAAAAGACTCGTACGACTTTATGGTCAAGTCTTTCGTTCCAATGTCCTAGAGTTGGGGGTGGAGCGTAAGCGGCGTTAATAGTTTTTTGGGATGTGCTGCAGTCCTCCCTTAACACTTTAAAGAAAGGCTCAAGATCGAAATGGGGTTCTTCTTGGACGTAACCCAATTGTCGCATTACCCGATGTGGATCGTACATTGAAAATCCATGGGAGAACAACAAGGGTCCGTAGTATAATGCAACATCATCTCTCCTTTGGATTAAACCTTAATTTCTAGCATCTCGGTAAGGATCAAATATTACCTCATCCGCATGATCAATTTGTCCAAGGCGATTCGCACGTTAATAAGCGATTCGGCATATCCTTTTCTGAGCACCCTTAAAACCGTATCTTTGCGCTCTTGGCTTATCAATCGCAAGCTTTTCATTCACTTTGACGTGGGAGTTGGTTTCACCAAAGTAAGGAAGTGCTCATATATCCAAACCTATGCAAACACAAAGTTTAGTAAGAATCAAACATTACAAGCATTTGGCAAATATAAATGATTTAGACAATACAATTACCTGGAAGAGACATATGTTTCCGTTAACTTGCGCAGTGAGTGCCCTTGAAGCCTTTGTCAACTCATTGTTCAAGAAGGAGACCACCGCAAGACTCCAAGAATACTCATGCATCTTATCTAAGGGATCCAATAGTTGCAAATAACTCGCGTCGACCAAGCTTCCAGGGCGTCGGGAAGATACATCTGCCCGGGACGTATAGCAAAATAAGTTGACGCGGTAGCATTGATTCGCACGGGTTCACCCTTCCTTCCACATCAAAGATTTTCTTGGTCCCAGGACAATGTATCCCTCGACTTCTTGATTAAACTTCTTGCTTAGATTACCATCCTTCATCGCAAGCATAGACTCCGTCTTAATCATCCCAACCGAACAAAGTGTTGGTCAATTTGAAGATATCCTCCCAAGAAATGTTATTATCGAAGCCCTCACCGATTGCTTTTCCCTCAACCTCGAGGCCTAGAATTTGATGAGCATCATCGGGAGTTATCGCCATCTCACCGAACAGGGAATAACATTGTATCGGTCTCTCCGTAGAACCTCTCACGAGAATGCGAATACGGTAACTCTATCATACTCAACATTCGAACTCTCCACCGCAGGCAACAACCCGGAGTTCTTGACAATCACTTTCACCTCCTCACATTCATCCTCAAGATCCCAAGTCTTAGTCACTTTGAACATGAAGCTTGGCGCCTCATGAGACGGATAGCATGCTTGTGATCCTAAATACCAAAAACACAAAATGAAAAGAAATACAAACACTTGACACAAATTTAAGATAGTTACACACTTAAATGAAAAACAAAGACGGATTGAGATTACTTACGATAGTATTTTGGATTTCACATGCCCACGATTCTTTGTATCCAAAAAGAACATGTCCACCATCTTAAGGGTCCCAGAGAAGCTCGTTTGGTTTCAATTTAATCTTCAATTCGAGGGAGGCATGTGGGAATTAGGTTAGTTTAGTGATAACCCTTTTTTTCTTCCCTTTGTTGCACTAGTACTTCCGGACTTAGGTTTGTTCCCCAACTTCTTCTTCTTCTTCTTCTTCTTCTTCTTCCTTTTGCCTCTTCAACAATTTCATCTTCTCTACCCTTACCTTTATCTCCATTACCATCATCATCATCATCATTACCTTCTCCAATATTAGGCATGTCTTGATCACCATCATCATCATCATCATTGTTCCCTCCTCCGGAAATGAGTTCTTTCATCAACATCATCATCCTCACCTCTTCTACCGAGATGGAATTGATTGGTCTTCATCCTGAGTCTCGTCTCAATCACTTGGTTGATGGTGGTTGATAATCATCATTCTAAGCACACGGATCTTTGTCGTTCCCGCCATTAACGTATGCCCCTCGATGTCTTGAAGTCAAGAGTTTGTCACCAACACGAGGAGGTCTTGAAGGAGGACTAAGAGCTTTGAGCTTTCTTGTTTGCCTTTTGCAACCCTGAACAAGAACAAGTCGGAAGGCTCAACATATATAACCATTCCGGCGCAATAATGTCGGAAGGGTCGATATCTAAACAAAGAAGCCGGCTAAACAAGGGTCGGGAGGTTTTATTCCAATAACCTCCGGCTTTTAACAACTATGGTCTGGGTTTTCAACTACAAACGCCTCGGCAACGTATATAATAAAAACAACACGGCTAACATAACGCCGGGCGTGGTATTATTTAGATACCATTCCGACCTTTATCATTCAAGGCATCGGGAGACGCTAAAAATCAAATCCCATGCCTACAAGTTTAAAATTTTTAACCAACCCGGCTTAAAAAATAAAATTTTCGCAAGAAGATTATAGGTTGAATAACATCCCGACCACTGTGAAAGCGATTACAAAAACTATACAGCAAGTTCTTGACCTTATACCCTTCCCGGCCAAACCCTAACTATGAAATCCGGAAAGGTCGATAACCAAAACCTTGCCGCGCCGTAACTACCAATTCACAAATTCGATTTTTCGACCTAATTTGACATGCAAACATGAAATCGAAGTACTAGAGTGAGTTTAAGTAGGCCCTTACTTTCTTAATCGCACCATTTCTTCGTTTTGAGCGGGTTCAATCTCTTCTTCTTGACGGTTTTTTTCTTCTTTTTTGTTGAACTAATTTTGCAATTTCAGGGTTGTATTGATTGGGTTTGCGATTTGCGCCTTTCATACGAGTTCCCTTACGCTGTGGTGGTTCCATTGTTGAAGATTACTCGGAGTTTTCGAATCGACGATGTTAACGAATTAATCGACGAGTTTTGGTGGTGGTGGTGGGGAAGGAGCCGGTGTGGTTTTTTATGGAAGAGAAGAAGAGAAGAAGGAAGATGAAAATAAAAAAAACTGATTATGGTAATAGAATTATAAAGGTCAAGGGTAGTATTGTAATTTCAACCAAATTTGACCTCCCCCTAGTAAGGTCACATGTCCACTTAAATTTGGGTATACCCCAATTAGTTTTGGTATACCCCAATCTCGCCAGGATGAATAAGGCTTTATGTATGTTTTCCTTATTTTGGTCTCCCGTTATTTTTCTCCATGTTATGTTAGCTTCTCTAGAGTTATGTAGTGGCGAAGATGAGAATGGGATCAGGCCTCATGGTTTCCCTCCGTTTTTTTGGTGCGGGCGTGGCCCAATCTAGAAACTAGACTAAGGGGAAGCAAAATCTTGTTAGGGGTAGCAAGAAAGCAAAATTAGGCTTGGAGATTATTTTGGGCTTAAGAATTTAGGCTTGGAATCCAAATGAGTAGGGGTAGCAAGTGCGCACCCTCGATATAAGATGGATTCGCCACTGGGTGCAGGAAGCTCAGCTTACCATGTGCCTTGGCTTTCTCTGTTATTCTTTTCGATTTTAGCTGTAATTAGTATTATGATTCGTGGCTTCTCGGTACATGCTTCACCAAATTTGTTGGAATGTCAGGTTGAAGGAGCTGCATATGAGTGTTAATCAATTTTTTTTTAATTTTTTTTTTTTTTGATCGAGAAAATGAGATTATATTAGAGAAATAAGATTTGTTTACAAACCAAACCCAAAAAGAAAATTACAAGGGGATACATCTCAACTGAGAGAGTAAGGAGCCAAAGAGTGCACAAAAAACCCATGAGATATCCTCATCGAAGCCCAAGCTGCTACAAAACTACACTAGAGAGAACCGTTTTTTGGGGACTACTCAAAAAATGGGGGGAATATTCTCAAGTTTTTGGGGTGGTTATTGGTAGTAATTTCCAATCACCCCTTATCTGATTTTTTTTAAATACCTACTTTACCCTTAATGATAAACTTAGTTAGTGTGATGATTAATTAGTGTTAGTGTAATAATTAGTAATTGATTAGTTAGTGATTAGTGAGTTATATTAGTGGGATTGTTTTGTTATATATGACATTATTATTATTGAGAGATAAGAAGAAGAAGATGGGTGTACCCAAAAAATCTTTTTTTGAGTTTAGTAATTATGATTTGAGTGATTCATGTGATGATACCTCATCCTCATAATCAGAACCCCCTTCACCTCATAGTGTATTTGTCAATACTTCTAATGATCCAAAAATGAGTTATTTGTTAGATGATGAAATCTTTTTGCCCCAAACTCAAGCTAACCAAACAAATGATGGATTTATCAGCCACAACCTGAAGATGAAGCTATGGGTACTCAGGTATGCCTCATATTTAGTTAATGTAGCTTGAATTGTGCAAAATTTTTGCCAAACTCAAAAATTCTGGAAAAAATTCGGTTAGGTCAACCTAGTTCGGTTACCAAATTTAGCTTGCGAGGTAACCGAAACGTTCTTAATGTGTAGTTCGGTTACTAAATTTAGCAGACGCGGGTAACCGAACTACATGTTAATGAGGGTTTTTTAGAGTTCGGTTATGTTTTTTCAGGACATGTAATCGAACTATTTTTATAGAGTTTACAGTGCATTGTTCGGTTGAGTCGATATCAGCACTTTCGGTTGAGTCGATATCAACACTTTTGTTACCGAACTTTATGTTCGGTAATGTCGTAGAAAATATAAATATAGCGTTTCTAACCGAACCTTCAAGTTCGGTTTAGTCATTTTTCAGTTTCATTGCCGAAATCATACATAGAAAATCTAAAGATCGAGTTCGGTAAGGCCCCAATTTATTTCTGGAAACTACATAACCGAACTGTGTGTTCGGTAGGGTCAATAAAAAAATTACATTACCGAACTTGTAAGAATTTTTTTTATGGTATTGACGTTGTGCTATTACTTGTGGGTTCCATGTGATCCAATAGAACCAATGGAAAACAAACCTTCCCCAGTTGGTATTTTGTAGGATAACACATCCCATCACTACATGAATGACTTGGTATTCAAAAATTCGGAAGATGCAAAGAGTTGGGCTAGACAACATGCACAAAAATACATGTGTGTATTTTATTGAATGGGAGAAAAGCAAAACTCGCTTCAAAAGGTTTACGAGAGAAGCGGTGATCCCCATAAAACCCACAAGAGGAAGGGTTATGTTTATAAAGGAAAGACAATAGGAAGAACAAAACTTTCTCAAAGAAGATTCCAAAAATACTCCAAAACAAACCTAAGAGTTGGTTTATGTGATTATGATCCTACGAAAAGAAAATAACACTATTAATACTTGACTACACATGTCCCAAAAAAATTAGTCGATTGTTAGTTAATAATGAAATTAAAGAATACCAGTGTCGCATAGATCTTCGCATCCCATGAGTGTTTGTAGCCAAACAATGTTTCCCCTCCATCATTTGGAGTACCATAAGTTGGGTCCACTTTGGTATCAAACACAAATCTTTATGGGGAATGTTTGAGTATCTTTTCCTAGGAGGCTTCGGCTTCTTTTTCTCTTTAACAGGAATAATTTATTGCTCTTCTTCATCATCATTCTCTTCATCCTCCTCTTCCTCCTATTTATCGTCTCCCTCATCTCTATCCTCTTCCTCATCTTCATCGTCTCCCTCCTCTCCATCCTCTTTCTCCTCTTGTCCTTCTCCTTCTTTGTTGGGTCCTAGTTCTTCTTCCCCGTACATTTTCAACGTCTTCTCTTTGTTGTTCAACCTCTTCATTTCCTTGGTCTTCATTTCCTTGGTCTTCTTCATCATCATTCTCTTCTTCATTAACATTATCAGTTGTATTATCCATCACCTCTTCATTGACATCTTGGATTACATCACGAACATTCTCTTGGTTGACTTCGTAACGATCCCCCTCCATGTTTAGCATTTGTGGCATCACGTTTTCGGAAATCTAAATGTTTTGCTCCATGAGGGGTGGGAGTTTTCAAATCCTCATCTAGTTGTAGTCTCAATCTTTTTCCTTTGTTCCTAATAAACAAAAACCAAAGTATTACTAAACATAAGAGAATATTGTGTTATCAAATCAAACAGAACTAAAAGAACACAACACTTGAAGTTAACGAGGTTATAGTTTGGTTACCAAAGAAAAAATTGCGGGTAGCCAACTACATATTTCAAAAGTTCGGTTAGCCATAAAAATTATCCACAAAACCGAACTCATTCTTAACTTTTGAAAAATTTAGTTCGCTCACGAGAGATTTTTTTTTTTTGCGAGTATCTTAGAACTAAATATTTCAAAAGTTCGGTTAGCAAGAGATATTATCGAAAAAACCGAACTCATTCTTTCAAAGGAAAAATTGAGTTTGGTTACGAGAGATTTTTTGCGAGCGGCCAATTATGTAGTTCGGTCATCGGATATTAGTCTATTTTTGCGAGCACTACCGAACTGTTCTTATTTTTGGAAGTTAAACTTAGCAAATCTAGGGTTACACAAAAATTCTCCTAGCCGAAATATCTCTTTAACTACCATTTTCAATGGGTTACGATGATTTCTAATCGATTTCTTCAACAAATAACGAATTGAAAAGAATGGGTATGAGCGAAATTACCCAGCGGATTTGCATTTCACTTGAATCGGACTTCTTGGTTGCCGTTGGATGATTTATTTTGCCTCCGAACGGTGCTTCAAGTTGTTTTTGCATTAGCAATTCTTTTGGGATATTCACTATATGTGGGAGTCCCGAACTCAATCTGAAGTCCGGTGTTTGCTTGGCACGCATTGCTTATGAAGATTGATTAATCGACGATGAAATTTTTTCGAATCGACGATTACTGTCGTTGTTGACGAAGAAGAAGAAAAGAGGAGGAAGAAGAAGATGAAGAAGAAAAGAAAATAATCAGTTTTGAAACTGATTTTAAATTTTAATTTAGGTTTGAATTAGTGTGTTAGATTAGTGGGAAGTGGGTTAGATTAGTGGGTTATTAGGGTTAGTTATAACCTTAATTAGAATAAGGACAGATTAGTCTTTTATAAATTTTAGGACACCCCTTATAATGTAGGGTGGACATATGTATCACAAAGTAGTCCCCACCTTTTTGAGTAGTCCCCAAAAAATCGTTCCACTGGAGATACCAAAATTACAATTGAAAATTGCCCATTATGGTAGAGGCCCATAAAAGACATATGGAAACCCTAATTAACACCGTCTTTTCCAAAGTCGCTGACAGCCTTTCGAACCGGCGCAAAACCTCCACTTGATTAGGGTTACGAAGATGGAAATGTTGATTATGATCACTACGAAAATTCCTCTTGATTTTGAGAATTCGAAACAATTGCCGATTCAGATTCGAAGATGGAAATGTTGATTATGATCCGAAACCAACACCTCTGTTGATTTAGAACTGATGTAAGAGATGGGTGTATGTAGATGGAAAGTCTGATTATCATCAGAAACTAACACCTTTGTTAGTTAAGGTATGAGATGGGTGAAAGGGATGGTCGAGATGGGTGAAGTGGTTGATGGAGGTTTTGTTTAGGTTGATTGATTGATGGAAATCAATTAAGATGGGTGAAGTGTTTGCTTATATTGCCTTTGATTGATGGAAATCAATTAAGGAATTCAATGAGATAACAGATGAGGTAAAGTAGTAGCAGGTAGAGATGGGATCTGCCGGGAGAAATGCGGATATATAACATCTTCAATCCAGGGAAATTGAGAGAAAAAGGGGAGACGGGCCTTTAATCACTATCCATGGTTATCTGCCCTTCTTCAACAATCCAGAGATACTAGATGACCAAAAACCTAAAACTACAAAGAAAGACAATCTCAACAGTGAAAGTCCTGTTGGGCGAGCGGCGTTGGTTTTTCTCTATAGGAAGGGAGTTTTTAGAGTGGAGAGAGCCTAGTTACTAATTCTCCGAACAATTCACGTATTATTCCGAACTGATACAGGGGTATCAAAGGTGGTCGAACATGGGACCGATCCCGTTGCTTAATTATTTTCACAAAAATGTGATCAGAAGGGGTTAATGTGGGGGTTTTTGCTGTTTGCTGTTTGATGTTGTTGTTTTTTTCTTTTTTTTGAAGCGTGTATTTATTAAAGAAACTAGGAGGAAATTACACGAGGGTATCTAGTATCCATGGAATCGCTGAGTACAATTTGACTAATGAAACTTGGGATTGTCTGTTCCCATATTTTGGCTCCAAGATTTCCTGTCTGGCTTCCATCCGCTGCGTGATTGGCAAGTCCGTCGGCCGCTTGGTTTACCTCTTTATAGTTGTGTTAGATGGCTGTTTGTGGTATGTGATTGATATGATGCTTTATTTCTGCTATCACTCTCTGTAAATACCACGGTGCTGTTGTAGGTGAGGTAACAAAGTGCATTAAATTTTCAGAATCTGTCTCGAAAAGGACTTTCATCAATTGTCTTTCTATCGCGGTTCTTGTGGCTAGCAAAGAACGACCGGGTTTACGCAATTAAGCCGTAGTAATTCCTAGTGGTTTCGCGAGAGCCATAATGACTTTTGCTTCTGAATTCTTGCAAATGAAGCCCTCCCCTGCAATTCCTGGGTGTCTTTGGCAGCGCCATCTGTATTTATTTTTGTCCAATCCAAGATGGGGGAGGACCATCCTACCATTAATGTTGTTGTTGTTCTGTTTCCTCTTGAAGGAGTGGATGTTGGTAAGTCGCCCGGAAGGATCGGTGGTAGGGATTATTGTGTCCATATGTACTCTTGCTGTTGCTTAAAAGTTAAAACTAAAACGTCATTTGTTGTTGCTTGTTTTTGACGGTAGCCAAAATCGTTTCTAGTGGTCCAGAGTGACCAGAAAAGATAACAAAAGGAGGTGATGAATGCGGGTGGGGCTTGTTGTTGTAGGAGTTGAGAGATAGTTGTTTGAGGTGTAATTATGTTTTGGATTGTAGTGGGTATATTTTGGGTAATTGTGAGTTGATAAAGTAAGGTGTCCCAGGTTGTAATCGCTACAGGGAAACGTAAGAGTATGTGATCAGCTGATTCTATATCGGAATTACAACAAGGGCAGAGGTTGGAATTGACAAGATGGATTTTGTTTAAGATAATGAAGGTTGGTAGTCCTTCATTAATTGCTTTCCACAAGAAAAGCCTAATTTTTGGTGGACATGGTAAGGTCCAAAGAAATTTGGTTCTTTGGAAGGGGTTTTGTTGAGGTTGTCTTTGCTTCTTGGGTTAGGCATTTGTAACCAGAGGCAGTAGTGTATTTTTCAGATTTGGAGTGCGGCCAGATGATCCTGTCCTCGTTGTCGCCTAGTGGGAGGTGGATATTTCTAATTCTCTGTGAAGCATGTAAGGGAGGGTGTTTAGTTTGTCGTGGATCCATTTATGAGAGATAGGATCAATTATGTCTGCTACCATCTGGATAGGGTAACATTGTGTTGAATCAAGGTTCGTTGAATGTGGGATCCAGTTAGCTTCAATAGGGGTTGTCAAACCGTTTTATATGTGGTGGAAAGTATGTTTATGGACTGTCGGTATGAGGGATGCCAGTTGTTTCCATTGTGGGCTAGCTGAAGGTGAGATGGTGATGGTTCCTTGAAGAATTGGCTGGTTATTTAGGTATTTCTCGTTACATAGGCTTGTGTATATGGAGTCTTTATGATCATGCAAACTCCAAATTCTTTTCAAGAGTACAACTTGATTGTGTTCTCTACTTTTCTTTATACCTAGATTCTTTTCAAGAGTACAACTTGATTGTGTTCTCTACTTTTCTTTATACCTAGCCCTCCTTCTGCTATTGGCTTCGTTAATTTATCACCACCCAAGGTATGAAGTTTCCCAACTGATGAGTCATGCCCCCAAAAGAAGTTTCTTGTGATTCGGTCTATTTGTTGATGAACAGTTGTGGGTAAAAGTTGAGTTCGCATAATATGATTTGCGGTGGGTGTGAGAGAGTTTTTAATGAGAACTAACCTCCCAGCATTTGTTAGGCATTTGGTCATCCATCCTTTCGCTTTTCGTGTTAATCTTTGGAGGAGGGGCTCGAAGATGTGACGAGAGGTTCTTCCCATCTTGAATTGGACCCCAAGATAAATTGGTGGTTCTAATGTGGTTGGCATTCTGAAAAGCTGTCGTAGATTGTCTACCTTATGCTGCTCCAATCTTGGGTGGTGGATAATTATTGATTTTGAAGTATTAATAACCTGCCCTGCTGATGAACTGTAGGATTGCAACAGGTTCTTTAGATGATTGCTACTTTCCATAGAAGCTTTAAATGTGATGAGTAGGTCGTCTGCATACATCAGATGCAAGATTGGTGGCGCCTTTTGAGATATGCGTAGCCCCCCTATGTTTTTACAGATTTCCAAGTTTCCCAGGTTGGTGGAGATAATTTCCGCACAAAGTATGAAAATATAAGAGGAAATAGGGTCTCCCTGTCTAATTCATCTAGTCGGAGTGATATAGCCGTGTGGTGTACCATTGATGTTGATTGAATATGTGACTGTGGTGATGCATAACATTATGTGGTCCACAAAAATTGTTGGGAATCTGAGCTTGGTGAGCGCTATCTTGATGAAGCCCCAGTCTAAACTATCATAAGCCTTCTGAATATCCAATTTTAGTGCTATTTTTGGGTCTTTTGTGCGGCTCGAGGTTCTGATATGATGAAATAATTCTCCTACGATTGCAATATTATCGTGTATCGATCTTTGGGGAACAAACGCACTATGATAAGGGATTATCATAAATGGAAGTAACGGTCAAATTTTGTTGACTAAAATTTTGGCAATGATCTTGTATGCAACTGTTTATGGGTAAAAATCGTTTCTGCCGATTTCGGTAAATTCGGTAGGTGAGTGAGAAACTGGTTCAAACCGTAAACAAATGTGCTGCATATGAGCACTTTATAGATTCGAGAGATCAATCTGTACAAGTCCGGCCTAAACCAAGAAATGGCCATTCCAGACTTGCTTCGGTCACAAAGTGGAGGAGAAGGGTTGATTTGGGGAGGGAAGCAAAGAAAGATGTTGAGACCAGAATAATTTTGGGAGAGTAATGTCTCGAATTGTATCAGAAAGTGAAAGCTTCGGAAGCTTGCAAGAGATGAAAGCTTTTTGGAGAGCTTGCAAAGTTGCCTTTTCCGAGAGTGTAGTATTTTCTCCTGACCGAGACTTGTTGTCCGGTGGAAATAGGTAAGACCTATTTATACAAGTCGAGATTGAAACGTACCTGGTCTCATGAAGGAAGAGAGTAAAGGGTGAAATAATGAGAGGAGGTGGTAACCAACATGGTGTTAATGGGTGAAAACGTTTTCACCATTATTTCCTCATTTATTTGACCGCTTTATTCCTTTTCACGCTTTCTTAATGTGAGCGTAGTGTACGCTGCAAGCTGTGATCGCCAAACCAAAACCCTGGAAAGCATCCCCCAGTTTGTGTTGATATCTCGAGTGTTGGTTGCATCTTGAGTGCAAGTGGTGCTGCTAGGGGCGCATGTGGCATGTGCCAATAACGTGTGTGGAATGCCTTGGTGGTAGGTTGCACGGTTTGCAAGTTAGGCTACCAGCGTGTGTGTTTGGCATGTGCCAATGGCATGTGCGGAATGCCTCGGTGGTAGGTTGCACGGTTTGCAAGTTAGGCTACCAGCGTGTGTGTTTGGCATGTGCCAATGGCATGTGCGGAATGTCTCGGTGGTAGGTTGCACGGTTTGCAAGTTAGGCTACCAGCGTGTGTGTTTGGCATGTGCCAATGGCATGTGCGGAATGCCTTGGTGGTAGCTTGCACGGTTTGCAAGTTAGGCTACCAGCGTGCATGTTGGCATGTGCCAATGGCATGCGTGGCCGTTAGGGCCGTGGCCTTGGTAAGAAAAGATACCAAAGGAGCATGTTGGCATGTGCCAATGGCATGCGTGGCCGTTAGGGCCATGGCCTTGGTAAGAAAAGCTACCAATGAGCATGTTGGCATGTGCCAATGGCATGCGTGGCCGTTAGGGCCGTGGCCCTGGTAGGAAAAGCTACCAGCGAGCATGTTGGCATGTGCCAATGGCATGTGTGGACGTTAGGGCCGTGGCCTTGGTAGGAAAAGCTACCAGAGAGCATGTTGGCATGTGCCAATGGCATGCGTGGCCGTTAGGGCCGTGGCCTTGGTAGGAAAAGCTACCAGCGAGCGGGTTGGCATGTGCCAATAGCATGCGTGGCCGGTAGGGCCGTGGCCTTGGTAGGAGAAGCTACCAATGAGCATGTTGGCATGTGCCAATGGCATGCGTGGCTGACTTGGCCTAGGTTGCATGGTTTGTAAGCCTAGGGCGCTATATTTGGCATGCGCCAATGGCATAGCGGCTTGGAAATATGGCTTGTGGTACGTGTTGGCATGTGCCAATGGCACGTCACGGCCATGTTGACCTAGTTGCACGTTTTGCAAGCCTAGGGCGCTATATTTGGCATGTGCCAATGGCATAGCGGCTTGGAAATATGGCTTGTGTTACGTGTTGGCATGTGCCAATGGCACATACGGCCATGTTGACCTAGTTTCACGTTTTGCAAGCCCAGGGCGCTATATTTGGCATGTGCCAATGGCATAGCGGCTTAGTTTGGCATGGTTGCAAATGAGTGCGATATGTAGTTTGGTTTTGGCGTCGCTGCCATGGTGCATTGCCATGTGCGGCTTGGTTTTAGGCGTTGTTGCGGTGGTTTAGGCGCGATGTGTGCGGCTTGGTTTGGCATTGTTGCCATGGTGCGCGAGGCCATGGTGCGGCTTGGTTTGGCATTGTTGCCATGGTGCGCGAGTGTGCGGCTTGGTTTGGCATTGTTTCCATGGTGCGCAGTTTGCGGCTTGGTTTGGCATTGTTGCCATGGTGCGCAGTGTGCGGCTTGGTTTGGCATTGTTGCCATGGTGCGCAGTGTGCGGCTTGGTTTGGCATTGTTGCCATGGTGCGCAGTGTGCGGCTTGGTTTGGCATTGTTGCCATGGTGCGCAGTGTGCGGCTTGGTTTGGCATTGTTGCCATGGTGCGCAGTGTGCGGCTTGGTTTTGGAATTAGGGTTCTGTGTCGAAAATCCTAATATGGTATTTTGAAAAAATACCCACCCTTATTAATTATTTACACCTGAGTTAAATGCTCTTAGTTAATGTGTTGCGGGTAACACTGGGTCATGGGGTTTTACGATTTTACCCCTTGTTTAAAAACCACCATCAACATTAAGTCCCCTGCTAGCTCTCTAACAGGGGCTTTGTTGCGAGGTAAGCATAAGATGGTGACCAACTATCAACAAAGAAACCGTAAAGAGAATTGAGGAGGCTTGTCTGACCTTTTATAAATAGGATTTGGAATCCTTGCCTCTGGTAGTTTTGCACAAATCGGGAGGGTCAGCACAATTGGTGGGGCCGGTGCAACTTGGGCGATGTTGGGAAATTGGCGTGAGTTGGGAAACTGAGTGTGCTAGCTGGTAGCACCGGCGCAAGGTGTGAAAGCTGTGCGTGGGCGGCCATTGGGAAGTCGGCGCAATTGGTGGGGCCGGTGCAACTTGGGCGACGTTGGGAAGTTGGCGTGAGTTGGGAAGCTGATTGTGCTAGCTGGTGGGACCCGGCGCAAGGTGTGGAAGCTGTGCGTGCTTGCTGGCGTGACCGATGTAAACAAGGAGGAGTTTCTTCGGATAGTAAAGTTTCCTTATCTTGCTTTCCTTCACGTGCGGCTTCAATTAGGGCATTATTCATGCTAAAATCTGGAAGTGTTATGTCCCTCATTGCTTCTTTTCCCTTTTTAAGATTCCGTTTTTATACCCAAAAATAATTGCATCGTCTCCTCGTTTGAGAAAAGGGTTCTTCTTGTTGGATTTCTCTCTTTGTCATGTCACGCATTCGAATCATCTTCTAACCAAATCAGGTTCTCCAGATGAAGGCGCGAGGTCTGACTCTTGCATGAGCATCCCAACAAAGGTTATTCGGGTTAAGAAAATCATACTTTGGTATGTTTTCTTCTTCTTTAGCGGACCGACGTACACTTTAACGCTTGTTGTATAAATGGAAAATTTCCCTTTTGTGCAGAGATATCCCGTTGGAGCATGCGTTACTGTTATCGACGAGGATGACCTAGTCATTCCCCTTCCTTCAAGCCCGACCTTGTTGACTGCTGCAGACTTGGAGGACGCTGATTTAGGGCTCTCTTGTCATGAATACCCTTCCTCAGGTTTGTCATTTGGGACTCGTATGAGGTGTCTCTCCTCCAATTATCGGAATGTTGGTGGTTTCCTGGTGCGGAAAGAATTCGTGGCCCTTTATACGAGGATATGGAAGACATACGGTCATATTGCTACCAGGAGCGTGGTGAAGTGTTGTTCGTCCGCTTTGGTTTCCGTAGTGAACTGTCTTTTGCCAATGATTGTTGAGATGGAGAATGTGTCCATTCATGCTGCTGCCGAGTCAGCCATTCAAAAGTTGGAGAATATGGTGTCCACCTGCGAATCCTTGGAGTTCAACATTAGCTGGTTGCGGCATCGCCTCAATATTGTGAAGGTCGACAGAGCTGGTATTCTTGATGGTGTGATTGGTGATTTTTAGCACCAAATATCCTTCCTTAAAAACCCTGGATTTTACATGGCTGTTGTACGCCCTGGAAATCCTGTTTTTGTATGCTTGTGCATGGCCGAAAACTTTTGGCACCCCGGGATAAAATAGGGAGACGTTCCATTGCCGATGTGCTGCTATCAAGTCTTCCAGGACTTTGTTCCAAGTTAATCCTTCAAACCATCTTCTGAATCTTGGACTATCGTACGGAATGGGATGCGTTAAGAAGTCCCCGTTCATACTTCGGTTTGACATGATGGCATGGATGAATACGTGAATGTAACCTTCTGGCGTGCTTTTGGAGTTTTTGGTGCACATGTAAGGCTTCATGTTGAGAAATTCCCGCGGCTCGTAAAACCTCGATAGTGATGATGTTGAAATCAGTAATAACCTGGTTGAGGGGAGTGAAAGCATCTCACGCTGGTAGTCCCCATGCATAACCTACTTTCATTACATCGCCTTGAATCCCCCTCCACGGGATTTGATATAAGCCTATCGTACTCTTCTGGATGTGACACTGGGATGCTCAGAAATTACATGATGACGTATTCTGGATAGTGCAGGCTCGGGATCCTCCACGGCCTCGTAAAGTGTTGAAGGCGTCTTCTAGACAGAGAGGTGATGATATTCTTGCGCTGCACCCTTGAAAAGTAGAGGACCTTATTGTGGGTACGGCTTTTTAGTGGACTGTGTCTTCGGAGCTTTGACAGTGAAGAGATCCCGTGTATATCTCCTTTCCTCAAGTATGGTTTACGTGTTTCCATCTTTGTAGTAATTGCTGCTGCGGTGAAGCTCTGGCTGGTATCAACGAATGAGGGACAACAGTTCTTGGTAGGAGATGTAATCAGGAGAGACTACATTGTCGTGGTAACAAAGTAGGTTGGCTGACATTCTATGGGCTTCCATGGAAGTAAAAGGATTGGCTGGATGCGTAAGCTAGCAAACTGTCCATGATCACGAGTTTTAGTGAGATGGATTAAAAGGTGTCCATGACTACGAAGATTGGCTGGCTGTGACTATGTTCCATGATATGGGGAGTATGGCGGCACGACCCTTTGCAGGAAGGAGTGTCGTTGAAGCGAACGTTGAAGCGAAGCCGCTGCTGGAGAACGTTGATGCGTAGCTATTTCTGGAGAGAACGTTGATGCGGAGTTACTTCTGGAGAGAACGTTGAAACGACGTCTTGCAACTCTCAGAGCCTTAATGGTTACCATTTTGAAGTCGGAGGCCGCGTCACGTTCTGTCAAACTCGACATCCCTCAAGAGAACAGAGGTTAGGAGTCCCCAGTTCCATCTATCGATCGTGCTTTCTAGGAGAGGTTGGGGTTTGGGAACGTCTTCCCTGGCTGGAAACGCATGCTTTCCTGATGCAGTGCGGTTGAGGGGTGCAAATATGTCTTGACGCTACGCCTTGGAGAAACATAGAATCTCACATAACTGTTTCATCATAGACTGTACGACTTTGTGGGAAAAGTTCCCGTCGTGCGGGTCCTGACGGAAGAAGGGTCTCCGTGAACTCAGGAGAGTTGTTGATTTCCTTTGCTTTCGATTTTGGAGAAGTCTTTCCTGATCTTTACGTGTGACGAAATTGGATTGTTTATCCCCTTCTACTGGGCGTTTGAGAGCAACGCGAGCCTCTTCATCTATAAACGCACGTCCTTTTGAAGTATCTTTTGTCTTTTCATCAAATCAACAGTGCTAAAAGGAGGTCGGATTCTTCCGGATCTTCCAGTATCTTGCCCTGATGGTGGAGTAGCGTCTCTGGTGACGGTTGGAGCTTCCATGCTTGAAGAACCGTTGGGGTGGCGGAAGCGGCTCTGGTTCTAGTGATCGTAAGTATATCGTGCAGAGATGACACGGTTTTGATCACGAAGTTCTGGAGTCATGGCGCTGTTTCGAAGGGAGAGGATGGTGCTGGAAGGGCGCAAGATGTTAGCGCTGGAAGGATGCAAACTGTTAGCACAGAGTGTGGTACTGCGGCTAGCATGCGCGTGCGGCATGTGTGCCTGGCATGTGCGTCTGGTAAGCGCACCTGGTAAGCGCGTCTGGCAAGCACGTCTGGCAAGCGCTTCTGGCATGCGCGTCTGGTAGGAGCTTCTAGCATGCGCGTCTGGTAGGCGCTGGATCGTCTTAGAATGGGCGCTGGCTTGGTGTGGACGCTGGTTACGCATGGAAGCTGGCTTGGATTTCGTCATGGCGTGGACCGTTGGCTTGTCACGGTGCTGGCTTGGCGTGGCTCGGATTTTTTTTTGCGGGCCCAGTTGCCTCTTCCCATACGTAGCTCAAACAGGAAATCCTTCCCTTATTCAAATTCCAAAAAGTGTTATGCTCATGAAATGGGTTGGCTCCCCTTTTTTTACCTCGTATGTTTGTTATCACATCATGGTGTTAGCGGTAGCGCGGTAGTGATAAAGTGGCGAGCATATTCCAAATTATGTACTCCAGCGTTTCTCTTTCAATTTGTTTTATTGTTTTCTTGTGCTGGTGCAAACCATAGCCATAGGTATGCCTTTCATAAACTTGTGGAAATACTTCATCATAAATAATTCTTCGAATGTCACTGTAGTAACATCTTCTAATAGTGACAGGTAATTATTATTGTGCAAAGTAGGCACGTACGGGTAGGTGGCTTTTTTTTTTTTTGAAAGGCAAACAAAGCGCCTGGTTTATGGTTTTTGTCTTCCTGGATTTCTTGGGTTGATAGATAAATGTTACCTTGACAGTTTGGGTTATTCTTTTTGGAATGAATTGTTTAGGAGTTGATTGTTTTAGTTATGATTGAAAGTGACGCAAACATCCCAGGAAAACCATGGAACCATGTGTTGGTAGATGACATGGGATGAAACATAACATGGCTATCGGTTTTATCAGAACTTGAAAAAGCAAACCACGTATTTTTGTCTAGATAATACTTACTCGGTTTCTCAGGTCTTCTGATGAGAATTAACTTTCTGGGTGCAAGACCAAGTTTTTTTTTGAGAAACATGGTCATGGGAAGTCCCAGTCTTCAAAATCGATCTTTGAGTTGTCGGATAAGCGTATGCGTTAATCCCCTGGGCTGATCGTTTTGCTTCTAGCCTGTGAGAAGTCCCGAGTCGTCCCTTGTCATGTCATGACTGATAATCGAGCCATCGAGTAACTGAGTCGGAGTGGATCGCCTTCCTCTACTATCTTGACGTATGGGTCGAAGAATGAGATCGCTGGTTGAAAATTGACATTGTAACCGAAAGATCGAACCTCCCGCTGTGGTCGCCAATTGTTTATGGGTAAAAATCGTTTCTGCCGATTTTGGTAAATTCGGTAGGTGAGTGAGAAACTGGTCCAAACCCTAAAAAAATGTGCTGCACGTGAGCACTTTATAGATTCGAGAGATCAATCTGTACAAGTCCGGCCTAAACCAAGAAATGGCCATTCCGGACTTGCTTCGGTCACAAAGTGGAGGAGAAGGGTTGATTTGGGGAGGGAAGCAAAGAAAGGTGTTGAGACCAGAATAGTGCAGGAGAGTAGTGTCTCGACTTGTATCGAAAAGTGAAAGCTTCGGAAGCTTGCAAGAGATGAAAGCTTTTTGGAGATCTTGCAAAGTTGCCTTTTCTGAGAGTGTAGTATTTTTCTCCTGACCGAGACTTGTTGTCTGGTGGAAATAGGTAAGACCTATTTATACAAGTCGAGATTGAAACGTACCCTGGTCTCATGAAGGAAGAGAGTAAAGGGTGAAATAATGAGAGGAGGTGGTAACCGCATGGTGTTAATGGGTGAAAACGTTTTCACCATTATTTCCTCATTTATTTGACCGCTTTATTCCTTTTCACGCTTTCTTAATGTGAGCGTAGTGTACGCTGCAAGCTGTGACCGCCAAACCAAAACCCTGGAAAGCATCCCCCAGTTTGTGTTGATGTCTCGAGTGTTGGTTGCATCTTGAGTGCAAGTGGTGTTGCTAGGGGCGCATGTGGCATGTGCCAATGACGTGTGTGGAATGCCTTGGTGGTAGGTTGCATGGTTTGCAAGTTAGGCTACCAGCGTGTGTATTTGGCATGTTCCAATGGCATGTGCGGAATGCCTCGGTGGTAGTTTGCACGGTTTGCAAGTTAGGCTACCAGCGTGTGTGTTTGGCATGTGCCAATGGCATGTGCGGAATGTCTCGGTGGTAGGTTGCACGGTTTGCAAGTTAGGCTACCAGCGTGTGTGTTTGGCATGTGCCAATGGCATGTGTGGAATGCCTTGGTGGTAGGTTGCACGGTTTGCAAGTTAGGCTACCAGCGTGCATGTTGGCATGTGCCAATGGCATGCATGGCCGTTAAGGCCGTGGCCTTGGTAAGAAAAGCTACCAGCGAGCATGTTGGCATGTGCCAATGGCATGCGTGGCCGTTAGGGCCGTGACCTTGGTAAGAAAAGCTACCAGCGAGCATGTTGGCATGTGCCAATGGCATGCGTGGCCGTTAGGGCCGTGGCCTTGGTAGGAAAAACTACCAGCGAGCATGTTGGCATGTGCCAATGGCATGCGTGGCCGTTAGGGCCGTGGCCTTGGTAGGAAAAGCTACCAACGAGCATGTTGGCATGTGCCAATGGCATGCGTGGCCGTTAGGGCCGTGGCCTTGGTAGGAAAAGCTACCAGCGAGCATGTTGGCATGTGCCAATGGCATGTGTGGCCGTTAGGGCCGTGGCCTTGGTAGGAGAAGCTACCAGCGAGCATGTTGGCATGTGCCAATGGCATGCGTGGCCGACTTGGCCTAGGTTGCATGGTTTGTAAGCCTATGGCGCTATATTTGGCATGCGCCAATGGCATAGCGGCTTGGAAATATGGCTTGTGGTACGCGTTGGCATGTGCCAATGGCACGTCGGCCATGTTGACCTAGTTGCACGTTTTGCAAGCCTAGGGCGCTATATTTGGCATGTGCCAATGGCATAGCGTCTTGGAAATATGGCTTGTGTTACGTGTTGGCATGTGCCAATGGCACGTACGGTCATGTTGACCTAGTTGCACGTTTTGCAAGCTCAGGGCGCTATATTTGGCATGTGTCAATGGCATAGCGGCTTAGTTTGGCATGGTTGCCAATGAGTGCGATATGTAGTTTGGTTTTGGCGTCGCTGCCATGGTGCGCAGTGTGCGGCTTGGTTTTTGCGTTGTTGCAGTGTGCGCAGTGTGCGGCTTGGTTTGGCATTGTTGCCATGGTGCGCAGGGTGCGGCTTGGTTTGGCATTGTTGCCACGGTGCGGAGTGTGCGGCTTGGTTTGGCATTGTTGCCATGGTGCGCAGTGTGCGGCTTGGTTTGGCATTGTTGCCATGGTGCGCAGGGTGCGGCTTGGTTTGGCATTGTCGCCATGGTGCGCAGTGTGCGGCTTGGTTTGGCATTGTCGCCATGGTGCGCAGTATGCGGCTTGGTTTGGCATTGTCGCCATGGTGCGCAGTATGCGGCTTGGTTTGGCATTGTCGCCATGGTGCGCAGTGTGCGGCTTGGTTTGGCATTGTCGCCATGGTGCGCAGTGTGCGGCTTGGTTTGGCATTGTTGCCATGGTGCGCAGTGTGCGGCTTGGTTTGGCATTGTTGCCATGGTGCGCAGTATGCGGCTTGGTTTTGGAATTAGGGTTCTGTGTCGAAAACCCTAATCTGGTATTTTGAAAAATACCCTATTAATTATTTACACCGAGTTAAATGCTCTTAGTTAATGTGTTGCGGGTAACACTAGGTCATGAGGTTTTACGATTTTACCCCTTGTTTAAAAACCACCATCAACGACAACGTTATAAAGTCATATAGGTCCTAATTGTGATGGTTTTGAAGGATGTTCTATTTTTTAGATCAAGGTAATATTTGTATGGTTCATGAGTGGGTGAATGTTGAGAGAGTTGAAAAAACTGCGGACCATAGCAATCAAATGTGTATGTGTAGTTTCCCAAAAGGTTTTGAAGAACTTACTAGTATATCCATCAGGACCAGGGGCAATTTCAGAGTTTATAGAGAAGAGTGCTTGCTTGATTTCCCCTGGTGTTACTTCTGCAGTGAGCGAATCACATTGCATGGGTGTCAATCTAGGGTTGATTCCTACAAAGAGGTCTTCATCGATTATTGTGCTGGGGGCCGTATAAAGGTCGGTGTAGTGGTTCAGTAGAAGTTGTACCACTTCATCTTTGTTGGTAATCCAGTTATCTTGCGAGTCTTGTAGTTGTTGAATGTTGTTATGACTCCGATGAATGGTTGCTTTGGTGTGGAATAAAGTTGTGTTGTTGTCGCCTGATTGTAGCCACTGAATTCTGGATCTTTGCTGCCAGTAAGTTGCATGACATTGGAGTAGGGTTGTGTGGTGATTCCTTAATTGATTTTCTTGTTGCAACCGGTATTCTAGCTCATTTCCTTGACTAGATGCGCAATGGTTTTGGGCAATTTTTATTTGCGCCATTGATTTTTTAATCATTGTTGGGAAGTGGCCGTATGTTTGCTTATTCCAATCCAAAATAGTTTGGCTGGTTGTGATAAGTTTTAGTTGAAGCTCTAGTGAAGGTTCTATATCATGTTGTTGAATCCATGCAGTTTCTACCACTTGTCTGAGTTGAGGGTGAGATAACCAAAAATGCTCGAATTTGTAGTTTTTTTCCCCCTGTCATTCCACTGCTTTAGTTTGCAGCAAAATTGGTGCATGGTCCGAGGCGATTCTTGGCAGGTGAGTAACTCCAGCATGAGGGTTTGCAGTACGCCAATGTTGAGTTGCCAATGCTCTATCCAGGCGTTCCATGATGTTATCTTGTCCCATCTGATTGTTGGTCCAAGTGTATGGGTCGCCTCGAAATTCCAGGTCGATAAGGCCCATCTGATCTACCATTGTGAGAAAAGGTTGGGCTGTTTGATGTTATTGATATTTAATATATATACATATTTATTTGTAAAAACTAGAAATATCTATCAATAATTCATAATTGCATTATATATGCCATCCAAATTTTCCAGGCCGAACTAGTATCTGTAAAACAAATTATACACGTACGTTTGCCGTTCCGAATTATCCCCGAATCACGAACCGTTGACCGGATTTTTGACCGAATTTAAATTTTATAAATCCGAATATTAACCGCACATATGCCGAATACCGAATTGCTAACTAGGGGAGAGAGAAGAGTTTTTAGAGAGGAAGGTGATATGAGTGTTAATCAATCGAAAGATAATTAGACATAAATTTATTTATCCCAAATTCTCTACCCGAAATCAATACTGATTTTGTTTCCTAACTGAGTAGAGTTGAATAAGTAAACCACAATCAATTTTCTTGTTAAAAGAGAACAGGTGTCCTCACGTTATTGGCGTGGCAGATGGCTCACGTATTCTTTGGCACAGAAGATACGGACCCGTCCGGGCCAGCCTGTATAAAGTGAGTACGAGTTATCGAGCCCGAGAAATATTCATACATGTACATGTACACACGAGAACAAAAACCCTAAACTAAATATCTTCTTTGCGATTTAGGATGGAAACGAAAAGTCAGAGTTCAGCGGCAGCACTTACAGAAGATGTAATCATCGAAATTCTCATGTACCTGCCGTTCATTTCTATCTTAAGATTCAGGTGCGTATGCAAGTCATGGTATAACTTGCTCGATCTTAAGTTTCTTAATACAAAACATAAGAATGTTAAACTACTTATAACAAAAAGAGATCCAGTAAATCAAGATCACAGCGTAGAAATGAAATCATTGATGTCTAATGTGGTTGCTGCAGTGATTATGTGCCCATTCAAGAAGCCCCATGGATATATTCAGATTTTAGGGAGTTGTAATGGTTTGATTTTCGCATGTCATGGTTTTTTTGATTTTTACGTTTGGAATCCATGCACTGCAGAGTACAAAGTCATATCAGGAGTTAGGGAATATGATCGTTACATAACAAGCATCGATTATGGGTTTGGTTATGATTCCAAAACTTGTAATTATAAGCTTGTAACAATTTTTGGTGAATGTGTAGAATGGGATGATGGTAGTTCTGCAATTGAGATACATACTTTAGGTTCAGATTCATTTAGGTATTGCTGTGGCATTCCTTATGAGATTTCTAGTGGAGAGCCTGGGGTGTTTCTAAATGGAGCTCTCCATTGGTTAGCAAAGTCACATTGGTCTAAACCTCCGGTACTTGTAATTTCTTTGGATATGGAAGAAGAAAAATCCGAAGAAATACCAGTACCTGCTGAAATTATGGACGACTTCGATGACAAATTTAATAAATATGTTGATGTATTGAGAGGTAGTCTTTGCTTGCTTTGTAGTGTTTCTAATGTTAAATTTGAGATATGGGAGATGAAAGAATATGGAGTGGGAGAGAGTTGGTCGAAAGTATTCAAGATTGACATGCAAGAACTTATGACAATGGGTATTCGATCCTGCCGTTACATAAGGAGAGCTGTATCTTTACAAAGTGGCCAAATCTTATTAGAGGTACATGATAAGCATTGGGAAGTTGATGTTATAAAAATCCACTTAGAAGAAAAAAGAGGGTATGAATACATGAAGAATATCATACAAATGGTGCCATACATGGAGAGTTTTGTTTCATTGAACTCGGATACATTTGTTGGAGATGAGCAAGTTGGAGATGTTAAGTGTCTATGATTGAAGTACTTTCTGACCAATAGATATAACTATGATTTGCTTATATTAAGTGTCTTCGTCACAGTTATATATATTCCTTTAAGAGCTCCAATGAATAACGGATTAGCAAAAATGAGAGTTTATTTCTTTATAATTACTTTGTTACTTTGACATCTGCGTCATGGAGTTTATGTGCCCAGTCAAGAAGTCGGATAAGGTATTCAAATATTAGGAAGCTGTAATTTTATTTTATTTTTGATCAATAAAACGGTGCACTTCTTATATAAAAGAGTAAAGAACCAAGTTACATTACCTGAGAGCCATAATGGCCCGAGGTGTATGAGAAAGTTAAAGTTTAAACAACAATAATGCGACTATCTCTTGAAGATTCGATCATTGAAATCCATCTATTTTTTATTTATTTTTTGGTAAATTGAAATTCTTCTAGGCTCACCAGCTTTAACTGAGAATTCTGGAAGTTTCAGGTGCGCATGCAAGTCATGGTACAAGTTTTAGCTCTTAATCTAGACTTTGTTAATTTGCAACACGATTATGATAATGAAAACATTGAACCTAAACTCTTAACAGTTGGTAATGAATGCGTGGTATTGAAATGATGAACTTTTAGCCCTCGTAGTTGTAGATCATTGCACTTTTCATATTGTCGTTTTCCTGTTAAAAAGACTAAGATGCTCCATGCTGAATCATAATGATCCGAAAACAACCATCTACAGAATCTGCAGACTGAGAAATTAGCACGCCGGACATGGAAACGGATCGTAGTACCATCGCTGGACACTAAACTGGAAGATATATTAATCGATGAGCTATGTTCGAATGTTTGAAAAGAAAGTGGCAATAGCATACCACGGATGCTCATTGATATCTCATGAGGATGTAGAGGTTATGTGCCTATTCAAGATCTCATATGAAAGTAGTCAAATATTAAGGAGTTGTAATGGTTTGATTTATGGAGGTAAACATGAAGGTCATTTAATTTACATTTGGAATCCGTGTATCCAACAGTAGTATTACAAAGTAATATCATCACTAGTGTTACCAGTTTGAATTCTTGCACAAGACTACAGATATGACATCGGTTATGGGTTTGGTTATGATTCCAAAACTAGTGATTACAAGTTTGTATCGGTTTTTAAATAAAGATGTTTCTGTAGTTGAAATACTTTAGGTTCAGCTACATGGAAAGCCTTTAAGTCTTGCATACCTTACAAGTTTTCTAGAATTTCGTTGGCCGGGATGTTTCTAAATGGAGCTCTGCATCGGTTAGCAGATACGTTTACAAGTAAGACATCTCAACCACAAATTTTACTTTGTTTCAATTTGGGAGGCGAGATATTCAAAAAGATACCACAACCTGAACATATAGAAGATTTTGATTATAAATTTGTTGATGTGTTAAGAGGTTGCCTTTGTTCGCTTTGTAGTTCTTCCAATTTGGTTTTGAAAATGGGAGATGAAAGATTATGAAATTGGTAAGTTTTGGTGCAGAGTGTTCAAGACTGACCGTTAACAACCAATGATGACAATGGATTATACCATCCTATCGCTACTTAAGGAGGGGTGTGTCTTTAAAGAATTTACAATGAATTCATCCTTTTTCTCCATCAAACCTAAGTCACTCATTTACTATTATTGGCACAGGATAGAATATGTTATCATTTGATCTAATGGTTGTACCGGATTGGGTGACTGACAGTAATTCCAGACCTACAGTAATTCTTGATACAACATTAAGGATTTTTAAGCGGAAATGCTTTATCTCCCGCGGGTTGGATCCAGCGGGCCATCCCAACAAATGGGAATGTGAGAAAGGGGTGGGACCCATACTTAACCCACCCCTGCAAACCGCCGAGCCATAAGGGGATTCCCTTTTTTTCCCCTTTTCGGACACACCGCGGGCTGGTCCCGCGGTGAGTGTATCATTACTCATTTTTAAGGGTAAGATTTTTTCATAGTGTCATTTGTGTGGATATAAGTCTATGCAGCAATTGGGGGCTTGTGTGGGTTTTGGACAACATTTTCTCACCCACTGCCACCCAGTGGTTTTATATAGACATCATTTCTTTTTCGGCATTAAAATCAAAGACTAAATTTTGTAGACCACAATGATATGAAGGAAAAACAAATGGGATAATTAGATTTTGATACTTAGGTTTTGTCCAATACTAGATTTTGGTTTAATATTTGTCCAATGTTAGGGCTTGGTACCTGGACTAAACGTTGATCCTTGTTGACTAGGTTATGCTTTAACTTTTAGAAGGTCGCAGGTTCGAGCCACACCCAATGCAAATGTTTCTTAAAATTTATCAAAAAAGCTAAACGGACAGATTTTTTATCACAAAATAATGGTTGGAGTAGTCAAATGCTCAAATTCTAAGATCACACTTTTTAAAATGTATGAGATGTATGTATAGGTCTTTATATCTAAGATCACAAACACTATAATATTAATGATCTTTAAGTTTTAGCCCTTAAAAGACCACAAGTGTTCATACATTGTGATGTTTAGTGTGTGATATATAGCACTTTTTGTTGTAGTGTCTGTTTAGTTATTATTAAAAGAAATAGGAAATACCATTAGGTCCTAGGAATAATATATTAGAGAGAGTCTAGTCCAATTGACCTAGTCAATTGTCTGTTTGGTCCTATTTAGTAATATATATTATAGTTTGGTCCTAGGGTGATGTCATGGATGATGTAAATGTCATCTTGTAGTGACAGAAATACCCTTATATTATTATTTGGTCCTAGAAAATAATAATTTGGTCCTAAGGTGACCATATATATACAAGAATTTAATAGAAAATATCTTATTTTCATATTCATATTCAATCTCCTCTAAATTTCAGAACTAGTTTTCTTTCTCTCTCCATTTGTTTTCTTTTTTTCTTTCTGTTGTTGTTTATGTTTGCAGACGATGAATCTTGATGTGAAGATTTGATCGCTTACTATTTGAAGACGACAAAGATGATAAAAACTTCTCGAGATATGCTGCTGTTGAAGATGGTGATTGTTGTTGTTGAACAAGAAGATTGAAAAACGATGAATATGATAAAGACGACGAAGAAGATGAGTTTTAGGTTTTTTTCTTCTCTGCTGGTGTTGATGTTGATGTTGTTGTTGTTGTTGATGATGTTGAAGTCTATGAAGATGATGAAGACGATGAAGTTTTTGCGTTTCTTTTTGCGCATTTGTTGTTTGCTGCTGCTTTTATAAATATGATGAAGACGATGTCGATGCTGCTTATTGAAGACGATGATGTTTTGCTGATGTTGTAGAAGACGAAGATGATGATGAAGATGAAGTTCATTCCTAGAATGAAGTCTTTTTTTTAGGTTTTTATATGGACTTCATTTTCTGGAATGAAGTCTGCTTTTTTAGGTTTTTATATGGACTTCATTTCTGGAATGAAGTCTGTTTTTATAGGTTTTTATATGGACTTCATTTTCTGGAATGAAGTCTGTTTTTTTAGGTTTTATATGGACTTCATTTTCTGGAATGAAGTCTGTTTTTTAAGGTTTTATATGGACTTTATTTTCTGGAATGAAGTCTGTTTTTTCCTTGTTTTTATATGAACTTCATTTTCTGGAATGAAGTCTGTTTTTTTAGGTTTTATATGGACTTCATTTTCTGGAATGAAGTCTGTTTTTTAGGTTTTTATATGGACTTCATTTCTGGAATGAAGTGCTACAAGAAAATAAATAAAAATTAACACAAAAGGGTATTTTTGTCGGTTTAATATTTTTAAATAATTATGGACCAAACAGTAAAAGCGTTTGACCAAAGGACCAAACATACATGGCCCACCTAAAAAGGGACCAAACGATATTTTTCCCTTAAAAAAATTATATAAAATGTAATTATTAAACCAAACTGTCGTACCCTCCAGTTTCTTAGTATTTACCAAATTCTCGGATTAAATAAGGAAAAGGATTTATTTTTTCTTCCATTTCGGAACCTTCGCCACCACCACCACGGCTGTCTCCACTCTCCATCTCTCAGGCACTACCACTGCAATCACGATCACGATCAAAAAATTTGGGTATTATCAACAACATGATGGAATTGATACACTTTGGGTTTCGATTTCTTTTTCTTTTTTTCTGAGATTCAATCTATTGATGGGCTTTATGCTAGAACAGTCGAAATGAAAATAAATCTCGTTATAGGTTTTATGCAAGAGAGATCACTTGGAGAAGCGATGTGGGTGTTTGATGACTTGAAATTAGGTCAAGAATTTGGTTAATTTGGGCTGGGTTTTTTCTGGGGTATTGAATTTGCTCAAATTTATGGTGCTAATTTGGGATTATTTTTTAATTTACTGGTTTGTTGTTGATGGGAGATTTGGGTTTTGATTGAAATGGATTTTAACACAGCAGTGGTGTTGTTGCCAATGATCGATGGAAGGTACTGTGATGTATCTCGTTTATAGATGGGGGAACTGCACAGTTGTTGGAGAATCAGTAAAAGGCAGTGATGATAACTGAGAAGGAAAGAAGACGGATATCAACAATAATGGATGCTGGTGGAAATGGGAAGAACTCGTGTGTGGGGTTGATGAAGATGCGCGAAACTAGGATCTGGAACTAGGAGTGGCTTGGAAAAAGTTTATGCATTCTAGGGGTGGCTTGTAACAATTTTAGCTGAGTTTGCATGGGAATTTGCTAAGTTACACTACCTATTTTTAAAAAAATTCAAAGTTTAGGGGTGGCTTAAGCCGGCCCAAGTCTTGATGTATATCCACTTAGATGCAGAGATCGTGGAAAACATTGGAGTCTATAATGGTTTTGGCTCGAGTCTTGGTTAACTAATGATGTTGCTTCATGGTTGTAGTTTAGCTTGAGCGCAACTGTATAGAACGAGTTCATCATGATCCGGAAGAGTTGGATTGCAGGTATAAGGTATAATTGGAAACTCATAATTTCATCTTATCCAAGATGGAGAATGGAATACCAACTTTCCTGATTCTAAATTACTTCATCTTGTCCAAGCTGGGAGTGATCATTGTCCCATAATGTTAGTCATTGATTAAAATCAAGCTAAACTCTGGAAACCATTCAAATTCTTTCTTACATGGTGTTGATGGTGGTTTTTAGCTTAGGGGTGAAATCGTAAAACCCTAGTCAGACAATGACGTCACGGAACTTGAGTAATAATGTCCAAAACAAGCACATTTATTGAACCCTTTAATTTGCCTGCGAGAAAATTGCCAGGGTACCTTTTTTAATGCTAATTAGGGTTTCGGCAGGCCAAAACCCTAATTCTCACACCGCATGTGCCAATGGCTAACCATGCTAGCCACACCTATTGCGCAAAGGCATGCCAACAATGCTAGCCGCACCCCAGTGCCAATGGCAAACCATGCCAGCCACACCTATCGCGCCAAGGCATGCCAACTATGCTAGCCGCACCCTAGTGCCAATGGCAAACCATGCCAGCCACACCTACCGCGCCCTGCCAAATGCACGTTGCCATGGCCCCATGCCAACCTAGCCGCACCACCTTGCTGGCCTTCCTTACGCGGCTATCAAAACGAAGGCGTGCGACAATCAAAAGTCGCCCTTCAATCCCAGGAGCAAATCCTAGTCGTCCGAGGTTACCAAACAACCTTTGGCCCAAAACCCTAGTTTGGTCTCGCCAAACCCTTGGCCCCACATGCCAATCCAAACCGACCCTAGCCAAGCTAGCCACGCCATGCTCCCATGGCAAACCCTTGGCCCCACATGCCAAGCCAAACCACACATAGCCAAGCTAGACACGCCATGCGCCCATGGAAAACCCTTGGCCCCACATGCCAAGCCAAACCACACTTAGCCACGCCATGAGCCCATGGCAAACCCTTGGCCCCACATGCCAAGCCAAACCGCACCTAGCCAAGCTAGCCACGCCATGCGCCCATGGCAAACCCTTGGCCCCACATGCCAAGCCAAACCGCACCTAGCCAAGCTAGCCACACCATGCGCCCATGGCAAACCCTTGGCCCCACATGCCACGCCAAAGCGTACCTAGCCAAGCTAGACACGCCATGCGCCCATGGCAAACCCTTGGCCCCACATGCCAAGTCAAACCGCACCTAGCCAAGCTAGACACGCCATGCGCCCATGGCAAACCCTTGTCCCCACATGACAAGCCAAACCACACCTATCCAAGCTAGCCACGCCATGCGCCCATGGCAAACCCTTGGCCCCACATGCCAATCCAAACCGCACCTAGCCAAGCTAGCCACGCCATGCTCCCATGGCAAACCCATGGCCCCACATGCCAAGCCAAACCGCACCTAGCCAAGCTAGCCACACTATGCGCCCATGGCAAACCCTTGGCCCCACATGCCAAGCCAAACCGCACCTAGCCAATCTAGACGCACCATGTGCCCATGGAAAACCCTTGGCCCCGCCATGCCAAGAAAAACCACACCCTGCCTTGGCCCTAGCCAGCATAGCCGCGCCACCATGCTGGCCTTCCCTACACGGCTACCCAAGCGAAGGTGTGCAACAATCAACGATTGCCCTTCAATCCTGGGAGAAAATTCTAGCCATCCAATGTTACCAGACAACGCATGGTAACCTTTGTCCCGAAATCCTAAGTTTGGCCACGCCAAACCATGCCATGCCAACGACATGCCAACATAATCGCGCCACCGTGCTGGCCTTCCCTACACGGCTAACCAAGCAAAGGCGTGCAATAATCAATGGTTTCCCTTCAATCCCAGGAGCAAATCCTAGCCATCCAAGGTTACCAGACAACGCATGGTAACCTTTGGCCCGAAAACCTAAGTTTGGCCACGCCAAACCATGCCATGCCAACCTAGACACGCTACCATGTTGGCCTTCCCTACACGGCTACCAAAACGAAAGCGTGCAACGATTAACGGCTATCTTTCCTCTTGAGATGCAAAATCTCGACCGTCGAAGGTCACCAAGCTAGCAAGTCTCCCAAGTTCGACTTGCCAGGCAAGAACAACATGCTACATGTTTTCCATAAAGACATTCGAGACATCAACACATATCACAAACTGTGGGATCCTCTTTGGGTATTGGTTTGGCGGTTTACAGCGTGCGGCGTACACTACGCCCGTCATAAGGAAGTGTCATAAGGGTGAGGCGGTTAGTAAATACAAGGGAGTTAATAGTGAAACGCTTTTTACATCAATTCCATGCGTTAACGATTTCATGGAACATTAATTCCATGCGTTAACGGTTTTATGGAACATCAATTCCATGCATTACCACCTCCTCCCATTTTTCCATTCCTTAATGAGACCAGAGTACGTTTCACTTCGACTTGTATAAATGGGTTTTACCGATTTCCACCGACCAACAAGTTCAGGTCGGGAGCATACAACACTCAGAAACCACTTGCTAGATGTCCCATCTGTTAGCTTTCACTTTCTGGTACAAGTAAAACAACTACTCTTCCAGAATCAACTATTCTGGTATCAACACTTTCTTCGCTTCCCTCCCTAAAACCAACCCTTCTCCTTCACTTTGTGACCGAAGCAAGTCTGGAACGGCCATTTCTTGGTTTAGGCTGGATTTGTACAGATTGATCTCTCGAATCTAAAGTACTCCCTTGCAGTACATTGTTTAGGGTTTAGACTCAGTTTCTCACCCACTCACGCGAAATTACCGAAATCAGCAGAAACCGTTTTCACCCTCAAACACTTGCTCAAAGTCCTTTTCCTTCAGGACTCTCACGAACAAACCAACAACAACATACCTTACGCCTTCTTCACGGAGCAGCAACATATTGTTTTTAAAAAAAAAAAAAAAAAAACTCTGGAACCTGGTGATGACACACACCAACACAGAAACACGGTTTGACAAGCCTTCACAGCAGCACAGTTTAACAAACCAGAAACGCATTAACAACGGAACCTACAAGCACTTTCTTAGCTGATTTTTTAGGTCATCTTGAAACCCTAATAATTAGCAACGTCACACCATTAATGGCTGCAATCTCCTGTTCAATACTCAGAACATTCAATCACACAATCAGAAGCATCTCCTTCCTTTATTTTTCTCGACCGAGACAAACTTTCGATGTGCATCTGTTGATGGTGGTTTTTAAACGAAGGGTAAAGTCGTAAAATCCCAAATAACCTAATGTCACCAGTGACACATTTATTAGGATATTTAATGCATGTAGTCAGTAATTAATAGGGGTATTTTTTCAAATTAGGGTTACAACGAACGAAACCTAATTCCCCTCCGTGCCAATGGCAAATCATGCCAGCCACACCTAGCCCAAGCTAGTCGCGCCATGCCAAATGCACTCTGCCTTGGCCCTAGCTACGCTAATCACACCAAATGCGCCAAAGCATGCCAACCATGCTAGCCGCACCTCCGTGCCGATGGAAAATCATGCCAGCCACACCTTGCCCAAGCTAGCCGCACCTCTGTGCCAATAGCAAATCATGCCAGCCACACCAAACGCGCCAAAGCATGCCAACCATGCTAGCCGCACCTCCGTGCCGATGGAAAATCATGCCAGCCACACCTATCCCAAGCTAGCCGCACCTCTATGCCAATGGCAAAGCATGCCAGCCATACCAAACGCGCCGAAGCATGCCAACCATGCTAGCCGCACCTCAGTGCCAATGGCAAATCATGCCAGCCACACTTAGCCCGAGCTAGCCGTGCCATGCCAAATGCACTCGCCTTGGCCCTAGCTACACTAATCACGCCAAGCCAAGCCATACACCCTTACAGTCGCGCCATGCCAAAGTAGCGCCCAAACCTAGGCTTGCAAACCATGCAACCTAGGACAAATTGTCCACGCATGCCATTGGCACATGCCAACACGCTCGCTGGTAGCTTTTTCTACCCGGGCGCGGCCCAAATTGGCCACGCATGCCATTGGCACATGCCAACACGCTCGCTGGGAGCTTTTTCTACCAGGGCGCGGCCCAAATTGGCCACGCATGCCATTGGCACATGCCAACACGCTCGCTGGTAGCTTTGTCTACCAAGGCGCGACCCAAATTGGCTACGCATGCCATTGGCACATGCCAACACGCACCGCTGTATCTTTTTCTACCAGGGCGCGGCCCAGATTGGCCACGCATGCCATTGGCACATGCCAACACGCTCGCTGGTAGCTTTTTCTACCAAGGCGCGACCCAAATTGGCCATGCATGCCATTGGCACATGCCAACACGTTCGCTGATAGGTTTTCTTACCAGGCCATGGCCCTAATGGCCGAGCATGCCATTGGCACATGCCAACATGCATCGCTGGTAGCTTTTCTTACCCGGCCACGGCCCTAATGGCCGAACACGCCATTGGTACTTGCCACACACGTCACTAGCAGGCATTGCCACTTACAATCAACGTACAACCTACCACCAAGGCATTCCGCACATGCCATTGGCACATGCCACACACGCCACTAGCAGCTCTGGCATTGCCACTCGCACTCAAGATGCAACCCGCAACAAAGGCATCCGCACATGCCAATGGCACATGCCACACGCGCCACTAGGAGCGCCACTTGCACTCAAGGTGCAACCAACACTCGAGATATCAACCCAAACTGGGGGATGCTTTCCAGGGTTTTGGTTTGGCGATCCACAAAACTGCGGCGTACACTACGCTCACATTAAGAAAGCGTGAATAGGAATAAAGCGGTCAAATAAATGAGGAAATAATGGTGAAAACGTTTTCACCCATTAACACCATGCGGTTACCACCTCCTCCCATTATTTCACCCTTTACTCTCTTCCTTCATGAGGCCAGTGGTGCGTTTCAATCTCGACTTGTATAAATAGGTCTTACCTATTTCCACCGGACAACAAGTCTCGGTCGGGAGAAAATACAACACTCTCGGAAAAGGCAACTTTGCAAGCTATCCAAAAAGCTTTCATCTTTTGCAAGCTTCCTAAGCTTTCACTTTCTCGATACAAGTCGAGACACTACTCTCCCGCACTATTCTGGCCTCAACACCTTTCTTTGCTTCCTCCCCAAATCAACCCTTCTCCTCCACTTTGTGACCAAGCAAGTCCCTGAACGGCCATTTCTTGGTTTAGGCCGGACTTGTCAGGTTGATCTCTCGAATCTATAAAGTGCTCACGTGCAGCACATTTGTTTATGGTTTAAACCAGTTTCTCACTCACCTACCGAATTTACCAAATCGGCGAAACGATTTTCACCTATAAACAATTGGCGACCGCAATGGAGGATTGATCTTTCGGTTACAATATCAAATTCTAACTTCCGTCTTCAAAATTCGCGCAAGCATGGTCGGCTATCAGGCCATCTCTACAAACATTGATCCCGCTCAAGGTCATGATGACTCGTCAATTTCCTAAGCAATACGACCAATGAAGAGGTCCCAAGACTGGTTGACTGATGCTTGCTCGGAGATTCACGCCAAAAACATGGATCTAATGAAATATGCGATTAACGAGATACTCGACTTCCTCATCAGCCTAACATCGGAGCTAAGTGGTCCATTTTCCCGGAGATCAAGAGCGTGGGACCGACATCCCGGAGTGAGCATTCTCAAATCAATGGTTTTGTCACCGATTTGGAAGCCGCAGACCAGGAGAGGCGACCATGTTGGTAGAAAACTTGTATGAATTTCTACACCTCTCCAAGGACCAAATAATAAAAATATTCTCTCGCTATTAACCGAATAGCACCGAACGCATCACTAGTTCCTGCACCCACGGGGACTCAAGGATCCCCGGAAAATCCACCAACAATATTGTTTTCACCGATGACGATATGATGGTGGAAGACGGTCACAACCGGGCCTTGCATGTTACGGTTTTATCGGGAACATAGATTTTCAAGAGCGCTCATTGACACGGGTGCATCTTCCAATGTCATCACTCTCAAGACACTCAAAGCTGCCGGGTGCGATATAACGAGATCATACGACAACCCGCTACGATGACATTTCGAAGGCAACCAAACTAGCACATACGGCTACATCAACTTGGAGTCGGCATTAGGGCCAATTCAATCAAGCGTGAAGTTTGAAGTGATTGAAAAAGAACCAGACTACCACATGATACTGGGAAGGCCGTGGCTGCACAATCTCAAAATCGTTCCTTCAACATACCACCAATGCCTGAAAATAGTACTGAACGGAGAAGTCGTCCGCATCCCCGCGTCATTGTCCCCCTATGCACCAGTCTACTGCGTAGAAGCACATGGGCCGAAGGAGGATTCAAAAGGCGTGACAACCAAGATTCACAGTTTTCTGCTACCGAAATGGACATCGCTCAGAGATAGCGACAAGTTGGAGATACTCATGAGGAGACCGCACTCCCACCGTCTCCTCGAAGGAAGACCGCCCGATCTCCCGCCATAGGGCGTAACCTCGTGCCGCACCAGCGAGAATGCACCCACTGCAGCGGGACGAAGCAAAAAGGGAAAACTCACACATCATCACCGCTGTTAGAAATTAGCAGGGGAGACCATGACCCGGTCTCTCCCCCGAAAGAATGTTTTCACAATAACCAGGAGGGGATTCCAGACGCCCCTCAGAAGCTGCAAGACGGGACCAACTTGACCACCGACGAACTCGAAACGGTCAATATAGGGAATGAGGAATTCCCGCGACCCATTCTGATCAGTTCGGCTCTACACTCTGCGGAACGCTCAAAGCTAGTCATCCTACTCAAAGAATACCAGGACGTTTTCGCATGGACTTACGAAGAAATGCCTGGCTTGGATGAAAAACTAGTCACCCACCATCCGCACGTGATACCCGGTCCAAGCCGGTCAAGCGACCTCCAAGACAATTCGGACACGACGTAGAAGAACAAATCAAGGCGGAGGTCCGAAATTACTAGCCATTGGTTTTGTCAAACCTATTCATCATCCCACCCAGTTGGCCAATATCGTTCTAGTTAAAAGAAGAATGGTCGGATCGGATGTTGTGTTGATTTCAGAGATCTGAACAAGTGCTGCACTAATGACGATTTCCCGCTCCCTAACATCGACATGCTGGTAGACGCTACCAGTGGACATGGTATGTTCTCTTTCATGGATGGATATAGCGGCTATAACCAGATAAAGATATATGAGCACGACGCGAGTAAGACTGCTAGAACCCCTCTCGGAAACTTCTATTACACCGTAATGCCTTTCGTCCGAAGAACGCAGGGCGCTACTTACCTGTGGCGCCATGACTACCATCTTCCACGATATGATGCACAAGCAAGTCGAAGATTACGTAGATGATGTGGTGGTTAAATCAAAGACTCGAGAGGATCATCCAGGGAACGCTACGACAAGTGTTGAAGATGTCGCGAATACAAGTTTGAGGATGAGTCCTTTGAAATGCGCCTTTGGTGTCTCTTCGGGGAAATTCTTGGGATTCCAAGTAACGGCCGCATGGATAAAAGTTGACCCAGTCAAAACGCAAGCTATCCTCACGATGCCACCACCACGAACCGTGAAGGAGCTCCAGAGCTTCATGGGCAAGGTAAACTACATTCGTCGCTTCATCTGGGCCGGAACATGACTCATTCATGTTTACCCCTCTGCTGAAAAAAGGAGAGAATTTCGCGTGGACTACGTCTCAGCAAAAAGCATACCAGAAGATCCAACAAACGCTGTCCTCCCCGACCGTCATGAAGCCTCCTATGCAAGGGAAGCCACTATGTCTTTACACAGCCTTTAGCGATACCGCCATTGGAGCCCTCCTTGCTCAAGAAGACGACAACGGAATTGAATATCCCATATATTACTTCAGTCGAATATTGAGAGACGCTGAACTCAGATACCCCAAAAGCGAAAAGGCATGTTTAGCGTTAATTTATTCCATCCATAAGTTCAGGCACTACCTCCTCTCCAACAAGGTGGTGTTAATATCCAAGTCGGACCACAATAAAGTTCCTTCTCTCGAAACCCGCCACGATAGGGAGGCCGGCTAAATGGCTCCTGCCCATTGCCGGAATTCGACATAACGTGCGTTTCCCGAGGCCATAAAGGGACAGGCTGTTGCAGACTGTTAGCAGCATTCCCAGAGAAAACACCGCAGAGTTACGAGAAGATCTTCCGGAGACCTTCCAGGATATCTTTTTAGTCGAAAAAGAAGCATGGCTCTTGTTCTTCGACGCTCTTCCACTCCCTAGCGCTAACAGGAGGAGCAGGTGTGGTACTAGTATCTCCCTTTCGGAGAAGTTTTCTCGCACTCTTTCAAGCTAGACTTTCCATGCACTAATAACTCAGCTGAATACGAAGCCTTCCTCATTGGACTATCACTAGCTAAACGGGCCGGGGCCACGCATTTGGAGATAAGAGGAGATTCCAAATTACTCATCAACCAGGTAAACGGATTTACGCATTGAAAGAACCGACGCTGGGCACCATACAAATTTGAAGCACAAAAACTATTAAATTATTTCGCCGAAGCAACCATCACACATGTCGGCGCAGCAGTAACAAGCATCTTGACCGCCCTAGCTACGCTAGCATCAAAGTCTGTCTTCGAAGGATCCGAGGAAACCCTAATGTAAGAAAACGGCGAACCATAGTTTCGACATGGCTTTCACAACTTTGAGAAAGCCAAGGAAGATGATTGGAGAACTCCTATCATTCAAGAACTCAACAACTCACTTTTCCAATGGAAGGTCGACCTCAAGACTTTGCGGAATTTATTTATGCTTCAAGATGTTCAGATCATCGAAATCCAGATGACTCTGTCAAGGTGTCTCGGAAAAGAGGAAGCACAACAACAACTTGAAAATGTTCATACCAAGTCTGTGGAACAACATCGGTAGTAACCTCTATCGTCGTTTACAACGACTTGGATACTATTGGCCGGAGATGGAAACCCAATCCCGATTACTCCCGGGCGTGTCCCGGTTGTCGGGCGCCCCCATGTCGGATAGAAGTCCTCAACATGAGTCACACTGGGATCCGGGAGCCGTGCATCGTTTTCTTTCGCGAAGGCATTCTTCCTCTGACAAAGAGGATGCGTCCGAGCTAAAACAAAGTCCAAAAGATTCGTGTTCCATGACGGGGTTTTATATCGCAAGAGTTTTGGAGAAGTCTACTTTGGTGTTTGGGCGTGCAAAATCCCGATTATGTTGAGAGAAATGCACGAAGGCGAACACCAAGGGAAACGAAACTTTTCTGCAGATATACGAGAGGTACTCTTTGGCCGACCATGGAAGATGACGCAGCAACTTTCGTTCAGAAATGCCGAGAATGCCAGATTCACGGAAACCTCATCCTCGCGCCCCCAACATCCCTACACTCGATAAGTAGCCCGTGGCCCTTTTTTAGCTGGGGACTCGACATCATTGGGAAGATCAACCCGCCATCCTCAAAACAGCATGAATACATAATAACGGCGACTGAGTACTTTACCAAATAGGTTGAAGCTTTCCCATTGAAAGGAACCACTGGAGCCACGATCGCGGCATTCGTCAAGGAACACATCATCTGCCGTTTCGGCATACCTAAACACGTCATCACCGACAAGTAGGAGGTCAGTCGAGACCCTGAGCAAAAAAAAAAAAAAAAAGGTATTCTACTTATCCATCACGATGATGAAGTGGAAAAACACACTAAATGAATAATTGGGACGAAGTTTCACAACACCTTGTTGTAGAACATAACCAACAACATGAGACGAATATCACCCCCACCACCACATCATCAGTTGCAATAATTTGAATTTTCCTTGTCGATGTTTTAATGACACAACATATGTGTCTCCGACACGGTATGAAGCCCCTTCTTCTTGATTTTACTATACCGTCCTATGTGTTTTCATTTATCTCCCTTTGCATGTAATAACTCTATTACGTATGTCTCAACTCTGTAGAGCACAGTACGATGAAAGTTGTAAGCTGTGCTTGGGGGGAGTTATTGTCTATCGTTGGCCTCTATGGTAGAATCGATCGGGGAGGCCTGAGAGGCGGTGGTTTACCGTGTGGAGGATGTCAGCGGTTCGAGTCCGCTTATCTCCAGCTCGTGAACTTAGCGGATACAAAGGTATATGTGAGCACCCAATTTTTCCAATTCGGCAGTTCGATCTATGATCTATCATTCATGGCCGTTGATAAGATACTTCCATTTAGTAGCCCCTTAAGTAAGATACTAACACGTTTTCAAAGAGTAATTTTGGTATTCCTAAATTATATTTCCATAATTAATCGAGAATCCTTGATTTTAGCTACAAAAGCTACATATGGAAGGGTTTTTGCTAAAGCCTCCAAATTTGGGCTATACAGAATTCTTCAAGTATATAATATATATATAGCCTATTCTAGACTTCGAAAAAGTCATACAAAGCGAAGAACATCTCGGTGATCAATGGCAAACCTTACAGAAGATTCAATCATCGAAATTCTCTTACGTTTACCGGTATCTTATATCGCAAGATTCAGGTGCGTATGCAAATCATGGAATAATTTACTAACTCATGACATTCGTTTTGTTAGCATGAAAGTTAATCATGATATCAGAAAGCGAAATTTCAAACTCCTGCACACCACACGTAAACAAAATACTGGATATCTTGATGACAAATATTATGTAGAGTCGCAATCATTGGTATCTAATGAAGGCATAAAGACGATTAGGTACCCATTTGAAAATCTGAGCAAAATTCAGGACGAACAGGTTATTCAAATTTTAGGTAACTGTAATGGTTTGATTTGTGTATGCACTCATTGGTGTATAGTCTATCTCTGGAACCCTTTTACCCAAGAGTACAAAGTAATCCAATCACCAACGAAGCCGGTTGGATATCAATCTAACAGATACTTCATATTTAAGATTAACTGTGGGTTTGGTTATGATCCAAAAACTTGTGATTACAAGTATGTATCCATTTTTCGCGAACGAAACATGGATGTTTCTGGAGTTGAGATATATAGTTTGAGTTCGGATTCATGGAAAAGATATGGTTCCTGCATTCCTTATAAACTTCCTAGAGGAGAGACGGGGGTGTTTCTAACTGGAGCTCTCCATTGGTTAACTGAGGCAGGCACAAGTACTGAATCAAGAAAAAGAAAAAAGTCACCAACAACTAATCAAGAATCACAAGTGATACTTTCATTCAATTTGGAAGAAGAAATTTTCAAAGAGATACCACTAGCTGAAGGTATGGACGGTAAATTTGACTACAAATTTGTTGATGTGCTGAGAGGTTACCTTTGTTTGCTTTGTAGTGTTTCTAAGGTTGGTTTTGAGATATGGGAGATGAAGGATTATGGGGTTAGAGAGTCTTGGTCTAAAGTGTTCAAGACTGACAATCAACAAATAATGAATATCCCATCCTATAACTACTTAAGAAGCGCAGTGCCTTTAGAGAATGGTGAGATCCTATTACATGTTCGGCTACATGGGGTCGAGCAGTGTTTACCTGAAGAATGGCAGAAGAGTTCTTGTGTTGTGAGAATAAGCTTCAAAGAAAATGAAAAAAGATATCATAACAGAATACACTATATGAAAATGGAGTACATAGTCCAGATGGTTGCCTACACTCAGAGTTTAGTCTCAGTTAATTCGGGTACACGCATTGGGGATGTGCAGGAAGAGGAAAAAGACTACTATGAAGCAATCAAAGGCTTTAGAAGCAGGACAATCGGTGACCTTCTACTATGAATCATGTGCCTATTAAACAATAAATAAGGTATGCTAGAACAAATCATATGCATTCATGAATAATGTATGAAGAATGTGAATAAATCGCTTCATTTCTCAGATCTAACTAGTAACAATTATTCTAGTTTGATGAAATATCGTATAACATTCCCCATGTTTGTTTTTTGGGGGCATGTAAGAAGGCCAATAACAAAAAACAGGAAGGAAAATCAATAGAAAATGCCAATTAAAAACTGACTCGATTCTAGCAAGCAGCATGCAATCTTTATCCTTACTGTCTACCGGCTATACTAATCATGTCAGGTTGCATAATTGAAATGTTAAAACCAACCACAAAAACAACTAAGCAAATAACATCAGAACTCAGAAGTGTAAAGATCAAATATCATGTATCAATGAGGTTCATCTCTTTGTTTCAAGTGGGTGGCGGCATCACTGCCCCGAAGGAACCACCAACAATAAAGTGCTAAACTACTCTTATGATGCCACATAACTGTGCACCACCTAAAACTGAAGTTTTTAAAAGACTCCCTCTGTAGATGTAAAACAGGGCGTTGCTAAGGCATGTAAGAAGGCCAATAACAAAAAACAGGAAGGAAAATCAATAGAAAATGCCAATTAAAAACTGACTCGATTCTAGCAAGCAGCATGCAATCTTTATCCTTACTGTCTACCGGCTATACTAATCATGTCAGGTTGCATAATTGAAATGTTAAAACCAACCACAAAAACAACTAAGCAAATAACATCAGAACTCAGAAGTGTAAAGATCAAATATCATGTATCAATGAGGTTCATCTCTTTGTTTCAAGTGGGTGGCGGCATCACTGCCCCGAAGGAACCACCAACAATAAAGTGCTAAACTACTCTTATGATGCCACATAACTGTGCACCACCTAAAACTGAAGTTTTTAAAAGACTCCCTCTGTAGATGTAAAACAGGGCGTTGCTAAGGAATGTACAGTAATTCCTTTAAAAGATAGTCGTTCAGGAGGTCAATATGTTCATCTGTTTCAACTATACCTAAGAATCACGGGTCTTACTACCAACTCTACTCACTGGTCATTACTATGAAATGTTATTATACTATACCATCGGCTTTTAAGTCCTCTTACGCTTAGAGCTCTTCCACTGCTTAAGAATGAATGCGACCACTTCTTTCAAAGTAGCCTTTCTATTCTCCTTGTAGTTCCACAATTCTGGAACAATGTACCTTCCACTAGGGTTATATTCGTTCATCTCCATGAGGGCAGTGGAGACAGCAGTGTAAACATCATCACCATAATCTCTTCTCAGACCCTTTAACTTCTCATCATCTTCGTTTATAATCTCCTGCATCAGCATAAGAATCAAGCTCAGTGTAAACTACATACTCATTCTTATTCAAGATAATAAACAAGGCTAAACAACTGCATTATCTAGGACAAGGAACCAGAAGTGCTTTCGCATGATTTTGTCATCATTTTGAGTTTGATTCAACTATCCCTGCAAGAAGTCTTGGGTTTACTATGGTCTCAATTTGCATAGTATTTCAACCTAAAGTGGAAATTTTAACTTGGATGTAAACATTGTAAAGGAATTAGTGACAGGATAACCTTATAACCTGTAACATTTACAGACATGAACAGAAGAAATAGTGGCACACTCATACCTGATGACTATTTCCCACTTTGATGATTTTGTAAGGGTGCCAGTCCGGATCTCTAAGGTATTCTTCCCAGGCGGAGCACATCAGTGTAGCTTCATCACTTCCACTGCCATATTTCCTCTTACATGCTTCATGGAATGGTTTGTTATCAAGCTCCCCCATTCTTTTGACCCCAATGAGAGCACGACCAGTTGATATATCTCTCAGTCCCTACAAGACAGAGAGGATTACAGCATAAGAATCCTCACAACAGAAAACGGACGAGCTAGAGAGAGAGAGAGAGAGAGAGAGAGAGAGAGAGAGAGAGAGAGAGAGAGAGAGAGGAGAGGGAGGGAGGGAGAGGGAGAGGGAGAGAGAGAGGTATTACGGTGATGAGTTCTTTACGAGCTTCTTGTAGCTCATCATTGCTTTTACGCTCCTTGACTACTAGAGCCTGGTTAAGATCTTCAAGACTTTCCAGTTCTCCCTCTTTCTCTTCCAAGTTCTTAGACATTTCATCCATCTTTTTGTTGAATGCCTCGTCCGCATTATCTCCTCCCATGTGCTTCAGCACATTTAAATTCCCCTTCAACCGCTCAATTTCCAACTCCAAAGCTTGTTTTGCATCCAATTGCTTCTCTAAAGCAAGTATTCTATTATGCAAGTTTTCCTTCTCTCTCTGTCATAAACAATCATAACCAATTAAAATTTAAGTAAGTTCCTGCTGACTTTAAAAATATAAACACCAACAGATAATCTATCAAGATGTAACAATAGATAGTATACCTTCTGGTCTTCTGCTAGCTTAAGCACATTTTCATCTGCCTTCTTTTGCTCCACACTAGCCATTTCAAGAGAGCTATTCTTAGTGGCATTCTGCACACACAAACAATAACATCAATCAGCTACCATGACAAAGGACGAACAATATATATACAGGTTATACGACTATACAAGAATGTTACCACAAGCTGTAGACAATGAATTCCACTAGAACAGTAAAGATTATGGTTTCCATAACATAACTAAAATAGACTAGTACTAGAATTGATCAACAAGACAACCATGATATCCTGCAGGACATTTTTTTTTACCAAGAAATAATAACTCACGAAAGCCGATAATAAAATTGCAGTGCTTCTTACCTGTAATTTTTCCTCAGCTAGTTTGTTCCGCTCAGTTTCATTCTGGGCCTCACGCTTTTCTAGTTCTTCTCTACGACGCTCGAGCTCCTTCCTTTGAGTGTCCAACTCTGACTTGACTTTATTGTGCTCCTGGCATATCCTCTGGAAATGATTCTTCGCGGTCTGTTGCATCTTTAAAATTTCTGCCAAATACAGATCAAGCATGGGTCAGTTTTTGTAGCTGTAAATGCCATCACAGAAAATACCAAATACAAAATATATAAATCTCCTAACATACCATCATTGTATTTTTGATGAAGCTTATCGTTCTGATTCATCAAGTTACTCAGAGATAGATTGGTTTCATTGTATTTGCACTCGATTTCTTTCATTTTCATACTTTTGACTTCAATATCATTTGCCAACTTAGAGACAAGTTTATTCGTCTTTCTCTCTTCTTCAGCCACAATATCAGCGGTAGTTTTTAGGTCCCCATTTTTTCTCAGGTGTTCAGCAACAATATTTCCAGCATCGTAGTCATCATCTCGTGCCACCCAGCCATATAGACTAGTCCCATAGTGCTTCTTTGCATACCAATCTCGCTTCCCATGATGATCCGCTTCAAAGTACTTCTCGAATGACATGGCATTGTGAAACCCAGGCCAGTCTTTGTTAAAAATTACAATAGCAAAACCTGAATGACCACGATAATTCCAAAGAGGCTGCACCTTCACAGGATTAAACCCTTGCCTTATGAACTGGTCTCTTAGCTTAGAACCACTTTCTCCTACGTATTTTCCATCTTTCCATTCGGTAGGAAGGTTCGCAACAACACCCATCCAAGGATAGACAAAAAGTTCATCACGGTTCCGCTCAGCAGGTGGATCAGCCTCAACCTCAGGCTGAGCTTGAACCACTACTGGTGCTAGCTCCGTCTCCAGATATTTAGACAATGCCAAGTGGTTTGCCTTGTGTTTAGCACTCTTACTATGAGAACTCGCTATCCCAGTAGCGTGCTGCATGATATCCTTGTAGAGGTAGTCTCGCTTCTTTTTCCCTTGACAAAATGGACAGCGGAAGACATTCTCTCCGAATTTGACTTTGTGTTTCCCATTCTTCATCAATTCATACTCCTTGTCTCCATAATCATCAATCTCAGACTCGCTAATGTCTGAATCTTCATCAGAGCTCATTATGCTGTGTTACCTACAAGGAAATCACAACATTAAATCAATTAATAAAGTTCTATAAACAAGCCTAACCTACAAGATTCTTTTTGGCCAACATTTACTCCTACTCTGTAAACATCATATAACCATCAAATGGTACACAGTCTCTACATTGAAACAATCTAAAAGCACAAGCACTAAGAAGTTACTCGGTAAACACATTATCACGCAGTTCACAACCTGCACAGTAATGCAAGCCTCTCCAACTTTCAGTTATCTACATTGTTTCATACAACTAAAGCAGGTAATGAATAACCTCACAGACAAAAACTCCTACTAATCACTTGCATTAATTCAAGCCTTTCCGACTTTCAGCTATCCACATTGTTTCATAAAACTAAAACAGGTAATGAACAACCTCGCAGAAATTAACTCCTAATAATCCCTTACAGTCATTTTCCCAAATGTGCAAAACAGAACAATGTCAACCACAGAACTCATGCTTGCCAAAAAGAAAAACATATAGATCTATTAAGAAAACTAAATCTTAATACGATCAATCACTTCACTTTAAAACTCAAAAACATTCATTCAAACTAACAAAATCCTCAAGATATACAAGTTTTTCACCAATGCAGTACAATACTACTGCCTGATCTAGTCGGAATACACAACATATGCAGATGAAAAGAAAAATCAACTTCAAAGAAAACATTTTCATGCAGAATAATCAGTATTAACAGAGATCAGGAACGTAATCATACTGACAAACAAAACAAGAACACCAAACAGGTAGTCTCCATAAACCAATTGAGTACAGATTTCATACTTAACCAATTGAGTACAGATTTCATACTTAACAAAGACAATACAGGAAATTATATCACTCATATAATCCTAAAACATTCAATTGATTTCAATCACCCAACAAAATTACCCAAACTAACAAAATCCTCCAGCAAAGCATATCATCCATCACCATATGAACAAATTTGTATACAAATTAGAGTAAATAAACAGCATCAAGAGTAAAAATCATTTCCACTACAATAAATCATGTAGGCATACTCAACTCACTCAGTACCAACAAAGTCAAGACAACATAATCGTACCAATTAGTAGATACGAACTACACATGCTCAGATTTGAAGAATAATCAACTTCCGAACAACAATCTCCCATGTAAAATACAAAAACACACTCAGAATCACCAAAATCTAACTTACACAGTTTGAAAATTAGGGGAAATAAGTCAAACATACTCAGATTTGGTGAAAAACCAACTCCATCCAAAAAAATTCCATGTAACAGCACTAAACAAACTAAGAACAAACAAGATAAAACCAAAATCACGCTTACCTAAAAAATACAATGTGAAAATCAGGGTAAAACAAACAAAAATATACTCAGATTTGACGAAAAATCATTTTCCCCTAACAGAAATTCCATGTAACAAAAAACAAGACCAAAATCGGTGAAAAACAGTCCAAAAAAAATTTAGCAAATAAACAAACACATTCACTACATTAACAAGATCAATACTAAATCCACACAAACAAACAGAAAAACAAACGAAATCGAAACCGAAACATGCAAAAATCGAAACAAAATCAAAGAGTTAGGGTTTTTCTTACTTAAAAATCCAAGATCTCCGAACAAAACTTCAAAACCTCCTTCCTTCACAACAAACAAGATCGGAAACTCTAGATTACGAAGCCGCAGATTGACGATGAAGATGATGATAGTGGTGGTGGTGAAATCGAAACCCTAAATCCGTATTGAAACGGCTTCAGGGTTTTTCACAGAGAGAGAGTGGAGGAGGAGAGAGAATGAGTGGAATTCTTTATGATTTCACCAAATGAAATGAGCTTTCCAGGTGGAGGATGGGGATATATAAGTGATGACGGTGCCGTTGATTTACATTGTATTTCACGAGCGCAGAAGTACGGATTGATCCGACGGTTATGCGATGATACAGTGGCGTGTCACCTGATAAAGGTTGATTCAGCGTTTAATTGTTGTATTAAATTATTAATCATTCGTGTGTAAGAAACATCTTATCCGTGATCATTAGGATTCACGCACCACTGCTGTTTGGCTATGGGGTGAACACAGGTGATCGGAATTGTGACGTGTTTTTAACCTGTAATTTGCATTCATTTTAACGGTTCAACAAGTTTTACTCAAAATGTGCACGAACTTCGTCGTATACATCCCATCACGGTATAACTGTGATATTATCTACTTGATGACTATTGGGTTTAGGTTGGGAATTTTGCCCTGCACGTTGGCCGGGAACATGCCTGCATTGTGTTATTTACAGGTAAGAAGTTGTTGGTGAGAATTCTTTGTTGTTAAACCATGACAAGTGTGTGAGTAGAAATTTGGGTTGATAAGCCAAGGCTCATGCATTTGGTTTTGTCCCTTTCGTTTTCTTATGACTTCTTTTTTATCCTGGCTTGATTGGGGTATACCCAAACTAATTGGGGTATACCCAATTTTAAGTGGACATGTGACCTTACTAGGGGGAGGTCAAATTTGGTTGAAGTTACAATACTACCCTTGACCTTTATAATTCTATTACCATAATCAGTTTTTTTTATTTTCATCTTCCTTCTTCTCTTCTTCTCTTCCATAACCAACCACACCCTGGCTCCTCCCCCCCACCACCACCAAAACTCGTCGATTAATTCGTTAACATCGTCGATTCGAAAACTCCGAGTAATCTTCAACAATGGAACCACCACAGGCGTAAGGGAACTCGTATGAAAGGCGCCAATCGCAAACCCAATCAATACAACCCCGGAAATTGCAAAATTAGTTCAACAAAAAGAGAAGAAAAAAACCGTTGAAGAAGAAGAGATTGAACCCGCTCAAAACGAAGAAATGGTGCGATTAAGAAAGTAAGGGCCTACTTTTAACTCACTCTAGTACTTCGATTTCATGTTTGCATGTCAAATTAGGTCGGAAAAAATCGAATATTTGAATTTGCGGTTATTTCGCCGGCAATGTGTTTGTTTTCACGACCTGTAGGGATTTCATATTTAGTGTTCCAGGGATGCTCGTTGGTTGAATATCATGCCGGCGGTTTAGTTATTGTAATTGCTTTCCACAGGGTCGGGATGTTATTCAACCTATAATCTTGTCGGCGAAAATTTTATTTTTTTTAAGCCGGGGTTGGTTAAAAATTTTAAACTTGCGGCGGGATTTCGATTTTTAGCGTCTCCCGATGCCTTGAATGATAAAGGTCGGAATGGTATCTAAATAATACAACGCCTACGTTATGTTAGCCTATGTTGTTTTTATTATATACGTTGTTCGCGTTTGTAGTTGAAAACCCAACCATAGTTGTTAAAAGCCGACGGGTTATTGGAATAAAACCCTCCCGACCCTTGTTTAGCCGGCTTGATGTTTAGATATCGACCCTTCCGACCTTAGTCCGCCGGAATGGTTATATATGTTGAGCCTTCGACTTATTTTTTTCTTAATTATTCTTGTTCGGGTTGCAAAAGGCAAACAAGAAAGCTCAAAGCTCTTAGTCCTCCTTCAAGACCTCCTCGTGTTGGTGACAAACTCTTGACTTCAAGACATCGAGGGCATACGTTGTGGCGGGAACGACAAAGATCCGTGTGCTTAGAATGATGATTATCAACCACCATCGAGAACCCGGTGATTCAGACGAGACTCCAGATGAAGACCAATCAATTCCATCTAGTAGAAGAGGTGAGGATGATGATGTTGATGAAAGAACTCCGGCTGCTGGAGGAGGGAACAATGATGATGATGATGATGGTGATCAAGACATGCCTAATGTTGGAGGAGGTAATGATGATGATGATGATGGTAATGGAGATAAATTAGGTAAGGGTAGAGAAGATGAAATTGTTGAAGAGGCAGTGGAAGAAGAAGAAGAAGAAGAAGTTGGGGAACAAACCCAAGCTGCAAGTACTAGTGCAACCGGGAAGAAGAAAAGGGTTATCACTAAACCAGCTAATTCCCACATGCCTCCCTCTGAATTGAAGATTAAATTGAAACCAAACGAGCTTCCCCGGGGGACCCCGGAAGATGGTGGACGTGTTCTTTTTGGATACAAAGACTCGTGGGCATGTGAAATCCAAAATACTATCGTAAGTAATCTCAATCCGTCTTTGTTTTTCATTTAAGTGTGTAACTATCTTAAATTTGTGTCAAGTATTTGTATTTCTTTTCATTTTGTGTTTTTGGTATTTAGGATCACAAGCATGCTATCCGTCTCATGAGGCGCCAAGCTTCATGTTCAGTGACTAAGACTTGGGATCTTGAGGATGAATGTGTAGAGGTGAAAGTGATTGTCAAGAACTCTGGGTTGTTGCCTGCGGTGGAGAGTTCGAATGTTGAGTATGATAGAGTTACCGTATCTGCATTCTGTGAGAGGTTCTACGGAGAGACCGATACAATGTTATTCCCATTCGGTGAGATGGCGATAACTCGCAATGATGCTCATCAAATTCTAGGCCTCGAGGTTGAGGGAAAAGCAGTCAGTGAGGGCTTCGATAATAACATTTCTTGGGAGGATATCTTCAAATTGACCAACACTTTGTTCGGTTGGGATCAGATTAAGACGTAGTCTATGCTTGCGATGAAGGATGGTAATCTAAGCAAGAAGTTTAATCTGAAGAAGCTGAGGGATACATTGTCTGGGACCAAGAAAATCTTTGATGTGGAAGGAAGGGTGAACCCCGTGCGAATCAATGAATGCAGTCTCTAGTTTATTTCTTTATGTTGGGTTGGACAAATGTCAAGGTTAATGGTTGGACAAATGGTTTTTTAAGGTTTATGGGACATGTTTTCTTATTTTGGACAACAAGTGTTTGATTTCTAATTGTTGAATGAATGTTTTGTTTAGCTACATAAAAGTTTCAAGACAAATAACCGGCAAGGTTCTTTTAATTCACCATGCCGACCATACCGGTCTTGGCAAGGTTTTTAAGTGTCAGATTGCCACCACAATGAAAATGCTTGCATACCGAGTATTCGATACAGTGTATTATGTTTTCGAATACGCCGGCATTTTGTTACAGAAAATACCTTCTCCTGATGCCAAAACCATCATAACGCCGGCATGGTTTTAAATTTATACCCTTCCGACCATATCATCGCCGGCAGTAAAACTTCAAAATATATTGCCGGCGTATTGACAGAAGAAAATGATTTACTGATGCCAAAACCATCATAACGCCGGCATGGTTTTAAATTTATACCATTCCGACCGTGTCATAGCCTAGGCATATTGAGAAAAAACTAATCGCTCCGGCGAATTCAAAATTCAAATTTTTGGCAAGTACAATTTCATTGATTGACTTGTACTTGGGCACTATAACGGCCAAATTTGGACACCATCATATAAATACACTAATTCTCTCTACAAAACAACATACAAATAGTTTCATATACTCTCCAAAGCTCATATCATCATACAATCCATCAAACTCACCCAATAGCTAAACAACAATGACTTCATTTGATTCAAATGAAGATTTGGCAATCACCAAAGCATGGTATGCGGAAAATCGACTTAGACGTCAATCCTCAGAAAGGGAGGATTCCACGACCTTTTGGGCTAGGGTACACAACAAATTTTGCGGCGAGTTTGGTAATCCTAATGGAAGAAGTATTCAACAAGTCCACGAAAGGCACCTAGTCATCGAAAACGCGATACTTGCTTTTTGGCTCTCCAACCTCGGATTTTTAACACTCGCCCCTTCACCTTGTCCATTGCAGAATTTGTAAGCAATTTTGTGGGTTTTTTTACGCAACCCATGTTGTTTTATCTTCCAATGAAACACCACTAACATATGTAAGTTTGTTTTTGTGTTTTTGTAGCATGAAGTCGTGAAAGCGCGCTACTTGGAGGAAAAGGGGAAGCATTCGCGTTCGATGCAAGCTATCACTTCTTGGCGCAAAGAATCCCGGAGGATAACCCTAGTACTTGGATGCCGTATCGTCTTCGGATGAGGAAGATTGATGGTTTTAGAAGTTTTTGTATAGGTTTTGTGGGTAGACCTCTATGTAAACCCTCCATTTCAATCAATGTAGTAACCAAAATTGCATGAATAAAGTGAATTAGATCTTCCGATATTCTATTTTCTGTTTGGTATATGCAAATGTCGGCAGGGTTATAAATCCTTTACATGCCGGCTACACATACGTGCTACCGACATTGTCATAAGAATGTCGGCATAATCTTCATTCAAAGACCCTTCCGCCACAAAACGGTCGGCGTTTTATTCATCCAAGGACCATGCCGGCTAAAATTGGTCGGCATTTTATTCAAACAAATACCATGCCTACTATATTATAGCCTGCACTTTATTCAAACCCGGACCCCCTGCCGAACTTTCATATTTTCAAAACAAAATTTTTGGATCGAAATCGAACTCATAAGACGGATCAAAGGTTAATCTACGAATTCATAATTTGAAAATTTTAATCTAAACTCAATTAATTAACCTAATCGAAATTTTAATATTAATTAACCAAGGGCATATTAGCCATTTAGAAAAAATAAGGTTAAGGGGTGCTTGGTTTTACTTCATAATGACCAGATTTTGTCTTATTGGGTATACCCCAATTAGTTTGAGTATACCCCAATCTCGCCAGGTTTTTTATTCACAATAATTCTTGAGTGAAAAAGACATTTAGATTTTGATACTGTTTAAATGGACAAAAATATAAGAAAATAGCCAGGAATTAACCAGTTTCATCTTACCCATTTTCAAATTCTTTTTCTTATTTTTAATTTACAGCAGGATGCATCCAGTTTCATCTCGCTATTTTTTAAGTTTAAGCCAGGATGAATCCAGTTTCATCCTTGTTATTTCTTTTGTGCCCATTTCACACATAATAATTTTTACTCGTCCATTTGAACCATGTTTTAAAAATTTTTGGACAAATGACCCATTTTTCGTTTTTTATTCGGGTTTATTCTCTCTCTTTTTTTTTTTCTTGACAAGGGATAACTGGGCTGGGCCCCTACCCAAACCCAGTCAGTTGGGCAGGCCCCACTGCCTGACCCGACCCGCCTACCCCTTGCACTACAATTTTAGTGGGATTGAGCCGCTGATGTCTCTCCCACAGGGGAGGATAGGTACCACTGTTCTACATGCGTGGACCTATTCGGGTTTATTCCAAATCTCCATTTTGCATATTCGTCCATATGCCCCGTCTCAAAATCAGTTTCGTCATGAGGATGTTGAGGTTTTGAGCAGCTGGGCCTCAAAATTCGGTGCACCCAACTTGTGTGGACACTCTAAAATAAGAATGATTTTTTGGGCACTGCATACACATAATTCCCCGCTCTCCACGTGTCTAAGGAATTACACGTGGAAAACGCACAGCTAGAAACATCAAGACACGATGCCACGTACCAACACCCAAGAAGCACCCGACGACAGTATATGCTCATCTTCGAACTGATCCAACGGCTAGGGATCAGGGAGCACTAAAGGAACGAGCCACCGCGAAGCACCGACGAACACCCAAGGATTCACTTTACTCCATCTCGAGAAGCATTTAAGTTCAGCGGCGAGGATTAGCCTAGCTGACACGGATGTGATGGGAGCCGTAGACAGCTGTCTGGCGTGGGCAGATAGCCCAACCACCCGCATTAAGTACTCTATCCATAGGGTACGTGTCAACTAATATGTGGAAGAGAAAGCATCGACCCATCGTCATCAAGAATAGCCGCTGGGGGCATCGGTTCAGAGCGAAGACACCAGTGGGATCAGCACAGAGAACAAGAAGATAAGGTTCAAAATGCCTCAGACGGAGGACCCTACATATCTTCCATATAAATACTCCTCTCCACTAAGAGAGAGGCGGTCGACCAGTTTCTGGTAACTAGAGAAGAATATAGGAAAGAAAGATAGGAAGATTAAGTATGAATAATGTTTCCCCTTTAAGCATCGTTATTCACGTAAAGTCATTCGACTATTTCTGTAACTCCTTAATACAAAGTGAAACACCAATCCCGTGGATGTAAGCCTTAGTCTTGAACCACGTAAATCACTTTATCTTATTTACATTTCAGCATCATACTTTCTGTTATTAGTATTATACTTTATGATACATGCATCGTAACCACGTAGAATCGCTGAATCGATCCCCCCTTGACTAGACAATGACGAGTCTGAAGACTCTGAGTCGATGAGTCATCGTATTTAGTATCATTTCATTTCTGTTCTAGGTCTTACTGTAATTACAAATGCGAATATTTTTTGTGAACACGTGGATGCCATCGTAATTCTTATGTTCACAATCTGGCGCTAGAAACAGGGACTTTGACCCGGTAAAAGATTTATCTTATCCTGTGATTGCTTATTTTCTGGCTCCCCGTACTATCCTCTAAATGATAGTGTTCGGATTTAAGCTGATCTTCAAAATCAATCTTTTAAAACCAATTTTCTGCGTAGGGTTCAAAATTTATTATTCAGGGATGATTTAAAACCACTGCTCATGTAGATTTATACTTCTCTTAAAAAGTGCATATGCTTTCGAGGCACAAAATCCACAGATCTGTGCATTTTCTAAAGTTTTCTATGTCTACTTAAGGCGAGTTTTACAGATTTGTGTTTTATTTAGTATGTTGCATATCCTCCATGCTTAAAATTTTAAGACTTGCGTTCTTCGTAGAAATCTCCATATTTTTCACTTTGAATGATTTTCCCGTGAAAGAATTTCTCAGATCTATGAGAAAATCCGTGTTTTCAATTATTGGATCCGTCCCTCCAAGTTTTTCGTCTAGATTCATAATCTCTTAAACAACTTTCTATTGAGGCATACCCTTGGTCTACGTGCTTGGATTAACTTTGCTAACAGGATCCACATGGATATTGGATCTTCGACGATGTTTGAACTGTGCTGACGAAAAAAGCGAAGATGGAAAACACGAAGGATGTAGGAAAAGCCAAAGCGTCGTCCAAAGAAACACCAAGGACAACACCAGTCATAACACGCAGCAAGCAGAAGGGCTAAAAATCGAAAACAGCGAACCAGAAGACAGATGCGACATAAATCACCTCTCCATCGAATGCAAACGATGCAGCGGCGGCAGCTCTCAAGGCAGCCGCAACAAAAGCCGATGCAGCCGCAGCAAAATCCGAAGCGACTAGAGCAGATGCAGACAAGGCCGACGCAGTGAAAGGTGCAGCAGCTACCCGCGCCCTCGAGCAACGAGAAGGATTTGCGGAATCATCAATACCGCAGCCAGCCTTCGGGATGCCGCCAACAAACGAGCAAAACCAGACTCTGCCAATAACCCAATCGTTGCTGACAAGAAACCAACCTTTACCCCCGCATAAGGAGCTACAGGTAGTGCATATCGAACCTCATATCCCCCTAATCCAAACGATAGATGAAGATCATACCATGGCCCTTGGGGGGCAGGGACGACACGGTACCCCAAATCAAGGATCAAACCATTCCCTCCGGTTGATGGCGAGCTTGAGGAACTAAAAGAGGAGCCAAAGGGTGTACACAGAGATGGTAGCATTGCTTTGCACGAGAAAATCAAGAGCTCGAGACAAGATTGCCCAAAGCTTAGGAGCAACGTACCAGCATGACGAAGCCCTGCACGAAGCTAACTCTAAAGCACCTCAGCCGAATCACGACCGAAGAATGGTCGTGACAAATACATCAAATCTTAAGCCTTTGAACCGAAGAGTAGCCAGAGGGAATAGGTCCAGCGATCCAGACTATGTTCTAGAAGACTCAGACTATTTTGACAGCGAAGATCAAAGATCAAGGCGAAAATCAACACGATGATAACCAGCGTGCAATGGAGGACCTTCGTGCTGAAATGATGGCTGAGATCAATCAACTAAAGTCTAGACAAGTGGGAGGAAGACTGGAAGAGGTGATGAAAGAAGCCAACACCATCCCATTAGTACCACATCTCGCCAGAGCTCTCATTCCACAGAAGTGTTCCATCCCAGCATTTGAATGTTATGATGGATCCAGCGATCCTGCAGATCATCTTCGGTATTACAATCGCATGCTAGCACGATGGGATCAGGACGATGCAATTCTCTGCAGATACTTCCCTTCAAGAAAGGATTGGCCCTTTCTTGGTTCGATAACCTCCCACCCAGCTCCATCGACTCATATAAACAACTTACCGAGAAATTCTTGGGAACTTATATGTACAACAAGGCTGTTAACGCAGGAATGGATAAGTTAGTCTCATTAGTAGGGCTGAACATGGTTTCGGTTTTTCGCCGGAACCGAACCGAACCAAACCAGACCGATAAGGAAGAAACCGAACCAAACCATTTACTAATGGATTGGTTATGGTAAAAAAATTTGAAAACCGACATTATTGGTTCGGTTTTGGTTTGACCTGAAAACCGAACCAAAAACCAATGGAAAACCAATAAGTATGGGTCGTTGATTAAAATCAGATATACTTAATCTACCCCGTCTATCTCACACTTTGATTATGGAATTTGGAGCATGCAGAACTTAGAATTTATGTATTTTGAATATGTAATGTTTATGTTTTGAACTATGCTTATAAACTTGAGTTATGAACTACGCTTGTGTGTTAATTACATATTGCAGGTAGGTTAAAAAAATTCAACTGTGTTATTTTTTTTAAAGATTTGAACTGTCAGTTTCAGAAAAGTGACATATACAGTCGGTTTTCCATTAACCCAGTGAAACAAACCGAAACCGGCTAAAACTATTAAGAAACCGAACTAATGGTTAATGGATTGGTTTGGTTTAGATTTTTAGAAACCTATAGTATTGCTTTCGGTTTTGGTTTGGCTAGAAACCGAACCAAAACCGACCATGAACAGCCCTACTAGTCATTAGCGATCAATTACAAAGAAACAACCAGGGAATACACCGACAGGTGGCACAAGATTTTCCAGGCAATAGGGAACGTAGACCCCGTGGTCAGCATCAACTGCTACAAATGGGGATTAGATAGGATGAGCCCGCTATTTGTAGAAATTAATGGAAGTGTCCCGACGACCGAAGGAGATATCCGAGTAATCATTGAAAATCACGCGAGGCTAGAAAAAATCCAGCGGGAAAATCCAAGAGCCCAGACTCAAAGATCTCAACGAACTCATTCAGTGGAACAAGCCAGCGGATCAAAGATGGGCGGTTCAACGGAACGACCCAACGAAGACACGAGAGGAGGAAGGGATGATCGTCGACGTGATGACCGGAAATTCGAAGACCAAATTTACACAAAGCTGAACACAAGCTACACTCGCATCCTGAGGGAAATCAAGGATCGGGAAAATATGGAGTGGCCATGGTCCAAAGGAAAGCAGCCCCCAAGGTCCGAGAAGTCAAGGGATTACTGCGAGTACCACTTCTTCAACGGGCACCAAACCGAGAAATGCAAGAATCTCAAAATCATGATCCAAAAACTAATTGACGCAGGTGACCTCAAGCAGTACATACAGAAGGAAAAAATCTTTTTATGCCCCCTAATGTTTCTTATACAGCTAAAATATAATTGTTTTTTCTTTAAAACCCTAAATTTTAAATTTTCAAAGGTTTAACATTTTCAAAAAACACCAAAATCAACTAACTAAACATCCTCTTTAAGCCATTCCATAATCCTTAAATATTTTTGAATTAATTATGCGAACATGGATCAATAAAAAAAAACAACAACATCTTTTCACCAAAATATAAACCCTAAATATTATCTATATGTATGTGTGTTAGAAGTAGAGAAGCTACATCTTCCAATTAACGTTTAAGACTAAAGAGTACAAGAGACTCCCGAAGCAAAAGGAAAGAACCAAAGCCGGCCATGGAAAACAGTTTGGTTTTTTTTTTTTTTTTTTTAGAGTTTAAAGAAGAATCATAAACAAGTCCCGATATATTTATATCAATTTAACTTCTGTCAAAAATATTTGTGTAGTTTTATCATTAAGTCCTCCAATATATATCAAACCAGACTTTTGCTGCCCCTAGGCCTTGGTGCCCCAAAGTCGGCCTTTCCCTGATTATGCTATGGGGCCGACCCTACTGAAAAGTAGTGCTTTCAGATTAAATCAAATTACATATGTTTTAAGAATTTCATTTACTTCTAGTTAGGAACGATCATTCAATTTACTCACTTGATTGACCATCCAAAAGACTTGTAGTTAACCACTCAACTGACATATTCATAGATATGTTCTTAGTGGAACAACATCCAACAAAGAGGTTGAATTTGTTCAACACCTTGAGGATTTCGAAACAACCTTCGAAACAGAATCATATTTTTCCATCTTTGTCGTTCATCTAAAGATCTTCTTAATTACCAAACTCAACATCAGTTTCAACCCTCACTCTAATTCAATCTCCTTGCATGGTTAAGGCTACAAAGTCCCTTACATATTTCTTAATTGTCTCAAAACGAGATTATAGGTCACTCATAGCACGACGACTCGGGTTACGTGTGTCACTGCTAAACTTCTTGTAAATACTATGCCATAAACATACACTTGATATTTGTTCTCCAGAAAGCTGTTTTTGTAGTTAAATCTTCTTCTCGAGTATACTGAGTTCGATGAACTAACAAGGGTCGAGTCATCTTTCAACAAATTATAATGAGATTAAAGAACTAGTTTGCTAGTCTATGTTGGAGGATCTTCGTTTAATTGACTTTACCAAGTAAGATTTGTTGCCTAGAAAATCTACTAGGATAAGAATTTGAATTCCTCTATGTCATGGATGGACCCAGGAAGGGGCTAAACCAGGCGACAACCGGTCCCTGATTTTACAAATAAAAGAATGAGTCTTAAAAAACTTCATGTAAATTACATGTTAACCCAATCATCATCATCAACTCGCCCATCTTTGAGCATCTCCGATGTGAGGATTCTAACTTTCTAAAAGTATGGCCACCTAGGATATATTTAGATTTTCTCAAAAATACTCTCCCCAATTGGGATGTAAAGAGAGTATGTGAAGATGAGTTGGAGAGCGGTTAATAAGACATCCTTAATAAGATCCTCTGATTTTAGAAGATCTCCTCGAGGATGTGAATACGCCTTACTTTTTATTACTTTTTATGTTTTAAAAAGTGCAATAGTTAGTTATTCCAAGTGAAGATAAAATATTCACATAATTTTAACCATCATGCATCGTAGATATGGCCATATTGTTCAATAAAATAAAATACCATAGGAGATGATTTCCTCCCGCTTCCTAATATTATTAGGGATAATTAATTTTGGTTTAACATCTTTAAAGGATCTCTTCCTTAAACATCCACATAAGTCAAAACTAGAGGATTAGTCGGAGATGCTCTTATTACTAACATCCATGTCAGGGAACTTGGAGGAGATAATGTTAAAAAAATAAAAATTTGGATATTTTCAAGGGATTAAGACTTTTCCACAAGAAAAAAAAATCCTTGTAAAAAACATCCACGAGGACCCCGCCAATAACGTTTATATTATTGAAAAAACTAGCTCTCAAAGGATCAATTTTTCTTACTATATTCCTTATTTTCTTAAATTTTTTTTCCTTTAACTGTGACGTGTTATACAAGCAAATTACTCTACTCAACTTATGAAAAAACTTTGTATCCGCCCATATCTAAGCCCGGGCACTTCTTATTTTCAGTGTCATTGTTTAGTGTATAATTGGATAGCTACCTGAAATTTTAGCCGAGATAAATTGTGTTATATACCTATTTATACCCTCAAAACCCTTCCCCAATTCCTTTCTCCGTGATGTGTCGTCACATTAATGGCTCAACTTAACACTAATAGATCACTGTTTGCTCCAGAAGCATAGAGGGGATGCCACATTACGGGGAAAACTGGTGGGGGTCGCGTAGCAGGGTCGGTGTTATACCACCTCGGGATATATTTTGGTACGATCATTCCCTAATAGCTCTCTTCTTCTTCTTCTTTTCTTAATGCTTTTGTATTGTGTTCTTGAGAGCTCGCTTCTACTTTTTTTTTGTTCTCGGGGATACTATGATATCGATGTGTTTTAGCACCCAAATAAACCCTTATCAGCAGTCAACTTATAATAGATTAGCCCATAATATAAACAAGATATGTATTCCAATTTTTCATGTTGGTCCATCTGCCCGGCGGTAATCAGTTTCATCTTGAGGATATTCAAGTTCAATGCCATGTTGGTCACAAAGCAAATCACTCCCTCATGAGAGTTTCCCAATTAACCCGTTTTTCTCTTTTCTTTGTAATAATTTGTTTTTTTCCTTTCTTTTTTAATATAACATTTTCTTCAAAAAAAAAAAAAAAAAAACGACATGTTGGTCATTTTGAATTATTTTCGCAAATCGATTTCTGATATTTTTCATTTTTAGAAGTCAAAAAATTACTCGTGGTATCCAAACTGACTTCTTCTCCAAATTGGTTTGGCCATAACAAATGTTGGTGCCCAATATTATACTATTTCCAAATTCCAAGTATCAGGTCGATGTGTTCTCAAATTGCGCAATTTTATATTAGTACAAGTATGGCAGATTAGCCGCCCATCATCGTCACAACAGTGTAACTTGTATGCCATAAATAAACAAATCCACCAAAAGCAATAATGAGGTGGCTGCCTAAAGGATTACAAATTTAATATGTTCTCCGACCACATTTCTTGTGTGACTGCTATATGAGTCCTTCAAAGACTACCACGCCAAAAGCATCATACATGGAGAACAAAAATATTTATTGAATAAATCCTAGGGTCTGAGAAAAATGGAACCCTTAAATCGTTTTTACAACGAAAAATTTCTCGTATAACGCATTATGACTACACTATCCTGTAATTGATAGTCTCGGCATTTATAGTGTTAAGTTTTGGATCCAAAATTGCGTTAACTGAGAAATTAATCCAACCTAATTGGATCATATGCCAACCAATCACATATGTCGATATTCCTCTGCAGAGGGATTAACAACCACTATCTTTGTTATTCGACAACTAAATTAGCTTATCACGATCTCACAAAATTTCCATTGTATGCATACTTTGAAAAAATATAAATTTACTGGTACCAGTGCCCACGGGCGTGATAATCTCATACTATTCAAATGAGTATATATGAATTTTTGAGATTTGAGATTGTGAGTCGTATTATGATAGACTCTGTTAGAGTTATCTGTAGCATACATACAAATGCTACATGCTTGCTAGATGTGATTGAGTCTGCCCTTTTAAACGACATAAGCTATATGAGATATTTTCACACCAATTATTAGTGGCAGCCTTTTTTCGATTTGATCATATTGGGAGAGAAATAGATATAACTTTTAAGTTAATTAACACATGATTTTGATAGTGTATGTCTCCCCCTGATCATGGTAAAAAAAAATAAAATAAAAAAAATTATCATCTCATATACGAAAACTAGTTTCATAGAGTATTATCCGATTAAATCAAGGACATATACTGAGAATAATTTCTGGATTTTAGCAATACCAGTTGGACTATAGATAATGACTTCAAAAGCCATTAGAAATTATCCTAAAAATAAAATAAAATTGTAGTCTTTTTGACATACAAATTTGACATCAACCATAGGTTTTATTGGTTACAACCAAAACATATAAAATACGTAAATAAATCTCCAAATAATTTCATGACCTCTATGGCCAATGAGATAATGATTTAGAATAAGATTATGGACACTTTATTTTTCAAAATAAAATAAATTCAAGATCAATTTAGTCACTACAAGGACTAATAATAATAGCTAACAAGCCAAAAGGCACCATTTGATCTTTAGTGTCCAATTCCAACTACAAGTGGAACTATTTCAAATTTTGGAGAATATTAAGATGAAAAAATAAAATAAAGATTGTTCAATATCCCTAGGGAATGCAACAATTCTTAATTTCATCGGTGTTTGCAATTCCGAATACCATAATAACGATATCTCATTAAGTCGATAGAGAAAACCAATTTCAATTGACTTATATGATTCTTTTAAGAAAATAAAGAAATCATAATCGTTAATTAATCTTTGTAGAGCAAACCCAAACTTTTTGTTGATGAAGATTTCTCTTAGAGGAATAGAAATCAAAAAGAAATTGGCCAAAAATACTTATAATGCCAATTTTACTTCTCATTATAGAGAATTTATGGAGAATTCTAATACCGATTGGTAAAACGATATACCAAAATCATATCGGTGACTGGAAAAAAAAATGTCAAGTTTTATGAAAAATCCATTGTGTGGTAAAAGAGTGGTTTCTTTTAAAGAATAGAAACCAAATACGAATCACATGATCATTGTTCAATGGACAACGATACCAATATGAATTGGCCGGAGGGTTTTCAACCATGCACATGATTCATTACCACAAATTAATTAGATTTTGGTAACACCAATTTTGATGATTACAGTTTCATTAAAGGAATAGAAACTGCAAACCATGTTTCCATGGATTTTATTTTCTTTCTCTTTATAGAACTTTTTATTTTTCTCCATAGAAAGAAAAAAATTAGAGAAAAAGGGGAAGATTGAACTTATTTGGTAAGATGATTACCATGTCCCATAAACTAGGGAATGTATATAATATCTATCCCCACGGGATACACCTTGATGCGTGGAAAGAAAAGGCATCATCTCCCATTAACGGTGGTCATTGAATAATAAAGAAAGAAAAATAATGCTTAATTAATCAATTGATTAATATAAAAATAATAAAAATAAAAGAATGGAAAAAGAAAAAACAATTAATTTTCTTAATTTACTAAGTAATAATCGGCAGTTCCTTGTCACGGTTTGTTTCTCATTCTCGTACCACCGCTCCGAGATGAGTGAAATCGGTAATATTCGTCAAGCCAATATTAATGGTCCCATATGTTGGTGTAGCACCCAATGGGCCAAATCGTCACAGTGTAGATTCGTTTTTGTTCATGCACAAAACACCGAATAAGTCAACAAAAGAAAAATCAATAAAATAATATAAAATCGACTGGGAAGCTTTAATTAGAATGCACCCATGAAGCACCCATCGTTGTTATCAGTACCTAGGGGATCCAGCAGGATCACTTCCATGCTTATTTCGTGTTGGACCTAATAACATAGCCAACAAGATTTTAGTTATAATCCTTTTATAATAAATATAAAAGAAAGGAAAAACTAAACCAAAATAATAAAAATAATAATATAGATATAGATGTCGATCTCTGTGCTTTCAGTTGGTAGAGCAACGTGCGTGATAACGTCTTGTGATACTAGAAAATAAAGAAGGAAAGACACAAAGTAGAGACGAAGAAGGGGAGAAAATCTTATTAGATGTGTATAGAATACAAGAGATTAGGCCTCTATTTATATAGATAGAAGACTTGGTGTCCAACATATGTAAACCCTAAACTTAGACACGAAGGGCATCTTAGTAAATAAACAATAGTTTATAACACTCCCCCTGATGACCACTGTGGCTAAGTCATTACAAGCATACCAGGAAAACTCAAAAGAGAAAAACCTGAAATTGCATAAGCATGTAAAAACTCAAAACAGTGTTGGACACGCAAATGTTGCCTCATTAAAACCTTGACAAGGAAAACCCAGTGGGACAAAACCTTGACGAAGGAAAAAGAGTACAACGCGATAAAGTCCAGTGAATGCACCTTAGTTTGATGATGGCGCTCCCCCTGATAAATACTTCAGTCAAATCTTGGCGTGCAAATCTTTGAGTCGAGACTTTCCAATTTTGAAGAACGAATTTCTTGAATGCAGAAGAGGGTTGTGCTTTCATGAAGATGTCGGATAGTTGATGAAGTCTTCATTTGTGTTGCACAAGCAGTAATGCCTTCGATAATACTTTTGCGGAGTCTACATTCTTCTTCAACACATTGAGAACTTGTGTCATGGATTGCTAGCTTCCCGAGATGATTTGCAGAAGTTGTTGATGTAGTTTCTTCAACATAGAGCCAAGAAGTATATAACTTACCATAAGTGAACAAAACCGAATTTGTGGTCATACCTTATGTGGATCGGAATGACATCCAAATTATTAAGGGATTGTTATGTTGATTTGGCCTAACAAAAAGAACTAGTTAATGGTGGGAATCCACCATATAACAAAAATTATACAACTCCCCCTTGGATTACCACCATGTTGAATAAATTGCCTCACTAAAACCTTGCCAATAAAACCCAATGGGAAAAAACTTGGACAAAGGAAAAAGAGCACAAATATCAACATTTTGAAATAAAATAAAATAAAATGTCATGCTGCCTCGTTAAAACCTTGTCAGGAAAACCACATGGGATAAAACCTGAAACAAAGGAAAAAGAGTACAACTTTTGAAGATTATGGATGCTAACTCAACTATATGAGTATTAAAGAAAATGAGCATCAAAATCATAACTCTAGTCTATCTCAAAGACCAGTTTAAGCTAGCATAATTCTAACTGCAGATTTAAGAAAGAAAAGAAAATAGAGTTCATGCTGCTAAAGCGTGGATTTTGGTGTTTTTAAGGACTCCTCAAGAGACCTATAAAGTGATATCATCAACTAATTAATTCGGATTTTTGGTCTTGTACCAAATTTCTAAAAACACATAAAGGATTGTTAAACCTTATGTAAGAAAATGAGGTGGCTGCCTAAAGGATTACAAATTTAATATGTTCTCCGACCACATTTCTTGTGTGACTGCTATATGAGTCCTTCAAAGACTACCACGCCAAAAGCATCATACATGGAGAACAAAAATATTTATTGAATCAATCCTAGGGTCTGAGAAAAATGGAACCCTTAAATCGTTTTTACAACGAAAATTTCTCGTATAACGCATTATGACTACACTATCCTCGTAATTGATAGTCTCGGCATTTATAGTGTTAAGTTTTGGATCCAAAATTGCGTTAACTGAGAAATTAATCCAACCTAATTGGATCATATGCCAACCAATCACATATGTCGATATTCCTCTGCAGAGGGATTAACAACCACTATCTTTGTTATTCGACAACTAAATTAGCTTATCACGATCTCACAAAATTTCCATTGTATGCATACTTTGAAAAAATATAAATTTATCGGTACCCGGTGCCCACGGCGTGATAATCTCATACTATTCAAATGAGTATATATGAATTTTTGAGATTTGAGATTGTGAGTCGTATTATGATAGACTCTGTTAGAGTTATCTGTAGCATACATACAAATGCTACATGCTTGCTAGATGTGATTGAGTCTGCCCTTTTAAACGACATAAGCTATATGAGATATTTTCACACCAATTATTAGTGGCAGCCTTTTTCGATTTGATCATATTGGGAGAGAAATAGATATAACTTTTAAGTTAATTAACACATGATTTTGATAGTGTATGTCTCCCCCTGATCATGGTAAAAAATAAAAAAAATAAAAAAAATTATCATCTCATATACGAAAACTAGTTTCATAGAGTATTATCCGATTAAATCAAGGACATATACTGAGAATAATTTCTGGATTTTAGCAATACCAGTTGGACTATAGATAATGACTTCAAAAGCCATTAGAAATTATCCTAAAAATAAAATAAAATTGTAGTCTTTTTGACATACAAATTTGACATCAACCATAGGTTTTATTGGTTACAACCAAAACATATAAAATACGTAAATAAATCTCCAAATAATTTCATGACCTCTATGGCCAATGAGATAATGATTTAGAATAAGATTATGGACACTTTATTTTTCAAAATAAAATAAATTCAAGATCAATTTAGTCACTACAAGGACTAATAATAATAGCTAACAAGCCGGGTGCGCACCATTTGATCTTTAGTGTCCAATTCCAACTACAAGTGGAACTATTTCAAATTTTGGAGAATATTAAGATGAAAAAATAAAATAAAGATTGTTCAATATCCCTAGGGAATGCAACAATTCTTAATTTCATCGGTGTTTGCAATTCCGAATACCATAATAACGATATCTCATTCTGAAGTCGATAGAGAAAACCAATTTCAATTGACTTATATGATTCTTTTTAAGAAAATAAAGAAATCATAATCGTTAATTAATCTTTGTAGAGCAAACCCAAACTTTTTGTTGATGAAGATTTCTCTTAGAGGAATAGAAATCAAAAAGAAATTGGCCAAAAATACTTATAATGCCAATTTTACTTCTCATTATAGAGAATTTATGGAGAATTCTAATACCGATTGGTAAAACGATATACCAAAATCATATCGGTGACTGGAAAAAAAAAATGTCGTTTACTATGAAAAATCCATTGTGTGGTAAAAGAGTGGTTTCGGAAAAGAATAGAAACCAAATACGAATCACATGATCATTGTTCAATGGACAACGATACCAATATGAATTGGCCGGAGGGTTTTCAACCATGCACATGATTCATTACCACAAATTAATTAGATTTTGGTAACACCAATTTTGATGATTACAGTTTCATTAAAGGAATAGAAACTGTAAACCATCTTTCCATGGATTTTATTTTCTTTCTCTTTATAGAACTTTTTATTTTTCTCTATAGAAAGAAAAAATTAGAGAAAAAGGGGAAGATTGAACTTATTTGGTAAGCTGATTACCACGTCCCATAAACTAGGGAATGTATATAATATCTATCCCCACGGGATACACCTTGATGCGTGGAAAGAAAAGGCATCATCTCCCATTAACGGTGGTCATTGAATAATAAAGAAAGAAAAATAATGCTTAATTAATCAATTGATTAATATAAAAATAATAAAAATAAAAGAATGGAAAAAGAAAAAACAATTAATTTTCTTAATTTACTAAGTAATAATCGGCAGTTCCTTGTCACGGTTTGTTTCTCATTCTCGTACCACTGTCTGAGATGAGTGAAATCGGTAATATTCGTCAAGCCAATATTAATGGTCCCATATGTTGGTGTAGCACCCAATGGGCCAAATCGTCACAGTGTAGATTCGTTTTTGTTCATGCACAAAACACCGAATAAGTCAACAAAAGAAAAATCAATAAAATAATATTAAATCGACTGGGAAGCTTTAATTAGAATGCACCCATGAAGCACCCATCGTTGTTACTGTACCTAGGGGATCCAGCAGGATCACTTCCATGCTTATTTCGTGTTGGACCTAATAACATAGCCAACAAGATTTTAGTTAGAATCCTTTTATAATAAATATAAAAGAAAGGAAAAACTAAACCAAAATAATAAAAAAAATAATATAGATATAGATGTCGATCTCTGTGCTTTCAGTTGGTAGAGCAACGTGCGTGATAACGTCTTGTGATACTAGAAAATAAAGAAGGAAAGACACAAAGTAGAGACGAAGAAGGGGAGAAAATCTTATTAGATGTGTATAGAATACAAGAGATTAGGCCTCTATTTATATAGATAGAAGACTTGGTGTCCAACATATGTAAACCCTAAACTTAGACACGAAGGGCATCTTAGTAAATAAACAATAGTTTATAACAA